>OY744515.1:94418758-94651258 GCA_963556195.1 Sepiola atlantica
TTGGTTCATGTGGTGTTCTTTCTATTTTTGTTTGTTTTATATCTATTACAACTTCCATGTGGCTGGTTAGTGTTCGTTGTTTATGTGGCTTGGTTTCTGCATTCAAGGATTTTCCTTAAAATTTCAGCTGTTTTCATCATTGCCGTCCGTTGTATAATCTCAGTTTTCATTATTATTCCAATTTCATCTTTTTTTCAGTTTTTTGGGGACTGTTCCTAGTGCTCCTACAATAATTGGTATTATATTGACTTTCTTCATGTTCCATATTCCTTTTAGTTCTCTGGCAAGCTCCGTGTATTTGCTCTGTTTATCCGTCTCTTCGATCTTCACCCTGTGGTCTGATTGGACGGCAAAATCTACAATTTGGCAGTTTCTTTCCTTCTTGTTAATTATTATGACATCCGGTCTCCTTGATTGGATGAGTTTATCTGTTTGTACCTCCCATGCCCCAAAGGATTTTGTGGTTTACATTTTCCAGTACAGTCACCGGTTTGTGTCTGTACCATTTGTCTGCATGTTCAAAATGAAGTCGTTTGCATAGTTCCAAGTGTACTGCTTTCCTCATTCAGTCGTGTCTGTTTTTTGTCTTCTTTTTGGACTAGTTTGCTTCATTCACTTATTATGTGGTTTATTGTTTCGTCTCTTTGTCCACAAAATCTACATTTACTGTTTTCCTGGGTTTTATCTATTTTAGCTTTAATGTAGTTAGTTCTAATCACACTGTTCTGTGCAGCTGTCAGTAGCGATTCCATTTCTCTGTACAAGTGTTTTTTTCTTAGCTATGCCCAGGTGTTTTCGTGATTCTCTTCTTTTGTCATTCTTATGAATTGTCCATGTAGCTGTTTCTCTTCCCACTTTTCTTTTCTTTTCTTGTCTTTTTGTTTCTGGTTTCGCTGTTTCCTGTATTGTTCATTTTGATGGTGTCTCGTGATCAGTCTTTCTTTAATCAGAGTTATGTATTTTACCAAACCTTTTTTTTTGTGTATTCCACACAGTCTACTATACTTACCAGTCCTCTTCCCCCTTCGTTACTTTTCACGTAGAGTCGGTCAGTATCATCTTTCAAGTGTAGTGCATTGTGCATGATCATTAGTTTCTCGCCTTCTGGTCAAGATGTCTAAGTTCTTTTTTGGTTCAGCCTATGAATGGTCCAGAGTATCTTATTAGTGATACTGCCCAGCTGTTTATTCATGTAACTAGATTTCTTCTTCTTCTTCTTCTTCTTCTTCTTCTTCTTCTTCTTCTTCTTCTTCTTCTTCTTTCAACCATCATTCTGGTGATATCAACAGGAGTTTAAATAGATTGCAAGTCTTCTTTTCCCCATGATTCATTTTTCTTATTATTATACGATAATCGTCTGTCTTGTTCCACTAATCTAATAATCAAGATTGGTACTACAGTTGCCTTAATGTCACCCCATCTCCCTTTTTCCTTTACTTTTCTCGCTTCACCCAGTTTCTCCATACTTCCATTCCATATCTGTCCTGACTCCTGAGACGAGTAAAAGAAACACAAATTGACAGATTCTTTTATTTCCATCCAGTCGGCTCGATGCTGTTGCTGCTGTTGTTATTATCTTTTACTTACTTAAGTAAATACATAGATTTTTGATCAATTTTATTTGAATTTATAAGACATGCGTAGATTGGTCAATGGGGTTGTGGTCACTTGTCCCTTTAAGAGTGATGTCGATTGGCCAAAAGGTAAACCCAGTCACACGAACAAGCCTATATAAATTCAAATGCATAAGGTCCTTCCTTTTTTACTCTTTTCCACTACTATGGTCGACGTCGGTTAATGGTTAACTGTCTCATGGCACCAATCCCGAGACGGTTGTTGTGAGAGCGTCCGTTCCTCCATCTATGAGAGAAGAGCTAACAACTACTACACATCAGGGTCCAAAGTGTGACACACATGTTAAGAGGACACTTCTTCATTCAACACATAAGAAAAGACTGTTCAAAGAGGCAGCAGCAGTGAATGTTGTTTTCACATATCCACTCTTAATTGGACAAAATCTCCAATTAGCAGGTTCTTTCAGCCAATTAAAACAGCGGGAATATTCACTCTAAATTCCAGCATGTACTATAAAAACCCAAACACATAGCTTTCTGTCTCTTTTTTCCTCTTTTCTCCTGGAGACCACAATTATGGGCACGACGTAATACTTCTTAATCCCTTTGGGGTTCAAAGGGTCTCGACAAACGCAACAAACTTCTGTACACCCTGCAAAGCACACACAGACCATGCTCACTTAAGGCATATACACAGTTTGTACATACACGCGTAAACGTAGATGGCACCAGACGAAATCAACATACATACACTCTCTCACTGGCAAAACACACACACATACACTCCTCTATGCTTGTCTCATTTACACACGCGTACATGCACATGGCGACAGCCGAAATGAACATATGTACTCAATTTCTTTTTAAGCAATAAACAACTCTTTTTCCTAGAACGTTCCTTGGACTCTTTGAACTTTCAATCTTTACGAATCCTTCATTTTCATTGTCTTAACAAGTACACAAGTTAATGAATACAGACGCCCTCTCACTAACAAAACAAAGACACGCTAATACACACACATACCTTCATGCCTATTCATTTCCGCACACGTAAACGTATACGTCGAAACAAAAATGTGTACTTAATTTCTCTTTACAGACACAACAACTCTTTCTTCTACTCAGGAACGTTCATTGGACTCTGAACTTTGCAATCTTCATTTTCATTGTCTTAACAAGTTAACGAATAAAATTAATTAATTTTGTATGGATAGACTTTGCTATTCTTTCATTTGATATTGTCGTTCCACAACAAGTTCGTGAGAGCATGAGTTCGCCAACCACTTTTCTGTATCCTTTACTATTTACATCCACTTGCATAAGTAAAATTGTTCAAATAATATAAAGTTTTTTTTTTCTTCTTCAAACCTTAACCCTAACCTTAACTTAATTAAACGTTTTGCTCTTATCTACGAATACAATTCTGTTTTGCTTTGAGTCTGAACTGAACTTTCTTTCAGGCACAAAAATCCCCACATCCTTTCCAAAATTCTAACAAACTTACAGTACTTCTGCAGTATACGGTCCATGCTATTTTTAGATAGGATTTTAAATTAAATTCAATTTTTACGGTATCTTTTGTTTATTAAATTGTTAGGTGAAAGTACAGAATAGTTAACAAAGCCCCCCCCCCCCCCATGTAAAGAATAGCTTTCTAAATAATGACTTTATTATTTCACTTCGCAAATTGCAGAAGTACCAAACTTATAAATAAGTCTGATTGAACTTACACGATTCCTTCTAAATTCAATTGTTTCTTTTCCGTTCAGCATTAAAATGATCTCCTTTCATTCATGCTTTACATATCGAAGCATGTGTTGACAAAAGTATTTAATATAAGAATCCAACCTTTTTACTGCCACAGCCAACTTTTGGGAAACGGTGGAAGTCAGGACCGGCGGCACAGTTATAAAAGTGTGTGGGGGGGGGCTCTCCTAAAAAGTGGGGGGGGGGCCGGTTAAACACATGCATATATAACTTCATTATTGATGACCGTAAAGTGGGGGGGGCCGAGTCAAAAGGTGGGGGGGCTGGAGACCCCCTCCCCTGCCCCCCCCCCCCCCCCCGGTGCCATGAAGGTAACATAGGTTTTACAGGCTTCATTTCTGGGAAACACATGTGACTTACCTTTTTTTTTTAAAGACATTTCTTTTGAAGTGTAAACAAAGAATTATTTCTAAATTTTATATGTAGAATTTATAAATTATTTTAGTTTTTAAAATATTTGTTGTTTTATTATTACAAATAAGTGTTATTCGGCCTGAAACTGGGTATTCATTTTCTTATTCAAATCATTACCAAAAAAGAAAGTTTCAAAATTATAAAGGTAATATCATAAGTTACCTCCTTTGTTCTAGATTATCTCCCTTGAATAAGAACTTTCCAGTCTGTAGCTCACTATAAATAGTTATTTATGTTTGTATTAAACCAGTCTATATCGCTTTTATCAGTAAATATATAAAAAAAAACAACCTAACGGCACAATGCACACATGCGTTAATTTGAATCAAACTTAAATTTTGTCAAACTTCCATTCCTTTGAAAATCGCTTCGATGTTAAATTTAAAAACTTGTAATATAAAATTTGAAATATATAAAGTATTTCATAAATGCTAAATTAGATAATTCACTGATTTTTGGTGGAAAGACTAATAATAGGTTAATTTTTAAGTTTACTGGTACAAAATATTTATGATTAAATCACAGTTCTTTAGGGGTTTTTCTAATTCTTCGGATGACTATTAATTGAGCACCAAATTTTCGGATGATAAAAAATAAAATAAAAAATTAGTTATTCAATTTTTAAAAGGGGTTCAATTTTCTATTTAAGTTTTGGATAAAGTGCTTCTCCTACTTGATTTTTTTTTTACTGATCTTTTGGCAAAATTTTCTTTAAAAATTGAGCAGGGACTTTTTCAATAATTGTTTCTAATAGCCTAAGAATGCTTTAATGACGCAGCCAGATATCTTAATTTTAACATTTTCATCTATTTTATTATGAATTTAGTTTTCTGACTTTGGTTGCTATCTTGGAATTTTGCGTCTGTACAGGTAAAATAAAATTGATCTCTTAGTGGTGGGATGGAAGTGATAGGGTTGCAATAGCCACTAGCTGGGCACTGTTTAAACGAATCTTATAGATCCAAAGAATTAGAATTGCTTGTTAATTTCAAAATCTGTGTTGGTAACAATTATACCCCACTCCCTTTAAGCTATTTAGAAAAATAGAATAAGTTAGAAAATGGTCAACCTTGTGTCTTACATTCTAAGGCAGTCTCTCTCTCCCTCTCTTTTTGATCTGCCATATTATATGCAAAGCGTCCAAGAACTTCCCATCTGTGGGACACATTACCACGGGACTGTTTCCCTGCATACTACAACATGGTCGTCTTCAAATCCGATGTCAGCAAATACTTATCAGAAATCGTCCTCATAAGTAATCAAGTTTTGTTCATTCCATTCATAATTTCCAATCCTCATAATATTCGTTATTATTCAACTGACAATCCATCAAACTCATTAATACTTATCTTCGAGTGGCCTTCGGACTTAATAAGCGATGACTCATTAGGGGGAAAAAAGCATGTATAAATTTATGCAAGAAACGGGCCGCATGGGATGAGGCTCATCATCATCATGCCTTCGAACTAGTATATAAAGATTCAATATAATTTCTCTGTTTAGGGTACCTCAACCATTTTCACTACAGAAACTTATATGCAAAACCCTGACTTGCAAATTGGGAAAAGTTGATTTTTTTCTCTTCGGTAAAAAGGTCTTTTCTATAAAAGAAAATGTATTTAATATACCTCATATCGCTGCCGATAAACATTACGGAATATCTAAAAGATAAAAAATGAATACTTGAAAAATCAATGTATTCAATATGAACTATGATCCGTATATCGAAGATAAGTATTAAATATTTACATAATATGGAAACATAAAACTATTTTTTGGGGTTCTTTCACAGATTAGGACCCACATTAACTTTGACCCCGTCGTTACGGTTGGGGTCAGGGTAGGGTTAGGTTAGGGTTAGCGTTAGAGTTAGGGTTAGAGTCAAAGTTACTGTGGGTCTTAATCTGTGAAAGTACCTTTTTTTTTTTTAGATAACAGCTACATTTTTAACAATCTAACAATTAAATAATTTCGTTTGTCACTTTTAAATTGAAAGTCAAAGTTAATACAAAATACATGAAAATTTGCATAAAAGTAGTCAGATTTGTTTCAAAATTATTTAGTTGATCATATTAAAAATAAATTGAAAGAAAAAACAGAATTAATCAGAAAAAAAAAGAAATTTAATAAAAGTTATTTTCTTTGTGAAATTAGGTGTATCATCGAGATGCCCAAGGCTGTGGAAGGACTACATTTGCCCATTACAGTTTTATACCATCAACATGTGCTCTTAAAATAAACCATTATCAAGTAGAATTTTAGTTTCATTTCTAGGGGGTAGGTCAGCTAAAGGTCACACCTAGAAACCTATTAACCTTTTACTAAACAAGATAGAAGTTGAAAAGGTCAAATGTCGCATGACCTAAACTATAGGATGTCCAGCAAAATCAGGAAATTTAGCACAATAAATTTACACATACATATGTAAACGTTGGAAATGGAAGACAATTGTTAATAACTGAAGCATTGTTTAAAGCAGAAGAAAAACAGATATTCGATGAAATGTTCGATGTGCGTTCCGTGCGTAGCTGCATAATAACATAGGCGGTCTAACCAACTTCCAGTCAACCTATGGATGACTTCAAACGGGATATTGTTCCAAGTTTCCATCAATTGACTTTTCATATTAAAATTTGTAAATTTACTTGATGGTTCTAATTTATGATGAGTGAATAACTTTCATAATCTGACCTTATTGATCAGCTACATTTCAGAAACCCAGACATAGACAGGTATATCAACTAGTTGCTTTAATATGTTAGCATCTCTAAGTTTTGTTGTATTTCATTTTACTAATGAGTAATCACTGATCAAAGCCACTCGAGGATCAGGGGTATTGAGATGGATTGTCAGTTGAATGATGAAGACTATTATGAGAGGATTGAAAATGATGAATTGAATGAATAAACTTTGATTGTTTCAGAAAGATATTTGTTGGCATTAGATTTTAAAACGATCGTGTGACTTGGTAACATTTCTGTTACATATAATATGGCAGAAAATTTATATTACTTATGAGGACGGTTTTTATTGATTAAAAAACTCAAAATAGTGGCAAATTCATTGGATTAGGTTATAGCAGAAATTAAAATTTAGTGGCATTTATTTGGGCTGAGATACTTACCACTTCAGAAGATTGTGTTGTGCTCTTGCAGAAATACTTACCACCTTAAAAGATTTCACTGTGCTCTTGCAGAGATATTTACTACCTCAGAAGATTATGTTGAGCTCTTGCAGAGATACTTACCAACTTAAAAGATTGTGTTTAGCTCTCCAGAAATACATACCTCCCCAGAAGATTGCGTTGTGATCTTACTGAGATACTTACAATTCCAGAAGGTTATGTTGAGCTCTTGCAGAGATATTTACCACTTCAGAAGATTGTGTTGTGATCTTTCAGAGATACTTACCACATCAGAAGATTGTATTGAGCTCTTGCAAGGATAATTACCACATCAGAAGATTGAGTTGTAATCTAGCAGAGATACTTACCACATCAGAAGATTGTGTTGTGATCTTGCAGAGATACTTACCACATCAGTAGATTGTGTTGAGCTCTTGCAGAGATACTTACCACATCAGTAGATTGTGTTGTAATCTTGCAGAGATACTTACCACATCAGAAGATTGTGTTGTGATCTTTCAGAGATACTTACCACATCAGAAGATTGTGTTGTGATCTTGCAGAGATACTTACCACATCCATAGATTGTGTTGTAATCTTGCAGAGATACTTACCACATCAGAAGATTGAGTTGTAATCTAGCAGAGATACTTACCACATCAGAAGATTGTGTTGTGATCTTGCAGAGATACTTACCACATCAGAAGATTGTGTTGTGATCTTTCAGAGATACTTACCACATCAGAAGATTGTGTTGTGATCTTGCAGAGATACTTACCACATTAGAAGGTTATGTTAAGCTCTTGCGGAGATACTTACCACATCAGTAGATTGTGTTGTAATCTTGCAGAGATACTTACCACATCAGTAGATTGTGTTGTAATCTTGCAGAGATACTTACCACATCAGAAGATTGTGTTGTGATCTTTCAGAGATACTTACCACTTCAGAAGATTGTGTTGTGATCTTTCAGAGATACTTACCACATCAGTAGATTGTGTTGAGCTCTTGCAGAGATACTTACCACATCAGTAGATTGTGTTGTAATCTTGCAGAGATACTTACCACATCAGAAGATTGTGTTGTGATCTTTCAGAGATACTTACCACATCAGAAGATTGTGTTGTGATCTTGCAGAGATACTTACCACATTAGAAGGTTATGTTAAGCTCTTGCCGAGATACTTACCACATCAGTAGATTGTGTTGTAATCTTGCAGAGATACTTACCACATCAGTAGATTGTGTTGTAATCTTGCAGAGATACTTACCACATCAGAAGATTGTGTTGTGATCTTTCAGAGATACTTACCACTTCAGAAGATTGTGTTGTGATCTTTCAGAGATACTTACCACATCAGAAGATTGTGTTGTGATCTTTCAGAGATACTTACCACATCAGAAGATTGTGTTGTGATCTTTCAGAGATACTTACCACATCAGAAGATTGTGTTGAGCTCTTGCAGAGATACTTACCACATCAGAAGATTGAGTTGTAATCTAGCAGAGATACTTACCACATCAGAAGATTGTGTTGTGATCTTGCAGAGATACCTACCACATCAGTAGATTGTGTTGAGCTCTTGCAGAGATACTTACCACATCAGTAGATTGTGTTGTAATCTTGCAGAGATACTTACCACATCAGAAGATTGTGTTGTGATCTTTCAGAGATACTTACCACCTCAGAAGATTGTGTTGTGATCTTGCAGATATACTTACCACATTAGAAGGTTATGTTAAGCTCTTGCAGAGATACTTACCACATCAGTAGATTGTGTTGTAATCTTGCAGAGATACTTACCACATCAGTAGATTGTGTTGTAATCTTGCAGAGATACTTACCACATCAGAAGATTGTGTTGTGATCTTTCAGAGATACTTACCACATCAGAAGATTGTGTTGTGATCTTGCAGAGATACTTACCACATTAGAAGGTTATGTTAAGCTCTTGCAGAGATGTCTACCACCTCAAAAGATTATGATGACCTCTTGCAGAGATACTTACCACTTCAGAAGATTGTGTTGTAATCTTGCAGAGATACTTACCACATCAGAAGATTGAGTTGTAATCTTGCAGAGATACTTACCACTTCAGAAGATTGTGTTGTGATCTTGCAGAGATACTTACCACATCAGTAGATTGTGTTGAGCTCTTGCAGAGATACTTACCACCTCAGAAGATTGTGTTGTGATCTTTCACAGATACTTACCACTTCAGAAGATTGTGTTGTGATCTTTCAGAGATACTTACCACATCAGAAGATTGTGTTGTAATCTTGCAGAGATACTTACCACATCAGAAGATTGTGTTGTGATCTTTCAGAGATACTTACCACATCAGAAGATTGTGTTGTGATCTTTCAGAGATACTTACCACATCAGAAGATTGTGTTGAGCTCTTGCAGAGATACTTACCACATCAGAAGATTGAGTTGTAATCTAGCAGAGATACTTACCACATCAGAAGATTGTGTTGTGATCTTTCAGAGATACTTACCACATCAGAAGATTGTGTTGAGCTCTTGCAGAGATACTTACCACATCAGAAGATTGAGTTGTAATCTAGCAGAGATACTTACCACATCAGAAGATTGTGTTGTGATCTTGCAGAGATACTTACCACATCAGTAGATTGTGTTGAGCTCTTGCAGAGATACTTACCACATCAGTAGATTGTGTTGAGCTCTTGCAGAGATACTTACCACTTCAGAAGATTGTGTTGTAATCTTGCAGAGATACTTACCACATCAGAAGATTGAGTTGTAATCTTGCAGAGATACTTACCACTTCAGAAGATTGTGTTGTGATCTTGCAGAGATACTTACCACATCAGAAGATTGAGTTGTAATCTTGCAGAGATACTTACCACTTCAGAAGATTGTGTTGTGATCTTGCAGAGATACTTACCACATCAGTAGATTGTGTTGAGCTCTTGCAGAGATACTTACCACCTCAGAAGATTGTGTTGTGATCTTTCAGAGATACTTACCACATCAGAAGATTGTGTTGTGATCTTTCAGAGATACTTACCACATCAGAAGATTGTGTTGTGATCTTTCAGAGATACTTACCACATCAGAAGATTGTGTTGAGCTCTTGCAGAGATACTTACCACATCAGAAGATTGAGTTGTAATCTAGCAGAGATACTTACCACATCAGAAGATTGTGTTGTGATCTTGCAGAGATACTTACCACATCAGTAGATTGTGTTGAGCTCTTGCAGAGATACTTACCACATCAGTAGATTGTGTTGTAATCTTGCAGAGATACTTACCACATCAGAAGATTGTGTTGTGATCTTTCAGAGATACTTACCACATCAGAAGATTGTGTTGTGATCTTTCAGAGATACTTACCACATCAGAAGATTGTGTTGAGCTCTTGCAGAGATACTTACCACCTCAGAAGATTGTGTTGTGATCTTTCAGAGATACTTACCACATCAGAAGATTGTGTTGTGATCTTTCAGAGATACTTACCACATCAGAAGATTGTGTTGTGATCTTGCAGAGATACTTACCACATCAGAAGATTGTGTTGTGATCTTTCAGAGATACTTACCACATCAGAAGATTGTGTTGTGATCTTGCAGATATACTTACCACATTAGAAGGTTATGTTAAGCTCTTGCAGAGATACTTACCACATCAGTAGATTGTGTTGTAATCTTGCAGAGATACTTACCACATCAGTAGATTGTGTTGTAATCTTGCAGAGATACTTACCACATCAGAAGATTGTGTTGTGATCTTTCAGAGATACTTACCACATCAGAAGATTGTGTTGTGATCTTGCAGAGATACTTACCACATTAGAAGGTTATGTTAAGCTCTTGCAGAGATGTCTACCACCTCAAAAGATTATGATGACCTCTTGCAGAGATACTTACCACTTCAGAAGATTGTGTTGTAATCTTGCAGAGATACTTACCACATCAGAAGATTGAGTTGTAATCTTGCAGAGATACTTACCACTTCAGAAGATTGTGTTGTGATCTTGCAGAGATACTTACCACATCAGTAGATTGTGTTGAGCTCTTGCAGAGATATTTACCACCTCAGAAGATTGTGTTTTGATCTTTCAGAGATACTTACCACATCAGAAGATTGTGTTGTGATCTTTCAGAGATACTTACCACATCAGAAGATTGTGTTGTAATCTTGCAGAGATACTTACCACATCAGAAGATTGTGTTGTGATCTTTCAGAGATACTTACCACATCAGAAGATTGTGTTGTGATCTTGCAGAGATACTTACCACATTAGAAGGTTATGTTAAGCTCTTGCAGAGATGTTTACCACCTCAAAAGATTATGATGACCTCTTGCAGAGATACTTACCACTTCAGAAGATTGTGTTGTAATCTTGCAGAGATACTTACCACATCAGAAGATTGAGTTGTAATCTTGCAGAGATACTTACCACTTCAGAAGATTGTGTTGTGATCTTGCAGAGATACTTACCACATCAGTAGATTGTGTTGAGCTCTTGCAGAGATACTTACCACCTCAGAAGATTGTGTTGTGATCTTTCAGAGATACTTACCACATCAGAAGATTGTGTTGTGATCTTTCAGAGATACTTACCACATCAGAAGATTGTGTTGTGATCTTTCAGAGATACTTACCACATCAGAAGATTGTGTTGAGCTTTTGCAGAGATACTTTCCACATCAGAAGATTGAGTTGTAATCTAGCAGAGATACTTACCACATCAGAAGATTGTGTTGTGATCTTTCAGAGATACTTACCACATCAGAAGATTGTGTTGAGCTCTTGCAGAGATACTTACCACATCAGAAGATTGAGTTGTAATCTAGCAGAGATACTTACCACATCAGAAGATTGTGTTGTGATCTTGTAGAGATACTTACCACATCAGTAGATTGTGTTGAGCTCTTGCAGAGATACTTACCACATCAGTAGATTGTGTTGTAATCTTGCAGAGATACTTACCACTTCAGAAGATTGTGTTGTAATCTTGCAGAGATACTTACCACATCAGAAGATTGTGTTGTAATCTTGCAGAGATACTTACCACATCAGAAGATTGAGTTGTAATCTTGCAGAGATACTTACCACTTCAGAAGATTGTGTTGTGATCTTGCAGAGATACTTACCACATTAGAAGGTTATGTTAAGCTCTTGCAGAGATGTTTACCACATCAAAAGATTATGATGACCTCTTGCAGAGATACTTACCACTTCAGAAGATTGTGTTGTAATCTTGCAGAGATACTTACCACATCAGAAGATTGAGTTGTAATCTTGCAGAGATACTTACCACTTCAGAAGATTGTGTTGTGATCTTGCAGAGATACTTACCACATCAGTAGATTGTGTTGAGCTCTTGCAGAGATACTTACCACCTCAGAAGATTGTGTTGTGATCTTTCAGAGATACTTACCACATCAGAAGATTGTGTTGTGATCTTTCAGAGATACTTACCACATCAGAAGATTGTGTTGTGATCTTTCAGAGATACTTACCACATCAGAAGATTGTGTTGAGCTCTTGCAGAGATACTTACCACATCAGAAGATTGAGTTGTAATCTAGCAGAGATACTTACCACATCAGAAGATTGTGTTGTGATCTTTCAGAGATACTTACCACATCAGAAGATTGTGTTGAGCTCTTGCAGAGATACTTACCACATCAGAAGATTGAGTTGTAATCTAGCAGAGATACTTACCACATCAGAAGATTGTGTTGTGATCTTGCAGAGATACTTACCACATCAGTAGATTGTGTTGAGCTCTTGCAGAGATACTTACCACATCAGTAGATTGTGTTGAGCTCTTGCAGAGATACTTACCACTTCAGAAGATTGTGTTGTAATCTTGCAGAGATACTTACCACATCAGAAGATTGAGTTGTAATCTTGCAGAGATACTTACCACTTCAGAAGATTGTGTTGTGATCTTGCAGAGATACTTACCACATCAGAAGATTGAGTTGTAATCTTGCAGAGATACTTACTACTTCAGAAGATTGTGTTGTGATCTTGCAGAGATACTTACCACATCAGTAGATTGTGTTGAGCTCTTGCAGAGATACTTACCACCTCAGAAGATTGTGTTGTGATCTTTCAGAGATACTTACCACATCAGAAGATTGTGTTGTGATCTTTCAGAGATACTTACCACATCAGAAGATTGTGTTGTGATCTTTCAGAGATACTTACCACATCAGAAGATTGTGTTGAGCTCTTGCAGAGATACTTACCACATCAGAAGATTGAGTTGTAATCTAGCAGAGATACTTACCACATCAGAAGATTGTGTTGTGATCTTGCAGAGATACTTACCACATCAGTAGATTGTGTTGAGCTCTTGCAGAGATACTTACCACATCAGTAGATTGTGTTGTAATCTTGCAGAGATACTTACCACATCAGAAGATTGTGTTGTGATCTTTCAGAGATACTTACCACATCAGAAGATTGTGTTGTGATCTTTCAGAGATACTTACCACATCAGAAGATTGTGTTGAGCTCTTGCAGAGATACTTACCACCTCAGAAGATTGTGTTGTGATCTTTCAGAGATACTTACCACATCAGAAGATTGTGTTGTGATCTTTCAGAGATACTTACCACATCAGAAGATTGTGTTGTGATCTTGCAGAGATACTTACCACATCAGAAGATTGTGTTGTGATCTTTCAGAGATACTTACCACATCAGAAGATTGTGTTGTGATCTTGCAGATATACTTACCACATTAGAAGGTTATGTTAAGCTCTTGCAGAGATACTTACCACATCAGTAGATTGTGTTGTAATCTTGCAGAGATACTTACCACATCAGTAGATTGTGTTGTAATCTTGCAGAGATACTTACCACATCAGAAGATTGTGTTGTGATCTTTCAGAGATACTTACCACATCAGAAGATTGTGTTGTGATCTTGCAGAGATACTTACCACATTAGAAGGTTATGTTAAGCTCTTGCAGAGATGTCTACCACCTCAAAAGATTATGATGACCTCTTGCAGAGATACTTACCACTTCAGAAGATTGTGTTGTAATCTTGCAGAGATACTTACCACATCAGAAGATTGAGTTGTAATCTTGCAGAGATACTTACCACTTCAGAAGATTGTGTTGTGATCTTGCAGAGATACTTACCACATCAGTAGATTGTGTTGAGCTCTTGCAGAGATATTTACCACCTCAGAAGATTGTGTTTTGATCTTTCAGAGATACTTACCACTTCAGAAGATTGTGTTGTGATCTTGCAGAGATACTTACCACATCAGTAGATTGTGTTGAGCTCTTGCAGAGATACTTACCACCTCAGAAGATTGTGTTGTGATCTTTCAGAGATACTTACCACATCAGAAGATTGTGTTGTGATCTTTCAGAGATACTTACCACATCAGAAGATTGTGTTGTGATCTTTCAGAGATACTTACCACATCAGAAGATTGTGTTGAGCTTTTGCAGAGATACTTTCCACATCAGAAGATTGAGTTGTAATCTAGCAGAGATACTTACCACATCAGAAGATTGTGTTGTGATCTTTCAGAGATACTTACCACATCAGAAGATTGTGTTGAGCTCTTGCAGAGATACTTACCACATCAGAAGATTGAGTTGTAATCTAGCAGAGATACTTACCACATCAGAAGATTGTGTTGTGATCTTGTAGAGATACTTACCACATCAGTAGATTGTGTTGAGCTCTTGCAGAGATACTTACCACATCAGTAGATTGTGTTGTAATCTTGCAGAGATACTTACCACTTCAGAAGATTGTGTTGTAATCTTGCAGAGATACTTACCACATCAGAAGATTGTGTTGTAATCTTGCAGAGATACTTACCACATCAGAAGATTGAGTTGTAATCTTGCAGAGATACTTACCACTTCAGAAGATTGTGTTGTGATCTTGCAGAGATACTTACCACATTAGAAGGTTATGTTAAGCTCTTGCAGAGATGTTTACCACCTCAAAAGATTATGATGACCTCTTGCAGAGATACTTACCACTTCAGAAGATTGTGTTGTAATCTTGCAGAGATACTTACCACATCAGAAGATTGAGTTGTAATCTTGCAGAGATACTTACCACTTCAGAAGATTGTGTTGTGATCTTGCAGAGATACTTACCACATCAGTAGATTGTGTTGAGCTCTTGCAGAGATACTTACCACCTCAGAAGATTGTGTTGTGATCTTTCAGAGATACTTACCACATCAGAAGATTGTGTTGTGATCTTTCAGAGATACTTACCACATCAGAAGATTGTGTTGTGATCTTTCAGAGATACTTACCACATCAGAAGATTGTGTTGAGCTCTTGCAGAGATACTTACCACATCAGAAGATTGAGTTGTAATCTAGCAGAGATACTTACCACATCAGAAGATTGTGTTGTGATCTTTCAGAGATACTTACCACATCAGAAGATTGTGTTGAGCTCTTGCAGAGATACTTACCACATCAGAAGATTGAGTTGTAATCTAGCAGAGATACTTACCACATCAGAAGATTGTGTTGTGATCTTGCAGAGATACTTACCACATCAGTAGATTGTGTTGAGCTCTTGCAGAGATACTTACCACATCAGTAGATTGTGTTGAGCTCTTGCAGAGATACTTACCACCTCAGAAGATTGTGTTGTAATCTTGCAGAGATACTTACCACATCAGAAGATTGAGTTGTAATCTTGCAGAGATACTTACCACTTCAGAAGATTGTGTTGTGATCTTGCAGAGATACTTACCACATCAGAAGATTGAGTTGTAATCTTGCAGAGATACTTACCACTTCAGAAGATTGTGTTGTGATCTTGCAGAGATACTTACCACATCAGTAGATTGTGTTGAGCTCTTGCAGAGATACTTACCACCTCAGAAGATTGTGTTGTGATCTTTCAGAGATACTTACCACATCAGAAGATTGTGTTGTGATCTTTCAGAGATACTTACCACATCAGAAGATTGTGTTGTGATCTTTCAGAGATACTTACCACATCAGAAGATTGTGTTGAGCTCTTGCAGAGATACTTACCACATCAGAAGATTGAGTTGTAATCTAGCAGAGATACTTACCACATCAGAAGATTGTGTTGTGATCTTGCAGAGATACTTACCACATCAGTAGATTGTGTTGAGCTCTTGCAGAGATACTTACCACATCAGTAGATTGTGTTGTAATCTTGCAGAGATACTTACCACATCAGAAGATTGTGTTGTGATCTTTCAGAGATACTTACCACATCAGAAGATTGTGTTGTGATCTTTCAGAGATACTTACCACATCAGAAGATTGTGTTGAGCTCTTGCAGAGATACTTACCACTTCAGAAGATTGTGTTGTGATCTTGCAGAGATACTTACCACATCAGAAGATTGTGTTGTGATCTTTCAGAGATACTTACCACATCAGAAGATTGTGTTGTGATCTTGCAGAGATACTTACCACATCAGAAGATTGTGTTGTGATCTTTCAGAGATACTTACCACATCAGAAGATTGTGTTGTGATCTTGCAGATATACTTACCACATTAGAAGGTTATGTTAAGCTCTTGCAGAGATACTTACCACATCAGTAGATTGTGTTGTAATCTTGCAGAGATACTTACCACATCAGTAGATTGTGTTGTAATCTTGCAGAGATACTTACCACATCAGAAGATTGTGTTGTGATCTTTCAGAGATACTTACCACATCAGAAGATTGTGTTGTGATCTTGCAGAGATACTTACCACATTAGAAGGTTATGTTAAGCTCTTGCAGAGATGTCTACCACCTCAAAAGATTATGATGACCTCTTGCAGAGATACTTACCACTTCAGAAGATTGTGTTGTAATCTTGCAGAGATACTTACCACATCAGAAGATTGAGTTGTAATCTTGCAGAGATACTTACCACTTCAGAAGATTGTGTTGTGATCTTGCAGAGATACTTACCACATCAGTAGATTGTGTTGAGCTCTTGCAGAGATATTTACCACCTCAGAAGATTGTGTTTTGATCTTTCAGAGATACTTACCACATCAGAAGATTGTGTTGTGATCTTTCAGAGATACTTACCACATCAGAAGATTGTGTTGTAATCTTGCAGAGATACTTACCACATCAGAAGATTGTGTTGTGATCTTTCAGAGATACTTACCACATCAGAAGATTGTGTTGTGATCTTGCAGAGATACTTACCACATTAGAAGGTTATGTTAAGCTCTTGCAGAGATGTTTACCACCTCAAAAGATTATGATGACCTCTTGCAGAGATACTTACCACTTCAGAAGATTGTGTTGTAATCTTGCAGAGATACTTACCACATCAGAAGATTGAGTTGTAATCTTGCAGAGATACTTACCACTTCAGAAGATTGTGTTGTGATCTTGCAGAGATACTTACCACATCAGTAGATTGTGTTGAGCTCTTGCAGAGATACTTACCACCTCAGAAGATTGTGTTGTGATCTTTCAGAGATACTTACCACATCAGAAGATTGTGTTGTGATCTTTCAGAGATACTTACCACATCAGAAGATTGTGTTGTGATCTTTCAGAGATACTTACCACATCAGAAGATTGTGTTGAGCTTTTGCAGAGATACTTTCCACATCAGAAGATTGAGTTGTAATCTAGCAGAGATACTTACCACATCAGAAGATTGTGTTGTGATCTTTCAGAGATACTTACCACATCAGAAGATTGTGTTGAGCTCTTGCAGAGATACTTACCACATCAGAAGATTGAGTTGTAATCTAGCAGAGATACTTACCACATCAGAAGATTGTGTTGTGATCTTGTAGAGATACTTACCACATCAGTAGATTGTGTTGAGCTCTTGCAGAGATACTTACCACATCAGTAGATTGTGTTGTAATCTTGCAGAGATACTTACCACTTCAGAAGATTGTGTTGTAATCTTGCAGAGATACTTACCACATCAGAAGATTGTGTTGTAATCTTGCAGAGATACTTACCACATCAGAAGATTGAGTTGTAATCTTGCAGAGATACTTACCACTTCAGAAGATTGTGTTGTGATCTTGCAGAGATACTTACCACATCAGTAGATTGTGTTGAGCTCTTGCAGAGATACTTACCACCTCAGAAGATTGTGTTGTGATCTTTCAGAGATACTTACCACATCAGAAGATTGTGTTGTGATCTTTCAGAGATACTTACCACATCAGAAGATTGTGTTGTGATCTTTCAGAGATACTTACCACATCAGAAGATTGTGTTGAGCTTTTGCAGAGATACTTTCCACATCAGAAGATTGAGTTGTAATCTAGCAGAGATACTTACCACATCAGAAGATTGTGTTGTGATCTTTCAGAGATACTTACCACATCAGAAGATTGTGTTGAGCTCTTGCAGAGATACTTACCACATCAGAAGATTGAGTTGTAATCTAGCAGAGATACTTACCACATCAGAAGATTGTGTTGTGATCTTGTAGAGATACTTACCACATCAGTAGATTGTGTTGAGCTCTTGCAGAGATACTTACCACATCAGTAGATTGTGTTGTAATCTTGCAGAGATACTTACCACTTCAGAAGATTGTGTTGTAATCTTGCAGAGATACTTACCACATCAGAAGATTGTGTTGTAATCTTGCAGAGATACTTACCACATCAGAAGATTGAGTTGTAATCGTGCAGAGATACTTACCACTTCAGAAGATTGTGTTGTGATCTTGCAGAGATACTTACCACATCAGTAGATTGTGTTGAGCTCTTGCAGAGATACTTACCACCTCAGAAGATTGTGTTGTGATCTTTCAGAGATACTTACCACATCAGAAGATTGTGTTGTGATCTTTCAGAGATACTTACCACATCAGAAGATTGTGTTGTGATCTTTCAGAGATACTTACCACATCAGAAGATTGTGTTGAGCTCTTGCAGAGATACTTACCACATCAGAAGATTGAGTTGTAATCTAGCAGAGATACTTACCACATCAGAAGATTGTGTTGTGATCTTGCAGAGATACTTACCACATCAGTAGATTGTGTTGAGCTCTTGCAGAGATACTTACCACATCAGTAGATTGTGTTGTAATCTTGCAGAGATACTTACCACATCAGAAGATTGTGTTGTGATCTTTCAGAGATACTTACCACATCAGAAGATTGTGTTGTGATCTTTCAGAGATACTTACCACATCAGAAGATTGTGTTGTGATCTTGCAGAGATACTTACCACATTAGAAGGTTATGTTAAGCTCTTGCAGAGATGTCTACCACCTCAAAAGATTATGATGACCTCTTGCAGAGATACTTATCAACTCAGAAGATTGTGTTGTGCTCTTGCAGGGATACTTACCACATCAGAAGATTGTGTTAGTAACTGCAGTATCTTTATAGCTTGGAGTAATTTGGTCTTCTCCATGCTCTATGTGAACCAGATCCTCTGTAAATACCAGACTCTTTAATGTATCCAGATACAATGTCTTATCTAGCATATATTCATATTCAACAACCTGCTACCATTGTGATCACTACTCACTTGGGTAGGATTATTTTGTCGTGCACTGCTTATTCAGCATATTCACAGTTAACCGCTATATCTGAAAGCCTTTCCCCTATCTGTAACCTGGGATATATATATAATTAGATCCTTCCTAACCAAAAGAAAGATCAAAGTTATCCTCTATGACCGTTCATCTAAGCAACATGACATAAATGCTGGTGTACCCCAGGGATCCATCATTGGTCCTTTATTGTTTCTGATTTTTATAAACGACCTCCCTAATGACATTGAGTCTGAGATAAGTATATTTGCTGACGACACCATGCTCTACTCTCGTCATGTGGGCAAAACGGACGTGAACATATCCGAGGCAATGGCTGAATCCTTAGAAAATGACCTCCAGGCTATAGTGGATTGGGGTCATAAATGGATGGTAACTTTCAATGCTGTAAAGACAAAGCTCCTTTCCTTCAACAACTACAAGAAACCTCTTCAACCACCGATTTCCATAGCAAATAACACCCTGCCTGAAAGTTCAACATTCAAATTCCTCAGCCTAACATTCGAAGGTAACATGAATTGGAATAAATACATTGAAAAAATTGCCAGGGCTGCTGCAAAGAAGGTGGGCTCCCTCTACCGTGCTGGTAAACTTCTCACACCTGACATTATCCTATATCTCTACAAAGCCACCATCCGCTCATGCATGGAATATTTTTGCCATAGCTGGACTGGTGCATATTCCACTAGTCTCTCCCTCTTAGACAATGCCCCAAAAAGAGTCACCAACTTAATAGGTCCCTCACTATCAACCAAGCTCCAGTCCCTGTCCCATCGCCGCAATGCACGTGAATGCAGTAGACCAACCTGAAAATCAGCTAAATCCCATCCATTCCCTGTGGAGCTTCCCAGATGCCAGAGAGCCTTCTACTCCAATAGCTTCTTTCTTCGTGATGCCGGCTCTTGGAACTCCCTTCCTGCTCCCTGTTCCCCTGACTGTACCGACATGCAGAAATTTAAAACTAATGTAAACAGACATCTCGCTGCACAGCTCCCAACTTAGGATGAGTCTCTAAACTTACACCCTAATTCCTAGTAGCTCCTTACATCTACAGTGGTGGCCTGCCTTGTTTGGGGTGAACTATGCTTAATAAAAATTAGATTATTAGTTTTGTATAAATAATGAATTAATATAGAATTACTGAGATCTGACTATGATTATTATTACTCACATATGAAGATGAAACCGAGGATTAATGTATAGGAGGGGAAAATGTCGAGTACAAGTCAGCCTCAAATATGCTAAGATGGGCATATAATGAAGATTTATTATATAAAAAAACAAGAAGATAAAAGAAATATGGATACATTCTATTATTCAAGTTACTAAATTATTATTTGACTACATTAATAATTGTATTATTGAGTACAATATAATTTGACTACATTAATAATTATAAAGTATAATATCTAACATAAATAAATGAGTACTATATAGTTAAATATAAATTCTCATAATATTAGTTGCAAAAAACTAAAATAATTAGTATGTTAGGAATTTCTACTTAATAAAAGATAACGAATTAATAGTTAAAATGATATATTACAGTGGAGAATATAGAACATTTAATATATATATGTATGTTAATAAGAGAACTTACAATACAACTGATTGATATTAAAAGTATGTATATATTGTAGATGTAATACTTTTATATTTAATTACTAAGATCTGAGTATAATTAGTACTATTCAAATATGAATATATAAAAGAGAAGATAATATTAAGTACAAGTAAGTCTAGGATATGCTGAATAGGAGGGTTCTAATCAGCCAGGGGTATTTTACCCCACCTAATAAACCAGTATTGTCCGGGCCTTTGGGTCTGGATTTACGCCGGTCTATTGGGGGTTGTCTGGCCCTGTGCAGTTCTAGGAGGTGCACCCTCACAGGCTTTGCCTCCCCTCTTTGGGGAGGAGTAAGTTTATTGCTTACTGTCTGAGGCGCCCCTACCGGAGAATGCCGACGGGACTGCCCAGGCAATTTTTAAATGGTCAGAGTGCTCACCTCTCGAGTGCTGGCTTATCTAATCCCACTTTCCCGACCTTGTGTCATATCTTACCTTGTGGGAGGTAGATAAATATACCATGTATTGTGAAAGTTAAAACCGGATGAATTAGGTAGATATTATAGATTTCTAGGTCGTAAATTTTTTATTGGATTGTAATCTGATGGAATTCAAATTTTCCCAAACTATAAGTAAAATAGCAACTTGTGTTCAAGTAATCGTATGACACAGGATACTTTCGTTGAAAACAATGTAATGCTCACAGCAGTTCGACTGCCAAACACGTTTTGATGACTTCTGCAGAACCCATCTTTTATAGCTCACAAAGCATGATGGATGCACATATAATCAACGTGCATAAATGCCCCAGTCTCTCCCTTTTTCTCAAACGAATGCTTGCCATGCCAGATAAAGACAAACTTTCTTCCATTGAGAATACGCTAAGTATACTTCACCCTCTCTGCTTCCAGACTCCAGTTCTGGTTCACCATTTCCACTATATTTCTTTGTTTTTTGTTTGTTTATTTCTCCAATATTCTCTATTTCGTCCAGATTCGATGTAACCGGTATTCATCCGAAACTTAAGACTCCTGGAACTTACACAGAATTTCCTTACAGCACTAAAGTTGTCAATGAATCGGTAAGTGAAGTAAAATTATTCTTTGTTTTTCCTCATAATAATACACTTTGTCAATGAATCGGTAAGTGACGTAAAATTATTCTTTGTTTTTCCTCATAATAATACACTTTGTCAATGAATCGGTAAGTGAAGAGATCATTGTGCTATAAACTTATTCTTTGTTTTTCTTCAATGATAATAATACACTTTGTGTACATCTTTCTACATTTATATTTTTGTGTAACACCAAATTAAAATGTTGAAAATAAATTAAAAAATGACTTCTCTTTTTCCAAGTAGCAAATGAAACTCTTGCTTCCCTTTGAATATCAAATCCGACTGGTCATTTGCTTCAATGACAAAGGGGGGTTAACAAATCTGTCTGCGATTACCAGCCGGATTTTATTCTTAAATCTACGATGACTAGATTAATAAAACTCGGGTATGCGTGTGTCTTGCCTGCGTTGGCAGCAACAGTACTTTGTGCTCTGAATGCAGACTCTGTCTCCACATGAGGTGCAGTGGCCTGAGGAGGATAAATGAGGATCCTCACTACTTATACAAATGCTGCAAGGGTGAGGTGCAACCTATTGATGGCAAAACTCAGAAATCGCTGTCTGTTGGCTCTGATGTGCTTCAAATGGTGGCATCTTTATTCTACTTAAGCGAAACGCTCTCTGCAGCTGGTGGTTGTTTCCTGGCTTCAATAACTCGTGTTGTCGACCTAGAGCAAGTTCAATGATCTTCTTCCAATCCTAATAATTAGGCACCTGATAATGAAGTTATTTTATATATGTATAGGTTATTTTATATATATATATATATATATATATAAGCTATTATATATATATATATATATATGTAAATATTATTATATATATATCTATTAATAATGGAGTTTATGTATCTGTCTATCTGTCTGTCTGTCTGAAGCCGAAACTCCAGTATGACTATTTTACTGAAATTAATCTTTTTGAAATTCTTTATATACTGTCACTAAAAGTCGCTTAGACACCAGATGGGTTTTGCCATTTACATAAGTCATTCCTTTAAACCTTCAATTAAATTAATATTTACAAATATACACTTATAACTGCTATTATCAAATTTACATATGTATTTACAATATTTTCCGATACGGTTATATTAATAAACATTATTCATACAATTAATTAAAGCCATTTTCATCATAACCGGCGTGTTTTCTAAACCATTTCAACTCGAGTACTGTTAAAATTGCAAAGTCATTGGCTGTTAAATCAGTGGTGTCCTCCCTCCTTCCGGTAATTAAATATGGCGATCTGATTAAACAGCCGATTGGCTGTTTAATCAGTAGTGCCCTCCCTCACTCCGGTAATTAAATATGGCGATCTGATTAAGCAGCCGATTGGCTGTTTAATCCGTGGTGTCCTCCCTCCCTCCGGTAATTAAATATGGCGATCTGATTAAGAAGCCGATTGGCTGTTTAATCCGTGGTGTCCTCCCTCCCTCCGGTAATTAAATATGGCGATCTGATTAAGAAGCCGATTGGCTGTTTAATCAGTAGTGCCCTCCCTCCCTCCGGTAATTTAATATGGCGATCTGATTAAGCAGCCGATTGGCTGTTAAATCAGTGGTGTCCTCCCTCCCTCCGGTAATTAAATATGGCGATCTGATTAAGCAGCCGATTGGCTGTTTAATCAGTAGTGCCCTCCCTCCCTCCGGTAATTAAATATGGCGATCTGATTAAGCAGCCGATTGGCTGTTTAATCAGAAGTGCCCTCCCTCCCTCCGGTAATTAAATATGGCGATCTGATTAAGCAGCTGATTGGCTGTTTAATCAGTGGTGTCCTCCCTCCCTCCGGTAATTAAATATGGCGATCTGATTAAGCAGCCGATTGGCTGTTTAATCAGAAGTGCCCTCCCTCCCTCCGGTAATTAAATATGGCGATCTGATTAAGCAGCCGATTGGCTGTTTAATCAGTGGTGTCCTCCCTCCCTCCGGTAATTAAATATGGCGATCTGATTACGCAGCCGATTGGCTGTTTAATCAGTGGTGTCCTCCCTCCCTCCGGTAATTAAATATTGCGATCTGATTAAGCAGCCGATTGGCTGTTTAATCAGTAGTGCCCTCCCTCCCTCCGGTAATTACATATGGCGATCTGATTAAGCAGCCGATTGGCTGTTTAATCAGTGGTGTCCTCCCTCCCTCCGGTAATTAAATATGGCGATCTGATTAAGCAGCCGATTGGCTGTTTAATCAGTAGTGCCCTCCCTCCCTCCGGTAATTAAATATGGCGATCTGATTAAGCAGCTGACGTTAATCTGGCACGTTAAACATGTAAACAACAACGCTGGCAAACACCGTGCTCAGTTTTCCATTTTTAAAACCGTCCTAAGTTTGTTTATTCTTAGCCATTATGTTTTAAAACACAAATTTATTAAATCAAATTGTTTAATTAAAATAATAATTGATTTAAAAATTACTATATAAAAACGCGCGTGCGCACGCACACACCCACACACAGTTCAGGTAAACTTTTTCTTTCTGAGAATTAAAAAACTTTTCGTGTTTACTGTATTTGATTTCTTAATACTTTCATAACCAATATTATCATTTTTTCACGACCTCAACAGAATTTATGATTCCATGTTTTATTTATTAAAAAAAAAGATGTGATTTTTTTTTCTTTAATGTCAACAAAATAAACTAACACATTGTACTGGAAAACTATACAACTGATTGCAGAATCAAATTGTTTAATTAAAAAAAGGTCATTAAACAAACACACACACACACACACACACTGTGTTCACTGTATTTGATTTTTTGGTGCTTTTTCATTTTAGGACCCACGCTAACTTTGACCCCATCGTTACAGTTAGGGTTAGGTTTTTTTTTTCCTTTTTAATTAAAAATATTTACATGTATAGGGGGGGGGGATAAAAAAATTGGGGGAAGGCGGTCAAAAAAAATTTTTTTTTTTTCTTAACTAAAAAATATTTCAATGACTGGTAATATAAAAAAATTGAGGGGGGGTACAAAAATTTTTTTTTCTTTCTTTTTAAACTACAAGTCTTTCTATTTATGGGCGAGGGTACAACAAAAATCGGGGTAGGGTCGAATTTTTTTCTTCTTTATTTTCAACTAAAAATATTCTTTGTCATAAACACAGAAAATCAATGTCTAACCACCACAGAAATATGACTGGGGCTCCATTGGCTTACGCGTGAGCCTTCATTTCTGATGCGGCAGCCTAGCAAAAATATGCGACCGGAGAGAGCATATATTTGCTAGTATATATAAAATATATTATATATAAATTATCATATATATGTATATATATAAATTATTATATATATGTATATAATAATTTATGTATGTGTATATAAATTTATATATATATATATAAATAATTTTTATATATATATAATTTATATATATATATATAATATATATATATAATTTTTATATATATATATAATATATATATATATATATATATAATTTTTATATATATATATATATTTTAAATATTGTACTTGTATTTTATTTCTTCAGATCAATCATCGTGAGGAAATTTTGAAATAAAGATGAAACCTTGATTAATATATAAATTTGGCTTTGAAATTTTCATTTTCCACACACACACACACACACACATATATATATATATATATATATATATAAATATATATATATATATATATATATATATATATATATATATATATATATATATATATATATGTACTAGCATGGCCTCTGTCCCGACCTTTCCCGGTGGAAATAGAAAAGAGTTATTGAACTTAAAAAAAGTAAATATTTGAGTATCAAGCTAACTTATTATTTTCATTTATATTTTGACTTCTTCAATCCAATATATAGTAATCCATTTTGGTCATTTAAACATGTTTTCTCAGTTTAGAAGAATTTCTCACTGACCTAGGACAGAAACGATAAAGTATCTTTTCGGTTTATTTTTATTTTAAAAATAGAATTAATATTAAAATGTAATATCTGTTCTTATACCATACTTAATCTTTTCTCTCTTCAGTCAGTGAAGGAGAAACCCTTCTAAACTTCAGCAATTTATTTTTGTTCCAATCCTGAGCGCTTTGTTTTGCAGAAATGGGGTTTTCCCACATTAATAACCGACACTGTGTTTAACTCTGGCCTTGTGAGCAGGCAATTAAATAAGAAAAACATAGTAAATGGTAAAAGTGCAGAATAGTTAACAGCCGGAAAATCGTTAACAAAGAACCAACAACAACAAATGCCTTATATCAATCGGCAAATATTTAAATAGACGAAAGGTTGGTTTGTAGTGTGGGAAGAATCCATCAAAGTTAATTCTATTTTGAAAAAAAGAAAAGAAAGAAAGAAAAATAACCCGAAAAGAAAAAAAATAGTGTATAATCGATAACTATTAAAATCGAGGGCAGAGTTAGACACAAGGTCGGTTTTTAATGTGGGAAAAACCCATCTCCGCCAAAAAGGGGCACTCTGGATAGGGACAAAAATAAAAATTGCCGGAGTCTATAAGGATTTCTCTTTCACCGACCGAGGAAAGAACAGATACTACACTTTAACGTTATTTCTATTTTGCAAATGAAAATAAAACTAAACCTAAAAGAAAAAAAAAATATTGTAAAGTCGGCCAATATTTAAAAAATAAGCATAGTATTTTAGTAATTAAGACATTCAAGGCAGACGATTTTCTCTAATTTCATATGGTTGCGATTGATTGTTACGTGAGACAAATCTTTGATTGTGGTTGGGGCGGACAGTGGCGGGTAGAGGCGGACAATAGTGGCTACAAAAACTGCTACAACCATGTGGCCAACTTGTAGATAGCGATACAAAATCTGAAACAGAAAATACATGTAAAAAAAAGTTCCGAAACAGAAAACCTATGCAGATAGATAGAAGATAAAATTTTCTTGCGTTTGGAAAAAGTTATATTTTCTAAATATGAAAACACAAGCTGAAAATTTATTCACGTTTTTAACACTTAAAAAAAGTAATTGAAATATATTACAAATGAAAACAATTAATATAAAAGTAGAAAATGTCCAACGTCAATAACATTTCAGGAATGTAATAACAAATAATAATTTACTAATTAAATTGAAAATTTATTTTGTTTTGTTTTGGTGTGAATCGGTTTTTGTAGTTGCCAGTTGGTAGTGTCGGATTTTCGTAAAATCATAATTCTTGTGCTTTCGTAACACAAGTGTATTTGAGATAACACCGGTGTTTACCGGGGAGGATAATGATTTAATTGAAAATGAAATATTAGAGTACTAATTCTAAAAGAAAAAAGAAAAAATCAGAAAAGAACCCATTTCGCTGTAAGTAAATTAGGTGATTGAAATAGGATTTCGCCATGTTTTCGCGATAATAAATCCTTCTAGACTGGGTCATTTTTGGGGTAACAATCCAGTGCCTGTTCTTGGGGAGATGTGTTCCACTCAAGGCGATCTATAATACAGGTCTGGTAAATAAATCCATTATTGTAAGCTGCTTCCTAATAATTTGTATAGTTGTTAATTACTGGACATTACTAAGAAATTTCTTACTAAAACTTTTCTCGGTAATTTTTATTTAGTAGTAATTTTGGTTTTCACATGTCCGCCTCCAGTCGTGGACCCCTATAGCATGTTTGCCAGGCCTGTATTATGAATAGCCTTGGTTCCACTCCATTTGTATTTATTTACATATTTTAATTTATATTTAAAGCATGTTCCTCTCCCAATACTTTCGTGTACGGGAAAACCTGAATTGTTTCCAGCGCTTTATTTTATGACCCCCCACCCAAAAAAAAAATCACAAAGAAAAATAACGTATTCAATACAGAATAAGCCCGACGAATTTTTTATTTATTTTTTATTGAGCACAAGAAGAACTCTTTCTAGAATGAGGCAATATTTATTTTGTTTGGAGTGCAGTATTTTCCACAAATATTGAAAATAGAATTTAAACAATGTATTTTTTAATCAATGTTTTTTTTGTTTATAATGTTTTCGTGTTTAATACATTTTAAATAGATTTTATTGAAAATATTGTTTTAATAACATATCTAATGCAGAAGTTTATCCATCAAATTATTTTTATTTTGTATAAGAAGAAATCCTTGTAGACTGAGGCAATGTTTATCCTGTGTGGGTAAATGTTTTGTTGGTTGTTTGAAAGTACATGCTAAATAGTTTATATCGAAAGTATTGTTTTAATAACATATCCAATGCATAAGTTTGTGATTAAATTAATTTTATTCCGACTATGAAAACAAAACTTGTAGCCTGAGGCAATGTTTATCATGTTTGGAGAGCCGGAATTACGATACAAGAAAAATGACCTTGTTTGTAACAATGAAAGTGTTATATTCGTTTAATAGTAGTTATAAGTAGATCTTATGAAAAATGTGATATTTTAGAACGTAATAAATGTACTTATGTGTGGAAGCAGATGTGGTTATTTATGATTGTCTGGAGTGATCTGTTCGGTTAAACGTAATCTTTTATTCCAGAATGTATAAGCATTAGGTTTTCGGAATGTCGGAATGATATTCGTTTAATCTTAAATCTTTAGGTGATTTAAATAAAGTTCCCTTATATTAAGAAAGGACCCATTAAATCTGGGGGCGGTAAGAGTAGATAAATAGTAGTGGGTAAAAGAGGAAGTCACTTTCTCTTTAGAAGGTTAATTTGGGAGAGTACAGGAAGTCAGAGAAAATATAAAACAATAAGACGAATAAGAAATGAATGTATAATTTATAGAAACACACATGAGGGTTTACACTAATTGGAATAAGAAACATATTGGCATAGAAAGGGTTTGGTTATTTTGCTATTATGTCTGAAGGCGGAGGAAAATAATCGACTTCACTTTATTATTGATATATATATATATAATAATTTATATATATATATATATATATATATATATATATATATATATATATATATATATAGTGTAGATTTCAATATTGCGTTGAGAATCCGAATAAAAGAGCTCAATGTACCTTTAAACAGAGCAAAACAGAATTATTAAAAGGAAAAAACTATACACACATTAAGGTTGTATACATTATAAATTATTTCGACCTTTTAATTAGGTCTCCTCAGATGTATAAACAACCACGCTTAAAAACGAATATATATATATATATATATATATATATATATATATATATATATATATATATATATATATATATTCAAGCGTTATAAATATTATATCCTAGCATGATAGAAGTATGCTCAATATTGTGGATAGAGCATTATTATAGGAAAGAATGTAATAATAAAACAAAAGTAAAGTTTCATACTTTACAAGTTTATTATAATCAAATATTGCAACCCACGGATTTTCAAACAAATAAATAAATCTTTCCTCAGCAGGAGAAAAACGAATAAATTACTAAATATTGGTAAATATTATTAATTTGAAAAAATTTGCAGAACATTTATGAGTTATGAAAAAAGCAAAATATTTCATGTATTAATGAGCAGAACGTCTTTGTAATAATTAATCTCCTAATACATCACGAGGTGCTTCTTCTTCTTTCGTGTGAATCAGATGATTCTGGTGTTGGCATGTCTTCAGTCCGTGTCGATATCCACTTAACCACCGTCACCTCAAGAGGTGCTAAAAATCATGCAATGGAATGCTGTATTTTAATGTAGAGAGTATTAGATTCCAATAAAATGCAAAAATAGTCAACATCAAATATATTTGAACATTTATATATATATATATATATATATATATATATATATATATATATATATATATATATATATATATATATATATATATATCCTTGCACTGATGAGAGCTATAAGCTCGAAACGACGTCGTGCGTAGGTAAAATATTAAAAAAATAATTTTATATTATATATATATATATATACAGAGAGAGAGAGAGAAAGAGAGAGGGAGAAGAGAGAGAGAGAGAGAGAGAGAGAGAGAGAGAGAGAGAGAGAGAGAGGCAGATAGATGCATTATGTCTCAATATGTATTCCTTGGCAGTTATTTTAAATGTGATAGGATAAGTTCAGCATAAAGTTTATTAAAAGAACAGAGAAAGAAGAAAAAAGAAAAAGAAAAGAAGGGTAAAGAAAAAAGACAAAAAAGGCAAAAAGACAAAAAGAAAAAAAAGGAACGCTTAGAATTTACAAATAATTGAAAATATTGAAAATATTAACAAATTTAAAAAAAATATGTAACAGTCTTTTTATTTTTCATTTTATTAATATAAAGTTGGTGAAATCAATGTGCCATGGCTTTCTGTCCCTGACAAAAATGGATATAATGAACTTTCAGACAACTTGTATATGAAAGGTTTCTTCTTTGGCATCATTTTGTTTACCAAGTGTAAACGAGAAAAGTTATTACATTGAGTATAACTAATTTTCCTTTTTAAAAAATATTGTGTTCGTTTGGTTCTGTCTGGTTTGGATGGCAAATCAACCATTTTGGGTTATTTAGTGCTGATGCACAATAAAAATTACAATAAAAATTACAATAAAAAGTACAATAAAAATTAGGCTTCTATTCTTGCACAGTCACGATTTCTACGCACTTATAAAAGTTTGTCTGCCATTTCAGTGTAAAGCTAAGCACATGGGTAAATCTGACCGAAACACAGTGGCAGACATCTTAAACTGGGCGATAAAGGAGGAGACATGACGACAATAAATAATGCCAGGAAATTCAATTATAATTGCAAATTTGAACTCAGTGAACCTCGTTGGCTTTTTCTCTTCGATACCAAGTCGTTTAGTTTTTGACAAACACACATACATACGTCCTGGTGCTTCATTTGTGATTGCACTAATAAAAACCATACATGAGCAATTACTTATGTACAGAAGTGAAGCTTTAAGATTTTAATAAAATTATCTGAACAAATTATACAATAGTATTTAGCATTTGTTCATTTTGTAAACATCATTTGATTATATGATCAGTTTTCACATTGTGCATTGAAATACAGTGCTACCCAATTGTGGAGACATTCAAGAGTTCTCAGATTATAAATGTGTGAAACAGTAATTGACCAGCAATGAAAAATAATATAGAAAAATTCATGACAAATTTGATCATTTTTATATTATTTCATTTCAGCACCATTTAAAGTATTTAATAGTGGTAAAGTGCAATGGATAGCTGTTTGTGTGTATAACATTATCTGTCTTTTACTCGGTCTACAAATCCAAAGGTGTTTCAACAGAAATAAAAAATCGAAAACAAGAAAGGATTTTTTTTATATACCTTACAATTTATTGCATATAGAATGCTGACATTCCTTTTAACACACTCCGCTTATAATCAACTCTCCAACCTCAAGCTTAGAAAGCAAAATGCGAAACATCTACTAAACTTCGATCGTCAAGTCTGTTCTCCCATGTTTTCCCAGTTTTCTCTCGATTGCCGACGTAATCGTGCAGTTGTTTTAATCGGCATACTTCAAAATAAAAACAATTCAATTTACATTTTAGTCTCCAATTCGAAATTATCAAAATAATCACAGTCGCATTCCAAACGCGATGTCTACTCTCACCCCTGACTTGCATCACGTTACCATCTACGTTATAATACTCATTTATATTTACTATTCTGCCTTTTCCGCTCACCACGGAGTAATCTCGTTATATGCATACTATTTGTGTGGTTGAGATCTAGAGACCATAGACGACCGGAAAGCACTAGAGTTCGCACTGGAGTAAAAAAATAGTGCTCCTTGAATATCCTGAAGGCCGTGAGATGTGAACTGGAGAATTGCAATGGAGATGTAGAAGCAGTTACTAGCAGGAAAGATCATAGTAAACGTTCTGACTGTGTCCGCACAACGAAATTTATTAAACAAAATGATACAGCAAGATCCAGACAAGGTAATGTGGCCATTGGCAAGAGAGTTGAGCGTTGGAGTGGTAATTATGATGCAAGCGCTGAATGAAGATCTTCATTAATCCTCATACAAGAGTCACAAAGGCCAACTAATCACTGCCAAGGTGCAAGAGAACCACCTTATGAAATGCCAGAATCCTTCAACAAGGTCAAACACTCAGTCAAGCTGGAGATGCTATGATTCTTCTCAGGACCATTTGCACAATGTACAGAATAGCAGGTGGTTAGGCTACAGTCCGTGCAAAGTCCCACGCACCATGAAGTTTAAATTACCTCATACTGTGATGGTCTTTGGGTGGGTTTTCAGCGAAGGTCACATCATGCCATGCCACAGATTCAATTCAGATGGCTATATTGAGTTGCTTTCCACTGTTATCAAGCGCTAGTTGGAGAGGGTAGCTGTGGGAAAGCCATACGTGTAACAGCAGGACTCAGCTCTCTGGCATACCTCCAGAAAAACTCAAAAGTGGCCGTCTGAGAACTTCCACGATTTCACCAGTCCGAACATATGTCACACAACTCAATTGATTGAAACTTCATGGACTATTATGTGTGGAACAGTCGAGAAAGACACCAACCCTGCTACCTGCATGAACTTGTAAACCAGCGTATATGTCCTCAGTAATCGCAAATATGAGAAATGACACAGCCAGAACGAGAAGATAAAGACAAAGAGAAAGCCACAGCACAAATATTGGAGGTGTACAGTCTCGGGGGGGGGGGGGGGCTTGATTTCACATATGAACCTCTGGCAATGCTCAGAAGTGGCTGTCTGAGAACTTCCACGATTTCACCAATCCCAACATATGACCTCCAAATTTGCTTGATTGTAACTTCATGGACTATTATGTGTGGGGCATAGATGGAAAAGACACCAACTATACCACCTGCAACACCAAGGATGAGCTGATTGCTAATGTTATTCATTCATTTGGTAAACAGTGTCTCTCTCTGCATTAATGAAGTGTATTGAAATACAATGCTCTTAAGGCCATACCTATTATAGGTATGGTCTTGAGTGCTACCCAATCGTGGCTTCATTAAATTATTCACGGTCCATTAAATCATTCATATTAAATCATTCATCTTAACCCAAAATGTTGAAAACAAAAACAACGTAGAAGGCATCCTTTAGATTTCGCTGTTCATTAAAGGAAGAAAGCAGCTAAAATATTTCTGGCCTTTTTAACAACCAAAAAAGACGTTAATTTCTTAACGATTTTGAAATGAAAAACAACAACAGCGTAGAAAACATCCTTTAATTTTCGCTCTTTTAAACGAACAGGGCAGCTAATCTATTCCTATATATAGAACGTTAGACCGCCATAACACATATGCAAACTCTCTAAAATCTAACCCCTCCTCACCGTGGTGGTGGTGGGGTGTGCATGTGAACGGGTAGTATCAGAGCTACGCTGTCAAAAACTTAAGTTCATGGTAAGGCCAACAAAGACTGATTTGTCTGACACTCAGTGGTTTTAGGACCACAACCCGACTAATCGGCTAACTGGGGCTCTGTTGAAAGCAAGAAGCATCTGATCTGGAAATCGGCGGTTTAAAATCGTCTTGTCCCTGCATTTATGGATAATCTGTGGCAAACAAGTCGTTCTCCCAACAGGAATTAGGGTTAGGGTTAGGGATATATTTGTGGCTGTGGACCACTAGTGAATTTACTACTCCAAAGATACTCCATTCATTTCTTCATGCTCGTTTCACCACATATGATGAATTCTGATATCGCATTTGCAGAAATTAAAAAACTGTTTAAGTAGATGAATTTTATTGACTCTTTCGACATTTGCAACAACTTCTCTTTCCATGGGAGTCGGACTTCAACAGGTGCTGCATCTGCTACACGTAGCACCGGCATGTTGGTTCACCTTTTGTAACATAACTTATTGCATGTTCGGCATTGATATCATATCTCTAGAGCATCAGATATCATATGCTTCGTCTTTGTCATATTAACCCTGAAACCGCCCTTTTCAAGCTGTGATTTTCACCTGGTAAATTCTGTACTCACTTTTGTCACACTTGGTACACTGATAACAATATCATCCATATACAGAATCTTTATTAATAGCAGTATAGTATCGAACAATGTAAGACTGGTGCAATTCACAACAATGTCTATGAATTCACTGGTATTTATTATGTTGAGGAATACTTTCCAGTATTAATTACTGCCCACAACTTGAAAAGATAGATGCAATCTTTCTTCAAAATGTCAACCAAAATTAGAATCGTTAGAGGGACTAAAAAATGTCTGACCGCCTTGAAAGATCGGTTAATTCTCTCTGAATTACACAAATTCAAAACTGTTTCTGTTCAACTCTTCCCCTATCTAACCCTTTACCCAAAGATCTTTCATCAGCCATCCCTCAACTCCTTAAGCACTTATCTATGAAGGAATCCAATCATTAATAGTTTCTTATTTAGTACATTTTCATTATCGGGTTGCAAAATTTTCCCACCGACTAATCTACCTTTGAGCATCTTAAGAGCACTTTTAGCTGCAATTAGAGATAAAAGTTACTCGATTAGACTTGTTTGGGGTGTAGCAGTTACATGATTATGATAAATTCTGGGGACTAAGCGTACAAGGACCACAAGTTATCAACCAGTATCGTCAATTGAAAGCCACGTGCAGTTTCTGACCCTCAACGATTGATTGAGTATGTACCTATTGTTCTTCTTGGTTGTCGCACTGCTATAAAGGAGAATTTGGGATATTCCCCAGGAGAACTGGTTTATGGAATTCCACTGATATTACATCACCTTATGTTAATCTCCTTGGATTCCCCTGTGGTTGATACGGATCAATACATAGACAGACTCAGATGCTATTTTAAGTCTGCATCCGAAGAACCGTTAGCAACAAAGTATTAAATCAGCAGTTCCTAAAGACATTGATTCATGGACTCAGTGAAAGCTCCACTCACACCATTTTACTCCGGTCCTTATCGTGTGCTTACATGAACGGAAATTTTTTTTACTCTGGACATTAAAAGAGCCTTTTTGGCCACTGACACCCAAGAATCCCATGTTCCACTCGCTCTCAATTTTCCTGAGTCAACTGAGATGTAACCTCCAGAGAAACCCAAATCATGTCTTCCGACACACATCACCATCCGTACTCGCAGAGTGATTGATAGATTGTCTGGTCAGAACACGATGTTTAAGCATAAAACATATTCCTGTCTCGCCTCATAGCTCCGACTTGGGCTAGATGAGATAAACGCACCAGACTCAACCACATGTTTCTAGTACATCTACCGACTCAACATATTTTCATAGTCTTGTCTGTGTAACAGACCATGCCTGTTGTGTTGGTGAAACTGTATCAATAAAATTGATTTAAATTGTAATCTTCTTCTTCTTTCGTGTGAATCAGATGATTCTGGTGTTAGCATTAATTTCCCCGATGTTTTTCTAGTTAGAAATCTTTCTGGAAAGACATTGGGTACTTACGGGAAGGACCACGAGAAGGTTGCCAACATCCCTGAGTGACAGTGGTACTGTGGAACCGACTGGATTCGAACTTGCAACACGCAGGTCTTAAGTTCGTGTCGATATCCACTTAACCACCGTCACCTCCCGAAATTGTAATGAAGAAGTTTGTCCTTATAACAAAACTATGGTAACCTATTTTTCTTCCTACCCAGCAATGCCAAGATGATGAATATCTATGCAACAACCCTTTCTTCATACTATTCACGACTCTTCTTAATCCTACTGGGGAGACCTCTTGTACATTTCAAGGCAAGACCATTCAAAAAGTCACCTTTAGTCTTAACAATATAACAACAAAAGTAAAGAATTAACACATTTATTAAAATGGTATATATATTCGCCTTTGATCATCATAAAAACACTAAGGGACAATACGAGATACCCCCCCCCCCCTATTAAAATGGTATATATATTCGCCTTTGATCATCATAAAAGCACTAAGAGACAATACGAGATACCCCCCCTATTAAAATGGTATATATATTCGCCTTTGATCATCATAAAAGCACTAAGAGACAATACGAGATACCCCCCCCTATTAAAATGGTATATATATTCGCCTTTGATCATCATAAAAGCACTAAGAGACAATACGAGATACCCCCCCTATTAAAATGGTATATATATTCGCCTTTGATCATCATAAAAGCACTAAGAGACAATACGAGATATCCCCCCCTATTAAAATGGTATATATATTCGCCTTTGATCATCATAAAAGCACTAAGAGACAATACAAGGTACCCCCCTCCTATTAAAATGGTATATATATTCGCCTTTGATCATCATAAAAGCACTAAGAGACAATACGAGATACCCCCCCCCCTATTAAAATGGTATATATATTCGCCTTTGATCATCATAAAAGCACTAAGAGACAATACAAGGTACCCCCTCCTATTAAAATGGTATATATATTCGCCTTTGATCATCATAAAAGCACTAAGAGACAATACGAGATACCCCCCCCTATTAAAATGGTATATATATTCGCCTTTGATCATCATAAAAGCACTAAGAGACAATACAAGATACCCCCCTCCCCTAGATAAGTTTAGCATGAGACCTAGTCAGGGCTGCACCAAGGAAATAGTTGTCCCGGGGCAAACAGATATTTATTACTGTGTCAATATATCTTTTATGCTCCGTCTACACACACTTTCCTTGCCTCACTGTTAAGTGTATCTTCATACAATCTATGTGTCTACTCTATCTATACGAAATGAATACAATTAACAAAGTAAATAATGTAGAAGAGGTTTTTTAAACTGTGAGTCCCAACTCTTCAGTGGGTCGTTAGATAAATGAAAGATAAAAAAGTGGTCGCCAAGAGCAAAATATAAACAACTCTAAATGGCACTCATAAATTGATGTCATTTTTATCTATTTTCTCCATGACAGACTTTACTTGTCAAAACATATTACATATTATAGACGTATTATGCATACAAAAAGATTTTATTGCCGTCAGAATATAATATATAAAGTTATCTTGTCGGATTTTCAAAGTCAGAACCGAATAGAAATCCATATCACATACAGATATCTGATTCGAACTAGCCTAATTTTTTTTCTTCCAAGAATATAATTTCTTGGCACGAATATAATTTACTTTCACTTTTATTTTTTTTCTGAAAATACTTATTCCGGCTAAGAATACTTTGGCCTTACTCACTTAAATAGAAACGTGAGCTTATGGCTTTTATAAAAAATAAAGTTTCAACATTTCTCAATCTATTTCTGTAATTAAAATATGTATTTCTTACTATTTATAGCATAATATTAGGTAAAAGGAATGGAGACCTCAAATTCAACTAAAGCTTATAGGCAAAATTTTAGAAAAAAACCCAGCTAAGTTCTTAATTTCTTATTATTGCTACGACTAGTTAAAGAATACTTTTTTATCGCAGGTTTTTTGTTTGTTTGTCCACGACACTTTATGTGTCTTTCTTTTTTATGTTCTTGCTAATATTCTGCAAGTTTTTTCTTTGTAGAGGTCAATGCGTTCGAGGTTAAAAGGGAGAATGAATCCACTATCAATGTAGTTTTAAAAAAAAGCGAAAGTCCCACCGAAACCCTCTAGCCTGAGTTTAGTAAAGAGTCACGTGTTGATATATTTATATCGACCACCGACAAGGAATGGATACCTCAAATTCAACTAAAGTTTATAGGCAAAAATTTAGATAAAAAACCCAGCTAAGTTCTTAATTTCTTATTTCTGAACTGTCTCTATCTTAAATAATTGCATGTACTTACGTTGCTATAACTAGTTAGTTAAACAATATTTTTTCCACGTAGAGCAACCACAAAATTGCCTTTTATACTGTAACGTCATAGCTAAAGTGACTCTTCGTTGAACCTACTCAATAGTAGATTAAACCCTCCAATACACCATAATGGTCGGTGAAATATCCCCACAACAAATTTTGCTTATAATAGAGTGTGAGGGAAATTTATTTTTAGTCCTTCATTATATTTAGAAGCCAGTGACTAGACTTATTCTATCTACATATACATGTATATATATATTTATAGATGTGTGCATATGTGGATTGAAAAAAAACTTCTTTTTTTTTTTTTTACCTGCGGGGGCTTGAAAATACGTGACTAGTAGACGGGCACAGACTATCCTCTCTCGGAGTGTTGGACTTGTAGACCTTGTCAGGTCATCAATCTAAGAGAAGGAACACTCTGACAATAAAACCTTGCTACTAACCACTTACGTCTTGGCAGCAAACCGTTGGGGAAGGAGGCCTCCTTAGTCTTGATCGACAACCTTCCTAGAGCTAGAAGCTCGAACAAAGTATCCGGTTTGCAAACCTATAATTGCTTAAGGAGTAGATGGGCTCTGCCTATCCCTCGGCCTTCACACTCCTCCTTTGTCTATTAGCCAGGCATAGAAGTACAAGCACTGGGACGCCTATAAAGACGCCTGGTACTTTGCCTTGTTTCCTGACTAGGGCAATGAACGCCGTCTCTCTTTCTCTCTATCCGGGCAACTTGGGGAAAGTTTTTTGTCACTAAGTCTTACATGACTAGTCTGGGTCGCTCTTGTTCTGACAGGTTGAGGGTATAGGTTAGACAGCTTGTCTGGCTGCTGTTTCCGACTGGTAGTTAGGAGCCCAAACTCTTAGGTAGCGTTAAGAACGGCTGCTCCGTCAGCAGTTGCATAATATTGTGGGTAATTGTACGTGCTATGTCGCGCATGGAAAGGGACCCTACAGTTATCCCCGGTGGGCTTTCCCGAGGCTACAACCCCCATGGACCAAGTCACGACTAATGGACTGGTTGTGTGAGCTTATTGGCACCAAACAAGCACCCACTTTGCCCTCCCCTCTCTATCTCAAAACAGACATGAATATACAAAATAAGAAAACCAAACCTAAACCAGGCACCCAACAAAAAACATCTTCGCCTCCGCCCTTGATATCCTAGCACTAAGTGAAACGAACCTTCAATCTTCAATCTCCTCTCACCACTTTGACATGACTGATTACCTTCCACTCTACCGTAAGGACTCTGACAAATATATGCATGGGCTAGGAGCTTATGTTCAGAACACTCTCCCCTTGACTAGAGAACATAGGTTAGAATCAGATGACCAAGCCTACATGTGCTTTAGATTGACCTAACATCACAAAGTTACTTATATTTCTTATATCGTTCTCCTTCGCCCCAGGACTGTACACTGCTTGACTCTGTCTCTGAAAGCTTAGATAGAGCACTCTCACTCGACTCGAATGCGCAAATACACCGTGACTAGTTGGGATTCTCCAGCGTTACTGATGCAGCTGGGAACTCTACTTTTAATTTCTCCTTAGCTCACGACCTCTCACAGGCTGTCACTTTTCCAACCCGCCTTCCTGATCACGCGGACTAGCAAGCCTCACTTCTCGACCTGTTCTTGACCTCACTACCTGAGGCTTGTGTGGCGAATGCCTATAGCCCGCTCGGAAACTCTGATCACGTTGTGATAATGATACTTATCACCTTAAAATCTCTTCCAAAAGCTGAAAAGCCATTGCTTAAAACGACGAGAAACTATGAGCAGGCTGACTTTGAATCCCTCAGGGATCACATCAGCGACGCCCCATGGGGTGTAACCTTCTCACTCCCTGCTGATCAGTGTGCAAATAAGCTAACCGAATGGATCAAAGCAGGCATTGATGCTTATGTCCCCACGCGAAAATTCTTCAGCAAACCCCACTCTCCTCAATGGTTAACCTCAGAATGTGCAGCTGCTATTGCTGAGAGGCAGAAGGCATTCTGAAAATTCGGCCGCCATAAGTCAACTGCGAACAGACAAAAATTTGTAGAGGCTTTAAATGATTGCAAAGTAGTCATAGATGAAGCAAAGAGAAGGTACACAGAGATAACCAAAAAACGCATTCAGTCACAGAAACTAGGTACTCGTGATTTCTGAAAAATATACAATAGTGTGATGAACAATGGACAATCGACAATTCCTGCGCTATCAAATCACAACGGTGTTGTTTGCACGGCAACTGATAAGGCTGAACTACTTGCTCAGCATTTCGCCTTAAACTCCATTCTGGACTCGGCAAACAACCCCCTCCCTAAATTCACATTGCGGATTGAAGCCACACTTGAGAACCTGGTTATCACCCCATCTCAAGTGAGAGACATCATAAAAAATCTTGACACCTCCAAAGCCTGTGGGCCTGATCTTATACCAGTAATAGTAATAAAGAAATGCTCCACTGAACTGGCCCCTGCCCTCTTCAAACTATACAACAAATGCCTTACTGAATCTTGTTTCCCTGATAGTTGGAAAATTACCTCTGTGGTACCAGTCTTCAAGAATTCTGGAGATAGAACTGACCATCTAAACTACCGCCAATCAGTCAACTCTCGATCTTTACTAAAATCTTTGAATCATTAATCAATCTAGCGATAGTCAGGCACTTAGTTAATGCTAAACTTCTTTCTGATCATCAATACGGATTTAGACCAGCACGATCTACTACAGATATCCTAACGGTCACCTCTGAACGCATATACCATACACTGGACAAGGCAGGTGAAGCTAGAGCAGTAGCACTCGATATATCCAACGCCTTTGACAAGGTCTGGCATGAAGGGTTTCTCCTAAAACTGCACTCATATGGTATTACTGGACAAATATTTAATATAATTAAATCCTTCCTAACAAAACGAAAGATCCAGGTTGTACTCGATGGCCGTACTTCTAAGCAACATAGCATAAATGCTGGTGTACCCCAGGGATCTATTCTTGGACCTCTACTGTTCCTGATTTTCATGAATTACCTCCCTGATGCCATTGCAACTGAGATAGGAATATTTGCTGACAACACCACACTCTACTCTCGTCATGTGGGCAAAACCAATGTGCACATATCTGAGGCAATGGCTGAATCCTTAGAAAATGACCTCCAGTCTGTAGTAGAATGGGGTCAAAAATGGATGCTAACTTTTAATGACGCAAAGACAAAGCTACCTTCAATAACTACAAGAAACCTCTTCAACCACCGATTGTCATGGCAAATAGCACTCTGCCTGAGAGTTCATCATTCAAACTCCTTGGCCTAACTTTAACAGATAACATGAATTGGAATAAATACCTTGAGAACATTGCCAGGGCTGCTGCAAAGAAGGTTGGCTCCCACTACCGTGCTGGTAAACTACTCACACCTGACATTATCCTATATCTCTACAAAGCCACCATCCGCCCATGCATGAAGTATTGTTGCCACATCTGGGCTGGTGCAACATTCGCTAGTCTCTCCCTCTTAGACAAGGTCCAAAAAAGAGTTGCCAACTTGATAGGTCCTTCACTATCCACCAAGCTCCAGCCCCTATACCATCGCCACAATGTTGCTTCCTTGTGCCTGTTTTACAGGTACTTCAATGGATTGTGCTCTGATGAGCTTGTTGCTCTAGTACCCCCACGACGTAAATTCACCAGACCAACCCGACAATCTGCCAAATCTCATCCATACACTGTGGAGGTCCCCAGATACCGAAGAGCTTTCTACTCCAAAAGCTTCTTTCCTCGTGCTGCTGGACTCTCAAACTCCCTCCCTGCTCCCTGCTTTCCTGACGTTACTAACATGCAGAAATTTAAAACTAATGTAAACAGACATCTCGCTGCGCAGCTCCTAATTTAGGTTGACCCCCCCCCCCCCCCCCCAAAAAAAAAATCTTCAACCTTTTTTTCTCAGTAGCCCCTTATGTCCAGAGTGGCGGCTGCCTTGTTTGGGGTGAACTATGTTAAAAAAATAAATAAAAAAATATTTTTCATTCTAACTCTCATTACATGTCGTTGATATTACATGCTACAGGCGTAGATTATTTTTCAGGGTACAAGGGGCTTTTCAAGACGAACGGACCATCGTCGCCATCTTGGACTTATTTTTTCTAGTGTTGTTACAATGTTTATACTTTGTAAACACAGACAGGATAAATATAAAATGTGTGTGGGGGAAGGGAGAGTTATATTGATATCTTGTCGACGGAAACCAGGTTATAGCAAACTTTTTTCTTCGACTAAAAATAAACTTAGCTTATTTTTTTTATTGAAATGGGTAGCAACAGCTGCACATTCTTATTTTTATGCCTTTATTGAATGGCTGCAGGTGTAGAAAATAACGTTTTAAAACTTTTACATTTGCTAATAAGTTTGTTTATTTTTATTAAAAAAAAAGAGAACAAGAATCTCTGAAGATGAAGTTTATCTTCGAAATTAATAAGATAAATTAAAAAAAAAAAAAATAAAAATAAATATATCTTGCATTGAAAAGGGCTTTTATTCTCAATTTAATACTTATTCTTCGATGCTTATAAAAAAAATGTTGAACTACCAATATCCTAAAATACCAGCATGCCCGATGCGTTTCCATTCAACCAAAGAACCGCTAAGTTACAACAGACGCGGACAATACGTCAAATAACACACAAGGACGTTTTACCGATAAACAAAACTAAAAAAAGTTTGTTTATTTTTATTAAAAAAAAAGAGAACAAGAATCTCTGAAGATGAAGTTTATCTTCGAAATTAATAAGATAAATTTCAAAAAAAAAAAAAGAAATAAATATATCTTGCATTAAAAAGGGCTTTTATTCTCAATTTAATACTTATTCCTCGATTCTCATAAAAAAAAATGTTGAACTACCAATATCCTAATATATATATATATATATATATATATATATATATATATATATATAAGCTTACTCATTCACAATTTCCTTACTTATGATAGAAATAGTAATAACGTACTGTCATGAATGATGCACGTAAATAGTGAACCTTCACCTTCGCCAAGTGTTTTGTAATATTTCAAGTAGATAATAGTCAGACAAGTAATAATTATGTTTATCGATTGAAATAATTCTTTTTTATTTGATTTCCGTTTTAGTTTAGTTCGATCGCAATTCGTTGGTCATATTTTTCTTTTTTTGGTTAAACGGAATGATATGATGGATGTGTAATGTGGGTGTTAAAGGCAGGCTTAGATCTGATGACTTCAGAGGAAGAGATAACAGTATAGGGAGATGTGTGCAAGAGACTTCGAGGGTATGGCCACGTGGAAAGAATGGATGAGAGTTTTTCGGTTAGTAGATGTAGAACAGTTGAAGTAGCAGGTTTAGTTCACAGGAATAGGTCAAGGAAAATGTGTGAGGAAGTGATAAGGATGGACTTGAGAGAAAGGGGAATAAATAAAGACCTAGCCAGAGATAGGTTAGTTTGGAAGTCAATTTCTAAAATCAATCCAACACATGGTAGCATGTAAAATGGACGTTAAAGTTTTGTTAGAAGGAAGACGAAAAATATGTCGTTTCTTATACACATCAAATTTTGTTTTTACTATTTTTTCCAAAAGTAAATAAGTACAAATGTTAATTCAATGTGTAATAACAATTTGGTTCAATTGATAATTTAATTACTAAACACTACCTAATAATGAAATTTGAATTTCAAATTCATATAAAAAAAACAACAGTTAAAACAATTGAAGAAACAAAAATGAAGTAAAAACGCCCCCCTCTCTTATATATATACATATATATATATATATATATATATATATATATATATATATATATATATATATATATATATATATATATATATATATATATATATGTGTGTGTGTGTGTGTGTGTGTGTGTGTTAAAAAGACAAAAGGAAAACAAATAAAATGCAGGAAAAAATCATTAAAAAAAACGAGAGATTTTACGGCTGTCGTTCAGATCAACGAATGTCTTCCGAACAAAACCGGTTAAATCTCAAGAATAAAAAAAACCCCTAAAAATCTCAAAATGTTTCTATGTCTGAAGAAATCGAAAATTCACTATTTTTATGAATATTTTTAAATGAATGAATGTTTATTTTAAAAATTTCTACGTTGTTTCTGGCTTTCCAAACTTACAAATTTATTCAGATTAACACGACGCTTCTAAGTGGAAACAAATCTCTATTCATATTAACGCGCGCCAACGCGTAACATCCCTCTGAGTGAACATTCAAGATCACACGGACTTTAACACCTCTCGAGCAAAATGTCGAGAGCACATAATAACAACAAGAGAATGAAGAGGAAGAAAACCCTAAAAAACTCCAAATATTTCCGAAGAGGATTGTTTTGCAATCGAAAATTCACTATTTTTAAGTATTTTTAAATAAATAAATGTTTATTTAAACTGTAGCAGTTACCTCCTCCTTTCAAAACATAACTACACCGGTTTGCCGTTAGGTGTCGCTTTTTCACCGACAGGTGGCGCTGTAAAACGACACCAGAGTTATCTGCCCTTCGGAATATAAAACCAGGTGCAAACGGAAATTCCGTCTCTCTTCTCTTCTTCACCAACCAGCCTCGGCAGAACAACGCTGGCACCAGCGCTCCGTTTCACTTGCTTTTTCCTACTCAATTGGCCTCGACAGAACGACGCTGACACTAGCGTTCCGTTTCACTTTTCTCTTCTGGTCGATTGGCCTCGGCAGAACGACGCTAATACACTAGCGCTTCGTCTCACGCTTTTCTCTAACAATTACCAACACACGTTTCTTCCGTCAACACGTGGTCAAACAACGGTAAGAGTTCTCAACTCATTTTCTTTGTGTACGGCTTTCAAAGACTTTTCCCACGCCGGTTTCATTTCTTCTCGTACCTATTCAAGAACTGTTTTTCCATCGACACACATGCATACATCACACACTTCATCATTCCACATACACACACGTTCAATAAACCTTATTTGAACTACTTCATTTTTGTTTATTAATTATTACTCTGTCTTTGCATGCAACAATTGCTTGATTTACTGAACACGTTTATAATCGGGGGGGACACGACCCTCGATCCTAACAAAACAAATATTTCTGCGTTGTTTCTGGCTTTTCGAACTTACAAATTTATTCAGATTAACACAACGCTTCTAAGTGGGGAAAACATCTCTATTCATATATATATATATATATATATATATATATATATATATATATATATATATATATATATATATATATATTTAGATTTTTCACTTAGAAGATATTTTATTCAGTGAAGACCGGGATTAAGCCAATAAAAATAAGCTCGATGATACTCGATTACAGGGTACAAAGCATTTATATGTGTTTTTTTGAAAGCTTACCAAAACATTTCGTTCACGAAATCATTCATCACCACAAAAGACTTTTTTCCTTTCAAAGTTTATTTATTTATTTATCAGATTTATTTATTTATTTATCAGATTTATCTGATAAATAAATAAATAAATCTGATAAATAAATAAACTTTGAAAGGAAAGTCTTTTGTGGTGATGAATGATTTCGCGAACGAAATGTTTTGATAAGCTTTCAAACACACACACACACACACACACACACATATATATATATATATATATATATATATATATATATATATATATATATATATATATATATATATATTAGTAGTATGTTTTTAAAAGCTGTGGGCAATGCAAATTCCGGGTAAGATGCAAGTTGGAAGGAACAAAAACAATAAATCGAATACAAAATGGCTGCCATTTTGTTTTGTCAGATTCTCTGCATAGTCGGGGATTTCTTCTGGTATTGATTATTTTTGACAAAGGGAAGTTTCTTTTCCCGAAATATTAAATAATGATTTTTTAATCATCCGGACATCACACAAACAGCTAACAACACTCTTGCTGTTATGTATTTTAGGAAAAATAAATAGTAAGTCATATTTCGTATTCGATTTATTGTTTTTGTTCCTTCCAACTTGCATCTTACCCAGAATTTGCATTGCCCACAGCCTTTAAAAACATACTACTACTATACTCGACAATGCTTCAAGCAAACTACCATTCTCTACTATATATATATATATATATATATATATATATATATATATATATATATCCAAACATTGTTAAAAATAACAGAATTCGTCTGTTTAATTATACCTTTTTTATCTTTTAAATTTTTCTGATGGTCTTTTTTTGTATTAAAAGCAAAAAATAATAATAAATGTAAAATAGGTTTCACGAACGTTTTTGATTCTTCGTTGAATCATCCCCAGGTGTCAAAAGCAAATGAACAAAAAAGCTGGAGAAAGAAGAGAATTTTAAAAAGACGGTGGAGAAACGCGCATAGAACGTTTTCTGCATTGTTCCAGGAAGTCGTAGGCGATTTTAAATTCAGCAACGCTGGATGGCATCACAGAATATATATATATATATATATATATATATATATATATATATATATATATATATATATATATATATTAACGTATTAAGCTGCATTTTATGCTATTGTTTGTGAGGGTAATCTACTACAAACAATTTATTTAGTCCACGGGGCTAGATATATAAACAAAGAATACCACGAAGCGAAAAATGAGACGTACAGAATTCGAACCTGTGCCTCAGTAAAGGGACCACCGAACACGGACTTTGTCTTGTATCACTTGACTAACGAGCCATGCACCCATAAAAAGCCGAAATTGTACAAATAACTCATCTCCCAAGCTTTTTACCTTTTTACTAACAATACAAACATATTTTCTTGTTGCATCAGACAGCGAAATACAATGGACGTTTTTATGTTTTTTAATATTTGAAATTTATTTCCGACAGTATGTATGTATTAAGTGCTTTTGCATACTATTGTTTCCGCAGGTAATGTTACTAAACAACCGATTTATTTAGTCCACAGAACTGGGAATAAAAAAAAATTAGCTTACTGCATAACATACTGTTGGAGATAAAATTTCAATATTAAAAAAAACAACATATATATATATATATATATATATATACAGGGTGTTTCAAAAGTCTTGGGAACATTACAAATGCATATATCTCATGAACTATTCCAGGTAGAAAAATGAAACTGGTGCCATTTTAAAGCTTGCTTAATCAAGTTTTTGGTCATACTAATGATTTTTGTGTTATCTTTCCAGGTGCAGTAATGGCGTTCTCTAAACAAGACAAGGCATTTTGCGTCCTCCAATTTGCAAAGACTGAATCGTGGACATGTGTTCAGCGTGCATTTCGCAGGAAATTTAAAAAAGAAGCCCCTGAAAGGAAATCCATTGTCAGATGGCATGCTAAATTTGTGAAAGATGGGTGTTTGTGCCCAAGTAAGCGAACAGGTCGCCCTTCAACTTCAGAAGATGCAGTTGAGCAAGTTCGGACAGCCTTTCAGCGGAGCCCCCGTAAATCAGTGAGAAGAGCCAGCAGGGAACTTCAGCTTGCTCCAGCAACTGTCTGGCGTGTCTTAAGGAAACGACTGCAAATGGTACCTTACAAGCTCAAGTTGGTCCAAAAGTTGAAGGACACTGATAAGCCACTTCGCTGTGACTTTTGCATTGCAATGCAAGAGAAGTTGGAAGATAACGGCTTTGATGACCGGCTTGTTTTTAGCGATGAGGCGACCTTCCATCTGAATGGCAAAGTTAACAAGCATAACACTCGCATATGGGGTACTGAGAATCCTCATGAACTTCTTGAGCACGAGCGAGATTCACCAAAAGTGAACGTGTTTTGTGCAATTTCCAAGAAAGGTGTCTATGGACCGTTCTTCTTTGAAGAGGCAACTATCACTGGTGAATCCTATCTCAACATGCTGGAAGACTGGTTAATGGCTCAGTTGGAACAAGCAGAATCTGATGATTTCATTTTTCAACAAGATGGTGCACCACCACACTGGAGTCTTAGAGTAAGGCAGTTTCTTAACACAAGGCTGCCTGGTAGATGGATTGGGAGATCTGGGCGAGGTGATGACGTTCTCATGCCCTGGCCTCCTAGGTCTCCAGATCTTACCCCGTGTGACTTTTTCCTTTGGGGCTTTGTCAAGCAACAAGTCTATGTGCCGCCCCTTCCAAGAGATATTGACGAACTAAAGGCTCGAGTAACGGCAGTTGTGGGAACCATTGACGTCAAGATGCTGGAACGCGTTTGGCAGGAAATGGACTATCGACTAGATGTCTGCCGTGTGACGAATGGTGCTCATATTGAGCAACTTCGAAGATTCCCCACAAAACTTGAAACTTTAACCTTTCCAACGGTACCAATTTCATTTTTCAACTCCTAATAGTTTTTGAGTTATTAAAAATCGTTATGTTCCCAAGACTTTTGAAACACCCTGTATATATATATATATATATATATATATATATATATATATGTGTGTGTGTTTATGCAGCATTCCTTCATTAAGGTTAACATTGTTAAACACAACATAATCTTTCCGTTGAACTATCCCTTTTTTGATCTTTTCAATTTTTCTGATATTCTTTTTTGCTTTATAATAAAAAATATTAAAGACCAATGCTATCTATAAGTTCAAATGCCCCTTGGGAGAATGTAACTCCTGTAATAAAAAAAAAGAAACTAATAGCTACATAAACTTAACTACTGAAACCCTTTCAGGTAGAATTAGAATGCATATGTAAAATCCCAGCTCAATTTACCAACATTTGAAAAAACACAACTGCCTTCCTTCTGAATTTAGATAACTTTTAGTTAGCAATACAAGCATACTAGCGAAACTAATTTGAAGAAAAAAATAATATTAGAAGCTATTTATATAAAAACACAACAACCCGCAATCAGTGATATTATAAATTGTGAGCTGGTATGGCACCGGTCTGTTGTTGACTCGGTAGATCCAGTCATGCAGTGTCTCGGTTGTTTTGTTGAATTTTTTTTTTTTATCTAGCTTCTGATTCATTGTTTTTTATTTTTTTTACCTGAAGATGATTCGTAAACTTTTATTGATCTTTTTGATTATGTAACAAAAAATATTGGAAAAATCGAAAAGATCAAGAAACGGATAGTCAAACAGAAGAATTCTGTAGTGTTTAATAATGCACAATCCGAATACATTCGTAGATCACTCTAAACTGCTTAAGTAAATTTAGCCGCCGATTCGCTATTTACAAAGTTAAATTCCTCCCTAATTAATAACTAGTTCACTATGGCCGAGGGGTTAAGAGTCTTGACTACAAATCAGTGGCGATCGAGGTTCGCGCCCACCGACCGTTGGGAATTAGCTTCCTGCACTGAAGATTGCGTTAGCATGAAACATCGATGTCTGTAGGTAATAAATAATTAATATTTATTTATAAATATTATATATATATATATATATATATATATATATATATATATATATATATATATATATATATAAATTCTCACAAATTCACCAAAAAATCAATTTTCATTCACGTCACATACAATTGTTTCGGCCTTTCACCAAGATATATATATATATAATGTTCAAAATGTATAAGGCATTTATTTTTTCTTGAAAAAGCAATCACCAGTGTTCGTAAAAAAAAAGAGGGTAACACTCCAGACAAGAAAAAGAACTGTGTTGCATTCTGCATTCATTTATTATTTTAATATTTTGTCACTATATATTATTCCCATAGAATATTTTTTTAAATTTTATTTTTCAAATCGTATTGTTAAATGAGGTAGTTTACACCCGTACATACGAATCGTGATTTCTTCGTACCATGTGCGTTATTCTTCAATCGTTTGCCATCGATATAGATTTTTGCTTAACCTACAAATCAAATATAAGATGAATGTTTTGACTTACCCTTTTTTCCTTCTTCCTTATTTCTGAAAAAAAACACTTAAGATTTAACATTATATCACTCATATAAATATGAAAATGTATCTTCAACGAACTTAAAGATGATAATCTCAGTAAGAAAACGTTGACTTCCTTTGAGAAACCAAATAGGATGAAGGTAACAAGACTTTATAGTAAAGAATATTTGAAATAGATTTTCGTGAAATGGGTGGATTCTACTGAAAACGACATACCTCAGTGTTTGGTCTATAATGCTCTTGGTAATGAGTTTGAAATCTTTGAAACTAAAAAAAACAAACTTGAAAAACAGCACAACAAATTTTCAAATATTTGAAGTATTCTGTTCAGAGATTGGACCCCAGTCAAGGCCATCCCTATAACAGGCCTAGAGGTCTAAACGTTGATATTTTTTACTGGAAGCAAGGTTTTCAGTCAGTCAGCAGATATCTTTTTAGCTGTTAACACTTCACTCTCATTGCTCCAAGAAAATCTCATTCTGAAAGGAAATTCTAACCAATCAAATTCATTTCAGCTGAGGTTCTGTATTATCACATTTGAATTATAAGTTTGTGATTATACTGTAAAAAGTCAAAATTGAATTTGATTAAGAATTATTTTTTTCTTCATTATTCACCATTGTTTTATTTTCTTAAGCCAAATTTGCTTGTTAGTTTTATATATTTTGTAAAAGTTTCATGTCATAATCTTTTTAAAAGGTTTTCTTTTCATATTGACAGCCTTGTTTATTCAATAAATATTTCTTTCCTTTTAGTTAAAAAACGTATGATGAAAAAACTAGATTATTTATGGAAGAAAAATTGTTTCGCCTGATTTGTTTAAAATCTGAATTTCATTTCTATTTCATATATTCTTAGAAAATATATAATATGAATCTTTTTAAGGTTTTCTATTTTAATTAGAAGCTTTGTTTATTCAGAAATTATATTTAGTATCAAATATTGATGTTAGCAAAAAAGCCGTGTCCAAGTATCGATTTCAGTTGAATTTTTAAATTGGTCAATATAAAAAAACATTCTCGAAAGTAAGAAATAGTATGGACTACATTATATCCCTCTTCCAGAAACCTTTTGTATCTTATCTTATGACCTTGTCACAGATTAATAGAATAATCTTTATGTGTTTCTTATTCATTTTGTGTCTTTCTTTTATCTTTTGATTGGACAATCTGTTATCGTAATTTTTCAATAATAGGTGTGAGTCAATTGAAACGGTGTAACTTTTAGTTCATAGAAACAAAAGATTTTTTGTTTACAGATGATAAAATTCTCAATAGATTTATTTTTGTAAATCCACTTAATTCTCAAGTCACAAATATCTGGAACTTTATAAATAAGGAAATTATGCTTATATATATAATAATAGTGATCGTATTTTAAACTTGAATTTTTAATTACAATATTAGTATTTTCTAATATTTTTGAAATTCAATCATTAACAAAAATGTAATGTCGATGACGAAGGTAGATAGTGCAACCGTTTTTCTTCAAATTAATAATATCTAAGTAAACCAAAACATGAATAAAAAAGGCGGCCAATCTAGAGTGACCATAACCCGCCACTCTCGCTAACCCTTTTGATTAGAAAAAAGAAAAGGGGAAAAAAAGATTAATAATTTAAAAAATATTAAAGAATACTGTTGGAATTAACTCTCCGCAACCCTTCTTCTAAATGACCCCTTCTAGTATCCTCTTCTCTTAGTTAAACAGTATGATGAAGTTGAATGCTTCAATTTGATCATATTATACTCGCTCTTACCTTAACTACTCGATTTCTTTATTATTATTATTATTATTATTATTATTATTATTATTATTATTATTATTATTATTATTGTTGTTGTTGTTGTTGTTGTTGTTATTATTAATCTACTAATGAAGTTCCAATATTTTCTAAGAATTTGAGTTTCGGATTTTTTTTTTATCAAGTGGGGGTATAGTAATACTTGGTATAAGGTCTAGACACAGAATTACCCCACACTGAGAGATGGACCCATAGATCTTGTTAAACCGTCCATTCGAAGATCCGAAATTACTCCCCCCCATGTCCACATAGAATAAAATTTAAATATCATCATCATATTCGGTTTAACATCCGTTTTACATGCTGGCATATGTTGGACAGAGTAGTCATTTAAATGAGAATTTACTCTTTATACTTGACAGATTCTCTCCCACAATTTATAATTGTAACTTAGTATTTATCTAATATTATAGGACCACTCGTCCGGACCAGACTAAAATATTATGAGAATAAAATCTTTCTATGTAATTTGAGTTGACTAAACTTGATCTAATTTACAGTTAACAGTTCACTCAAATATTTATTTCACCACTATCGAAGCTAGCCTACATTTTAATCTTATCTCCTTCTGCATTTTTGGTGAGATAATCTATAAATACTATTCATATGAGTTTTAAATCTTTCTCAACTTAACTACCAAACATCCTTGTAAATAAGTCCTTCAAGCCTTCTCTAAACAATCGAATTTGGACGAAATAACACAATAATTCTATTCTTAATTCGGTAATTAATCATACCTAGGATTGTCACGAAATACTACACCCCCCACACACACATATATATATATATATATATATATATATATATATATATATATATATATATATATATATATATATATATATATATTTGGATTTTCACTTAGAGAAAACGATTGTTCAGTGAAGACCGGGATTATTTCAATAAAAAAGCTCGATGATACTCGATTACAGGGTACAGAGCATTTATATGTGATTTTTTGAAAGCTTACCAAAGCATTCCGTTCAGGAGCCCAAACAACACCACAAAAGATATTTTCATTCAGAAATCATTTATTTATCCTTTTTCAAATTTAATTTAATTTGAAAAATGATAAATGAATGATTTCTGAATGAAAATATCTTCTGTGGTGTTGTTTGCGCTCCTGAACGGAATGCTTTGGTAAGCTTTCAAAAAATCACACACACACACACACACACACACACACACACACACGCACACGCACGCACACACACACATATATATATATATATATATATATATATATATATATATATATATATATATATATATATATATATATATATATATATATATATAGTAATCCAGGTAAGGTAAATATCCATCTCAAAATTTAATTGTACGCACACAGAAACACTTTCAGATACAAAAACAAGGCAAATACGGCACTTGCAACGCAGATATGGCAACTTAAAGATAAAAGACACCTTTACCCCTTAAAATGGAAAGTAATAGAGAGAAGACCATCCTTTTCTACAGCCATTAATAGATGTCCTCTGTGTGATGCAGAAAAATACCATATATTAAGGACCATCATTGACCCAAATACAATCTGTTTGAATATTAGAGATGAAATCTTTAAAGGATGCATCCAAAGGAGACAAGCACTACTTATGAATTGGACTTACCGATACACATAAAGGCCTAGCACCCCTACCTCTGCCCAACACATAACTCCATAATTGTCCCCCTAAATACAGATTTCCACTCTGGAAAATCTTCCCAACTATCACCCCTCATAAATATAAATAAAATTAAATATTATTACTCCCATAAGCCTTCACTATACCTTAGTTAATTAGGCTAAATCCCGAATACAAATGCATTCAAGAACCCTGCAGAGTTACTGGTCTTAAACCGATTGACAAGCTGCCAGGACCGGATCCGGGTTAAATCTTTATTTAAATTCTTCTGGGATTGATTTAAAGTCCTTTAATCCAGGCCTTGAATTTGAATTTAATGTGTTTTTTTTAACCTTTTTATTTTTTCATAAGTATAATCCTTCAACCCATTTTCTCTCCTTAACATTCTTTAGAAGACACATAATTAACCCTAAAAACAGTAACGGCCAAATATACGTCCCTTATAAACATTGACTAACGGGATTTGCATAGAAATATTATTTATTTATTTATTTATTTTTTAATATTTTAAAATCTTTTCCATCTTTAAATCTCAACTGTTACACCCCCCCTTCAAACCTCCCTAACACTAATTTTAACCAAATATACATAACACTCTAAGCAAATAACGCACCCAAACGATAGTGACACATAACTTAACATTTTTGAAACAGGTGACAAAATAAGCTGAAGAGAGCCGAATGGCTAAGTCCTTCTGAGCTTGAAAGCGACGATACTAGTGTTGTACTAATTTTTCTGTACCAATATATATATATATATATATATATATATATATATATATATATATATATATATATATATATATATATATATATTCTACCTAAAAACTGTACATAAGTTAACCTTCATAATTGATAATGTTGTGGACTGATCCGGATTTACCCATAGTGACAGAGTAGATTCATCAGGTCACTGTAAATTCGACACCTTTGCCTAACCAAAGGGGAACCGTTTAGCGCACCGCTTATAGCCCGTCTGCCTAGAGCCTGTATTTGCGACTGACTTATTGTATGTAATTAAGTATTCTTAATACATTTCTTATTCCTGCTATTCATGTCTTGTGTTCTTATTTATTTATTGTTATTACTCCGATATAACAAATTGTCGACGAGAGATTACGATTTAAAATCCAGTTTGTAAACACATTTCGGAAATTTATTTCTATTTTGGGCATGAGGGGTGGGGGCGGTCAACATGTTGCCACTGTACAAATATGTGTCAAGGTTAGCCGTCTGGTTGCGAGTTGTTTTCCCGGTCTTTTTTTTTTCAGCAGCATCATCGTTGTAATGAAGTCTAGAGGTGACGTCATTCCGGTGTAGCCTCGGTCTGGTTGCGAGTTGTTTTCCCGGTCTTTTTTATTCAGTGCCGACCTGGGAGCAGAAGAAAACAGTTCAGTTCCAACGGACTCCGTCTGTTATCAAAATGGACGTAAAATATTTGGATGTTTTCTACTCGATCTTAGAGTAAGACGGTTTTATTTGGAAATTCAGGGTATCTGAGAGACCCTATTTTTAAAGAAATATATTTTCCCTTGAAGGGATCAACCTTATGACAAAAGGCTTTTTTTTTGCTGTGTAAAGACGAGCGTCTTTAAATTTAAAGAAAATTTCCAAATACTGCCCTTTGGAGGAAGGACGTTTCAAGAGAATTTCATTTGAGAAGTAATTTCAAGAACTTGGAGATCCTTGGAATGAAAAGTGTCGAAAGAAAAATAAAGAGGGACATTTGAAACGGACATTTCAATAGAAAAGAAAAAAAAACTAGTCCAAACTATACTGGAGACGATTCACCAACCAACTGCTACGGTCCTGTATATTTTGAGTTTTATTTTATTGTGTTATGCCCCTATGAGACCCCTTTGTTAAATTTATAAGAAGATTTCTTTATTATATGTTTTTATATGAAAAAAAAGGAATTAATTTGTTTCCAGTTTGTTGTGCCAACGAACTTTACCCCTATGTGATCTTTAAGGTCATCATTTTTTTTTATCTTGGTTACCAAGGTTAACGTGGTTAATCTAGCTTTGGGAATTAAAAGCAACCAGCCCTATTTTAATGTTAATAAAACTCTATTTTAACACAACCGAACCTCTTATTTTATCTTTTGCCTTTGCCATATTTTCTTTTAAGTTGTGTTTTTAACCCCTTTTGTTACCACCAAATTCGAATTTTGCTAACGACCACAAAATTATGAAACACATAAAATGACGATCTTCAATCAGGACTCACGGGAAAAATTATTTGTTTTTCTATAACCAATTATTGATATTTGTGAAAGGAAAAAAATGTTTTCCCCAACCAGTGGATTTTAACCCTCGACGGTAACATTACAAAGACACAAGGAATCGCTTCTCAAGTAAGAACAATTTTTTGTTTTTCCAAAGGAAATTGCCAATCAAATTGTTTTTGCAATTTGACAATGATTTTTTGAAAGGATTTGAGAAGAAAATATATTTTGTTTTCATTATATTTGGACTGTATCTAATATTTTTCTTTTTATAAAAGACTACAACATATTTTAAACACCTGTTTTCTGAGGAAAAACAAAACAAAATATTTAAAAAAGATGGAGGAATTGCAGCAAACTATGGTCCAATTTTTAAAAATACAAGTGGAACAACAGCAAAGAAATGACGAAAGGTTTGAAAAAATGTTGGAATTTATTGTCCAGCGAACACAAGAACCGAAGCAAGCGGAATATTTTCACCAGATACGGTTGCGGATTTGATTGAAGAATTCACGTATTATCCAGAAAATGATTTTTTCTGCCTACTTTCGGAGGTTTGCCGACATTTTCAAGGAAGAATGTTTAGAATGGTCACAAAAAAAGGTTCGTCTACTTCTTCAAAAATTGAACCCAGCGTGCCATGATAGGTACTTCAACTATATTCTACCAAGGATACCGGGCTAAATTTCATTTGATGAAACTGTGCAAATGTTTTTGGCAAAAAGTCGCCCCTTTTCAACCTACGTTGGAAATGTTTAGACCTAACAAAAAGAGACGATGAGGATTTTTTAGTCATGCCAGAATCGTAAATAGAGAGTTTAAACTGGAACAACTGACTGCAGACAGATTCCGATATCTAATTTTTGTGCAGGGCTTAACCGCAAGCAAAGATTTCAAGATAAGGGTGAGTATCTTGACGAAGTTGGAGCAGGATCCTAATTTAACATTGCAAGCGATTGTTGACGAATGTAATAGAATCGTAAGCATGCGACACGATTCGGTAAAGATCGAAGAAAAAGACGTGGCTGGTATGCCAGAAGAGACGGTTAAAAAATAGAAATTTGAAACCTATTCGTCGCTACGCAGAAAGCTGTAGAACCACGTGCTGCCCCACTCGACTACCATCAACCCCAACGTTGTGTTTCCGTGCCCTTCTTCTTTGTCTTCATCGTCCAGCCGAGTCGTCTATCTACTGACGAATCGTCGAGGGCACATCACTGGTCCACAAGTTAAACAAAAGAAACACAACTCTCGAGAAAGAACACGAACACATATACGTTGTGTATAACTTAGTTTGAACTATGAGTGTGTGTGACACCGTCCTGTCGAGACCCCCATTGTCGTTGCTCAAGTCGTCAGCTCATCTCATCGTTTTCCCGGTCCGATTTGCTCTCTCGGGAGTCTCGATCCTATCTCTCGGGAAGTTCGATCCTAACTGTTCATCTTCTCTCCGAAACCTAAACTCGTCAACTTTAGCCATAAACTTTACTGTCGTCAACTGTCGTAAAACTAACCTACCTTACTATAGTCAGGTGTCGTAAAACACTGTCACTCCTAAAAGTGTCCAGTATTCTTTTCTTGGGACCTGTCCTGAACAATGGAAATTGACCACTCCCAAATTGTCTTTTGTCTCTTTCGATGAGTCATTTCCTATTCCGTATTTTCTTTTGTCTTTGTCGATTAGTCACTTCCTATTCCTGACCGGGCCCCGACCTTTGCGGCAGCCATAGTGTCACAAAGCACACAAATGTAAAAACCAAAAACATAGGAATACAGACAGAAGCAGAAACCAGACACATGTCCTTTGTGTTTAGGATTTCATATAAAAGGCAGGTGTCACTTTAAAAACAAAATTTATTATTTTTGTGGAAGGTTAGGGCACATAATGCATCTGTGTAGAGAAAAAAGGTCGAGCATTGAGAGTTTTGTAAATGCTGTAATTTCTAGGAAAAATGGCGGCGGTCATCATGGAAAAAAATTTGTTGATATAAAAATGAAGAACAAAAATATTCGTTTTCAGATAGACACTGGTAGAGACTTGTCTATAATCAGTGAAAACTCCTGGAAAAAATTGGAAAACCAACATTGGTTGCAGCAAAAGGGTCGCAAAAGGACTAACTGGCAGAAAGCTGAATTTCATAGTAAATCTAAAGTCTATGTGCTGAAAAATACTTCCAATTTATTCGGTACCGACTGGACGGCTTTATTTGACTTGTGGGATATACCGATACGCTCATTCTGCAACTCGGTAAAGGCCCCCTCTCCAAACACAAATAGTAAAAGTGAAAAACTTAAGAAGACTCTGAAAAAAGATTTCCCAAAGATATTTTCACAAGGTTTGGGCAGATGCACAAAAACGAAAGTAAAATTGGAGGTAATAGAAAATGCTACCCCAGTTTTCAAACCAAAGCGTAGTGTATCCTATGCAGCTGTAGAAATATAAAAATAAAAAATAACGCCCACGCAAATTCCGGCGTGGCCTTATATATTAAATCAACTCAAAACGAGCGGACGTAGTAGGGAGCACACCACGTGATATTTCTGTCCAATGGGATTTCTCCAAAGACATTTTTCTAAACTTTTCTCCTTAAGCTCGCTGGAGCCTATCCAAATAGTATTTAAGCGCACACACAAACATCAAACCCTCTCTCTCAACTGACTCTTCATTCGGAGGTTACACGCGTCTTACCATCACTCTTCCATTTCACCTTTCGCGCGCTTCATACAATTTCACAGGCGAACATTACCTATTGCCTCTCTTAACATTTTATAACATATGAGCATTTCAACAAAACAAAAGACATTCTCCTTTTTACTTACCCTGAAACTAAAGAAAGGACTTCTGAACTCATTACAAAAGGAAATATGTTATATTTGTTAATGGTTTATTTCGGTGAATAAACTTCCGTTGGTTTTGCATGTAAGTCTTCTTATTATTATTTTTATTTGTGGAGGAAGTTATCACCAAAAAAGGCATGACGACCACCACAGGCGTAATGTTGTGTTCGCTGGATGTTTTGTTTCTGGCGAACCGAACTCTCTTCTTCTGGTTTTTGTTTGCCGAGTTTGCTGTTTTTATTAGAAATTGGTATTTCACAGAAGTTCGCTTAGTTCAGGTGGGAATCATTTTCATTGGTTAAAAATTGTAAGATTTCGCACCTCATATGAAATCATGTTTTTTTTTTAATTTCAGGGGAGCAGCAGACGTAGTTCACTACAGAAAATAATGAATGAAAAGGAAAGAGTAAGCTCAACAAATAGAGAGAGAAAGAAAGTAGTTTTTACAAACTAGTAACTTTTTATGTTCGTTTGCGTTGCAGCTCTATCTCACCACACGCTAGCATTGAAAATGTTATTTCAAACGTAAGCATGGCACATCTACGAAAAATTTATTTCAAAATTAAGCATGACAGACGTACGAAAATATCATTTAAAAATTAAGCGTGACAGACGTACGAAAATATTATTTCAAAATTAAGCGTGACAGACGTACGAAAATATTATTTCAAAATTAAACATGACAGACGTACGAAAATATCATTTTAAAATTAAACATGACAGACGTACGAAAATATAATTTCAAAATTAAGCATGACAGACGTACGAAAATATTATTTCAAAATTAAGCATGACAGACGTACGAAAATATAATTTCAAAATTAAGCATGACAGACGTACGAAAATATTATTTCAAAATTAAGCATGACAGATGTACGAAAATATTATTTCAAAATTAAGCATGACAGACGTACGAAAATATAATTTCAAAATTAAGCATGACAGGCGTACGTAAATATTATTTCAAAATTAAGCATGACAGACGTACGAAAATATTATTTCAAAATTAAGCATGATAAACATTTTTTTTAAATAACTTTAAAACTTTTGAGTAATTCAAACCCAAAATCTATGCTCATATTCAGAGCTATTTTCAGAATTGACACCTAAATTTTCATAAAGTTGTGATCTGCTACGATATTTTTTATTCATTTGGTTGATGATCTTATCTCTCGTTGTGAATGGCCATTTTCTATTTATCGTCTTTAAAAAATGTTACTTTACAAAAATCAATATAAATTGATTTGTCCTACCTTTACAGCTATGAATGAGGACACATGCCACAATTCATTTTAAGCAAATATCAAGACACATTACTCATTGAATAGAAAAAACTTATTTGATATGCAAATGTGATTTTTTTTTGTTGGATACATTAATTGGCCTGACAAACATCTTAATTTAATTCTTCATTTTTTGTAAATTTCTTATATTTGGTTTTTGGTTTGGTAGTTTTGTTTTACGGCATATCAACCCTTTTTGGGTTATTTAATGCCGAATCTGGTCATTATAGTGAAAGTTTTTATGCTTCAAGTTCTTTATATCTTCAAATGTTTAATCATGGTTTTTGGTTTGGTAGTTTTGTTTTACGGCATATCAACCCTTTTTGGGTTATTTAATGCCGAATCTGGTCATTATAGTGAAAGTTTTTATGCTTTAAGTTCTTTATATCTTCAAATGTTTAATCAGGGTTTTTGGTTTGGTAGTTTTGTTTTACGGCATATCAACCCTTTTTGGGTTATTTAATGCCGAATCTGGTCTTGTTTTCTTCTCTTTTTTGTTTCTTTCCCCTTTTAATATCTGTTTCTATTTAACCCATAGTTGGGACACTAACAGGTACTACCACTCCGGGTCAGGGTGGACCTGGGAGCAATGGTAATTAAGAGGAGGCTCCACATTCCCCAAAGTCCGTAAGCCGGATCTCACCATCGGATGTAGTTTAAGGTCATATCCAGGACCGGGAGTAGGGTAGGAAAAATAAAAATAAAAAAGGGGAGGGAGAAAGGGAAAGGGGCTGTTGTTTTTGTTTTTGGTTTTGTAGAACATAATTAAGTTTTACAAAAAAAAAAAAAAAAAAAACGTCAATGTAGGTGAATTTCGTCTCAGGGAGCCACAGGGCAGCCTGATCTGGTATCACCAGGTTTGGTTTTTATTAAAGAATGATTTGCATTTTTATTTTCACTTTTGTTCATCCCAAACAAAGCATATTGCCACTGAAGCGAAAGGTGATAGGGGTCAAATTTATAGGGGCAGCCTGGGTGGGAAGTTGGGCAGCAAGATGTTTGTTTACATTACATTTAAATTTCTGAAGTTTGATACCATTGGGGGAAAAGGGTGCAGATAGTGAATTCCAAAGGCAAGCAATCGGAGAAAAGAAAATATCAGAGTAAAAGTTTTTCCTGTATCTATGGACATCTGTCACGGAAGGGTGGGCTTTTGTTGCTTGTCGGGTGGTTCCAGGGTATTTTCGTTGAGGCGACACAAGTGCAGTAAGTTGATTGGTGTGCATTCAATGAAAGTATTTGTAAAACAAGCACAGTGGTGCAACATTGCAGCGATGTGACAGAGACTGGAGCTTGGCAGACAGTATGGCACCTATTAGCTTAGAAATATTTTGTGCACCCTGTCCAAGAGGGAGAGGCTAGTGGTTGGTGCACCAATACAGATGTGGCAATAATGCTCCATACATGGGCGAATGGTGGCTTTATAAAGATATAGGATACTGACAGATGTGAGAAGTTTTCTATCACGGTACAGGGAGCTTACCATTCTTTGCAACTGACTTGTGTAAAGGAATCAAGTTCTTTCAATAATTGGAATCAATAATTGGAATTGCTTTGAATGGACCCAATTTGAGCAAACAAAAGTAAATTTGCATATATCACGTGATAAGATAAGCCATAATGCCTATTTTCTTGATAATCTTGTTTTTGTAAACGAATACTGTATAATCAAAATAACCACTCAAAAACAAAATTCAAAAATTTATATATAAGATAAGAAACTAAAAGACAAATTATTATTTTCTTTTAAATAGAATTTTCAAACTTAAATGCATTCACTACATTTCTTTTTAATTTAATTAAGTATTTTAAGTAAATTAATTATTGATTAGTTAATCGATTTTTATTTTGTTAATTATTTAAATGATGCTTATTCGTATTTACACACACACACGATATCTGATTATAATTGAGCATATTTTGTCTGTCTGTCTATTCGTCTGTTGGGTTTTCTTGCATGGACTACTATATATATATATATAGTAGTCTATGCTCATAGGCTCCAAAACTACTCGACAAAATTGCACCAAATTATGAATTTTGCTTACTTTGAAAAGTAACATTTCTTTTTAAGAAAATTGTGCAATGTATATTTTTTTCGGCACACAGTAATAATGGCACATGTAAAACTAGAACAGGTGAAAATGGCATGGATAAAATGACACGGGTTAAAATGGCACAAATAAATAAATAGAAAAAAATTTCACAAAGCAAGAACACAGAGTAGTGGTTCTCAACCTTTTTCTCAAGCGAACCCAATCATGCAACTCAAGACATGACCGCGACCCGACTAGTTTAGTTGTATATGTGTTATTTTCTTATATATTGGTAGTTGTTGACTGTATAAGTAAGGGACAAACAAAATATATAAGTGCAGGGGCGAATTTAGAAGAAAAAATTAGGGTTTAGAAGTTTGGGTTATGGTTTAAATCTTTTACTTTTAAATGCAGATATAATTTTCTTTTTAATTTGACAAAATTTTTAATGGTTTCTCTTCATGTATTGTATCCTAGATTTTGATAAACGCATTGTAAGATTTTCATCTATATTTTTCCCATGTGCCATTTTTTCCTATTTATCCGCTTGTGTTATCGTTTTACTTGTGCCATTTTTACCTTGCTATTTGTACCTGTGGCATTATTACTTAAATTCATATTTCTTCATTGGCAAATTGAGATGCACCACTGAGTTGAACAGGTAGGGAATTTATAGGAATCCAATTAAAATAATCATATATATTCTTTAAAATTAAAAAAATAAATTATTGTCTGTGTGGATTTTTGTAAAAACATTAGTTGAAAATAAGATTGTACAGAAAAAATACGCAAATTCATCCATTATTTATTAAATTATAAGAAAAAGAAAAAAACGATCTTACGTATCGGTAGACATGTAAGCTTACTAGTAGGCAAGAGAGATAACTTCCGAAAAAAGTCAAAATATAAGAAAAATGGTGATGTATAGATGACCTCGTTTTTTATTTTTAATTTAATAAATACTCAATGAATTTGCGTAATTTTTGGTGTACAGTCTTCTTTTCAGCTACCACGTAAGTACATAACAAAGTTTATACATTTCTTAAGCTATTTCTCTTAAGAGAGGCCTAACATGTCATTGTGAAACTGCAGAAGCACCAAACATTTAATAAATAAACAAAACAAACAGTTATTTTCTTTAAAGTTTTTTTTATTACAAATATTTGTTCTTATTTTTTTCCGATTAAAACATGAACAAAAAAATAAACAAAAGATTTTACATTTAAAAATAAAAAAAACAAAAGAGGTCATCGATTTTCTGAGAAAAAATGTTCGCTAGTCTTTCTTGGAAATTGTCGCAAACCAAAGGAAGTCTGCACTGCAAAGTGGAAATTGGAGAAAAAAGTAAATAGTGTTGATGCAAACTGGCAAGAGGACAGATAAAAACACGAAAACAAGTTGTTTTTTGTTAAATATATCTACTATTTCTTTAGATGACATAAAACTTTGAATTTTGCTTTAATAATTATAGCCTAATCCATCGCAATTTTTTCATGAAATACTATTAAAATTAATAAAAGAAAGAAGGGATTTAGCAAGTGTAAAAACGAAATAATAAGGGATATTTACACCATATGCAAGAATAATGAGATTCTACTTTTTTTTTGCGATTACATCTGTAGCAGTTACATGAGAGATCTATTTTTGTTTATATGTACGCACAATATCTTGCATTATGTCGAGTTGTAGTTCAGTCGGCGTATTGATAAACAAGCGATTAACACACCACTGACATGCGCACTGGAAGCCTTTTGATTTCCGCCCACAGCTGGATGCACGCCAAATATGACAGTTCGAGTCGAGAATCCGACGTAGACAGACTGCCATTCTCTCTCTCCTCTCGGCATAATCATGGTAACGAGAGCGGAAATAAACTCAAGACCTGAAACTATATTACATCTCTACCAGAATGCCTGCCGAGTGTTCCCTTCGAATAAAGTTAATTCATATTTTAGTGGAGATACTTGGTGTTTTTCATGGAAGATGATGACCCCTTTCTTATTCCATATTAAATTTCAGTCAGATGCGTCTAGATACTGCAAACTCTACACGTTCTTCCAAACCAATCACCCCAAACTAAACATCTAAAAAACTTGAAAAACAAACAAAAAAATTAGAGTGGAGGATCAGTTTAGCATATAAATTTAACATAAAATAACCACTCACTTTCCAACCAGATAGCGTTTAAAGGACATGTAATCAATTTTTGTTTTTAGTTAAATCTTGTTTATTTTCTTAATTTCTTAGAATCAATTGTAGATGTGTGTGTTGGGGGTTTATTTTTTGTTTTTTCGTCTATTACCACCCGGACTTAGAGTTAGTGGTATAATATTTTTTTTACAGCTAAGTTTTTCTTACTGTTTACATAATAATAAACAACATGTATTTTTCGTATAAACGTGTTTGCGTTAATTATTGGAAATTAACAACGATCAAACTATCCCTACAGAAACATCAGCAAAAGAAGTCCATGCAAAAAAAATCAGTGTCGGAAAGTAATTCTTTCATCCGTTAATATCTTCGTCTCATGAGATCATCATCATCATCATCATCATCATCATCATCATCATCATCATCATCATCATCATCATCATCATCATCATCATCATCATCGTCGTCGTCGTCGTCGTCGTCGTCGTCATCATCATCGAGCAGTGCAGAAGTAAGTCGATATGCAACACTTTATGTATACATCTCACGAGAAAAGCATTAAATATAAAATACAAACTAATCTTTTTATATCTATTCATATAATGTACCTGAGATAATAAAATAAATAACATGTATGTTGGGTACAAACGTCTTTGCGTTAGTTATTGGTAATTAACGACGATCCATCCAGACAAACGACCCCTACACAATCACTGGCATTCCCACACAGAACAGTTGCAATGAACCAGCGAAGTTAGTCACTTTACCCCTTCATCTCTTCAGGAATTTTTAAGACCATTATCATGATCGCCATATTAAGCTTCACCCCCGCCCCTCCCCCTTGGAAGAGATTGTTTCAGCAGACTCTAAGAGGTCTCCTTAGTTTTAGCTTTTGTCACATTAGTTAAAAATGTTCTTAGAAAAAAAATATAAACTAAATCCAAATGACGTTACCGCATACCTACGTTATCTGGTCCTAGCTTAAATTCTGTCAAAGTTTCACTCTTTTGAAAATCACTATGATATTAAATTTGAAAACTTGTATTCCTTATAAAATATATAATTTATTGATTAAATGCTGAAAATTAACTTAAATTTCAATAATTTTCTAATTTTGGTGATTAAAATAGAATAACATGTCAGTGTGTTTCCGAAGAGTCACCGTTTATCAGGGCTAAAAAACGCTCGAGGATAAAAAGTTAATGAGATGGATAGATTGACAGTTGAATGATGATGAATACTATGAGAGGATTGAATATCTCAACTTACCACTCACTCAAAAAAAAACCACCTGGCCCTGAAAATAGCATTTCTTCCACCTTTGACCTACTCAAAAGCCGACTCAGAAAACAGCAATTCTTCCACCTTTGTCAGAAACATCGCTCATGGAATGTGAGGACTAAAAAATAAAATAAAGAGGAAACGAGACTTACGAGGTTTCCAAAAATAAACCCAAGACCTACTTTCTACTCTTCATAAATCATATATTCAAGGGGAGAGAGAACGAGTTTTTAGTGCCCGTTACAATAACCAAAATGGTTGATAATTCAGACTTCAACGATGAGAAAACTGGTTTTAAAGAATTAATGTATAATAGTAGAAACATTTCGTCACAGAAGTTAAGAAAATAAAGATGGCCGCAGAAATGCTGTAATGAAAGCAAAAAGGATGCAAGAAAACAAGTTTGAATCAATCAATGTATAATAATGTAAAAATTATCGGAAATTCAGATCGGTACAAAAGTTAATGCATGTAAAATATGATACATAAAACAATGACAAGAAAAAAGATTTATGAGTCAATGTATAACAGTAAGAACATCAGGATTCTGTTAGAAGCCAATTTGACTGGAGACTGACAAAAAAAAAAGACTATAATAAAAAGTGTGGCTACTGGTAAAAATAATAAAATGTATAATAGTCAGTGTTATGTACTCTTTGAGAACACCAAGTGCTTTTATCTGGGCCCACGTGTAGCCACATTGTTGTCTTGGAATTTATCGTAACTGGAAGATAATTTTTTTTTTATCATAGTTCACCCCAAACAAGGCAGGCCGCCACTGTAGACGTAAGGGGCTACTGAGAAAAAAGGGGTGAAGGTTGGGGGGGGGGGGGGTTCAACCTAAATATGGAGCTGCGCAGCGAGATGTCTGTTTACATTAGTTGTAAAGTTTTGCATGTCAGTAACGTCAGGAAAGCAGGGCGCAGGGAGGAAGTTCCAGAGTCCAGCAGCACGAGGAAAGAAGCTTTTGGAGTAGAAAGCTCTTCGGCATCTGGGGACCACCACAGTGAATGGATGGGATTTGGCAGATTGTCGGGTTGATCTGGTGAATTTACGTCGTGGGGGTACCAGAGCAGCAAGCTCATCAGAGCACAATCCATTGAAGTACTTGTAAAACAGGCACAAGGAAGCATCAAAGATTTACAATTACAATTTATTTTCTCACCAATTATGATTAGTTGCAGAATAGACTCCTAGGAACCATTCATTAACATCTCTCTTCTTAGTTGGCCATGAGTACAGAGGCCCGCCTCTATACACAATCCCTAAACTGTAACTATTTCAAACAACCCTCTCTTCTATAATATGATCTTGCTCAACCAAATGTGTACTCCCCATGTTAAAAATTCAAGCAGCAAATTCAGACATATCATATCAAGAGACAGTGAGTCCAAGCAAAAATTTTAGAATTCATTGAAATTTTCTGGATCAAAAATATTCAGATAAGAGCATTATCTTTAATTTATTTTTTAATATTTTATCATTTTATTTTCCAGATGAGAAGGGGTCCCGGAGCCTACGTAATTGATATAAGCAGTTTTGGTGAAAAGGCCTTTTTAGAAAAATCTTCTGGACCTGGATGGGAAAGAGCTTTATTAACAGAACAACAAGCTAAAATTCCTCATATGTTATTTCGAAAAGAATGGGAAAAGAAGCAGTTGCAGGTGAGTAAAGAAAGGATTAATTTTTTTTTGGGGGGGGGGGGGGGCATTTTGGGACTTTTTGAGCCCCTGTTTCCTGTTTCAGATTCGAAAGAATTATCCATCCGATGGACAAGGTTTGAATTACTTTTCATTATGCGAATTCATCCATTCATGAATTTCGTGTGAATCAGACATTTCTATTGCTGGCATTGGCTTTCCTGATATCTTTCTCGTTAACATTCTTTCAAGAAAGACATCAGGTACTTACAGGAGGGATCACGTGAAGGTTGCCAATATCCTAAGTGATAGTGTTTCTGTCAAACAAACTGGATTAAAACTTGGCACACACTAGTTGTCAGTCCGTGTCGTTAAGCACTGAACCACCGTCACCTCCCATTAGTTGAATAACCTGGCCTGAAAAATGCTGTACTTAACTTGCCAGGCACAAGCAAATATCGATTTGGCAGATCCAATGCTATTTAGGTGTGTTGGCAAGAAATCTGACTGACACACATATATATATATATATATATATATATATATATATATATATATAATATATATATATATATATATATATAATATTCATAAATAAATATTAAATTATATTTACCTACAGACGACATCGTTTTGAGCTTTTGCTCTCATCAGTGCAGAGAAGTGATAATTTCGCAAGATCACAAGGCACGAACCCAGTTCACAGAGTCATCTTCGACTCAATACGCTTTCACTCTCTCCTCTCAGCCATAAGAAATTATCACATGATACGGAGAATTTAAATGATATTTATGCCAAACACAGCGTAAACATCAAGACAAACTACCCAGAGTCTTGCTTTGTAGCTTAAGTGAATGTCTATTTTTTATATATTCTGTTAATTGGTAAATCTCATAGATTAAACTGTTGCATACAGTTTGTGCCAAATAAATTGTTGGTGTTTTTAATACGAAAATTTTCAATTTTTTGGTAGTTCCGTTTAATTTTTTCACCTGTCACCGTTCTAGTTATTTTGTAGTTTTTTAGCATAATTGGTTTATCCAACCTTTTCCATTTATGCAGGTTCTTTATCGGCAATCCATAACCCAATGAAGGGATCAACAACGGAAACAGTGGCTAGGCGGTAATTTTTCCTGTTTGTTATTGGGGTGGCTTGTTTTTGTAGAAGCGTGAAAATAATCTCTCTTTTTGGTTTCACTTGTTTTTAAAGTAGAGTTGAACTATGATTTCTGATGTATCTTTCTTATGTGAGCAATTCCCGATTCTGCAATATCTTTAGAATCTTGTTTAGCGCTTACAAATCTCTGGCAGTCTTCGGTTATTTTCTGTAATGCTAAATTTGGCTCACTTTCAAACTTGTTTATGACTCTACGTGTGACTTCTGTGTCTTTGGCTGATACAAGACCTTGCACAAATATTATGCATTTAAAGTTATCCGCGCTAAGTTTAGTTAGTTTGAAATCGTCATAGTGCTTATTAACGATTAACGTGAAAGACGAGTAGTCTTCGCTGTTTTTTCTGTTCATGTACTTCCATAATTTGTTGAACAGGGAAGTTTTGGGGATAAATAATTCTGCTAAAAGTTTAACAGCTTTAGAAAAAGTCAAGTCGCTGGGTTTTCGGGGTAAAATATAGGCAACAAATTTGGTATGTTCAGTGGTCCCTAATTTTCGGAGCAGTAGGTGAACTTTTTTAAAGTCTGCCCAATTTTCCTAATTTAAAATATGAAGCAAAGCTTTTATCCTCATCTGGGGAATAAGTGAAATTCTCAATTGCACTCCAACCGGCATTTTAGGAAAACCATTGACCCCTATTCGACATTGTTTGTAATAATAAGTCTTCAAACTTCTGCTGTCTTTCTTCGATATTTTTCATTTTGTCCCAGTAGTCTTTTTTTCGCTTGTTTGTTGTTGTTCCAGTAGAAGTTTTACAAATCTTTCTTCGTTTTTCAGTCGTTTTTCGTTTAAGTTGTTGTTGCATTTGGTATTTAACGAGTTCTGTCATAGTTGATTTGAAATCTTTCATGTTTAGATGTGCCTTTATAGAATACGGTTTTTAAAAGTTTTTTTTCTTTTATAGTAATGTTAGTTGTAAAATAGAGAAAGAAAAAGTATAAAACATTTTTGTCGACAAAAAAAATAATTTTTTTAGTAAGTTTTTCACGTAACTTAAGGTTTTACGGTTAGCATTTAAGTCAACAGTAAAAATAAGGTTTATAATTTCGGCGGTGGTACTTTTTGTTTCTTGTAGAGAGAAAAAGTATAATGCATTCTTTTCTTATTAAAAATTAACAGTGTGCCGGAATAGAAATAATTAAATCACTGACTTTTATCTTTGAGAGAAAATGGGTTGGTTTCTTCGTAGGAAAAAAAGAAAAGAGGCAAATCACTTTGGATAAAATAAATGCAATTTACGGGATTGTTTTTTCTTGGTCCGTCGATAAAGCCTGTTATTAGAACTTTGGAGGTTGTCGGGTAATTTTGCCGTTGGTTTCATGTTCTTCCGTTTTAAGGTTCTCAAATAAAAGTCCCATAATGTTACTCGTCGCCAGTGTTGTGGACCTGTAAGGGGTCCGGAAAATAAGACACACACTCGGGATGTAGTGAAACAAAGTATATTGAAGAAAGTATAAATACGGCATATAAAGAGAGCGGTTGAACGTCTGCCTGACTGCCAGTATTAGACTGGGGTAGTTCCAACACCGAGAGGCATGTGCTCCTGGTATTTATAGTGAAGCAGAAGAGTTCATGTAGTCAGTAAGGTAGGTACCACAACAATAGTTAAATCCATTTAACCTAAAAAATATCCATAATATAAAGCTAATAAATTTAGAAGTTTAGAATCTGAATTACCTATATGTAGTTGTGAATCAAATGATTATACAGATACCTCCCTTGAAAATAGTTTTCTTACAAGAACCTGCCATTTTGGATTCAATAGCATGGTCTCCTCTCTCTTAAATCATTTTAATATTGGACTGTTTTATGTATAGAAGTATTTAAATAATTTATTGGCCGTAAGTGTTTTTGCCGGCTTTTGGATAATTTTTTGTTTATTTTTTGACGAGAAGCAATTTTGTTTATAGGTGATTGAAGAAAATTGTTTTATTTCATGTTTTTCTTTATACCAAATTTGAAATAATAAATTGAGCTTCGAAACGTGCGTAAATCAGCATTATATAAACTCTTATTTCTGAGACTTGATTTAAATGCTATTTTAAATGTTTACACACACACCCACCCACACCCACCCACACACACACACACACACACATATATATATATATATATATATATATATATATATATATATATATATATATGAAGTGGAAGTGAAATGATGTAATGGATACTGGTGTAGACTGGGCTTTGTCTTACCATGTTCGAGTTCAGTTAGTAATAAAAGTCACTTTTATTTATACCCTTAAGAAAGATGTGAATCCATCTTTAGGTGGGGTGAAATAGTGGGGTAGACTAGACCTAAATTTTGGTATGTTCACTACTCTAGGAGAAAAAAACTGTAATAACACCTGCAACCAGATATGTCTCTGACGCATGACAGACTGTGTACCTGTGGTAATCATTTGTATGTTGGGGAGAGTGGGTTCGGGTCTCCACAATGCATGATTTATTAAATCCATTTGTAAAAGACGTGTTTTTCATATTGGGCGCCCATTCACCAAAATATCCCTCATTTTTCTCTGCCCTTATTCACCCATACAAAAGCATCCAATTTCTATTCATCTGTGTCTTAAATGATTCTCTGCCTGCACACTTTTTCAATCTCAGGTGATATTTTTCCAAACAGGATTTCATAAAACAGTCTGAGAACAAAAAGACCATTTCCTAGTTCAAGTGTCAACTTCCTTAGGTTTCTCATGCACTCAAATCCATAACATTCTTCTTCCAAATCCATAACATTCTTCTTCCAAATCCATAACATTGACCTACAAAAATGCATCTTTTCCAACTTTCAGTCGTTCATTCTAGGATTTGTATATAAAAATCAATTAAGATTGATACGAAATAATTGTGCATCAAACAAATAATATATATATATATATATATATATATATATTTCATTTTTTCTTTTACTTGCAGAAAACCAAGTTAGGTCCTGGTACGTATAATATCAAAGGCTTTATGCATGATCTAAACAAGAAGCCAGGCAGTGTTCGTGGCGTTTGTGCAACAAAAAATGCAAGATTTAAAAACATGGTTACTGTAAGTATTAAAAGTCTTAATAAAACCTATATATCAATACAACTGATACTATCTTTGTAACTACCTACGTCACAGGCTATATAAGTATTAATAAAAATGCTGTACTAATTAATGAATTGATTTTATCACTTTTTTTGTAGATAGAGTTATTCTTCTTTTGTAGCTTCAGTTTGAATTTTCATATATAAACCGGGTTTCGGTCGCCATCTTGGATTCCATTTTGATTAACTGGAAGCTTCTCTGGGACGAATGGATGAATCGATGACCACAAATGATGCAGAATATTTATATATAAATTCAACAAACTTTCGCAGGTCAGGTTGTAGGTTGCGGCACAGAACCCCAGACCATAAAGCACCTTCTTCAATGCCCTCTGTTGGGCGGACCATGCACAGCAAAGGACCTAGCATATTCATTGTATATGTGCACGAGAAAAAGAAGACCGAACATAGATGAGTGCTTTTCTCTTTTTAATTATGAATCAACAATGAATGAACAAAATTTGATTATTTATCAGGACGGTTTGTGGCAAGTATTTGCTTTAATTAGCTTCTATTATTATTGCAAACATTACCACTAACATAAGTTGTTATTATTATTAGATAGGTGCTACAGCTAGTATATATAACAAGTAAAAAGTGATGTCAGATCCTTCAATGTACTATATAACCTAGGACTATCGACTTATTGGCAATTAAATTGGTGTTCCACCACCAAGATAAACTGTTGTAGAGAGTATTGATTTACTCCTCTCCAGGAGTTAGGCACAAGGCCAGTTTTTATCTTACTCCCACAAGTAAGATGTGACCCAAGGTCGGGTCAGGAAAGTGGGGTTTAAAAATTGCCTGGGCAGCCCCGTCGGCATTCCCCGGTAGGGGCGCCTCAGGCAGTAAGCAATAAACTTACTCCTCCCCAAAGAGGGGAGGCGAAGCCTGGGAGGGTGGACCTCCTAGAACTGCACAGGACAGACCCATAGACCAGCGTAAATCAAGCCCGGAAGGACAAGACAACACCAGTCTATAGAGTGCAGTATACATCAGAACAGATACTACACTTTGATCTTAGCCAAAAGGCCGAGTTGTAGAGAGTAGCTAGTCACTCAGCAGGATATAAGGCAAGACCTGCTAAAAGGCAGATTAACTTACTTGTGGGAGTTAACAGCCATCAAGAACATATAATATCAACATGCATGATGGCACAATAGGCAGTCCTTCAACAAACTAGAGCTCGGGTTGTTTCCTACAGCTGTGGATTTGTTGTTGTTATTGTTGTTGTTATTGTTGTTGTTGTTGTTGAGCGAATCGGACTTATGCACAGAATTGTCTGGTCTGCATAAAGTCCTCTTCGTTGGCCATAACTATTCGTTACACCTGCAAGATTGCAGGTTTTTGCCCCCAACATCCAAAACAGCAAGGCCCAGCGGTTGCATACACAGTTCAAGAAAGTTTAACCAAGAACATACATAAGAATGATGGTTGCACATGCGTAAAAGCAAAATTGTTATTATCACTTCATAGATTTGTAATTCTGCATCTGACACGCCCTTGCTTGCCATACACAGAAACAGAGACGACCAGAGGATGATTAATACTGATGTTGGTTTCTCCTTGATTTTCACCAGAGTCCTGTTAGCCAGATATCTCTAAACTACCACGATGCCAACACCCCTACCACGGTCATGTAGATTTGGACTTTAAGGGAGTTGTGGAAGAATTCTAGTTGTCTTGGGTTTCCTCTTATTAGTGGATTCTGCTCTTTCTATTAGCGGCATTTTAAAAGATATCTTTATGCAGGTCTGTACCCCTACCTTGGTGAGATCAGTAAATGGTAACTGCTCGGAAGTGGAACTTAGACATGTCAGATATGGCAGCAACCACCATTATCATGAGATAGAAAGAAGACAAAATAGAAATTGTAACGTTTGACCAAAAGAATTATATCTGTATTTTCTATCAATTCAACTGAATTTTAAAACCTGGTTCAGTTGAATAAATCATGACTTAGTTGATGTATAGTATTGTCAACTTTGCCTGTCGCATATCGTCTCAGTCTTTTGGGACTTTGATATGACGATGGTGATTATGATCTCATGTAACCAAGCGATTAAGAGATAAGACTTATTTAGCTAGCCCAGTGGCTCTGCTGGACGGAACACGTTTGGTAGCGATTCTCTATGGGGTCATCTGTCTTGCTGGATCGTTGTTGCCAATAATTAATACAAAGACATGTTTATCCAAATTATATGTTGTTTATTTTATTATCTCAAATACATTATTTAGGCAGAGAGAGAGAGAGAGAGAGAGAGAGAGAGAGAGAGAGAGAGAGAGGAAGAGAGAGAGAGAAAATCTACTACTGGTTATTTTTAAGAACAGACATTTTACCATAAGTATTACGTCTTGCTTTCAAACGTTTTTGTCTGTTCTGCTCCCATGTTTGTCAATTTATAACCTTTGAACTCTTCACAATTTACTTCCTATTTCTGTCCTCTTCAAGGCCACCTTAATATACAACAGTGTCAAAGTTGGAGCATAAAAGTATGATCTGTCGTTTTTGTGTTTCCATGGCTTTTTATTATCCGCCCTTCCAAGGGCTTAACCAATAGTCAAGCCTATTCAATCTAAGATATTTTTCACGATCTGTTAGATTAATTGTTGTTGCCATCCGTCTGTCTCAGATTAGTTCGTTGCCGAATTGAAGCATCTGCTGTGACTGTGCAAGCCTATCCTGGATCGGCATGCTCTGTTGCAGTTGCAATAGATGTATGTTGTGAGAGCTCTATTACACCCCTCTGCCGTCTGTGCTTTCTCTTAATCTATTAGATTAATAACTAATAAGTATCATATCATATTTTCAGTCTAAAAGGCCAGAGCTGAAGATGTTTCGAAGAAGAAGTCAATCGCTTCAACATTAACAATATTTTATTTAACTTAATTAATGGATATCCATTTTACTTTACTAGAAGTTGCTTCTGACTGAACTCTCTGCATACAGTAAACAATGAGTCTTAATATTATATTACACCTCATCGATGGGTGCATAAATCCTTTATACATTATGTCGTCGCTCTTGTCATCGTAGTCGACACCATCGTCACCATCGTCGTTATGAGCATAGGTCTTTTTCGTTTGTTGATACAGCTCATGCAACACTAATTATTTAGTTTATAAAAGGTTTATTCAAAAGGACAGAAATATTGCCAGCTAAGAGAGAGAAATAGGGCTTCACCCGGAAATCATATCGTTTGCATAACTTCTGTCCAGTGTCCCCCTCTGACCCTTGATCTGTTAACACGACTACTACTATGTAACACACCTTCCTTTCTACTTTTTCAAAAATTTTTATAGAAGGTTTTTCCACGTCCGTCTCTTATTTCGACATTCTCATTCTTATGCTCACCTTTTTCTACTTCTATTCGTCATTTGTTTAATTCTATATCTATAAACTGAGCAAAAACAGACCCCCCTCATTAACATTCCCTATATTTTCTTTTCAGTCAGCCATCTATATGTGTCTCTGAAGCAACTTGCACCTTTGTCTTACTCTCAGCTCCTTTTGTGCGATCACCACAGGTCTGGAGCCGGTCTCAACATATACTCTGATTTTTTTAAAAACACTAACCCTTCCCACACAGCTCTAATTATGGCGCTAAATGCGAGAGGTCGTTCTGAAGACCCACTCTGGTTAGCATCAAACTGTGACCATGGTTCAAGTATTTTTTCTTAGTCATCTCATACATTTAAAGATACATCCATGCGTTTTTTTCCGGAGGTCCAAATTTTACACGCGATGTCTATGATACGTCTCATCACCCATCACTTCCTCAGCATCCGTATATGTGGAGAGAGCTTGCATCCCAAATTGTTATTCACGGCCAGCTGATTTGGCTTCATAATTACTGGCAACCGTGAGCATATCTTGGGCCAACTCAGACCACCCTCTACTAAAAAATATGAGATTACTTAACAACTACTCCAATCCATTAATCTTCCCAAACAATTTTTTTCCTATTATTTATTTTAATTTTATTTCAGGTCAATTGCAACAAGACAACAAAAGAAAACAACTCACATTCACTAACGGCTCGTTTTTTTTAATTAATTGGCTGACACGTGTTGGTCTAATCGATTACTTGTTTTTTTTTTTTTAATCTAAAAAGAATTTATTAGTACTTTTTTTATTCGAAAACATCTGTGTAATTGTTTCTCGCTTTTTCTCCCCCACACAAAGGAAACAGCAAAGAAAAACATAAAAAACCGACAAACTTTGATTGATCAAAATACAAAAATCACAAAATACAGTCTTTTCCTCTTTTTGTTTTAATTTATTTAAAAAAACTACAAAAAATACCTCATTCTTTTTTCGTCTTTTCTTTTTTCTTTTCTTTTCTTTTGTTTCTTTTTCGCATAGTAAGTTATTTCGAAGAAAAATTACAAGGCACCAATTGCTTCTTTTAAACAAAAATTGAAGCCTTTCTTTCTTATTTTCTCTCATTCTCCTCTTTTTCTCTTTTTTTCCTTTCTTTTTTTATCTCTGATTTTTATTTTTTTTAACAAAACCGCTAAAACACACCCTTTCGCTGATTTTCTGAAAATTGTGAACAGCACCATCGGAGTAGGTAAACTATAATCAGGTGCAGAGGGGGAGGGGGGGGGGGTGATCGACGTTTAGTTAACCGACATGTATGCAGAAAAGGTGGGTAGGGCTCTTCAGGAAAAAAATGTGATATTTAAAAAAGTACCTGGTGTCTCTAAAATGAGATAACCAAGCGAATACCCAATAGTATTTTTGTAATTTAACTCTTGTTATAGTTCTTACTTTTAGACAATAAATATAATAAATAAAATAATTCTAATTAGCAATTGATTATTATTTTGAACTCCATTGCATCTATTTCTATGCCACAGTTAAATGGCCATCTATCTTTATTAAATTATGAAATGACTTGGAGTCTTGATTAAAAGTTAATAGAAAAGGCATGATGATGGAATTAAGGAAAATTAAAATTAGGTAATTTTGACAAAGTAGTCGATTAAAAATTGATTTTAGGGGTGTGGGGGTTATTTTTTTTTTAACTAACTGAAAATATTGGAGTCCAAATAAAACCCCATTATTACATCAATACCAGGGGTATAAGGCCCCTCCAATATTTATAAATTAATGTTTATTTTAAAAAAGTATTTTTGGAAGATGCAAACATATTAAAAACAAGGTACGAAACTTGAAAATTAAATTGAACAAAAACAAAAAGATTATTTCCCTGGATATCATTTGCATTTGTAAGAAATAAAACTGCATGTTATTTTTGTTCGATAAAATGAGTATATTTCAATGTTTTTGTTATAGTAACGCTCGTAAATGAACATTAAGTCTTTTTTAAAAAACTTTTTAAATTTTGCTTTTGAATAAAAATTTAAAAAGAATGGATGAAATAAAACCTAACCAAATTGAATTTGTGTATCAATCTTATTCTGAATTTAAAAAGTAACCCATTATTTACCTTATTGTAATGTACAATGTACGTCTCAATAAATTCGACACAGCCAGACGATAATGGTGGAAAAGGTGACTTAAAACGTAAAATATTTATTTTTAAGTACATTTTCTTGTTTATATAATTACAATAATAAAAATAAAATTAAGGTAAAATCCCAATTAAGTCACTCAATTGATTTATAGTAAAAACTGTAAATATGATTCTAATTTTATGTTATACAGACTTGTTATTGTGTGAAAAAACAATATTTCAAATTTTAGGAAAAACAAACAAGTAATATGTGTTTTATTTAAGACTTTCACTTTGAGGGACTTGTTTCGAGACTATTTTTCAGTTTTTATGCTTGAGATGCAAAAAGGTTAACACAATTCTGACTTAAAATTATTTACATTTAGTAAATCTCAAGGCATTTAGTGCTACTCACTTAAGCTACCACAATCGCCAAAATTGGGAAAATTTCAAAATGGTTTCATTATATAGTGATATTTCTTAAGGTTTAATGGATAAAAATGGAGCTCCACTGATTGTAATGGAACAAGAAGACAGACAATCAAGTCTGTTATGAGGTTTTCATTGAATTGGAATCTCTTTTAGGAGAACTAATTGGAATGTTAACATTGGTAGATTTAATGGTGAGCAAATTTAATAAAACACCAAATTTTGATGTTATACATGTAGTTGCTGGACGAACATTATTAAAACATACTATGAAAATTCAGGGGGTAACATTGCTAAAAGTGGATGCAAAGAAACTTCTTCAGCTTTCAACTATTGATACTCATGATGTAGAAAACATAATTTATCCAAAGGACAAACAAAATGTAATCACTGCAACTGCATGCTTATTGCAATTTGTGGATGCGATTACAACAGACAAAATAAATCTCATCTTATACACACTTTATCAAAGACAACTTTATCATAGACAACTTAAAGCTTCTTGCTGTAGTGCATGAAGGACTTCGTTATTTGTATTCATATGTAGAATTGCCCCTTTCCAAACAAATTCAAATGATTTCAAAAGCTGCATATTCACTTTTATTATTATTCAACTTCCAAACTCAAATATTCTTTCATATCAATTATATCATGATATACAATCTACATTTATCGATTCAGTGTTTTGCATAGCTTAGCTTCAACTAAAGTGTCTTGATTCTTGTGTATATATTGTCCTTAATGGAACAAATACAGTTTAGCGATTGTTTGGTAATTGTCGCTTAATGTATAAGCATCACACCTTTGATGCACTTGATCTGGTCTATGGTTCTAATTTGCAAATGTGATAATATTCTAATTCGTCATCCGGAATGGGTTAAGAAAGGATGAACATCCAGACATCTTGCACTTGACTATTCAAACATCACAGATTTGACTGGTGATCTTGTTGTCAGCAATGTGAATTTGGTAAAATTGGGCTTTGGTAAAATTGGGCTGTAAAATTGGGCTTTGGTAAAATTGGGCTGTAAAATTGGGCTGTAAAATTGGGCTTTGGTAAAATTGGGCTGTAAAATTGGGCTTTGGTAAAATTGGGCTTTGGTAAAATTGGGCTGTAAAATTGGGCTACTAGAATTTCAGAGAGCTGTGACCGAGATTGATGCTGATTTTGAAATAAATGCACTGGAAAAATCAGGAGTGACTCTGAAGAAGCGCAACTGAATGCTGGTTTGTATAAGCTTAGCAAAACATAATTGGTCACAAGAAAAACAGCAGCAACAAAGCTGACCACACATGTAACTGATGTGCATGTTCAAGATAAAGTGCATTCACTAGCTGAACTAATAACCCCAAGAGCCACAGCATATGATTTTCTGGTTGGGATTGATGGGGAAAATAGTTTACACGGCAACTGTACTTGGGAAGTTTACAGTGTTAAATCCTTTATCTCGTGATCGACTTAGACAGATTCAGGGTCTAACAACATATAAGGGTCAAGATATTTATGTGGCTTTAGACTATATTGTCTTTGTTGGTAATTCGATCGTTATTAATCACAATGATGAACCCAGAGTGGGAAACATTTATAAAATAAATAGTGGCGGAAATAAAATACAATTCCTGTCACAAGAGCAATTAGAGCAACCACATGTAACGATCAATGTCCAAATTCTTCAAGTAAAAGAATTTGATGGCTCTTTATTTTGGGATGGAACTTTCATAGGATCTCCTGTTAAGGTAGCAGACATCAATTGCCTTACTATAGAACACCAAATATCCATGACCTCCCACAGAAAACATGTCTCGGTACTTCTTTAATAAAGAGTTTGGTGTTTGCTATTAGGAATCATACAACTGATGATGGAGAAAAAGTACCATGTAAAGTTTGCAAGAGGAAGATACTGCTTTCTCAAATGCAACTTCATATTGCATTTGACAATGTTCATGGGGAAATAAATGTTACAAAAGAAGTAATAGTATGGTTTCGTCTTCATGCAGACAAGAATCAAATCTCCATTAGCAATAGATTAGCTCTGTACAAATGCATCAATATCTTATAACACAACCTTAAATGATTCCTGGGGGGAGGGGTTCATTCAAGTTTAAAAAAAAACTTTTAATTTCAAAGCGATTATTCCCATAAGCGGTATGTGGATTTTGTGAAAGAGATGCGTGTATATCTCTAAAACAAACATCCCACAAAGGTAGTAAGAAATATTAGTCATTTACCACAAAGTCAATGCTGATACTTTTATCCTTACAAAAGGTATTCTTACCAAAGCAATAAAAAAGAATCCATGTACTAACAAAATAATTGTGTGTCCTATATGTAATCTGTATGCATGGAGGTATAAGCTTGAATCTCATTATAACACTAGTCACAAAAATGAAGCAGCATCAGTCCATATTCTAATGATAAAGAGTAATTTACTCCTCTCCAGGAGTTAGGCACAAGGCCAGTTTTTATCCTACTCCCACAAGTAAGATGTGACCCAAGCTCGGGTCGGAAAGTGGGGGTTGAAAAGCCAGCGCCCGAGAGGTGAGCACTCTGACCATCAAAAATTGCCTGGGCAGCCCCGTCGGCATTCCCCGGTAGGGGCGCCTCAAGCAGTAAGCAATTAACTTACTCCTCCCCAAAGAGGGGAGGCAAAGCCTGGGAGGGTGGACCTCGTAGAACTGCACAGGACAGGCGTGCAGTATCCATCGGAACAGATACTACACTTTGATCTTAGCCAAAAGGCCGAGAGGCCGAAAAACAATGATCTTTAAATAACAGTCATTATGATGACATTTCATCCTCAAGTGTATTTATTATTGTTTGTTGAGTAATTTTAAATGATAAACGAAGTTTAAATAGCAAAAATATGTATACGTGTTTTTTTAAATGAACTTTATAACTATTAAAGAAGTTATTAAAGAATGTTATTATTAGAATGTTATGTTTGTCCAACATATGTGTATTTCCCAAATCACTTTAACATTTTTCAGATTTTTGCATGAAAAAAAAACAGTATGATTCCATTAAGAAAAATGGTGAAGCCATTACCTTTTTTTATTTCCACTTGGCAAAATTATTACTATGACAGTATTCACTTGTCTGTTAATTAATAATTACGTTTAATTTAGCATACAAATGAATATTTCAACAGCAATAGTTTTAAGTTTTGCCAAATTATTTTGTGACAAGAAATGTAATTGCGCTTATTTACATTTACAAATTGTGTTTTATTTATGCTTAAAATAAATCTTTCAGATTGTTTTTGCCTCAGTTCAATTTTGCTATTTTTCTTTGTTAATTGACGTCTTATTATTTCTTTTGATTTTCATTATTTTATCCGAGAGAACTCGCTAAGAATAAAACATAGGACAAGAGAGAGAACTGTTCAAGAATAGATATGATGATTGATGTTTTGAGGCAATCTTATTATTTGCTAGTTTTTATACTAGCTATTCTTACTGGCTAGCAGTATGGCTAGTTGATTTTACAAACCTTTGAACTATTAGCATGTACAGGGTGGGGGTGGATGTATAGAAGACAGTCCAAGATCATGATGGTACCTAATACTAGTTGGGAGGGCTGGAGAGAGGGGCGGTCAGAGAAGACATTTAGTGTAAAACCATAATTGCTGAGTTTAAAATGAAAGGTAAACAACAAGGTGTATCAGTATTCAAAAACCTTTCTATTGAGCTTGAAACACTGAATCCCGGGCACCACCATAATTATTTCAGATGGTAACCCTAATGGATACTTATGCAGACTTTGGAATTGGCAAGCCGAGTTTCATTCCATGCAAGTCGATTGTATTCACTTATCCACTTATACTGTTGAGGAAGGTATGAACCCACAATTTATCTTCAGCTATGTATAAAATAACTTATGTCTGAATAATATTGACACGGGTTCTCAACAGATCATCAAACTTAAGAAAGATTGAAACTTGTTAGTACTGAGTACTTGGGGAAATACTAAGTGCTGTAAGTCAACACACTCCACCACTTAACGCTATAAAATAAGCGCTGGTATGATGAGATTTTTAAAACTTTTTTATGGATAAAATTAAACTTGAGTTCAATGAATCATCTACAATTAAAAGTTTACAATAGTTATTGTATTTCAGCATTAAATAATCCATAAAAGGTTAAACAAAGAAATCAAACGAAACGAATCAACTATGAAACCAATTTACTGCCTGTTTCTTAATCTCTTAATAGGTGCGATTGCAACCTTCTCTTTATACCTAATAATAATGTTAAGAGTAATCTCTCTCTTTATCTGTCTCTGTCTGTCTGTCTGTCTGTCTGTCTGTCTGTCTGTCTGTCTGTCTGTCTCTCTCTCTCTCTCTCTCTCTCTCTCTTTCTTCTGATGTAAGAAAAAGACCGTCTGATATGCGAGATTCTCCCCTGAACAAAATTGAACTGAAACCGATTAGCAGAATTAAATATTGTAAAATTTATCCTACATTATATCGGCTAGCAAGTCGTCCGAGACAGCTAAGACGTTCAACTTTCACAGTCAGTTGTGACTGAAGGTTTGTGGTTCGAGGCTCGAGCTTGGTTGGATAAAGTCACACTGATGAGTCTTCAAAGGATGGAACATGAGTTTCTAGATGTTAATATTTATATAATTTCTCTCTCTCTCTTCATATATATATATATATATATATATATATATATATATATATATATATATATATATATATATATATTATAAAGATTTATAAAGCTCTACTTTGTATTGAGCACTTTTGAAAAATTATTGGTTTTAAGTTCATTTTATCAATATATTTGAACTTAATATATATGTTCATATATATGTATATGTGTGTGTGTGTCTTCCTGTCACACAATCTTCATGTCTATTTCCCCTTGTCTCTGTTCAAACTAGATGTGTCTGCTTTCTTTTGTATCTCTATTTCCACAACTTGTTCAAATCCATAGTGCTAAAACTAAATCCAACTTACTATATACAAAATATTACCCAAGTAAAAACAAAATTATCGTATTTAAATGATATAACCTCTGCAAAAGCGGAGGTTATATTTTCGGTTAAGTTTGTTTGTCACTATGTTTGTATGTTTGTGCACAACCTTGCGTCTACATCGCTTGACTAATCGTAACTAAACTTGGTCAAAATATCAGTCATAGTCTAACTGAGAACTGATTTAATTTTGGTCATGGTCAAAATCACACTTTTGGTGATAACTTCAATTCTGTTGATCGTAGAGACTCATTACTTGGCCCATATCGTAGCCAGTGAAATCCCGCCTCCCGCCTCTTACATGACCTTAACATTTGATTTTGACGTTGAATAGTTGGTCAAAGTGGAAATTTTCACGGAATTTCAACTTCTGATTTTTCAAAACTTAATGTATGAATCTTATGTTTTTTGATAACAGTAACCACCATGCAGAATTTCAGTCTGATAAGATAAATAGTTTTTTAAGTTATAAACGTTTCCATGGCATAAGTTCGGGAATACTTCATACAATATGGAACAGTAAGGCCCAAATAAGACTTTGGCCTATCCTTACGTTGTCAGGCGGTTGTATGTAGTCTCACGACTGACTTATGTTCTTATTTTAAGTGTAAAAAGTATTTAAATTTTTCCTTTGAATCATTAATTATATCAGTCATTATATTTATCTACTTCATTCATTCATTTCTTATGCATCAGATGATTCTATTGTTGGCATTGGTTTTCCCGATATCTTTCTAGTTAGAATTCTTTCTAAAAATACATTGGGTACTTACAGGAGGGATCAAGTGAAGGTTGCCAACATCTTAAGCGAAAGAATTTCTATGGAACGAACATGATTCGAACTTGACACGCCCAGATTTTCAGTCCATGACGTTAACCACTAAGCCACCATCACCTCCCATTTATGGACTGGTGTAGTCAAATATAATGACCTCTGTTATTTAACACCACATTCTATTTTAAATAATATTCAAAGTTTTGATTGCAAATATACAGACACAAAATCTACCTTATAGTAAGGATTTTCTGGTATGTACAGTTTATATTTATTTTGAGTCGGTACTACAACCCTACAGCTTTTTTTTTCTAGACCGCATTTGCATAAAAATAACAGAAGATCATGTGAAGCAGACAGTGACTGCTCGTTCATAGATTTTGTGGAACTTCAGCACCTCCTATTTTTAATATGTTGAATTATAATTTTCTAAATATTTGGCAAAAATTGTTCTCAACATTTCAGAGTGTACCCGGCCCAGGTACATATACATCCAAACCAACTTCCCGGGAAGAAAAGGCAAACACAACTTTCGGTTGTGTTGGAATTATTGATGCCAGAATTCCAAGAGAGGTCGACAAATATGTAAGTAGAACTGTTATTTATTTATTAATATTTTGTTTTGCTTTTTTTTTTCACAAAAATGAATGATTCAAAGTGTTGTTAAAAAAAAGGAAAATTTATTTTTAAATACCCACCACTACCGATTCTTCATTCCATTTCAAGTTTTTTTTTTAACTACTTTATACCAGTGTAAAACAGTCGTCTTTATGTAGACAAATTTTCTTTTTTCTTTGAGGTTCTTTAAAGTCTTTTTATGGTTCAACATTATTTACATCACTAAATATTTTTCCTTTTCTTCTTTTTCTTTGAGGCTATTTTGTAACATTTTACAAATAGCATCTTTTTCCATGTTAACGAAAACATTTTCCTTTATTAACAACGCCATTTCACTCGTTAGCATTAAACTTTGTTTTTGTTTTGCATATTTTGTTTTACGTACACATGCCTGACCAACGGAAGAGTCTATGATGCATATGCACAAAGTTTAAAGATGTATGAAAGTGACACCTCACCAGTGAGGGTTTAGGACATTTGTTGCATGGAAAGAAATGATATGAGAATGATACAATGGATGTGTACTGTGAATCTTAAAGACAGCCTAAGATCTGAGGACCTCAGAGGAAGATTAAATCTGGACAGTATAGGGAGATGTGTGCAAAGGCGGAGACTTCCTTGATTTGGTCACATTAAAAGAATGGATGAGAACAGTTGGGAAAGCAGGGCCAATTGCCAGGAAGGATGTGATAAAGATGGATTTGAGAGAAAGAGGGATAATTGAAGACCTAGCCAGAAATAGGTCAGTTTTGAAGTCAATTTCTAAAAGCTACTACTTCAGAAATTGTAGGTTTGCAAACCGGATATTTTTGTTCGACCTCCAGCTCTATATGCTAGCTTGTAAAACAGACGTAAACTACTACTACTACTACTACTACTACTACTACTACTACTACTGCAGCTGATGATGATGATGATGATGATGATGATGATGATGATGATGATGATGATTTTCGCTCCATGCTAATAACAGTACGTTGTCTTTGTTTTTGTTTATTTCTCTTTCGAAATGTAACTGATTATTGGACATTTTTTTCTACGATGAGGATCATGAAATCTATTAGACGTTTATAAATATTTAAAAAAATCTTGCCATTATTTCATGCCAGTTTAAAATTCCTTAAACTTATGTAATAAATCACTGATGAAGTGGTGGTGGTGGTGGTGGTCGTGGTGCAGTTGTTACTGATGCTCACTGTAGACTTAGTGCGTCATGTTTGAGTTCTGTCAAAGAATTATTCTCTATTCGTAGCTGACATATGGGGGTTGAAACGGTGGAGTGCTTGCTGCCTATGTGCAATAGCAGCTGCACTGACCGAAGTGAACCATTGGGGAGAGTTGGACATAATATGGAATTTCCGAATCGGGACAAGTGATTCTATGCCTGTTTTGACCTCATTTACTTCCTGAGCACACTGTTCAGCAAGGAAAAGTTTACCCCAAGGAGCATATCTGATGAAATCTCTGAGTGATTCCCAATAGCACGTTAGTAATATCTCCTTGTTTTCAGTAATGGCGCTTAGGTTTGAATCGGAGGTTTCATGTGATATCAACCATTATTACTAGGTTATCAGCATTTCTGAGTGGGCTATGGGCATCTGTCACACAGGCCTCGTGCAGTGTTGTCAAGAATAGGTCAAGAAGTGAATCTTGCTGGTCTTCACGATCTGGGAGGTGGGTCAGAGAAGTGACGGTTTGTGAAAGGAAATGTGTAATCGAGAAACTACAATTGTTGTTTCCAGCTGGGTCTGTGTAACTTGAGAAACCAAGCCAGTGTTTGTGATAGACATTAAAATCCTCAAATATCTGGCTTTTGGCACCTGGATCCAAGAAAAGTGCTTTGTCTATACTATCAGTCAAGAATTCTACATCATCATGGTTAGTTGTAAGCCGTCGGATATTTGTGAAAGAGAGCCTCATGGGAGGTTGTTTTTTTGGGGGGGGGCGTCTAGTTTGATCGTTTTAGTGTGTGTTCTCATTTTCATTAATATTGTTTTTAGATAGAGAGGTTGAGACAAAATGAGTGTTTGTTGGATGTCAGAAAACAAAGTTCACACAAGTAGACTATTAGCAGAGCCTTTATCTATTGGGGTTGTGGTCTCTGGAGATAAGTACATGGCCCATTTTCATGTGCGATATGGCACAACAATTATCCTGATACTATACAACTGTTGATAAAAAAGCTACTTTTAGCTCTACCTAATAGTTAGAGCTCCTGTACTACCAGTCAGAAACAGCAGCCAGACAAACTGTCTAACCTGTACCATCAACGTGTCAGAATAAGAGCGACCCAGTCCAGTCATGTGAAAAGCAAGTTTCTCCAAGTTGTTCAGATAAAGAGAAAGAGAGATGGTGGGAGAGCGTTCATTGTCCTCATCAGGAAACAAGACCAAGCACTGGATTTCTTTGAAGTGTACCTGTTATGGTACCTCTGCACCTGGCTAATAAATAAGAAACGAGTGCAAACTAGGCGATAGGTGGAGCCTATCTACTCCTTAAGCAATTGTAGGTTTGCAAACCAGATATTTTTGTTCGAATCTCCAGCTATAGGAAGGTTTTCGGCCAAGATGGACGCTTCCACCCCCCTCAGTGATTCAGTGCTAAAACGTCAGAAGTCAGGACACAGGGGTTTTACAGAGTTTTCCTTCTTCTAGATGGATGATCTGACAAAATCTACAGGTCCATCTCACCGAGCCGGGTAATCTCGTGCCTGGGTACTATACTAGGTATTTCTACGCTCTCACATGTTAAAAAAAAACAATAATAAAAACACGGATCTCTGTGTTATATGCTCAGCACGCTTCCACTGCGCCACACGCTTCCACTGCGCCACACGCTTCCACTGCGCCACACGCTTTTTGTTGTAATTTTTTTATTGACATTTTGAGTTTTCTATTTATATATGAAAAACCAAACTTTAAATCATTTTACAACTAGGCATCTGCAAGAACCTACCGATTCCAAATATTCCATTGGTTTTGCTCGGAAAACAACCGTTGACAACTGATGGACAGACACACACATACATCTCTTTGCTTTATATATATATATATATATAGTTGATATGGATAGTAAATAAATGAATTGAAACAAAAACAAAACTGGCGATGTTACGATTCTTATTGACTTTCATCCTTTCGGTACATTTTTAGACTCTATGATACACAATCAAAGTTATGGTACTAAATATTGTAAACTTTACTCAAAAAATCTAAAAGGGGTTGATATGCCGACAAACCGAACTGTAACCAAAAATCCTCTGTAAAAACTCTTCTTTTTCAAAGAATTCAATTCAATCGAATTTAAATACAGTAAAACTCATACGCTATGAACTCTATAGGCTATGAACTTCCTACACTATGAACAAAATTAAATATGAGCTTCCTATGCTATGAACTAAGCTTATCAATTAAAAAAAGAAATTATAAAGTTAATTGATATATTTCGATAAATTAATATATTGAAAGATATTTTTGTCGATATATTAACGAACGTACACTCTTTTTAAAGTTACAGAAAAAAATACATAATCACTTATTAAATTCTTGGAAGAAAAGAGTTGCTTTAATAACTACGATATAGAGATGGTTCGTGCTCTACAAAAAAAATATTCATTAAGAAAATGGAACTGAAAAAAGTATCCAAATTGTGACAAAACATAAAAGACTCAATGAAATCTTTGAACGGGAATAATTTCGAAAATAACTAGGATATTCAATAATTTTAGTGCAGTGATATACATGCAGTATCTATTAACAATTTTTAAAAACATTAAGGCATTTAATGTCTATTTGCGCTGATCAATAGTCATTTTCCTAATACATCGATTTTGTTTACACATAGTTTCTTTAATTATCACCATAAAATATTACTATAGTTTGCCAAACCTATACTCATTTTCTATATATTTTAATGAAAATTTTTTTTCAAAGTCATAAATTAATCCTACGCTATGGTCAATCATACGCTATGAACAGATCAAAAGTTCATAGCGTTGGAGTTTTACTGTACTGTTTTTTTCCAGAAATTTTCGCATGTTTATACTGTTAATCTTATTTATAATATTATTTCGGCAGAAGTATTCTTGCCTTTCTTCAGATTATGGGGGCGTGATTCACCTAATAGATACCATCACGGACTGTGAAATTATCTATATTGATGTATCCATTGTGGTCATTTATGCACTTATACTATTGGGAAAGGCATGAATACTTAGTTTTCCCCATTAAAATAACAACTTATATTCAATTAATAGTATACAAAAAACTAGCAAAGTGCAACAAGCCATGTAAAGCGACAGTTAGAAGATGTGTACGTCGTTCTACCGTCTGAATGTTTGTCCAAAGCTACTTAAAACCTGGATATGATAGGCATTGTTACTATCTCCTCTGCTAGGCTGTTCCACAATGCAAAAACAGAGAATGCGGGCTTTCTTCCATTGAGACGAAAGTGCCTATGGTATATTTTTTGCTGGGTCCCGTGGAGACCACAACATGGCGCTGAGGTGAGCAACTCCTCAAAAGTTATATTTAAATCCCAGTCGATGAATTGCGTCCACTCACATCCTCTGCTGCTCAAGTGAACCGTCTACAGTAGATATTGTGTTTGGACATTAAATTACTCTCAAAATGTTGATATGTTGTCAAACAGATAAACTTAAATCAAACCTTGTGAAAAGGGCATTTTTTATAAAGTCTTGTTTATTCAGAACAATAAAATAGAAATAAAACAAAAGCTAATATATGAATTAAGTCAATCCATTATTGAAATTGTTATAGCATTTCATATAATAAAAGTCATTTTATAGTTTATGTTAGTTGGAATTACTGTTCTAGGTCAGGTTAATAAAATGAAGATGAGTCACACTTGGATTCTTTAATAAGTGTAAGGAGGTTGGACATCATCTCCCCCCCCCCCACGAATACTTCAAAGGAATAAAAAACATTGACTGTGATAGGGAAAACTATGCTATAAAAACTTTAATTTATCGAAGCATGAGTTCAATAGACATAATCCTTTGACTAAGAGCCCCAAAGGCTAACCTTGCCTGAAGAAGCACTCGGCTCAATTGACCACCAGCTCTCACAAAAACTAACTGCCACCTCTAACGTCCAACTCAAACTTTAATTTTACAGGATGCAAAGACGATTAACATTTTCTTACATTTTAGAAGTCTGTAGAATTCAATATCGCGTGTCAGCAAAACAAATTATCCTCAATGGAGATAACTGTATCCCTACTTTTCATAGATATCCCCCAGACAAAGCGTAGTATCTTCACTAAGTTATCAATAAAATGAGATTTGTTCTTAGCAGAACATAGTTCTGATCTACGGATCTCTGGCGTATGCGCCTCACTGTGCCCAGCATGCTACAAAAAACGAAATGCAAACTATACATTTATAAACATTCATAGGTGTGTTCACTGCACTGGCCGCGATCGTCCTACTCGTTGTGCCGGTGCAAAGTTGTTGTTGGATTCAGTCAGTGTTGCAACAAAGAATTCTCATCCCAAGTAGAATCACAATTCCAGTTTTAAAACAAGTAACATGTGTATTTGTTGGAGGTTATAAATAATACTTCTGTTCTTAAGTTGAATAGCAAACTTGCAAAATAATATTTTTGTCCGACCAAATCGAAACATGAGTTCAATAAACACAATCCTTTGACTAAGAGCTCCAAAGGCTCACCTTGACCACCAGCTCTCAGAAAAACCAACTGCCACCTCGAATGTCCAACTGCCTGCCTCCTGCTTCCTGCCTCCTGCCTCCTGCCCAAAGTGCCGTCTCTAACTTCTCCCCTTCCCCTCTCCTGGAATATTCTCACTTCTGACCAGAAATCTTAGATTCTGATCTTTCTCAATGGTCACCATTCGACCACCCAAGGACTGGCTACTTGAGATATCCACTAGAGATAATATCCAACCAGTCCACTTAAAGAGGTATATCTGGAGCCCATCTAAGAACATTACTTTTCTCAAGTAGGCCGGTCTCAGCATGATTCCCCATTTAAAGAGGCACTTATTTGATTTCAAACAAAGAACAATTTTTGTGTGGTCCAACTCACAATCAAAGATATTTTCAATTTCTTCTGTCGCCTCTCCTACTCGTTTTCCTTCGCCAGAGCATCTATCACCTGCACGTCTGCCATTCGCATGCACCATTAAAACATGCAGCCTAGTTCATGTTTACATATTTTACATTTTGTTTTAGGTTGCAGGTTTAGGCTTCCCTATTTATTGACCCGTTTATTAGAAAATAGATGACTTGAGTTGGCTTGCTCCTCACAATTGGGAAACTTTCTTAAACCCTTAATTGTGCTAGTTGTTTCAAGTAGATATCAGTTCGGACTCATTGCCCACTTTTTGGGGTTAGATGTTTTTTCCTCAGTTACTTAGCAGATCAAGATCAGGAGAGTAGAAAGGGGACCTTGGGTTTACTTTCGGCAGCCTCATAACTCTCGCTTCCCTTATTTTGTCCTTTAGTCCTCACATTCAATGAGCGATGTTTCTGACAAAAGGGAGAATAATTGCTATTTTCTGGGTTGGAATCTATCCATATGACTCTTATCGTTGGCTAGTTTATGACCTTGAAGTAGTATTTTTGTTTTTTTAGCTCCTTACATCAAGTGGCTTCATGCCTTGTCTAGAGCGATTTCCATATAAAAAAAAAAGATGCCCAAAGTGCATTTTTTCTCTACTAGCTCGAGGATTATTGTTATGTTTAAGTTTTCATTTTCTTTGACAAGTTGCCCAACCAAAGTTTGAGATTATAGTTTACCATACTATTTCGTTCATGGCATAGAGAGGAGAAATGGATTCAATGTCAGTACTAGCCCCCCCCCCCTCCACAACCTATACTATCGGAACACCACTTGGGGACTTCTTTGGAAATGAACCAATGTGTAGATTGTTTTTGATCACCATAAATGATAAAATTTTAATGAAATATTTTCAGCGGTTATTCAATAAATTATATATTTTATCTAGCATATAAAATTATTTTGTCAGATTTTCAAAAACCGAAATAGCATTTAAGCTGACAAATCAAACTTTGCTCCTGACTAACCAATTTGTTATTGTTGTACTGTGTTATTTGCAATATAATAACGCGCTTAGCCACAATCTATTTAAAAAATTACTTAGTCCGGCCCAGAAGAATGCTAATATGAAACATTTAAAAATAATCATTCAAAAATAAAAATCAGCAAGGGATATAAAATTTTAAATTGAAGAATATTGAAGAATATAATAGGCATTTTCTACATTGAGTTTAAAAACGTGCCAGCAAATAAAAATGAAAACTAAAATGTCTTCACTGCATCCAGGGCAACACCGAGTAGGTACAACTAGTAAGGAATAGCATTTATAAATAGCGAGTTACAAAAGAGTTGAATTTTGACAGAATTTAAGTTTGGGCCAGATTAATTTCAGAACTTGAACTTAACATACCAAGTTGATTATCCATGTGGTCAACCTATTTGCTACGTACGTGTGATCAATAAATAAAAATAGAACGAACTTCAATTTCTGTTCTTAAATTGATGTGAATCAAGGCGTTATTTTGTAAAATGTTGAACTTGCTTTCTGAATGTATTATTGTTATTATATTTTCTGTAATCAATTCGTCAATATAAACACAATGTACTCATGATTCTTGAAATATCTAAAATGTGACTAATTTATGGTGAATAAAGTGATTTTTTGACTGTGTAACGATTATATATAAGGAATCGGGATTTCTTGTTACTGAACTAAATAATGTCCATGTGATTATAACCAGAAAAGTTGTGTGTTGTTGCTGCATTGAAGTAAATAAACATTGTTTTTTCATGGATTTCAGAGAATAAAATTCGTTTTATTATTTTGATTGTGAACAATTTGAAAACAGTTTTCTTTACAGAAGCTATTAAAATAAATACATGCAAAGTTAATTAATTCTTAATCGAATAATACTTAACTTCCTATTTATCGATCCGATGGTTAACAATGCTTCATCTAATCAAAATTCTTTCAATCGAAAAATTATTGACCATTATCGATTACGTAAAAATAAATCTTATTTATGGTGAATGAAGTGATTTTTTGTGCATTTAGTCCTTTTATATTTTTATTCTTTCTTTTTACATTTGATTCCATCGAAATAGAATAATTGTAAGCTGCTTCTCTAACAATATGTATAGTTGCTAATAAATTAATTACTGGACATTAACTAAAAAAAGTCCTTACTAAAACTTTTCTTAGTAATAATTAGTTAGTAGTAATTTTGGTTATAACATGCCCCCCCCCCCCAGTCGTGAACCCCAGTCACATGTTTGCCGGGCCTGATATAAGTATCGCCATGATTTGAATACAATTCTGTCTTACTCTTTTTACCCTTTTGGAGAGTCTGTTATTGTCACATGAGCAAGTGACGTTTTAGGCGAAATTAAATTTGTCTTTCTTTGATAGAAGAGAACAGAACTTTATTCAACAAAGTCAAGTAAGTGAACATTTAAAAAATCAAAACTCAAATCTTTAATACAATGATTTTCATGAATAAAAATTTGTGAGAACAATATCTCATCCCCTGGGCAGAGGTTATCAGGGTTTTTTTCTGTTTATGTACTAAATAATACACAGACCTAAATATTTCAGACAAAAAAAAACTTTACATAATATATTTAAAAAAAAAGAAGAGTTAAACCCTTCAATTATGTCTTGAATAATACTTTACCCTTTTTCTTTTCAATTTTCTTATCTTTTTGCTGGGGATGGGGCATCCTACCGGATGCCAGACATTCACCCACTATTTCAGAGACTCCAACCGAGAGATCTTTTTAAGATTCTAACTTCCTTTTAAGCACAATTGTTTGTGTCTCTCTTGCACTTGGTTCACCGGGTATATTCGCGAGGTGATTTTTGAAATTCTTTTCATGAGTCTGGTTGCTCCTATAATTACTGGAATGATAGGGATCTTCCTAAGGTTTCACGGTTTTTTCATGTCATACATAAAACCTTAGTATTTCGTTATCTTTTCCCTCTCAGCTCTATTTAAGCCAGCATCATCAGAAACACTGACTTCAGCTAGGGTTGCTACTTTCTCCCTCTTGTCTCATATTATCATGGCAGGTTTAACAGCTCCGTTTTCTACTCCATTAAAGACCAATGTGCGTTTATTTGTAGATAAATAAATATACTTTTATCTCGTCACACAAAAGTTAGCGAGTAAATCATATGCCTGTTTCTAGTCTGCCCCAGCACAAAACCATTTCAAGTGATGAGGGAAAGTGAGAAAGCAAATAGCGAGAAAGCGAATAGCAAGTCAGACAACCACCTCAGACTTACCTTGCTATTTGAAATGAATTTAGAAAGAAATCCGACACTCTATAATAAAAAAAATCAATGGTGGCTGTTTGTTTTTTCTTTAGATCATCAGAAATGATAATAATTTATATATAAAAAGTTAAAGTACTGGCGTTATTCTATGATTTTATATCAATATTGTAGTAATATATCCAGATAAATAGCGAGTGCGAACACTTAGAAAAGATGCTAAGATCCAAGCTGAAAATAAAAATGTTGTAAAAATGTTTGAAACTGAGTAAAAACAGATAAAAACATGAATGTTGAATAAAAGAGACAAAACATGTTTACCTAAAACAATATATTTATATACAAAATTACAATTAGTTGAAAGTTATTTTATATGTGTGAATGTTCATTTGTGAGAAAAGTTATGAGTGTTAGAGATGAATGTATGTATATGTTTGTTTCCTGTTAGTGTGCATATGCGTGCGGCAGTGTGAGAGAATTAAGCATTGTGCATGTGTTGCCTTTCGTCAGTGTGCGTATGTGTATGACAGTGTATGTGAGTCACTTTAGTAGGCATTATGTGCCTTTCGTCAGTGTGCGTATGAATTGAAAATTGTGATTTGCTATCACTAGCCCTCAAAGGGGCAGGGGAAGCTGAGCGTAATATAGTTGTTAGCACTGTCCTATTTTTTGGTTCAACTCGTTGATGCTGAACATTCTGGTCCTTAAATACTTAGTCATAGGCTTGATACTATGGCCAAGGAAGAAAGATGAAGGATAACGACTCAGACTAAGGACTTGGGTGTGTTGGGTTCGATTCCAGTTCGTTCCACAGAACCACTTTCATCAAAACCCACACCTGACCTTGTGTCTAACCTCCCGGAGACGAAGTAAATAAAATATAGACATGCATGCATATAAAATATAAATGGAAAGAAATGAAATATTGAGGAATAGTAGGGTCACCAGTTAGCAAGTGCTAATTTAACAAACATAGTTTTGTAAATGAAAAATCAAGGAAAACATTATTAAATAACAAAGCATTTATAGAACTACAATTTTACACGAATTTACAAGTCATTCTTAGTCAGTAAATGTTCATTTTGTAAAGTTTATACGACTCATGTTTTTGGTAGGAAAATGTTCAGCGAATAAGAAGACAAAGGACTAAGGATGTGTAGTCTATATATTTGTTAGTGTGAATATGCATGCGTGAGTAATATGTGTATGTGAGTAATAGACAATGTGGCACTGTGTAAGTATGCATAGGTTTACCTTGTTCTGTTAGTGCGTGTAAGTGAGTAGCAATTTGCTTCTGTGTAGATGTGTGTGAAATGAGGGAGCTTGTACATGAATTTTTAAGTGTCCTTTTCTTCTCCCCCCTCCCCCATGTTCAAAGAGCGAACATTCTTGTGGGTCCTTCTGAGGCGCACAGGGTTGGATCTGTCTTGTCTGTTTATTTCACCGGCTCAGTTCGCATAGTTTGTTAATTTGACATAGGCTTATTAGATTTGGGGTTTGAAACGATATTCATTCGCTGAGAAATATTGAGTTAACACGTTCCTGTGAAAACTAACTTGCTTTTTGGAAGTGAAGAGGAGAGTGTATCCAAACGAATCAGAGAAAGTAAGAGAAGGGCTATTCAAGCCATTTGCTTGTTTGCGTTCGTTCCAATCGCATCCCGGTCCACCACAATACTAGTGATTTTTACTTTAGGCGCCAAAAGTGATTTTGATAGCACAAGATGATTTTGATGTGCGGTGGACGTAGTTGAAAACAGGGTTATGTGTACCGCTATTTTTGCTTTTTCGTAAAAGTGTCTCTGGGAACCAGCTTTTATGAAAATGTAATTTATTTTTTTTAGATATAATTTTTGGGCATGGCTTGTGTGTCTTTACACACACTGTTGGTCAATTAATATGTACAGGATTGGGATACACTAGTTTAAAATAGAGGTTAAAGAGTTTAAACAGTTTGAATTTAGAGATGTTTTTAATGGGGTTAAATTCTATGCCATTTGCAGATAGCAAAAGTTAGTAGCTATTTTTTTCACAGATTTCCGCAGGGTACGGATGAGGAAGTGGGTGGGTGAGGGATATTGAATGACATAACTCCATTGCCGACCAAGACTCTTTATCTGATACAACCAGCTGCTCTGACCTAATTTCTTCTCCTGGGAATTACTAAACATCAACAACATGTCACTTAAAACAAAAACATCTGAACATTAAGGATTTTTTTTAACCTTCATTCACACAACAACGTGTGACTGTTTACATTTTGAAAATATTCTGTCTCTTTTTGAAGAATTTCATTTTTCTTTTTTTTTCCTGAGTCATTTATTATTATTTTATTTTATTTTTTCCTCTTTCTGAAAAAAAAAATGTATCCTTTAACTTTGCCCCCAGGAAGTGCCAGAACAACGACCCCCCCTCACACCCACCACTGCTCTTTGTAGACAAACAGATGTGTTAATTTCTTTTAGCCACCAAAAAATCAGAGAATAATTCAGTTTTAACTAAACTTTCAGCATTTATTCAATATAAATTATATATTTTAAAAGGAACTTAAATACGCGTACAAAGACGAGTAAAATTAATTCCAATAGCAGAACAGTTTTGCACCAGTTTTATGTCCCTTTATTAAGATTAAAATCAAGATATAATGATAACTAAACCTTATGTCTAGAAACCTTATTCCAATTTTGATCAAAATCCATTACATAATTTTGACTCTAGAAAATGTCTAAAATTTAAGTCTTAAGCTATCGATCAAATTTAATGCAAATCTGAAATATTTGAATTTTCAAATGAGAGATTGTGCCCATATTATGTCCCTAAAAACCCTTTAAAATACTCTAAAGAAACTGAAATTTGAGAAATATTTATTAATTGATGTCTAATACCTATCGTTTATTTCACAAAAATCGGAGGTATTTGAATTTCCAACCCCTCTTTTACCCTCTTTGCATGAAACTAAATTAAACTAAATATAGCCCATATTACCACTCCTTATGCCTAGCAGTTGTGTTCCAAAATTCATAATGATCGGTTAATTAGTCTAGGAGTGAATCCTTTACATGCAAATATATAAACATATCCACATGCCGAAATTTGTATAGATAGAGATACAAGTTTGCAAATTTCACATCATTTCACAGAAGAGTTGAAGTTTGAAAGAATTTAAACTTGGGTCAGATTAACGAATATGCGCAGTAACGTTTTTGTTTGTTTATTTGTTTTGAATATGTTGTTATTGTTAAAAGCAACTTTATATTATTTTGTACATTTTAAGTAAGCCAATAAGAAGACACATAAAACTAAGGAGGCCTTCAAAACACTGCTAAAACACTTCCCTTCCCGGTCTCCTCAACAAGCTTGGGTCTTCCCTAGTCGAGGGGAGTGTCGGCTCTGACCCTAAGAACATAATTTCCCGTATTGGAATCAGATATTTCTATCAGAATTTGTGCTGATTTCACATTGTACTGCTAAGGAAGCTATTAAGCTCAACAGATACCCCATTCTAAAATTCGATAACCTCCTTCAGCTTTTGGCTAGGAGATGGTGGGGAGGAACTAGACGATTATAGGCCCATAACTCTGCTAAACACAGAGTTAAAGATTTTGACTAAGATCCTATCAAACCGGTTGCAGGGTGTTATCGGAGAATTGATTGAACTCGAGCAGAACTACGCTGTGAAGAAGAGATCGATTCAGAACAACTTGCATCTGATTCATACGACCCTAGAGGGGATAGAAGACAGCACGGAGACCGTGCTGATCACCTTGGATCAGTCTAAAGCTTTTGACAGGGTCAACCATTGCTTCTTGGCATCTGTTTTAGAGACTGCCGGTTTGAAACCGGACTTCCTCAAATGGATCTCCGTTCTGTATCGCCTGCCGACTGTAATGCTGCAGGTAAATAGAAAGCATTCAGAATCTTTTGCTATCTCCCGGTCAGTGCGTCAGGGCTGTCTGCTGTCAGCCCTGCTCTACATTCTTGCATTGGAGCCGCTACTTCACAAGCTAAGGAACAGGGTGGCAAGTTCGGTTCTATGCGAAATCGCTTTGCCTGGAGAGGCGCTAGCCATGGTTTCCGCATTCACCGATGACATTATTGTCTTTGTATCGTGCTTCTGAGACATCGAGATGGTGACAGATGCGCTCACACATTACGAAATGATCACAGGGGCCAAAATCAACCGCAGTAACTTGATTGGTCTGCGGTTGGATGCCTGGAATGGTAATACTATGCTTTCGGCTCCTTTCTGCTTGACTGAAAGCCCGGTTCGAATCCTCGACATCTGGTTCGGACTGGGTCTCCAGATCGAGAGGAATTGGTTAGAGGTACAGTCAAAGGTCAAAGTGTCAGTTATGACTTGGCTTAGAAAGAAACTCTCTTTAAAGGGTAGAGCCGAGGCATGCGTCACTTAAGTCTTTGTTCTCATCCTTTACCGACTAGCCATACTTTCTCTGCTCGCAAACAGCCTAAACGTCCTCCCGTGCATTCTATACTCGCTTCTTTGGGTTCGCAGACAGGTCTGTATTTGACGTCCGTGTAAGAGAGGCTTGGGGATGGCTGACTTGACATGTCATTGACACGCCAAGAGACTGGCTTTCCTGAGTCAAACCTTAGAGAGGAATCTGCGTTGAACCCCATGGTTGAGAGCGCCTTTCCTGGCCTCATTCTCGACCTTTCGGTCGAGTGCCATTGTAAAGCTAAGAGGTAAATCGTGGTTATTCCGAGAGTGTTGAGCCGCGCTCAAAAAGTTTCCTCAGGCAAGTGACATTTCTCATTCTTCTAGAAAGGAATTCCACAGGGGATTAGTAAGGAGGACAGCTGATGATCCGTTCGTCAAGCGGTTCAGATAGTCAGAGAAGGAGATCTGTCCGAATCGAGTTGGACGCCAGATACGAGTCATCTCAACAACTCTGAGTTCTCTCTGACTTAGCGATTGGCCTGGAATGTGTTACCCCCTCAATTCCATACAATACATTTCCGGAATGGAGGACTCGTCCGAGTGTCTCAAATGCAACACGCTTGAAGGAGAAATGCCTGATCACTCTTTCTTCCAATGCTCCGAACTCTGGCGGTTCTGAATATATGGTACTGAGGTTACAGCTCGTATTGATCCTGAGCATCCTCTGCCGCTAAACGTATCCTACGTAATTGACCACGTCGACCGGCGTGAGACAGGGAGAGCCGAATAGTGTTTCTCGTGATCTTGACCCTAGCGCAAATAGTGGTGTGGATGTTGCGTCTGAGAGAAACCCAAGGGGTTGAATCGTTTGCTGATCAGGATCTGATCACATTCTTCAAGCACCAACTGAAGGTCAATATCAGATGTAAAAGAAAAAGATTACATTTCTCGGTATTTGAAAAACGGTGGATGCAAGTAGCGAGCTTGATGAAAAGAAGTCAAGTATGAGTATGTGTTCCCTGCCTGAGCATGGCACATGTGGTTTCTGGTCCTGTTAGACCTCAGCCCTTCTGGTAAGTTTAGCCTCTTAGCTAGTAGAGTGAATGAGTTACCCCCCCCCCCCCCCCACACACACACACACTGGTATTAGAGATTCTCCAAGATGCTCACTCACCACTTTCAAAATTTTACTTATCTTGGATGGACACCACCCATTCTCCAAACTCTATCTCCATTTTCTTTTTTTCCCCCTCTTAGATCCCACTTCCATTTAGAGATTGACCTGTTTGTTTTCGGTGCTGAACAAACCGAAAAAAGGGTCAAACTAACCTGTCTTTTGTTTTTCTCTTTTGAACTCCCCATTTTTATCCGCTGAATTTCTGTAAATATATGTATTTGTGAAAAATAAAATTTTCAAGAAATTTGGGGATATTTTAAGTAGGATGGCTCCTAGAGTCAATGTCGTATTGTGGTGACTGAGAGGATTCTAGTTAAAAGTAGGATAGACATTTTCATCATTTTTGACAAAGGGATGACCAACGACCCCCATTCTCCCCACACTTTTGATGGTTTGTGCCTCATTTTATCCGAATGTTAATTTTCATATTTTGTGCAAATAAATAATGCAAAGTGTAGTATCTGTTCTTATGCTGCACATAATCTTTTCTCTCTCCTTGATCAGTGAAGGAGAAATCTTTCTAGACTGAGGCAATTTTAATTTTTTTGTTCCAATCCAGAGTGTCCCATTTTTGGGGAGCTGGTCTTTCCTCACATTAAAATCCGACCTTGTGTCTAACTCTTCCCTCGTGGGGAGGCAGGCAAGTAAATAGGAACCTGTCTGCAAGTTTATCAGGCAAAAGACTTTTTAAAAACTTGACATGTAGCAGGAATATGCGCAGCTGTTGTCATGTAGCAGGAATATGCGCAGCTGTTGTCATGTATACATGCAAGGTTTTTTTTTCAATATAACTGACATTTTATTAAAAATATGTCTGCGTATCTCTATAGGAGGCTCTGTCAATCAGCCAGTCAGTCTGTCACATTTCAATTTGAAATCGCATTTTCATTACTAAATGCGAAGATTGAATAAAATCAGTAAGAAAGAAGTGAAAGTAAGCAAGTAGGGTTTTTAGATGCGTCCATGCAACTCTATGAGGAGCTCTGTTTGTCCATCTGCATCTTATCATCATCATCATATTGATTTTAACGTCTGCTTTACATGCTGGCATGTATTGGACGGCTTTTAAAAATTGACTTCCAAACGAACATATCTCTGACCAGGACTTTATTTAACCCTCTTTCTATCAAGTTCATCCTTACCATTTCCTTCTATGTTTTCCTTGCTCTTTTCTTGCCAACTGCCTCTACTGCCTCAACTGTTCTACATCTACTTACAAGAACCCTCATCCATTCTTTCAATGTGACTAAACCAACGAAGTCTTCTGTTATGCATACATCTCCCTATACTGTCCATATTTAATCCTCCTCTGAGGTCATAAGATCTAAACCTCTCTTTAAAACTAACATTACACATTCATTGTATCATACTCATATAATTCTGTATTTTTCTGTCATGCTTAATTTTGAAATAATATATTATTGCTTCGTCTATCGGTTCCTTTTTACTTGCTTCTCCACCAGGGTAAAGTTAGACAACAGGGTCGGTTTTTAATATAAAAATGGAGTTTCCAAAACAGCAGAACTCTAAACTGGTAACAAAAACAAAACAAAAAAAGCAACTGTATAGTCCCGTCGGAATTCCCTCATGAATGAGAACTCCTCATGTAACAGGTAATAAACCCATCACCCATCCAAAAGAGGATGTAATACCTGGGAGGATGTTCTCCTGAGACTGAATGGATACTACATTTTGATCCGTCTTTAAAAGCTTCAGATTGAATAGACATATCTTAAGAAGATCCATTCTTGTTTTTTGCTGAGTCATTTTTGATTATTTATTTTTGATTATTTATTTTTGTTTTTTATTTTTGGTTATTTATTTTTGGTTATTTATTTTTGCTTATTTACTTTTGGTTATTTATTTTTGCTTATTTATTTTTGCTCATTTATTTTTGCTGGGTCATTTTTGCTGAGTCATTTTTGCTTATTTATTTGTTCTTCTTTTTCACAATGTTGTAAAGAAAGAAAAAAATTAAATTCTTAAGCTTTGACCCCAGAGACATCATTTTCAGCAAATTTGTATTTTTACATTTTAAAAGATTTCTAAAATTATACAGAGATGAGATTGAATAAATTGGATACAATGTCAGCCTAAAAAAACAAAAATAAAGAACATAAGTCAGTCGTTTGATTGGATAAGGATCTTATATAAATATCCTCTTTCAGCCAATCAAAAGTGCAGAAAATATACGCCCCTCCCCCACAATAAATTAAAGTTCAGTGGTTAGATGTCCTTTCTCTTGTTGGCCTCATGTGTGAGTTTTGTCGTAATTGTGAGTTTTGAGCTGGTTGTTATGGGCTACAATATGATGTGCTGCATGGAAGTTTTTTTAGGCAGACTTAAGTTGTTTTTCAGTGTTTTGTAAGAGTCAGTGTGACTGTGTGTGTTAATAAGTTTGTGGTAGTTTCTTGTTGCATGTCCCGTCAGCTGTTGTCAGTGAGAGAGTTAATCAAATGCTTCTTTGTGGCAAGTTTGAAAGTAACTGAGAGACTGATTTTGTGAGCTGGTTTTATGTGAATTTTATCGGCAGCACTCAGCATGAAATATTGTAACATCTATTTTTTTTAAATATTGCAGAGGTATATATTTTCTGCACTTCTGGTTGGTTGAAAAAAAAATGTTTATATTAAGATTTTTATCCAGTCAAGAATTGGTATTTTTACCAAATATTCGCGTGGTTGTGCTGGTTATTGAAACAACGTTCTAATGGATCGACATAGCTTTCTGATAGACTGGCATAGAAATTTAAATTTTATCCCTTTAAATTGGATTTCAGAGGTTTCCAATGGCATGCAAGAAAAATTGTATTTCAAAACACAAATGAAGGAATTTCATTGATTCTAAAAGACTTGATATGCTCAAAATATATGCACATTGATATTTTGTTTTAAACAATCCTTGGTTCAACATCACTTAATAATAAAATATTGTAGCTATCCGCCATAACCGCACTGTGTAGAAAAAAAGAAAAGAAGCTGTTGAGTACGTAGAATAGATAGACAAAGTCTCATTCTAACATTTCAAACAACTTTATTGAGTCGTCTTCGTTAATACATAGGAATGAAAGAGAAGGGTGTTAGTAAATGAAGACGTCCATGAGTATGGACGAAGACAAAACGTTAGAAAGTTCACGTGATGTTAAACAAATGTCCCGTTAGTAGGGAAGAGAGAAAAGTTCATATATGCAGGATAAGATAGATTTCCTATTTGTAAGGAAAGGAAAAGAGTTCATATATGAGAATGTTTTTACGTACACATGTGTCAGGCCATGCCTATGTGTGTATGTAGGCATGTGTGTGTTACATTATTTAGTCTTCGTGTATGCGGCCGTAGCCATGGTGGATCATTGGGTCTTCTTGTCAACACAAGAGCCTGTGGGATCAGCGTGAAGATTGCAGGCCAAGAGAGAAGTTTTGTGGTCGGCTCGAGTAATGTGGATGAGTTGTTGACAGTGCCTCTCATGGCTAAGAAAGAGGAAGTAAACAGTGGATTACCCCTTTTATAATCTCCCATCACGTGCTCAGCTCGCATGAGGGATGGCCCCTGATTGGGCAAGCCAGAAAGGAAGTTAAATGCTTTCATCAATCAGCGCCCAGTTTAGAAATTAAGCATAGATTCAAAATCGTTAACCGTGAGCTGTCGCTGTGGTCGTTTGTAGTCGCTGTTACAAGTGCCATTGTTCAAAGGGAAATTACTCTTTTGTTAATACGCATGCAAATGGTCGATTCACACCTTCTGCTGCAGCCAATCAATAGAGTCTGAGACTCTATAATAACAGACACTTTTGAGCAGTGAGCAGCATGGTGGTCCACTTGCTCACTGTACATCAAAGATTTCTCTGCATGTTGGCATTTAGAGGGAAAGGCAATTATATAAAACAAATAATAAAACAATCTCTACAACGATATATTAAGTTTTATTTACAAGAGGTAACAGCTTGAAATAGTAATCAAAATAAGGGTTTAGTGAGAAGACGTCTTTTTTCGTTGACTGACCACAATGTTGAGGTGGTAGTAATTGTGAGAGTTCCAAAATGTTTGCTATGGACGACGAGATGATGTGCCGTGTGGTAAGTTTTTAGGCAGACTGAAATAAATAGTTCTCCTGTTGTTTGGTATAACGTTCAAGGTGAGAGAGAAGAATGATTTAGTCTGTGTATGTTTGTTATTCTGTCACTGTGTAACTTTGTGGCAGAGTCTACTTGAGTGTGTAAGGTTCTTAAGCATAGCAACATGATATAGTAGTTTTCCTAATTTTGCCTGATGACAAAATAGAGAGGAAAGTGGAGATACTTCCTCTCAGCACTGTATTTGTCTGGGCGACTTTGCTCTCTGGTATAAGTAGTTCAGCAAAGGGTATGGCTTGATTGTCTGACAGATAATCAAATCATTTTTGTATATATATTTTGCCAAAGGAAATTGTTAGTCACTGCTACAAGCACTGTTCGTTGGTGATTAACACTATTGATCGTTGAGGCTTGTGGTTTGTTGCAGTCTCTAAAGATATACTTGGTTAATTGATTCTTATTTCAGTCACGTAAATTATTTTGAGTTGAAAGAACACACACAATGCCAGCTCTCAGTATATTCGCCTTTTTCTGGTCCGGATTATTTTCTTCTTTCTTCTCTTCACCCAAAAAAAGATAAGACGTTTGTTCTTAGTAGCAGCAGTAGTTGCTCGAATTCAACTAAGTGGCAGCCCAAAACGAAATAATCTTGCCGATGACACACACGAACGACATTAGCTGCATAGCGTCCAAAAAAGATCTTGATTAAAAATGTCACTCCTTTTTTTGGAATGCCAAAAGCGTCTATTTTGCATAATCACGACCGTCGCCTCGAAATCAGACAGTTCCAGGTTTGCTCCAGTGAGCAGCCACTGTTTACTTGTAGTGGGTGCATGCTAGTTGTGGCCGCTTATTCCTTGGTCTCTCAGCACCGTCACCACAAGTCTCAAGTTCAGAATGACTTACCTACTACTGCTGACAATGATACCTGTCCTGTCGATTGAAGTGACAACGTTTGATGTGCTGTGTTTTGTTGTAAAGAAGTTTGGAAAAAAATATAAGATCTTACCGTGCAGGATATTATGTGCTGTTAGAAAGGAAGTGATAGTGTCGAATATACGATTATTTTATATACAACGGAATATGCAAATTCATACTTGTCTCCATTCGCCTTGGTCAATCCAAAACTTCAGTCCAACATAAACATGTCACTTTCTCCTGAATTGGCAATGTTTACTCAGAAAGTTGCAGAATTAGCGTGTTTGAAGCTGATGTTTGTGTTTTGGCATGTTAGTGTAATATTGGACCTTTTTCTCTGCCGATTATTTTTTAACTTGCAATTTTCATGTTTATGCTGCTGGATTGTGACATTGGAATAACGACATTCTTGTTCACTCACTTCATTTTTGATATCAGACTTGCGATTCGAATCCAATTACTTTGGTCATTGTATTGTCTTTTACTTCTTACTTTGTCTGTCATTCTGTGAGTTCCACTGACCGTTATTCTGCTACACTCTTCAGGAAAGATCAGTGACCTTTCGTACTTGGATTCATTTTTAATTCATACACAGTTCTTGTAATATTCAAATCTTTTCTGCCGTTTGTCTATTTAATGATGATGTTTAACAGTGTTCACAGATTCTGTCTCCAGGGTTTCCCCAAAAAGGAAAAAGGTAATGGAAATCTCCAAGGTATTTATATGCAACAAACCACCTGATAGGATTGGTTTGCAATATCAGCTAAATTAATCCTGTGAATGTTCAGCATGTTCATGTTTTTCTATTCATCAAACAACTTTCCAGCTAATAAGAATTAAATCCAAAATGGCTACACAGTCACACGTGAAGTTCAGATAAAGCCACTAGACAATCACGAAGGGATATTCAAACGTATTAGTGCATGTAAGTGATTATAGGTCCGGGATTTAAATGTTGATATGCACCGTTAATGAGTTACAAAAAAAAGAAGACCCCCATTACTGTTTTATAACCTATTTTTATATTATTCATGGCTTAATTGATTTGATGAATTCATTCCACCTTTACTCAGTTTTTCATATTATTTTTTACATTTGTTACTTTTCATGACTTGACAAGTTGTTTCCAGCTGAGAAATTTGAGTTTGAATGTGTGATGTTTTGTATAGCATAACTGATATGCAACACTGTACATGAGTCAAAAGAACACAGTAGACCAATAATTCAACTATATTAGTGCTGGCATAGGTATGCATGAGGTTCTATTGGGTGTGCATTGGAGCGCATTAAAACTCACCAACTTCTACATTTTACTAGAACAAAAACAAAAGAATACTTGATTCATGACGTTTTATCATACCTACTATCTACAACAATGTTATTGGGCTTAGTTTTTATGCAAAATGTCATCATCATCATCATCATCATCATCATCATCATCATCATCATCATCGGTTTAACATCCGTTTTACATACTGGCATGCGTTGGACGGTTTTAAGGAATTGTTTTCCAAACTAACCTATCTCTGGCCAGGTCTTTATTTATCCTTATTTCTCTCAAGTTCATTTTTATCACTTTTTCTTATGTTTTCCTTGACCTTCCCCTGTGGACTGACACTGCTACCTTTATTGTTCTACATCTACTAACCCAAGAACTCTCACCCAATCTTTCAACGTGGCCATACTATCGAGATGTCCTTTAGCTTAGTGTTTATTTAAAATGACAATGCTATTGAGCTAAGTGTTTATCTACAATGACAATGCATTTTAGCTTAAACTGTTCGATTTGTTTAAAATTATTATTACCATTAAGTTTCAAAATCATATAATTTGATGTACAGAATTTTTTTTATTTTTAAAGCATAAGCTTCTAAAACTTTTATATAAGTCTTATTGATAAAAAATCATAAGCATGGAAAAAGTCCATAGGTTGCACAAACTTAAACATCTTTTGTAATAAGAAGGAAAGTAAAAAGTGGACCTTGGGTTTACTTTCGGCAGCCTCATAACTCTCACTTCCCTTATTTTGTCCTTTAGTCCTCACATTCCATGAGCGATGTTTCTGACAAAGGGGGAATAATTGCTGTTTTCTGAGTCAGAAACTATCCATCTAACACTTATCGTTGGCTAGTTTTTGACCTTGAAGTAGTATTTTTTTACATCAAGTGGCTTCATGCCTTGTCTGGAGCGATTTCCATAAAAAAAAAAGAATCGAGCTTAAAGTAGGTCTTTTTCATTAAGGTCATTGAAAGAAAGGATTAAATTACAATGGAATGACTATGCATGACTGAGCCCCTTATCTCTCGAGACCCTTTTCTTGCACTAATCTGAAATATGATACTCTGTATTAAGTTTTCTTTTATCATGTCACCGTTCCATTTACATACGTCCTAAGGTTTTGATGATCATTTATTTTCTAAACTGACAGCAACAGAAATTAGTGAAACTATCTTTCATAGTACAACTGTGACATTTTATATATTTACTTCATTTGTGGAAAAACTCTGCTAAATTAAACATTAGTCTTTCCATTATGAACTTAAAAAAGTTTATTTTTAATTTTAAAAAAATAGTCTATAAGTTTTAAATTAAATTACATTTTATTTCTTTTTAAGTTTAAAAATATCTTTTAACTTCTTGGCTGGGATCACAGTGTAGTATCTGTTCCGGATACTACACCCTATAGACCGGTGTCATCTTGGCTTTCGGGTCTTTATTCCGCCGGTTTGTGGGTTAGCCCTGTGCAGTTCTAGGAGGTCCACCCTCCCAGGCTTCGCCTCCCCTCTTTGGGGAGGAGTAAGTTTATTGCTTACTACCTGAGGCGCCCCTACCGGGGAATGCCGACGGGGCTGCCCAGGCATTTTTTGTAGGCCAGAGTGCTCACCTTCTCGGGTGCTGGCTTTTCAAATCCCACTTTCCCGACCTTGTGTCACATCTTACCTTGTGGGGGGAAGATGAATAAAATCTTTTGCGATTTAGTTTGTCTGGTATATCAACCACGTCTGCATTATTTATCTAGAGTAAACAAGATGCAACTCTACGCATGGCTGAGGTGCAATTTAATTTTTAATTGAACATAATAAATCCGGTCGTCATCTATTATTATTAACGGAGAAAAGTCTTTTCAGCCTGTTAGCGGGGGGGGGGGGGGAGGGAGAGGGAGGGAGGGAGGGAGGGATCAGTCACTTCAAGTTTTTGCAAAAGTTTGATTTTTGGTACCATTAGGGCCTAAATAACAATTAACTATTCAACGAAGAAACATTAACTTTGGTGTCTATACCGAAGTTTTCATGGTCAAGGAATCAGATAGAACCATTTCTCACCACATCAGAGTATTTATTTGTCCCAAAATGGTAAGATTCAAGATGGCCGTCACTAAAATCCTATATCGGCTATACTTCCAAAACCACTAAACCTGCAGTCATGCTGTCCGTACTTGTGAATGAGTATTGATTTACTCTTCTCCATGAGTTAGGCACAAGGCCAGTTTTTATCTTACTCCCACAAGTAAGATGTGACCCAAGGTCGGGTCGGGAAAGTGGGGTTTAAAAATTGCCTGAGCAGCCCCGTCGGCATTCCCCAGTAGGGGTGCCTCAGGCAGTAAGCAATAAACTTACTCCTCCCCAAAGAGGGGAGGCGAAGCCTGGGAGGGTAGACCCCTAGAACTGCACAAGACCGACCCATAGACCGGCGTAAATCAAGCCCAGAAGGCCAAGACAATAGCAGTCTATGGGGTGCAGTATCCATCGGAACAGATACTACACTTTGATCTTAGCCATTGTGAATGAGTGACCAGAACGGCACTGTTGATTTATCTTTGCAAGCTACAGAAAATGTGCTGAGTGCGTGTACTGCACAGATATCCACGCAAACAACCTAAACTGATTCAATGATCACAAAGGATCAATGCAAGATCCTAATTACACAGGAAGTTCAGTTGGTTAATCAGAAAGAAGCGTACATCATAAAAATGTTAGTTTATGATGGTTTCATGTTTATGTTGCCAACATTGTCACTTGTAGATGAAAAATACTTAGCTATATTGTAGCATTATCAGGGACTCTCTGGCCCCACGGCCACAATGTCATTATGCTGGCAAGTTCTTTTAGCCCTTGCCATGGTTATTTTTCTGCTTTTGGAGAGCAGAGATACCCTGCTGATTTACAGACATAACTGTTTGCTTCCCTAGCCATAAAATTCTAGGCATGGACACCAACAGCATGACATGAGAGGTCTTGGAAGTGTAGCCGATATATGATTTCGTTGAATTTTACCATTTTAGGACAAATAAATACTCTGATGTAGTGAGAAATGGTTTTATCTGATCCCTTGACCATGTAAACTTAGATATAGACACCAAATTCATGTTTCTAGGTTGAATAGTTTCCGAGATATTGACATTATTAGATTTAGATGGCGGCCATCTTGGAAAATGGCGAGAATGTATGAGGACTCCATGTGATCTTTGTCCACTCGGACCAAAATTGTTACTTAAATCCTAAGCTTTGACCTGGCATCAAAGACTAAACTTTTGCAAAAACTTGAAGTGAAAGTGAAAATTGGCTCATGGTTGGAACCGTACTATGTGTTCACTCTGCCATATTGCATAGCAGTGAGACATGGACCCCCAAGCACTTATGATTTGCAACAACTTCAGCATAATAATTGTTCTATGATTAAGATTTATGGCTGCAAACGGGAAGATCACTTTTGCATCATTAGAAACTTGGTATTGGTGGGATTATAGATGCCTTACGCACTCAACGTTTCAGCTGGTTCGACTATGTACAGCATGCTACCTCTTGTATCAACTCTATAATGTGTCTGGATATTGGATATCTCAGGCACTAGGAAGTGTGGTAAACCAAGGAAGATCTGACTTGAGTGCGTGAAAAACGACATGACTACATGCAACCTGACTAATGTAGATCGGATCACATGGAGAGCAGGTGTGAGACGTTGCATAGTGTTGCCCACCCCTGGAGTCCGGAACACTCACACACCCTAACTACCAAAACCAGATGAAGAAGAAAGAATATGAATGCCCAAACTTTTGTTTGGGATGAAACCCCCTTACTTTAGACTCAACTCTTTGTCCTGTTGGAACTGTATTCGAGGTGTTATCATAACAAAAATGATAATGTGCATGTACAAACAAAACACCTATGCAACAATTAGCTGATCGGCATGTTAAACCCAAAAGTAAAACTCTTCTAGAATGTTCGATGTAAGCATCAGTAAAAGCTAAGATAATCAAATGACTAACTAGATTGCAACTAGATGTCACTGATGTGTCAGGACTCCACGTCAAAGCAATTCACACATTTCCCGCCAACAGATTTAGCAGATTAGATTTCAGCTGGAATCTCTGTTGAAGAAATATCTGCTATATTCGCCATGCATGTGAAACTAAAGCAGACATAAAGCATTAGCATCGCACACATAAAACAGAAAGAACAACAATAAACAGCATCATCTACCTAATAAAAACCCCATTGATACCTGCACACAAACAAACGAGCTATCCAGCAGCACAGCTAAACTGCTACCATCTGATTAACTTATACATATATTTCACTACTCAACAAATTTTTCACTTACACAAAGTAGATTTCACTCACATAGAAACTTTCATACAAACACAAAATCGCATTCAAACATCTTCAAACATCTTCAAACATATTTCTCTCAATAAATCTTGTTACATTTTAAGCACTTTTATGTTGATCATTTTTATTTTGCACTTTTATTCTATTTGCTTGTCGCATAATTTACGAGGCCTGCGAGAGTCTCGCTACGTAGCATAATTGCATGTTCCGTCAGTTTTTACTCTTTAATTGCTTCTTCTTGCCAAAAACTGACTTCGTGGCCTGATATGTGGTCTTATGGCCTGATTGATTTCAAGTCAGTGTTAGAGTGATAAAGAAAAATCAAAAATGCTTTCACTGATTTTTTTCAAAGGTCGGCATTTCATCTTCAACTTGCTTCCATCAAATTAAATGGATTCAGAGTTCATTATTATCTTAAATCTATTTCCTGGATTGAACTGCAGTCAAATCCTTGCAAAAAGTTTTGAAGATAAAAACTGGTTATTCTATCTATTTTTTAATGCCAAAATGTTCAGTGCTTTCTTTTTTTATGGAAATCGCTCCAGACAAGGTATGAAGCCACTTGATGTAAAGGGCTAAAAAGAACGAAAGATGATTATCTCAACGATAGGAGATGCTTATTGACCTTAGTCTTGAAAAGACTAAGGCTATATAGATAGGAGGAAAACAGTCAGCAGGACCAAAGTTCCACAGGTTTGCCGTTTTTGGAAAGAAGCTACTAGAATAGAAAGCTGTATTATAACGAGGTATCAAAACAGCGAATTGGTGAAGACTACGAGACCAACGAGTCAAATGAGCAAGGGCAAAAGAAGCATAGAATAGATCAGACAATTCTGAAGAACATATGCCATAATAGTACTTATAGAAAAGACTGAGACTAGCAACATCACGTCTGTGATCAAGAACCCTCAACTGAAACAGTTCTAAGAAGATATTTATTCGGATTAAAATCTTTTTGATATACTATCTTTCATAATGGCATTGTAACATTTTATATATTTTGTTGATTTGTGGAACAACTTTGTTCAATTAAATATTCGTCTTTACCTTATTTTTCAAAAACTTTTGCTGCTAAATTAAAAAAAAATTAATGTGAATTGTATCTTTTCTAGAACATTCGTTCTTATTTTTAATACCGTTTTCTTTTGAATATATTATCCACTTGATCCGTTATCTTAGATAAGATTTGTTTATGGTATATGTCCGTGTTTGATATAACATTTAGTGGAAAGGCATGGTTTTCAAATGCTATCCAATCTTATATATTTTAAGTATCCTCCACTCTATATTAAAGAGCAATGTGTGTATATATATATATATATATATATATATATATATATATATATATATATATATATAGTGCGTCAGGTTATGTTTAAAAGAAAGAAATAAAGTGCAAAAAAGTGAGAGTTAAATTCAAATTATTTATTTAAAATACTATACGTTACATTATTCGGAGGCGTTCCGTGGTTTCATCCAGATGGACAGACTGTTTTTAACTTTTAAATAGTTGTCTATAGTCCATAAGGAATCTTCAGCGACTGGAAATGAAAACAACATAGAGGAATGGCGTTTGAATTCACCGTTAAACGGTGCATTGCCGAAGCATCCCTTTTGAAGAAAGCACCGGGTCAAGGAGTCAGGGTTATATATTAATATATGGTCTTAATCGTAATTAAGTTTTATTTAAAATAATTTAATTATTGACGATGGATGTTGCCTGTTTTACCGCTTCAAAGGTATGTTTATTTTTAGCGATAACTATGTGGCGTATTTTATTGGTCAGTGAATGGGTTAGGTTCTGGGTGGGATTTATTAAGTGTTTTTTTAATTTTTACTTATTTTTTATTTGTTTATTTATTCATAGTTTTGTATTTTTTAACTTTATATTTATGGGGAGGTCTATATTTGAGTGGATTAATTTCTATGTGGTGGCTGGATGTTGAAGGAGGGTATATCTTTATCAGTGAAGGGTGCATCTAAGACATATCGAAATGTGTTAACTATCATTGCAATATGCATTCGTGTCAAATTCTTGTATTTAATTAATTCTGTTAGCTTTATCTAATAATGTTTACGAGTCTATTGTATGGTCTGTGTGAGACGGAAGGGGTTAAGTCTTAGTCATATATAATTTCTTTAATTTAATGGGGTTTGATAGTTATATTTCTAGGCGTTTAACTGGTAAGATTCATGTATTTATCATGTTAGATATTTAAAAAAATATGATAGGGTATCTAATGATTTATGTTATATTTGTGATAGATGGGGGTTAATGGGGGTGTGAGTGTAGGTTATATTGGGGTTGGTAGGGGGATGTGGTTGTGGCATGTACAATATATCTGGGTGAGAGGAAGAGGCTGTTATGTTGTATATAAAAAAATTGATAAACTTTGGAAAGGTCTTGGGGTGAGTGGGTATGTCATATATTTTCTATGATTTGGAGATGGGGTTATTAGTGAGTTATGTATTTTCGTTGCTAGTCCATTCGGCTAGTAGACATTTTCTTTTGTGGGGACATTTTTTGAAGACCTCAGTTTTAATGTTCATACAGTTTATGGAAGGGTTATGATTGTCTGTAGAATCCTGAATTTTTCAGTGGGGCATAGTAAGCAATTCCTGGAGGTAGGGCTATAAAACTTTTTTTTTAATCTATTTTATTCTATTTTATAGGGAGTGTTAGACCTCTTGAATGCCAATATAGTGGTTGCTAGGGTGGTGATGTGATCTTTTCTAGGACATCTGAAGGTGTTATTGTGAGCGTAGAGCCTTTGTTTGAAAGTTCCTTGAGTCATTTCGATGTAAATTTCTTCCTTCGATGTAGATACTAATACCAAGAAGGAAGAAATTTACATTGGAGTGACTCAAGGAACTTTCAAACAAAGGCTTTACACTCACAATAACACCTTCAGATATCTGAGAAAATTAGTGTACTATCTATTCTGTTGTCATGATATCATCCCATCATCCCAGGTATGAACTTCCCCATTTTGAGGGGGTAGTGTTTGTTGGTCATGATATCATCCTCTCCATCATTACCTCCTCCATTGGGAGTCAGTAGATATAGTTCGTTCACCATTAAATCATCCTCTCAGCCTAGCAAAAAATATGCGACTGGACGAAGCATATATCTGCTAGTATATATATATATATATATATATATATATATATATATATATATATATATATATATTCATCACACAAGACTTATCAAATAAAAATCTGCCGGGCGAATCCATTTCAAGCATTTAGGAGAAAACAAGTCAAACAACTATCCTTGACCTTTTGGCTAAGAGCAAAGTGTAGTATCTATTCTGATACTAAACTTCATCTTTTTTGTCCTCGGTTAGTGAAAACAAATCTTTCTAGACTGAGGCAATTTTAATTTTTGTCCCAATCCAGAGTGACCCTTTTGGGGAAGCTGGATTTTCCCCACATTAAAAACCGACCTTGTGTCTAACTCTTCCCTCGTGGGGAGGCAAGTAAATCTATTTCCATAATGAGACGTTTTCTTTCTTTTTTCTTTCTTCTAAAAACAAATTATGCCGGGGAAATCCTTCATGGTAACCGTTTGGACAGATTTATCATCTGTTTATTGTACTTGTTAACTCATACTTACATTGAGACTGCAAGTTTGGACACGTAGAACAGAAGTATAGGAATGTGTGTACCTTTGATGAGTTTTGCCACATTATTAGCACAGCAACCAGAAAAAAACCATCATTGTTAGGATGCAACAAGAAAATTTCTAAATTTAGAGCAGCTCTAAAAGTACATTGTTTAGAGAATGCTAAGGACGTTCGGTGTACAGTTCAATGATGCATGCAGATTAATGTTTCGTGCGAATTTGGGATCACACAATTTCAAACGTGTTTTTCTCATGTTTTTAAAATGTATAACTTGTCAGACATATTTATTTGATACTGTCGCAGTTACATTTTGATGGACTATTTTCTTTATATTTCTTTATATGTCAGCTGATGTGATTGATCCATTGTCCAATGAAAGTAATTTGCTTATACATTTTTCACGCTTCTAGCCAGTTATATTTAAGATGTCAACCCAGACAGATGTAATGCGTCCTCCATCCAACTTGCAGCGAAATGAAACCCTATTTTTAACATTTGACATCAAATCTTTTCTTTTGTTTTTTGAGCGAAGATACGAAATAAAGTTGATAAAATATGCTAGAATCGACTTTATCATTAATTTACTTTTTGACGCTACAAATTTTCTTGTCTGCTTTTCTCATCATATCTTTGTGCAATGCTCTATTTATTTTTACCTCTGCCTTCGAGCAGAATAATGGTAACCGTAATACCTAATTAGACTGTATGATGTCTCTTTTTCTCTTTACCCTTGTAGAATAGTAATCCAGGACCAGGAACTTATAACTTAAAAAGTGAGGTGAATTCTTTGTTATCGAAAGTTGTTGGTAAAAAAGGACCATATGATCTGTTCACTGGAGTACGAAGTTATCCATTGACCACTGGACATTTGGCATTAGGGGTAAGTGTTTTTAATATTTCTGGCTTTGTTGAACAAAAAGAGGCAAAGTGGACAATTATAAAAAAATATATATAATAAAACGGATTCCCAACATCAAGTTTTTTTTTAACAAATAATAACTTCTTATAGATATGAAGCTGCACTCGATAGTAAAACCATGATTAGAGATTTTTTGAGCTAACATTACTTCCAGGTTTATACTTCATTCTGACCTGGAATGGTAGTGTAGCAGCAACTACAAACGACCACACCACCAACAGAAGCATCGACAACTCCCAGTTAATGATTTTGAATCTATGCTTAATTTCTAAGCTCGGCGCTGATTGGTGCAAGCATTTAACTTTCTTTCTGGCTTGAGCAATCAGAGGCCATGTCTCAGACGAGCTTAGTACACAACCAGAGTTGATAAAAGGGAGCACTCATTGGATTCGCTCTCTTTCCTACCCACGAGACAGGCACTGTCAACAACTCATCACATTGCTGGGACCAACCCCAAAACTTCTTTCTTGAGATGCAACCAAAATTTCCTCGGGTTGTTCAGGCTCTGGATTCGACTTCGACAAGAAGACCCAAGAATTCATCATGACTTAAGCCACACACATGTCAACTTAATGTAGCACATACACATGCCTACATACACACATAGACACAGCCTGATTTCAAAACCTGTGTATGTACATACATTCTCATATATGAGCTTTTTCCCTTTTCTTACAATCCGGACATTCATCCTATCCTTTATATATGAACTCTTCTCTCTTCCCTACTAACGAGACATTTATTTAACACCACGTGAACTTTCTAACCTTTTGTCTTCGTCCATACTCATGGAGGTATTCCTTTACTAACACCCTTGTCTTTCATTCACTTTTATTTACATGTTAACGAAGATGACTCAATAAAGTTGTTTTAAATGTTAGAATGAGACTTTGTCTTTCAATTCTACAGTAGTACTTGTCAGGGCCCTATCCATGGGTTAAATTGAATTTGTCCTGGGGATGACATTAAACTGCATCCTGTGGTATATACATAATTAGTTAAAGCAAACACCATGAATAAATACTTGAAGATATAAATACCCTATTTACCTTTACAGGAGAGCAGTGTTAGACACAGGGTTGGTTTTTAATATGGGGAAAATCCAGCTCCCCGAAAGGAGCACTCTGGGTTGGGACAAAAATTTAAATTGCCTTAGTCTAGAAGGATTTTTCCTTCACTTACCGAGAACAGAAAAAAAAGTAAAGCGCAATATCAAAACAAAAATACACAAAGGGTCAAGAAATTTGAAGATATAAAGAACATGAAGCATCATAACGTTTATCAAAATGACTAGATTCAGCAGTAAATAACACAGTTCACATATCACAAAACGGAACAAACAAACTTTTGTTTGTTTGTTCCGTAGTGCGACATATTATATGGTTTTAAATGACTGCTACAGACCAGAGTGATCAGCAAACACAAAGAATATAAAAGAAGAAGGGTCAAGCAGAGAAGATTTAAAACTGAATAAGATTTTAACTCATTCAAGTTTATGTAAAAGAGAAGATATGAAAACATATATCAAAATAACACATATATAGAATAGAAATAAGTTAAAAAGGCATAGAGCACATATATGTTCGTAGTAGATGATGGTCCACTGGTGAATAGGGACTAGGATTTCAAAGTATACCAATGGTCTGCAAAAGTTCAGGGAATTATGTTATTTATATATATATAAATGCGAGAGGATGGAAGCAAGTATGTGTGAAAATATACTTGCTTCAATCCTTTCGCATTTACATATATAAATAAGAACCGGAGAAAGGTTATAAATTTGTATGCCCCTTAAAAATATTATCCTATAAATGTACATTATTGTACACACATATATTTTCACACATGTGTGTATAATAATGTATATTTATAGGATAATATTTTTAAGGGCATACAAATTTATAACCTTCGTCCTCCCCCCCCCTGGTATGTGTGTGACTTCCACAGGTACCACTTATGTCGAACTCTCCTCTTCGTCGTGGTCTCTATTACCAGCCTCAATAACCGACGGACCAGACTTGATCGACCGCATTGTTAGATTACCTGTTCTCACTCTCTGTTGTCGTTGATGTTCCACCTCTAAGTTTGGACGGCTTCCCGGGACGTCGACATCGATGAATGGGTTCCGTTCTCCTGATGAAAACTAAAGATGGTTGAAGCGCCACAGTTGATCGCCCCTGGCTTTGCCATATTGTGTTTTTTTAAATCCAAAATAAGGATTCCACATCTGTTTCAAAAGATTGGCATCGACTGGGAATGAGAATGCATGGAACACTGCAAGGAAAAGAAAAAAGATCACAAGAATATTCTTAATGTAAAAATAAGTATATATTTTCGAAAACAAAAGAAGACGGTGTTACAAGCACAATAATGTTTGTTGAATATACGGGATTAACACCTCAGATTTGAACTGGCACTTTCTATTATTTCTCGTCGTGCTAATAGAATTAATCTCAGGCAATTTTCTCAAAGGCAGGACAATCTACAATTAATCTCCGGTTTTCTGACACTCTCAGTCCTTCTCTGGTTTTCTCTGTCCTACTTTCCAAACTATGAATCATTAACATCTTTCATATGTGGTATTTTCTCATTATTTCTACTCGTCCATCAATTACCCTCTCTCTCTCAGAGTTGGACGCATCTTCCTCTCACGTGACTAAAGCATATATTCTGACTTCTGTCGCGAGAATATGTTTTCAAATTTCAATTTACAGATGTCAATTAGCTGTCAACTCTTAACCTCATTCGCCTGTTGAAACAGCTTTGACTTTGCAAACCCCATGACACATCTCACAACATCGCAGATTTAATATTGTTAAAATAAACAATTCTTCCTTTTAGTGAAATTATGATGTCAATCTTCTACTAATACTAATGGCTTCTAAATTTCGTAGGGCCATTTTTTCAGGCAGTCCACTCTGCCACAAATGTATGTAAAATGATATCTTCTATATAATAAAATAATGTCGTTTTTCCCCGTGCAACTTTAGACATCATATCCCAGTAAAACAACAGATATATAGAATTCCACTATGGTCACACTTTATACCAATAATTGATACATGTTTTCTGAAATTATCGTTCCGTTTCATTCAATTTCATATTTTCTATATTAATTTCGGCTTGTGTTACTCACTAAAAATAGTCACATATACATGCAGTCGGAGTAACTTCTATTCACACCCAAAACCGGAACTTATTCTTCATAGAATACTTTTCCTTACCACGACCGTCATTATTTCTTTTTCGTAATCCTTGCTATTGCCTTTCACCCATTATGCCGTTACTAACTAAATGCAGGTCGCACCCTAAATCCTATGCTGTCTGCTTATACAGCGTTTTGATTGGCTGGCTATAATCCTATATCGGAATAATCGAATATAATTGATGAACACTACACAAACACCAACTTAAATTAAAACATAGCGTCTCCTATTTCTACATTTAGTAACAGCAATTATTACTATGCTCATAATTTATATACAACGCTTTTATTTACAAAAATAATTTCTTTGCTTCTAAATGGCTGTACATGGCTTTTAAAACTTCATATATAAAAGATGTTCAATCCTTAACATACAGAACGAACGCTCCCTCAAATTGACTTTCGTTCTTCCTGCCGTTATGACTTTATTCAGGGAATAAAGGAATATCAGATTGTAAGTCACATACACGGACCGTTCTGTATGCTATTCCTTAAGTTAAAACATTCGGAAGAATCTGCCGAGCATTGGTGAGGACATAAACACTTCACGCTAAACATCATCCATCTTTTATTTATTTATAACTTTTTACTTTTCAAAATAAGATTAACATTTTATTTGACGCTTGATATAAGGTATTTGTTGTTTTTTAAATTTTTGTTTACGATTTCTCGACTGTTAACTATTCTGCACTTTTAGCATTTACTATGTTGTTCCATTTACTTGTCTCCCTACGAGGGCAGAGTTAGACACAATGTCGGTTCTTAATGTATGGACAATCCATCTCCTCAAAAAGAGGCACTCCAGATTGGGACAAAAAAAAATTGCTGCTGCTGCAAAAATAAAGAAGGATTTCTCTTTCACTGACTGAGGAGAGAAAAGATTAAGTATAGTATCAGAACAGATACTACACTTTAACGTTAATTCTATTTTGAAAAGTAAAATTAAAAATAAATCGAAAAGAAAAAAAAAATATTGTAAAGTCGGACAATATTTAGAGGGGACGTAAAAATAATCACCTGTTTGTATTTGTTTTTAATATTTAAAGCTGACGATTTTCTTTAATGTTGACTGGTTGCGATTTATTGCTTAATTTGAGTCACAGTAACGGGTAGAGACGGACAGTGGCGACCATGAAATGTGCTGCCAATGAACTATTATTAACGCAAATAGATCACACATTACTTTGATACGTTAAAACCTTCGGAAGAGTCTTGGAATTGGAGACATGTAACCAATTGTTTCTTTGATTGCAATTTTATGTAGGGAAATTAGAATTTCAGCGCCCATAAAGAATAGTCCACTGGATTGAAAACAAATAACAATTGCCTCAGTCTAGAAGAATTTCTACTTCCCTGACCACGGACAGAACAGACGGAGATTAAATAAAGATAAAATAAATGGCTGCTTATACCTGCTGACAAGAGATTCTAGAGTCAATGGCGCTGGAACATTCCAAGATTTTTGTTTGATCAGACACCATGGAACCTGAACAATGACCCTGTAGTTGTGATCGTCCACTTATTGTCTCCATTCGAATTTGGTGCTTGATTTGAACACTGACTGTAGTGTCAATCATGTGGGTTCAGTCAGTGATGTAACAAAGGGATTTCTCTTCCAAATAAAACTACAACTCTGAGTTTTAAAACAGGTAATAATATTTTATTTTGTAAAGTTAAAATAATACTTTATTTCTTTACCAACGAAAAACTTGCAATCAGAACAACAGTCGTTTCCAACTGAATACAAAATGACAGCTCATATGTTTCTGAGACCAACAGAAACCAAAATCTCTCCCTTCTTTGTTTCAATAAGAATATATATATATATATATATATATATATATATATATATATATATATATATATATATATATATATATATAGACATCAATGTCCTTCCTGATGGACCACATTGTGAAGTGACTTGAGAATCATCAACTGTTAATCTATGGACATAAAACCTTACCGACCAGGGAGGTCCATTATATAGAGTAGACATAACTTGTGTAGAATCTCAAGTGGTCTGTTTTCTCAGCATGAACTCCTGTTTTTAAGAAGCCATTATTTTTTCAAAGGGGCTAATCAATTTCTTGTGTGGTCGCATCTCTTAGCTAAATATTTTCCCATTGCAGGTCTGCCGTTTGTAGCATGTATCTATGCACTCCCACCACAGATGCAGCATTGTGTATGTTATAACTAATCTCTAAACTAGATCCTGTTGCAAATAAAATATCACCGAGCGAAAATATATTCTCTTTTAAAATTTTATTTGTTTCTCAGCTTGGGAGATGGGAAAAAGAAAGAAGGAAAAGGAGACGAAAGGACCTGCGAAGAGTATATTGCAGTGGGCATGATTTTGACCCCTTCCACGTTTGAAATCTTCACGCGTTTGAAAGCATAGCAGTTAGTTAGGGAAAGGAATTTGTCATTTCTCTATCTCTATGAAAGGTCACAGGAGTACAGGCGACCTGCCTTTCTTTCCCAATTAAACTGATACATGGGCCAGTGCAACCTCTTTTGCCACCGAAAAAAACAAAGAAGAAAAAAAGGAAAACTGCTATGAGTACACAATCTCTGCAGAGGCCGGGAGAATAGGAGGCAAATCTCGCCGTTCCCAAAAAAGACAGAAGAAACGAAGTAGCGACTAATTTTTAGATGAACGACATGCACACATCCTGCATATTGGAAATTATCAAATCGTCTGGTATCGATACAGACACCGACATAAAGAAAACGCCTTGGATATATCTTGCTGAATGCCAAAGGCATATTGAAAAATATTCAATTAGCCGCAGTAAGGGGAATCAAGGATAATTATTTGGACTATTCCCACCATAACCGATAATGGCACGCCTATTCAATTGTTTACAGGTGCTGAAGACATTTGAACGTTTTCTTCTCATGAACCTTTAAGGTACATCGGCAAATTGTAAGTCCAGGTGCTTTCTTTCTCTCTGGTTGATGTTTTATATATATGTACATGTATTCTTCGCTCGGCCTAGCTGCATATTTACTAAGAACCCCGTTACTTTTGTTCTTTAATCTTATTCCTCCGTATACTTTTTGTAAACAATTTGTTTTTAACTCCTTAACTTGTGTTGGTCTTCTGTTCTTTCACAAAGTGTTCTATCATCTGTATATCCTAATTTCACAGGCGTTTTGAAAAGCAGTCCTCATTCCCCTCTCGTTCAGTATATATGCATACTTGAACCTGAGGACCTAAATCTTTTCTTTTTTTTTCTGTTGCGTGACCGTCTTGTCATTCCCAATGAGACACGAGCGTAGCAATGTTTTCTTTAATGTAACATTTTGTTCTTCATTCTTGTGAAAATATCCGATTGTGCAGCAGTGATTAACACTGTATCCTAAATCTATTTTCTGTCGGTAGAAGTAGAGTTGTACAGAAGTGATTTCGTTGTGTGTCAGCCAATGAAGCTCCTTGACAAACGGACCACAACTCTCAACATCTAAAGTAACTATGTACATACATATTTCTGCATACCATATTTCATATGAAGAAAGCCTAGGGACCCTTTTTTTTAATAATGAAATTTAAAAAAAATATAATATTAAAATTTATTCAACGGCAAATAATAGTGAATTTATTAATTCACTATTATTTTTCAAAACCAATATGCAAATATCAGGAAGTTTCATCGGATCTCGTAAAGCAAAGTCAATTCACGATGTGGCACGTCATTAATAAACCAAGGCTGGTCAGAAAGTCCCATGTGTCGAGGCCTATCACTCGACACGTCTCCATGGCAATCGGTTGGAACACAAATCTGTCAAGAAGTACAGTGTATTTTGATCGCTTGCTGAACATTTTTACCACGCATGTCTTCTCTTTCACTCAATAAATTCTTATCTTTACCATCACTGTTAATTGTATTCCATCTGTGGTTTGATCATGCGTGCCTGTTTTCCAATTATTAATTTCTTATTAGATGGGAGTCATACTACAGTGCACATCCATGCTATATTTTTATCAATCTTTCTTTCTCCAGTGACATAAATAAAAACCTTTATTTTTAAATGCACAAATGTTTTTTTATGATTTTTATTTATTTTTATTTGCATTATGACAATAGTTTATTCATTCAATAAGTGAAAACATTTTGAAACAAATGATTCAATTATTTTTCTTCTCTTTCTTTTGCTAGAAAAGGCCGAATTTAGGTCCAGGACAGTACAACTTGAAAACTCCGATGGAAAATTTATATTCTGCTCATAAATACAAACAGGGGAAGTTTGCCAAAATTGAGCGTTGGGCAGATCCACCAACAGAACGGATTTTCTGGAGCACAGATTCAACATACCCTAAGAATCCTGTATGGTTATTTTCTTGAGATATTTAAAAAGTTTCCTTCCAAAGTAAATTTGATTTAGTAGAAAGAGTTGATACAAAACTTTAGAAATTTTGTTGAAGCAAAAATCCAGGTTGTTTGAGAGAAATTTGAAAATATTTTTATATTCTTTCATTTCAGAACTATTTGGAGTGGTAAAGTGCAATGTATATCTGTTTCTATGTACTAGTGGTTGTTATCCCACCGCTGCCACCATGTTATGGTATCTCCATGTTAGGTGAAAGATAACTCTAACACACGATGTTGTATTCTTAATGTGTCTCGAAGGACATCCTTTATTGAACTGCCGAGGGGAGGAGGGTACACTTTATTAGTCCTCCCTAAACGAAGAGTTCCAGTAAGGGGACGCTACTAGCAATAACATCACATTGGTGGGTTTGAGAGCTGGAGACGATGGACGACTAAAATGCACCGGAATGTTAGAAGAGAGTGATCTGCATGTGGATAATTTGTGTCGGATTCATAAAATCAGAAATCTTAGCTGCAGGTTTAGGTTGAAGACCGTGAGATGTGAGCTGGTGAATTGTGGTGGAGACGTAGAACCAGTGGCTAGCAGGAAGGACCATAGCAGGTGTTATGACTGTGTTCGCACACCCAAATTCGTTGAAAAGTTGAAATGCAACTGATTACCATGATCAAAGTAGTGTTACAGTACCTTAAAGGCTACATACTCCAGGTTCTACCTGGATGCCATGGTGGAGGCTCAGGGAGGTTTCTTCAAGTATTCGGCAAAAGAACCTCTAAAAGAGGCAGTTTGAATTTTTTATTGTTATTTTTTAATTTTTATAATTTTTGATTAATAAATAAAAAAGAGTACACGTTTCATCAAAATTGAGAGAGAGAGAGAGAGAGAGAGAGAGAGAGAGAGAGAGAGAGAGAGAGAGAGTATCAATTGAGCATTGATAAAAAGGCCATTTTTATATCAAAATACTATTCATTCGCAATTAAATGATAAACTATTTTTATCATCAGGTTTTACTGGGATAAAGGGAGGTAACTCTTAAAATAGTTATCTCCCTTTATGTTTGTCAAACAAACGTACAGTTTTAGTAATCTATAGATATACAGTAACGTGAGGTTACTTGAGGTAATATTACGACTACTGTGTTTTGATAGAAGTGCATTCTTCTATATGTAAATGAGGCAAGTCAAACCACAATACATCATTTACGAATTTTGTCTAAAAGTTGTTGTTTTATTAGTTAGGCCTGGGACTTATCGAGTGATGTGTTACTACAGGTATTTGCTTTCCCCTCTTTATCCGTTTTGATCACCAATAAAATGAGATTTTATAAATACACTCTTTAATAAATTTAGAGATATTAAAAAAGTGCGTTCTATATTTAATCCTATTAATTATTTTGAAGGTGTCAATTAAGTCACTTCTCATTTTTTTCTCTAATGAAGTAGTTTAACCTAAGGATTCCAACTTATTTTATAATTGAAATTCTTTATTCCCTTCATTAGCTTAGCCACTTTTTTTTCATACACCTTATTTTAATATATCTCAATTCTAATGGAAGGGGAGATAACTATATAACTTTGAAAATGTAGTGTAGTACCAAATGGGAACACTTACATGGGAAATGTGATCTTAATATCTATATAATAAAGATGAACGCCTGTGTGTATAACTGTATCTGTTATTTGTCTGTCTGTCTGTCTGTCTGTAGGAATAAAAACTACTCCACCCATCTTCATGTAATTTGGAAGATAAATAGTAGACACAAGAGGGAGTATAATGGACTATGTTTGGTTTATTTTTGAAGGGAACCAATCCCCCCCCCCCTCCTAAAAAAAATTGAATGTACCCATGAATTAAAAACTCCTGAACAACTTTATATGAATTTCCAAACACTGTAATAATGTTATGTATAAGGAGGTGATTGTGGGGGTTTCCTTTGTGCCGGACAATTTATTTTATTTTATTTATAACTTGAAAATGGAGATAGACCACTATAATCATATATATTCTTAAATTACATTACCTAGAGTACATGGATATGCATATTCCATTTTAATAAAATAATATTTCGGAGTCAACATTCGCACTGGTTAACTTTATTTTATTTTATTTATAATTTTAAAATGATAGAATTAAAAACAAAATTAGAATAGAAATGGTAATATGAGGTTCAGAAGCAGGAGTACAAAGAAGTCCTCATTCCTGGAAATGCCGGGTGTGACTTGGAGAAATTAAAATGTCACTATACTTACACTCCCTCCCACCTAATCAATGTTGATTATATCCTTGGGCACAATCCCACATATAAAATGTAATATGTTGTTATGGGATGGGCACAGAGAGAATATATGGTTCTTTATTAAATCCCAGGCAACGCCCGATCTTCCTGCTAGTTTAATATATGCAACACACTATTTCATCTGTCTATCTTTTTTAATTAGTCTTTTATTTATTTATTTTTTAAAACTTAGTTCACCTCAAACAAGGTAAGTTGCCACTGTAAGCGTAAGGGCTACTGAAAATTAGGGTGAAAGTTTAGGGGATCATCCTAAATTGGAAACTGTTCAGCGAGATGCTTGTTAATATTAGTTTTAAATTTCTGCATCTCGGTACAGTCGGGGAAACAGGGAACAGGGAGGGAGTTCCAAAGGCCGGCAGCTCAAGGAAAGAAGCTATTGGAGTAGAAAGCTCTTCGGTATCTGAGGACCTCCACAGTGAATGGATGGGATTTAGTTGATTGTCGGGTTGGTCTAGTGTATTTATATCGAGGGGACAACAGAGCAGTAAGTTCATCGGAGCACATTCCATTGAAGTACTTGTAAAACAAGCATAAGGATGCAACAGTGCGGCGATGGAACAGGGCCTGGAACTTGGTGAATAGTGAGGGACCTATTAGATTAGAGACTCTTTTTTGGACCTTGTCTAAGAGGGAAATGGTGCACCAGCCCAGATGTGACAACAATACTCCATGCATGAGCGGATGGTGGCTTTGTAGAGATATAGGATACTGTCAAGTGTGAGAAGTTTTCTAGCACGGTAGAGGGAGTCCACTTTCTCTGCAGCAGCCTTGGCAATGTTTTCTATGCCGAGGAGTTTGAAGGTTGGGTGTTATTTGCCATGGCAATCGGTGGTCGAAGAGGTTTCTTGTAACTCTATTGATGATTGCAAACTTATATAAGTGATTGATTGATTAAGGCTGAAGTGTTGTACAATCATTATATACGGTTTAAATAAATAGAGTGGCACATCAAACTATTCAACAGATTCTCCTTTTGCTACGAGCAAGAAAAGATTTGTATTCCTGTACATCTGATTTATATATTTTGAATCCGTTTGTCTATTATATAAAGGAAAGTCATATTTCCTTACATATTCTGATGCAGTATGACCACAAGCTGGTTATCGTAAAAATTAATACTTTAATATTCATTTGCTTCATATCACCAGGGACCAAATTAATTCATAGAGGTAGAGGGAGGCAGTAAAAAGGACTTACTTTCATTTTATCAGTACTGACACTAGGTCAGATAGTTGACTGATCGAGAGAGAGAGAGAGAGAGAGAGAGACTGATCGAGAGAGAGAGAGAGAGAGAGAGAGAGAGTATGAATGTTACACATACTTTTAAAAGTTCTATCTTCTTATCTATGCTAGTGTAATATAAGACTCTTTCCTAATTTTTTTTTTTTTTTTAACTGTTTTGTTTTAGACATTCCCAGGTCCGGGTGCTTACAACCCACGATACCCAACGAAGCCGGCCACCAAATCTGTGGTCCCATTTTGGACAGCAACCAAGCGGAGTGATAAAAGATATCAAAAAGCATTTATGCAAAATTATGTAAGAAAGATTAGCGGTTTTATAAACTTGATATTATTTAACTCAGCAGAAAAAAAATTCAGATTACTTTTATTTAAAATAAAAATTAAAAAAAAACAAACAAATATTTTAAAGATGCATTCATTTCAATCTGCACATTACAGACCAAAGAAAATTCTATTTCAAACTTAAGCATGACAGACCAAAGAAAATACTATTTCAAACTTAAGCATGGCATACAAATGAAAATGCTATTTACAAACTTAAGCATGACAAACCAAAGAAAATAGTATTTCAAACTTAAGCATTACAGACGAACGAAAATACTATTTCAAACTTAAGCATGACAGACGAACGAAAATACTATTTCAAACTTAAGCATGACAGACGAACGAAAATACTATTTCAAACTTAAGCATTACAGACGAACGAAAATACTATTTCAAACTTAAGCATGACAGACGAACGAAAATACTATTTCAAACTTAAGCATGGCATACAAATGAAAATGCTATTTACAAACTTAAGCATGACAGACGAACGAAAATACTATTTCAAACTTAAGCATGGCAGACAAATAAAAATACTATTTCAAACTTAAGCACGACAAACAAATGAAAATACTATTTCAGAATTATGCATGGCAGACAAATTAAAATGCTGTTTACAAATTTAAGCATGACAGACCAATGAAAATGCTATTTCAAACTAAAGCATTACAGACCAAAGAAAAACTACGAAAATTCTATTTCAAACTTGAGCTTGACAGACTAAAGAAAATGCAATTTCAAACTTAGGTGTGATAGACCAACTCATGACTGAAACTTAGTTGACAGTTCAGACATAGATTAAAGTTTATTTGTCTTAAATATGGTTGGACTGCAGAAAAGATTGTGAATTTTATTAACAATTCGATGGGTGGCATTTTTGGGGGAATTACACAGTATTTTTGAATTTTTACTGATTATTCTAATCTTTTAATAATTATAGTAATATCTTTTAATATCAATACAAAGTACGTTAATTATTTTACTTAGATAAAGCTGAGATGAAATACTTGTTATTTCTAAATAATAATTGTAACAGCTTTTAATATTAACTAATCTAATTAATACAGAATGATTTAATTACCTTAGTTGGATTAGGTTTTTAATAATAATAAAAAATTATTATAATAGATTTCGAAATTTATAAGAAAAATATTTTTCAAAAGCAAAACAGTGTTACAATTTATTGAAATACATACATAAAGAAAATGATTTCTTTTTGATATTGTTAATTTTAATTTTTTCATTTTATACTTCTCGTTTGTAGAATATGGTTGCCCCTGGCCGCTACGATTTTCAAATATGGGAAGATCTCAAATACAAAAATGGCCATAAAAGTGTGTTTAACTCGAGAACTGGATGTTGGTCAGCAAGTATGGCCAAAGTAGTACAGTAAGTAACCATCTATTAAATAATGGATGAAAACGTATCTATGGAAGTAGGCTCACATATGTTTAAGGGTTTAGAGGTGCAGCCTCTTTGGCCCTCATGATACTTTTAATGATCCCTCATAATGATCCATCATAAAAAATTGGATGTTTTAGAAGAAATCAAGTAAGTTGCGGAACGAACAGCTGATTCTAATGATTGTAAATATGTCAAGAGGCATATTCTCAATTTTTTTGGATGAGTAATGCATCAGGAGATATCTAACATCATGTTAGGCGTAGGTGTGCCTCGCTTATAAAAATAGGCAATGAAAGCACATGACCAGAAAATTCCAGGACATGGAGAGTGATAGAACAAATCCAGTTTGCCTGTCTAGTCTTTGACAATAACTTCCTTTTAACTCGGTATTAAACTGAAGCTCTCTGGTTCCAAAATCGTCAAAGATATATGGAAAAACTGTAGTGTATTTCCTGGCTTGGATGAGATAAAGGCGATAGTAACGTCTTTTAGATGTAACAAAACTCACGCTAACAATTATATAATAATAATTGGAGTAATAGACTAAAATGTATCCGAGAGAACAAAATATATTTTTATGTATACAACTTTATCATAGTATTAAATATATTTTGTGTGATAGAATTGTTTGTGTTTGAAAAGTTAAATATTCTCGTTTGTAGAATGTTCAAAGTGAGAAGACTGAATTGGTTCATTTAAGTGTGTGTATATGTGTTTGCTTTCTTTCAGTGTGAATATGCATGTGACAGTGTGTGTAAGTTCAGTAGGCATTGTAGCATATTTGCTTGTATATTTGCTTGTGTTTGTTTTTAGTCAGAGTGAGTGTATATGCATAAAGTTGTGTGTGAGTGAGTCAGTTAAGTAGGCAGTGTGTGTATGTTGCTTTTGTCATTGTGTGAATATGCGTGTGAGTAAGTTGATAGTAATCATTTGCTTTCCAAATGCCATGCTCGCTGTTTCTCCTCTCTGGCTCTCTATGACTTGTCTTATGTATGTTGTTTTTTTTTCTTTATATTCTGCTATTTGATCCATTTACTTTTTAAAATCTGAATTTGTATTTTTGGAGAGCGGAGAATGATTTTGTGTGAAGACATAGTAAACAGCACCTCATGTGACCGTTATTTTCACCTTTTTTTAAAAAATACTTGTCTGGAGCCTAATTTTGCACAAAAAATGTAATTGCTTTTTAGAGTTTGCTTTTGGGATGTGGCTTGTGTGTTTTTACTCATGCAGGCTTGGAAGACATGTTAATTCTATAGAACTTTACTTCGTAAATGTGCAAATAAAACAGCTAATAAATACATATATCTTATATATAAAGCTGTGTTGTGTTTGTTTCTTTGTTATCTACAACTTGGATATATAAAACCTTTTCCCACACACACACACACATATATGAGGACAAACTTCTTGAACTTATAAATACTACAAATACAAACACAATATGTTTTGTTAGAATTCATTAATGTACATTTCAAGACTGAAGGTAATTTTCAAAAACAACAAACTCAGGCTTGTAGTATCTGCAGGCGTCTACTGTTTTATCTGGTTGTCATGTAGCGCCTCCTGTTTAGATAATGTTATTATATTACATCTTGCACATGGCTTAGCACAAGAGAGATGAAATAGTTGTAGAATTAATTGAGTTCACCAAGACAATATTTTATTACTTATACTTATTACGTATATGTATGTAGTATTCATTGAACTGGAACAGTGATCTTAATGGGTAAACATTTTTGTTTACCAGTCTGTTCCATAGCAGCACTTTAACTTATGGATGTTGGCAACCTTCACATGATCCCTCCTGTCAGTACCTGATTCTAGAAAGAGTCAGGGAAACCAACGTCAAGTCGTACTATGCTGATTCATACAAACTTACTTTTTGAAATGATATTTACTATAAATCGAATATTTATTGAAATCAAAAATGCAGTAGTGTAAAATAAAACGAATTTAAAAAATCCTATTTAAAAAATAATTTAATTACGAAATCAAATCCATCAGAATGCATTTCCGTTTCTTCAGAAAAAAAGTCAGCCATTTTAATCTTTTGTTAATAGTTGAAAAATAAGAATGAATTACTTTGTGACCCTTCAAATTTTATAAGGAATTTGGAAAATTTTTTAAACTGTCGAATTGAAAGACATTTCTGGATTTTAAATTATTGGCAAATGCTCATGTATTAAAAGTTTGAAAGTTTTTTTAAGCTATAATATAAATAACTTAAAATAACTTTCAAATAATTTTATAAATATAGATTAAAAAAAACATTAACTTAAAAAAATACTCATAGTTTAATTACAATTTAGTTCAATTAATAATTTGATACTTCTGCAGTTTATGGACAATGTTATTTTTTAGATATGATTTTTAAGTTGAATTCATTTTTTACGGTATCTTTTGTTTATTAAATTGTTAGATGAAAGTACAGAATAGTTAACATAGTTATGTTAAATTATGTTAAAAATGGGTTTCTAAATAATAATGTTATTATTTCAGCACGGTTTGTAAAGTGCAGAAGTACCAATAATTTAAATACTGAAATAGTTAAATATAACTTTTAAAATTCTATTAAAAAACAATTAAGTAAAAAACAAAAAAATGCAGAGTTTCAAAAAAGAAAAGCTAAACAAAATGAAAATAAAACGACTCCCGGGCAATACTGAGTAGGTCCATCTAGTATAATATAAATGTCAAAATGTTTCATTTTTTTACATTTATAAAGAAAAAAATGAAAAACTATAAAATTGGTAATAATTTATTACATTTTGTGAATTTCTAGTAGGACCCGTGGTCCGGCGTTTCTTGAGGGGAAATAAAAGAATGATTTAACTATAAACAAATATCTGCAAAAAAGGAATTTTTCAAAATGAAATAAATATTTTAGCTTTTAGAGTGGGGATCACTTTCCTATATAAATAAATTTAATATAAAATAAGATGGAGGTATGTGTGTATTAACTAAGCTCAGGTTTTTAGTTTTTTGGGTCGAGGGTGTTGTTTCCTACAATAAAATGAAGTATGAAAACATATTTAATGTTTTGGTATACATTTTGTTTGTGTGGAGTTAGGTTACGGTTATTTTAGTGTTAGATTAGGGTTAGGTTAGGATAAAAATTAAAAAAACAAAGTTTGATTTATATTGCAGATTGTTCAGTGAATCACCCCCCAAAGGAGAATTCTACGTATTTGAGGGGTCAAATTGAAATGACTTTTCAAGTTAAATGCAATTTTTACAGTATCTTTTATTCATTAAAGTGTTAGGTGAAAGTACAGAATAGTGAACAAATCCCTCCTCCTCCCCATGTTAAGAATGGCTTTCTAAATCATGTTATTATTTCAACACGGTCCGTAAACTGTAGAAGTACCAAAATAAATATGTTTTAATTGAAAATACATTACGATGACTGTTTTCTTCTCTATGTAAATGTTTTTTCCTTAAATTTTAAAGTTTGCTAGCGCTTTCACAGAAAAAATAACAAAGTTTTCATTCAGCACCCTCCGGTGCTTTATGTAAACTGCATGAATATGTTGACAGGGAGCTAAATCTGCTGCATTTTTTATTTTAGTGAAGGGGAATTTTAGGTGATTACATGTGGTTTATGACCTCGCCACTCGGACTTAGGGTTAGTGGTAAAAAATTTGGTTGACTGCTCTAAAAATTTAGAATGGCCCGGAAATGGTGATCATTTTATGTTAAATTTAAACATGAAACTGATTCGCCACTTTAAATTCTAAAATAATACATTTTTTTCTCCCTTCTTTCCATTTTTCAGGGTGTTCACACGTAAAAAAGCAGAATCTCATTGAGAGGGGGGTAGCGAAGGTTGTTAACCTGTAAATTTAAGATAATGAAAGTGAGAGACTGTTCGTTCTGTATTTCAAGGTTTGATCATGGTTAAGAGTTGATGAAATAAAGTATTTGTGAAAAGTAATTTTGTTTTTTCGTAAAAAAGAATTATTGTAGTTTAAGAAAATAATTTTTGTAATCGAAGGCATGTTACTTAATTGATGAATAGGAGACGGCATGTTTGTTTACTGTTCGGCAATTATATTCGAATATTCCTGGAATAGGTTTGTAGTCAGCCAATCAAATAGGCATAAAGTGAAGAACCGAAGCTAAGGGGAGCAGTCCGTATTTACCTAGGGAAGTTCTAATGCATGTTAGATAATACTACTGATATAATGAATGAAGCAAGGACGGTCGGAGCTGTATAATGTCCCCAACGGAGAAGATGACATAGTGTTTGATGGGGGAGTGTTAGTAGTTTTTGTGTGTGAGTGAAAGTTTTTCCTACCTTCTTAAAGTATGTTTGTTTTGTGATGTACTATAAGAAATTATGTAATTGGATGAAAATGATTGATAATTTCTGAAAATATGCATCAGTTAGTGGCATGAAGCCTGATCTTTTCGGAATTGTATGTAGCAGCCATGTTTTGTGTTCTATAATGTTTGCTTGTATAGGGGAAAAATCGTGATTATTTTATATAATAGAAGATAGCGTTCTAAAATGGAATGCTGCTGCCACATCTGGCGAGGTGCTGCACAGAGCACTATTTCCTGCCTTGACAGAGTACAAAATCGATTTCCTAATCTAGTGGATGGAGGTGATCTCTTCTCCTTCCAACTCCTTTATAGAATAGACGTTACTAGTCTCTCTCTCTACTTTATCGTTATTTCAATGGAAGGTGCTCGACTGAGCTCCAACCATTGGTTCCTCATTGTAAGATATTCATAGCAAGAACTTGTCTTCCTACCACAGTGGAAAAATACGTTTTTTTTCTCCCTTCATGTGCCTAGTGTTAGACGGAATTTCTATGGACAGAGCTTCATTGCAAGCGCTTCCAACCTGTAAAACACATTACCACAGGACTGATTCCCTGCTGATTACAACTTAGTCGTCTTCAAATCCAATATCAACAAATTCTTGGTCTAAACGCTTCAGAAATAATCAAACGCAACTTATATTATTTATCAATATTAGTACACCTATAGTGTTCCTCATCTTTTGACTGATAATCATTCCATTTCATTAACCCTTACCCTCGAGCGGCTCTTGTCCTTGAAAAGTGATGATCCAATAATAAAAAAATAAAAATATGTAAATAATCTTCTTACAAATATGAGATAGTTTTGTTTTCTTTCTGTGTTTTTATTCATTATATATACATTTTTTTTTCAGAGAAAGACTGCAGCCTCGAACAAAAACTACGGTGCCTATAAGGTTTGACAGTTACAATAGTTATGGAGTACAACGAGCGCTAACAATAATGTGAACACCAAAAGTTGGAATTGCATTTTTTTTTCGTATATTGGACAAAAGGTTATGTCACAGGGATCTTTGGATAGGTTTTAATAAATGAAAGTCAGTGAGTTGTTATGTTTCCCTGGTGGCCAAACGGAACATAGCTTTTTTTGTATTTATCTTCTTTCTGGATATTTATGCATTATTAAATTATGTATTTTATGAGATTAAAAGAGTTTTATATTTATATTTGTTGTTGCTAAATATATTTATATTTGTTGTTGTTAAATATATTTATATTTGTTGTTGCTGAATGTTTATGAATTAAATAAAATGAAGCTTTTTAGACAGCATTTTGATTTTTGGGAAAATAATATATATGAATCGATTTTGAATATAAATGATGGCACATCATCCAACAGTAATTGACAGAGGTATGCAGGGTCGAACCTTCGCCTAGAGCAGTGGTTTCCAACCTTTTTCGTACTGCGACCCCTTATGAGCAACAAATATGACCTAAAATAGTCGGTTCAAGCATAGCTGTGTATATGCAGTAGAAAACAAACGTAATTAAAAGTAATGTGAAACCATCTGTTGAACAAAACCTTATTTATTGGTTATCTTTCATACACTATAAACACAGTCAGTGAGATGGCTGGTGTTGCACATTGGTGACCAGCTTGTCTATGCGTGGCACCGTTGTTGACAGAGCACACCTCAGATCTGGCTGCACCATCATTCTGTTCATGTACTTGGTCTTTATTCTCAGTAATGCAGAGAAGCGAGCTTCACACAGATATGTCAATGAAAAGGGCATCAGATGGCGGATGGCTGCACTTACAACTTTGGGATACGAAAAAACAATGGCTGACCAAAATAAAGGTAAGCTCTTCTCTTTGAAAGCATCTTGTGTTGTTGAGTCATTTCTTAAGGTAATAAACAGTTCGTGGGTGTTATCAGCACTGTTGAACATGTTGATTATGTCGTTGTCTGAGACTAGATACGGATTTCTGACAAATGTTAAATTGTCTCCTGTTAAGTCGGGGAAATACTTTGTAAACTCGCTGCGCAAAGATTGAAGGTTGTTGATAATCTGTAATTTGACATTGTTATCAAGCCATATATCCTTGGTGTCTTCAAGGAGTTCATTGAGGACAGGAAATATTTCAGTCTTATTCATTGCCCTTTTCCTTTCCCAAAGTTCTAACTTCGCTTGAAATGCTGAAAGTATATCGATGAAATCGATGATGGTCTTGTCTTTTCCTTGCAAAGAGAGGTTTAGTTCATTCAATCTGCCAAAAATATCAACAAGATAAGTCAACGATACCATATTATCTTGCAAAAATGTTACCAGCTATTCCTTCTTTTCTTATGTAAAAACGTCTCTGTACTCGACCCGCGGTTCAAGGCCAGCTTAATCATATTGCCTTTCAATAACCATTTCACTTCAGTGCGAAACAAGAGATTTTGCTGATCCGCATCGATCTGTTCACAAAAGCGTTGAAACAAGCGTGTGGTGTGTGCACTTGATTTTTCGTGTTTAAGAGCTTTATCACCTGCTTAATCACTTTCATCAACTTGAGAAACAACGTATTCGAAGCCAGGGCCTCACGTGCTTTAAATCGCGAGGTATGGCTCAACATAGCTGAAGCACTATCTGTACAAAATCCGTGCAACAATTTCCATTTGATATCGTTTGCTCTGAATAATGTATCAATAGTCTGATAAGCGTCTTCCTCGTGTGTTCTGGAAAGCAGGTCTAAACAACACAAAAACTAATCTTTGAACACAGTTATGAAAGTACCGCACAAATGAATGCAAGAAGTTGTGCACAAAATGAAACATCCGTAGACTCGTCCAGCTGCACAGCAAACGGCCCAGTGGACTTCAATTGATCGATGACTTGATCTTTGATGTTCTCAAACAATCAACGAAATCCTACGTTGTACAGTGTTGTCCGAAAGTGATAGTAAGTAAAGCTTGTGCTCTGTTTCATTTCGATCAATAGACGATTTATGTGTTTTGTGCACGGGAATATCAACTCTTCAGAAATTGTGTGTGGTTTCTTGGCTTTAGCAATCCGTATTGATACTAAAAATGACACTTCAACAGCGGCTTATTTTGTTGCTGGAATACTTCGGAGTTATCCAATCGAGACCTGCCTACATGTACATCATAAGCGATACAGTTGAACTTCAACTTTAAAATGAGTGAAATAATAACATAAAGATGTGCACCAGTGTTCTCAATTATTTCTCATACGACCCCAAAATGTAAATTGAAGCAGAACGCAGCCCCAGGATATATGCTACCAATTATTCTCTTCATGTAGGCCTGTATGTACACTGTGTTAATAATGCAAAATTCTTCAGAGATGAGGCATGCGCCTTCATATGCTTCCCTTTGGAGTCACCACTGTCGGCTACGTACTGGATACATAATGAAAATATTAGAATATGTATTAAAAAAAATAGGTTTTATTCAGTAAATAACCTTTACTTGGACAGGACATTGCCAAGAAGGGACCCCACGTCATTCTATAGTAAGGATTCGATTTCCCAAATATTGTATTCCATAGAGTACTCCAAAAGTACACCAAAGTCTCCAAAGTACTCCATAGAGAAATAAAACGTTTTCCCTGCGAAAGTGAACCTTCCTTATGCAAAAGGATCATGTACTCTGCGAAGGGGCCAAAGCACTCAAAGTACACTTGATTATATTATTAATTCTAATTCTATTTCACATATTCAACAAACATTTTCTCTTAGACCTAAGTGTAACAAAATAGGCCAACTCCTCAGTTCTTTCGACCCACATAAAAAAGGTTTGTGACCCTCATGGGGTCACGACCCAAAGGTTTCCCTCCATGGGACCTAGAGGGTATTGTTGGTATAAATTACAAGACTCATTCTATAATGAAATATGAATAGGCTTGTTTAGAAGGAAAGAAATAAGACGTATTAACCGAACAGAAAGATTTATATAAATATATTTAGTGGTAGTGGCCTTTTATATGTTATTCGTAGTTGACAGTAAAAAGAATGAATATATGCTAAAGACAATATTATCAATTAACTGTATCTTTTATTCTCTAAATAGCAGGCATATTTACCTCCATCCCACTGTGGGAAGATGTGGCACGATGTGGGAGGAAGATAAATACCTTCAGCGAAAACTCAATAAGCACTAAAACTATAAATACTTAAAAAGGCAAATATCAAAGGGAGACAATTCAAACATTCTTACGGTACAAAAATAGAGTTTTCTGCCTTATCTTGCATTAAAAAAAAAAATACTTATATAATAACAAATAGAATTTAAGTATTTAATCCTGAATGAATAAATATCTCCAGAAAATTACTAATACGTCCAGAACTTAGAATATACAATTCGACGTGTTTCTCTTTTTGGTTAAATTACAGTTTTTAGCAACTATGTTAGGGAAAGGCTTGTTTAGGGGCTGTGAATACATTTTCAGTAATAATTGTAATATGTCATTATGTTCATGTATTTATTTTGTGTTTTGTTGTTGATGTATTTTGTTTGTTTTTTTAATAGTTAAAATAGCGTTTTTTATTTTGAAATTAGGTATACAAATCGCGGTAATCATTACTATTGCTGACAAATTATTTTAAAGAAATTACTGGGGAAATTAGTAAAAAACAATTTATTTTGCTTTACCATTCATTTGTGGCCTATTTGCGTTAAAAAAATAATAGACGTTATAAGCCTTTGAAGTTCCTTAAATATCGGATCTGAGGAAAGCAGCCATCTTTGTTTGCGAGTTTACTAACAACGATGGCTACTTTCCTCAGATCCGATATTTACAATTTAAAAGGCTTACAGCCTCTATTAAATATTTTAGTTTTTTTAATGGAGCGGTTATGTGGTTGGTTGGTTAGGAAGATTGTCAGGATGAAGAACATAACTTGGCAGGGTTAGTTGTATCTGACCGCATCTGACTGAAATAGAATATTGAACAAGAAAAATGGTCACCATCTGCCATAAATAAGACCACATCTCCACAACTAAATAGGTATCAACTTTTATTTCAGGGAAAACTGGAACACAACGAGAATTGTTCAGTAGGTTGGCTTTTGTTGATAAACGAAAGCTGTATCCTGAGAGTTTCATTCTGGCCGGCCACCTGTAGTGAAACGGCGAGCACAGGATATCTTATCAAGAAGCGATCAAATGGGAACTGATTTGAATTGTCTTTTTGGGCGTGAAAATACATCTACGTGTATTAATCTTGCTTTAGATGTATCATTACACTCATGCAGTTAACAGTCCGGGCCTGAGTGTGCAAAACCAAACCACGACTCACTCTAACGCATGATACTGCGCATACATTTAAACAAAATAAATCTCTCGTGTAACTGCTACAGTATTAGACATTTACTGTTTTAACGCAAATAGGTCACAAATAAGTAGGTAAAGTGGCACAGTTGCGGAAATGGGTGACAAATGCAAGGGAGATAACTACATTCAATCATATTCAATCATCGAATGAAAAGTAATTTTGTTTTTTCGTAAAAAAGAATTATTGTAGTTTAAGAAAATAGTTTTTGTAATCGAAGGCATGTTACTTAATTGATGAATAGGAGACGGCAATTATATTACAATATTCCTGGAATAGGTTTGTAGTCAGTCAATCAAATAAGCATAAAGTGAAGAACCGAAGCTAAGGGTAGCGGTCCATATTTACCTAGGGAAATTCTAATGCGTGTTAGATAATACTACTGATATAATAAATGAAGCAAGGACGGTCGGAGCTGTATAATGTCCCCAACGGAGAAGATGACATAGTGTTTGATGGGGGAGTGTTAGTAGTTTTTATGTGTGAGTGAAAGTTTTTCCTACCTTCTTAAAGTATGTTTGTTTTGTGAGAGTAACTTAGGTAGGATGTACTATAAGAAATTATGTAATTGGATGAAAATGATTGATAATTTCTGAAAACATGCATCAGTTAGTGGCATGAAGCCTGATCTTTTTGGAATTGTATGTAGCAGCCATGTTTTGTGTTCTATAATGTTTGCTTGTATAGGGGAAAAATCGTGATTGTTTTATATAATAGAAGATAGCGTTCTAAAATGGAATGCTGCTGCCACATCTGGCGAGGTGCTGCACAGAGCACTATTTCCTGCCTTGACAGAGTACAAAATCGATTTCCTAATCTAGTGGATGGAGGTGATCTCTTCTCCTTCCAACTCCTTTATAGAATAGACGTTACTAGTCTCTCTCTCTACTTTATCGTTATTTCCATGGAAGGTGCTCGACTGAGCTCCAACCTTTGATTCCTCATTGTAAGATATCCATAGCAAGAACTTGTCTTCCTACCACAGTGGAAAAATATTTTTTTTCTCCCTTCATGTGCCTAGTGTCAGGCGGAATTTCTATGAACAGAGCTTCGTTGCAAGGGCTTCCAACCTGTAAAACACATTACCACAGGACTGCTTCCCTGCCGATTACAACTTAGTCGTCTTCAAATCCAATATCAACAAATTCTTGGTCAAGCTGAAAACGTATACAACTTATTTTTGTTCTAAATCTTTTTAATTAAACAAAATGATTTTATTTATTTTTGACGAATTGATAATAATTTTTTTACGATTTTTTACGTTGCCGAGTCTGTAATATTTTAATCTTTAACTTACACAATTGAAGTTTTCTTTCGCATATGGTTGGGTTATTCGGACTACTATTCTCATCTTGGTTGTTATATTCATAAGGAAATTCCACCTGACGAGTTCTTGCTGTGAATGTCTTACAAGAAGGAACCAGAGATATGAGAACACACACACATGCACATACACACACACACACACACACATATATATATATATATATATATATATATATATATATATATATATATATATATATATATATATTTATATAAGGTATTTTTAAGTAATTATTTTTATTGGTGAGTGTAGCGTTCGTTGTTATTTTGCTTACTATTATTTTGATTGTCTCACTTTCCTAAGTGATTAAGATGCAGAAAATTGCATTATTAGTCGCCCTTAACTTCATAGGACGTATTTTTCCGTTAATATATATTTTTATTTATTTTATACGTACATAAAAGTAATCCATGGACACGTGTTTCTGGCTCACAGCCGTCATCAGCATGGCTAACTTAGACAGAGATCGGACCTTCGATATTGATGTCTATAGTCCAGCGTTCTACCACTGGACCAAGACGTAGAAATATGTACGATTTTTATCACCTAAATATTTAATGTATTTTTATGTAATTATTTTTATTGGTGATTGTAGCATTCGTTGTTATTTTGCTTACTATAATTTCGATTGTCTCACTTTCCTAAGTGATTAAGAAAAATATATATTAACGGAAAAATACGTCCTATGAAGTTAAGGGCGACTAATAATGCAATTTTCTGCATCTTAATCACTTAGGAAAGTGAGACAATCAAAATAATAGTAAGCAAAATAACAACGAACGCTACAATCACCAATAAAAATAATTACATAAAAATACATTATATATATATATATATATATATATATATATATATATATATATGTATAAAATGCTTATACAATAGCTTTTACTTGTACAGCTGCAATACTTCCACCAAAGCCTTCATCAGATGATGACATGACTGAGGGTTCAGGTTAGGGTGTTGGGGCTGCAGTATCATTATCATTAACCCAGAGCGCCCCAGTAGTATCTCACAATACTATCATACTTTGTTGGATTGTCGTCACTGTACGATTGCTCTATCCACGCTAATGTAGATAGAGCCTTCTCTTGTATTTTTATTTGTATGTCTTCTTGTCCGATGGGGAAAGACCAAGATTATTCAAGATTACGTAGGTTGAGTTGGCAATAAAACCTCAGCATCCGACTTTAATAGGAAATACAATGTTTTCCAGTAATTTCTAACACATTGTTTTCGTAGATCTTCATATCTTTCCAACTTGCGCTGGTGTGCCCAGTCAAAATTTTCCTCAAATAGAACTCTTAATTCAATAAAAAAACTTTTTTTTAAAATTAACGGACCAAATAACAATATCCGGACGCTGATCTGTTAACGTTATTTAAGTTGGAAAGGTGAACTGGTGTTCTAAGTCAGACACAATGCACCAGTCTGTGCAGCCATCAAACAATGACAATCTCTGCCTATTTTTACACAAAGATTTTGAACTATTTCCTTCTTTAACGAAATAAATCGTTCTAATGGTGACATTGAGAGCTTTATTAGCAGTCTCACAACATATCTGCAAAGCCTCCACAACAATCTTCAATACTTTATTGTGTAGCTTCTAACAGCATGCTCGCATCCTGTGGGAATATGTTTGCGGTTGGCAGTTTTCCCACATGCTCCGCATCGATTGGATGTAGTTAACCCCCAAGCATGAAGGTTTACTGGTGTTGGTAAGATATCGTAAACTACCTTCATGAGAAAACTTAATTTTTTAAGCTCCATGTATTTGAGGTCGGGTTATATGATTTCTCTGTCTTTTGAACTCTCCCACTTGGTCCACGCGCACTGTTTACTTTAACTTACAGTAATGCGTGTGGGATCCTGAAGATGATGAATTTCTTCCAAAACCATTTTCCTTTGGTTTACAAGGAATGATAAAATGCCTATTGTGGAAGTGAAAAATGTGGAACCTGTAAAGAGAGAATGGCACCTAAAAAGAGGCCCAGACGGAGTAATATGGAGCGATGCTAGCAGCCTGGCATTAGAAGCATTGTTAGAAATATGAGGAGTAACTGCTAAAGATGCTGCTTATCTACAAAAGAATATTTTAGATCTGCATGCCGTCCAATTGGCAATAGAATCATAGAGAGGCATCATCGAGCTATAAAAGCTGTGGCAGCAAGAAGCCAAATTTCGCCCCAAGAAGCAGTCTTTTGGTATAACATGGTGCCGAAGGCTGGCCAAGACGAAACGATCTGTTTTCACATATGACTGGCGACATCCACTGGCTATAACGGAGAGAGTGGAACAGAGGTAAGGAAAAATCATGGTGAGTGAGGAAGTGTGGGTACAACCAGCTGGGGGAGAAGAATTATAACTGAGGTACTCTAAAAACAAAGTGTCAGTTAATGGAGTGCCACGTCATGTACTAGATATAAAGAGAGTTTCTATAGGTTGTAGATGAAGTCCCTCAAGAAGAACCCATACGAAGGTTGCAATGCAGAATGAAGACGTCTAAATAGATCGCGGATTATGAAACCAATTATTGATCTTGAAGATCAAGGGGGCGTGTGATAAAATGTCTTGTTGCCACCTGTAGCAAATAAAAAGAGTGTGGAAGGGACTTACCTCAGATTTCTGGATGAGTTTGTGTAACGTGTAAGGTCTGTTTACGGGTGAAAAAGAAAAGCAAAATGGCGTCCGCGCCTGATTATATACTGGCGGGTTTCGCGAAGTAACGTGAAATTTTGTTACTCATATGCAAATAAGATGGTGCTGGTTTGGATAAAAAGCTTGTTACTCATATGCAAATAAGATGGTGCTGGTTTGGATAAAAAGCTTGTTACTCATATGCAAATAAGATGGTGCTGGTTTGGATAAAAAGCTTGTTACTCATATGCAAATAAGATGGTGCTGGTTTGGATAAAAAGCTTGTTACTCATATGCAAATAAGATGGTGCTGGTTTGGATAAAAAGCTTGTTACTCATATGCAAATAAGATGGTGCTGGTTTGGATAAAAAGCTTGTTACTCATATGCAAATAAGATGGTGCTGGTTTGGATAAAAAGCTTGTTACTCATATGCAAATAAGATGGTGCTGGTTTGGATAAAAAGCTTGTTACTCATATGCAAATAAGATGGTGCTGGTTTGGATAAAAAGCTTGTTACTCATATGCAAATAAGATGGTGCTGGTTTGGATAAAAAGCTTGTTACTCATATGCAAATAAGATGGTGCTGGTTTGGATAAAAAGCTTGTTACTCATATGCAAATAAGATGGTGCTGGTTTGGATAAAAAGCTTGTTACTCATATGCAAATAAGATGGTGCTGGTTTGGATAAAAAGCTTGTTACTCATATGCAAATAAGATGGTGCTGGTTTGGATAAAAAGCTTGTTACTCATATGCAAATAAGATGGTGCTGGTTTGGATAAGAAGCTTGTTACTCATATGCAAATAAGATGGTGCTGGTTTGGATAAAAAGCTTGTTACTCATATGCAAATAAGATGGTGCTGGTTTGGATAAAAAGCTTGTTACTCATATGCAAATAAGATGGTGCTGGTTTGGATAAAAAGCTTGTTACTCATATGCAAATAAGATGGTGCTGGTTTGGATAAAAAGCCTGTTTTCAGAGAAGGGTGTGTGATTTGGAGTCATGTGCATGTACAGTACTGAAGCGTGACGATTTTAACCGTGAAAACCAAAACCAGAGGCTTCTTTGAACCACCAAATTATATATATATATATATATATATATATATATATATATATATATGTGTGTGTTAAGCCTGGAAGTTGGGAAATTATGGAATGCATCCCATAATTTCTTGAGTTCCAGAGGAATACACACTTTGAGTAGTAATTTCTTCATAAAAGAAAGTTTAGCTCGAAAGTTTAAAGAATATGACACCATCCATCCCATCCTGGTTAAACACATTACGTTGCTAAATAGATATTTAATTGAAAATTATTGAATTTTTCAATATTACCATTGAATTTGTTTATTTTGTCTCGTATCCAACTATGTATGTTTTCTACCAAATTGCAGACACACAATCGTATCATCGAGATTTAGAATATTTTATCTTATTATAATAAATAAATTGAATCGATCTTTTTTGTCTCCTTTTGATATCACTAAAGTTATAATAATTGTATTTGACTTTATATATATATATATACAGGGTGTTTCAAAAGTCTTGGGAACATTACAAATGCGTATATCTCATGAACTATTCCAGGTAGAAAAATGAAACTGGTGCCATTTTAAAGCTTGCTTAATCAAGTTTTTGGTCATACTAATGATTTCCGTGTTATCTTTCCAGGTGCAGTAATGGCGTTCTCTAAACAAGACAAGGCATTTTGCGTCCTCCAATTTGCAAAGACTGAATCGTGGACATGTGTTCAGCGTGCATTTCGCAGGAAATGTAAAAAAGAAGCCCCTGAAAGGAAATCCATTGTCAGATGGCATGCTAAATTTGTGAAAGATGGATGTTTGTGCCCAAGTAAGCGAACAGGTCGCCCTTCAACTTCAGAAGATGCAGTTGAGCAAGTTCGGACAGCCTTTCAGCGGAGCCCCCGTAAATCAGTGAGAAGAGCCAGCAGGGAACTTCAGCTTGCTCCAGCAACTGTCTGGCGTGTCTTAAGGAAACGACTGCAAATGGTACCTTACAAGCTCAAGTTGGTCCAAAAGTTGAAGGACACTGATAAGCCACTTCGCCGTGACTTTTGCATTGCAATGCAAGAGAAGTTGGAAGATAACGGCTTTGATGACCGGCTTGTTTTTAGCGATGAGGCGACCTTCCATCTGAATGGCAAAGTTAACAAGCATAACACTCGCATATGGGGTACTGAGAATCCTCATGAACTTCTTGAGCACGAGCGAGATTCACCAAAAGTGAACGTGTTTTGTACAATTTCCAAGAAAGGTGTCTATGGACCGTTCTTCTTTGAAGAGGCAACTATCACTGGTGAATCCTATCTCAACATGCTGGAAGACTGGTTAATGGCTCAGTTGGAACAAGCAGAATCTGATGACTTCATTTTTCAACAAGATGGTGCACCACCACACTGGAGTCTTAGAGTAAGGCAGTTTCTTAACACCAGGCTGCCTGGTAGATGGATTGGGAGATCTGGGCGAGGTGATGACGTTCTCATGCCCTGGCCTCCTAGGTCTCCAGATCTTACCCCGTGTGACTTTTTCCTTTGGGGCTTTGTCAAGCAACAAGTCTATGTGCCGCCCCTTCCAAGAGATATTGACGAACTAAAGGCTCGAGTAACGGCAGTTGTGGGAACCATTGACGTCAAGATGCTGGAACGCGTTTGGCAGGAAATGGACTATCGACTAGATGTCTGCCGTGTGACGAATGGTGCTCATATTGAGCAACTTTGAAGATTCCCCACAAAACTTGAAACTTTAACCTTTCCAACGGTACCAATTTCATTTTTCAACTCCTAATAGTTTTTGAGTTATTAAAAATCGTTATGTTCCCAAGACTTTTGAAACACCCTGTATATATATATATATATATATATATATATATATATATATATATATTTGTGTTATAGTGGAATAATTCCAGGAGGAAATCCGGGTATGAGAGCTCAATGTAGTAAACAGAGCAATAATAAAATATAATAACACGAAATCACATAATTGTCGATGCAATAATTTATTTCAACCGTTCGGTTTTTTCAAGCATCACTCAGACAATTACATTTTTGAGACTGATAGAAAATTGAATTTCCCTACCACAGTTCCAATACAATCATAGATGGTAGTAGTAGCAACCAATTTGATACATCTTTTATAGAGAGGGGGAAAAATTTAAAACTTATATTTAACTATGGCCGACGAAGGGGAGGGATCTTTAAGTTAATCAACTAAAAACTGCCATGTCAAAATTATGACACATACGACTTGGCGATATCAACCATATAGGCAATTTTACTCACGCGCATACACAAAACTAAATACGCACACGTCATATGCGCACTCACATACATAATCTCACTCGCACATTATCATAATTAAGCATAATCACATACGCAACTTTTATTCATCTCCAGCCAGAATGCGTCCGGCGAAACCCGTGTTCTCAAATTCGGTTAGAGAAAAGAAAGAAAGAAACAATTAACAGGCACAGAGAATATATAGACAGACCGCGTGTCATAAATTCTCAGTCCGTCTGGGTTGAAATAAGATTACACGCACATACATATATGTATACATACAAATCCATACGCACATACACACACATATATACACATACACACCCACACATATACATATCTATACACATATACATATACACACATATATACATATATATATATATATATATATACATACATATACATACATGAATACACCCATATATATCTCTGAATCTATTTGAAATATTGACCAAATGCATACGCATGTAGTTGTTCACACATGTAAACATACATACACATACACACACACACACATATATACATATACGCACATATACACACATATACGTACGCACACATACATATATATCCACACACCTACACACAATATTTACATAACACTCTATATTCTTACTGATGTAATATGAGTTCTAAAAATTAGTCTTACCTTATTTATATTTTAGATTAATTTGATAATCTATTATTATAAATATCATGCGGGGGGGGGGGGTTATCGTACCTAATGTTATTCAATTTGGTATCTTCACCGTTGTAATTCTAGAGGCCCATCGGATTACTAATTCAAGTCTAATAATGTCTATTGGTAATATTTGACATTTATACTTATATTAATTCAAAAAACTAGTGTATTACCTGCAGAAAAAATTTTCATACCACTATCTTATTTTAAGTAAATAATAAATATCCGCGTATCCACAAATACTATATATCACCAAGTCAGTAAATCTGTGTCTATCACAGATATTATTATAAATATTATGGGGGGGGGGGGGGTTTACCGTAAGTAATGTTATTCAATTTGGTATCTTCACCGTTATAAGTCTAGAGGTCCATCGGATTACCAATTCAAGTCTAATAATGTCTAGTGGTAATATTTGGCATTTATACTTATATTAATTCAATAACCGCAGAATTTTTTTAAAAACACTATCTTATTTTAAGTAAATAATCTGAATAAATAAATATTTCAAAATACCATTATATACGCATACACACAAATACTATATATCACCAAGTCGGCAATTCTGTGTCTATAGCAGATATTATTATAACTATTATGTTGGTGGTGGGGGGGGGGGGTTACCTTAAATAATGTTATTTAATTTGGTATCTTCACCGTTATAAGTCTAGAGGTCCATCGGATTACTAGTCGTTGATTATTTTAATATCTGTGATAGACACAGATTTACTGACTTGGTGATATATAGTATTTGTGGATACGCGGATATTTATTATTTACTTAAAATAAGATAGTGGTATGAAAATTTTTTCTGCAGGTAATACACTAGTTTTTGAATTAATATAAGTATAAATGTCAAATATTACCAATAGACATTATTAGACTTGAATTAGTAATCCGATGGGCCTCTAGAATTACAACGGTGAAGATACCAAATTGAATAACATTAGGTACGATAACCCCCCCCCCCGCATGATATTTATAATAATAGATTATCAAATTAATCTAAAATATAAATAAGGTAAGACTAATTTTTAGAACTCATATTACATCAGTAAGAATATAGAGTGTTATGTAAATATTGTGTGTAGGTGTGTGGATATATATGTATGTGTGCGTACGTATATGTGTGTATATGTGCGTATATGTATATATGTGTGTGTGTGTGTATGTGTATGTATGTTTACATGTGTGAACAACTACATGCGTATGCATTTGGTCAATATTTCAAATAGATTCAGAGATATATATGGGTGTATTCATGTATGTATATGTATGTATATATATAATATATATATATATGTATATATGTGTGTATATGTATATGTGTATAGATATGTATATGTGTGGGTGTGTATGTGTATATATGTGTGTGTATGTGCGTATGGATTTGTATGTATACATATATGTATGTGCGTGTAATCTTATTTCAACCCAGACGGACTGAGAATTTATGACACGCGGTCTGTCTATATATTCTCTGTGCCTGTTAATTGTTTCTTTCTTTCTTTTCTCTAACCGAATTTGAGAACACGGGTTTCGCCGGACGCATTCTGGCTGGAGATGAATAAAAGTTGCGTATGTGATTATGCTTAATTATGATAATGTGCGAGTGAGATTATGTATGTGAGTGCGCATATGACGTGTGCGTATTTAGTTTTGTGTATGCGCGTGAGTAAAATTGCCTATATGGTTGATATCGCCAAGTCGTATGTGTCATAATTTTGACATGGCAGTTTTTAGTTGATTAACTTAAAGATCCCTCCCCTTCGTCGGCCATAGTTAAATATAAGTTTTAAATTTTTCCCCCTCTCTATAAAAGATGTATCAAATTGGTTGCTACTACTACCATCTATGATTGTATTGGAACTGTGGTAGGGAAATTCAATTTTCTATCAGTCTCAAAAATGTAATTGTCTGAGTGATGCTTGAAAAAACCGAACGGTTGAAATAAATTATTGCATCGACAATTATGTGATTTCGTGTTATTATATTTTATATATATATATATATATATATATATATATATATATATATACTAGAAGAATACCCGTCCTAAGCAATAAATATCGCATTACTTTAAAATTTTAATGCTGTTTCTTTCTTTGGAGGTTATGATACGTTTTTGGTGGCACCCCGCTAAATGGTAAAGTTGACAAAAAATTAAATAATGTGTCAACGCTGTGGCCTCAAATACATATTTCCTAATTCATAAGTATAAATTCAATAGTTTAGGATTTTATCGAACACATACATATTATTGCCGCTAACCAATCATTTTAAAAATGTATTACTTAATATAACTCAGAATTTGATGTAGAGAAATTCTTTTCTTCGAAAAAAAAATAAAATAATGTGCCCAGGTTACTCAACATTCGAAAATTCAAAATGATCGGTTCATAAAAAAGGTAAAATAATAACTTTGTATATATGCACCCCCTAAATGTTAACATTTACAAAAAAAAAAAAAAAAAAAAAAAAAAAAATTATGTGCACACGTTCATTAGTTTAGGCGATTCAAATATTTTTGAGGCGCATCCCCTAAATGGTAAGGTTTACAAAAAGAATGATGGTGCCAACGTCCCAAGTGAAACTGTTTGGTATTTAAAAACGTATTTTTAACGTGATTTATATTTTAAAATTTATTACGTAAAGTAAAAGAAAAAAAGTATAATTTTTCTCAATAATTTTCACACCTGAATATATATATATATATATATATATATATATATATATATATATATATATATATATATATATATATATATATATATATATATATAAAATGAAGCATTTAATTTATTTTATTTTGTTTAGCTTCTCGGAGATAGTTTGTAGACTTTATCTTACATTTAAAAAATATATATTTTCACATTTTTATTTTTCGTCAATCTTCGAGTCGGTGTTCGTAGCCATATATTTATCTAGATTGTAATTGATTTCTTTATCTTCATTTGTCGTCATAATTTGTAGTCCTCTTAAAATACGTTAATTTTACGTACATTTGCGATAAAGAAAATAATCAAAGGGAGATAATTTGTGAATAGAGTTACTTCCCTTGTATTTTAGCTGTAAAAATTATTCTTAGCTTGTATACTTTACACTATATTAGTGTAATCAAGTAATCTCAATCAGTACCCTCTCCCTCATTTTATAAAGGATGGAATTATGTGCTAGGTCCTAAAAGGCGCCATCGTTTGTGTGGGAGAGTCCCTCACTTCTGAGAGAATGCCGAGGGTGCTGAAGGAATGATTTAAAGACAATTATTACCGGCCATGAACGCGACCCAACACTAAGTTTGATCTTCTGTCATATCCATCTCCTGTTATGGAGATTGTTGTGTGTTATGGCATACCAACCGTCATTGGGTCATTTTATGCCAACATTGTACATGTTTTTATTTTGTATGTGGGTGATTTGGAGATTAATTTGAATTTGAAGAGAGTTTTGTCACAGATGTCACCTGGTCTTTCAAAATATTCACATATTTAGTATTGGCCGGGCACAACGTCGCTTAATTCCCGTAATCTAACAAGAACTGGTGTGTCAACGAAAATATACATGCATCCAGCCATCGAGGAGAGACAGTTAACTACAAATCTCAGCCAATAATGTAATATGCTTAATATGCAGAGGTGAATTAATGGGGTGAAAAGGGACATGTAATTTTCCCCACGTTTTTTCCATAAAATATTTTCCAGCAATGAATAAAAATCACATTGATGGTTTAATATACAAACTGTCCTAATATGCAAAAACGGAATTACCCCATTGTGTGGCTAACAAAATATATCAGTCATGACCTTTACGTGATGTCAGGTTTAAATAGTCCCTATTTACTTGCCTCCCCACGAGGACAGAGTTAGACACAAGATCTGTTTGTAACATGGAGAAAATGCAGCTCGCCAAAAAGAGGCATTTTGAATTGGGACAAAAATAAAAATTGCCTCAGTTTAGAAGAATTTCTCCTTCACTGACCGAGGGCAGAAAAGATGAAGTGTATTATCAAAAGAGATGCTACACTTTGCTCCTAGCGAAAAGGCCAAGGACGAGCAGCTTTGTTACGCTGTAAAAGAAATAGTCGATGAGTTTGTAGAGGAAAAGCTGTAGCAAAATAAATTGACGAAGACATTTCGTACAAATATAAGAACAATCGAATCTTGTTGACTGACAGAGAGACTAGTAACGCATACGTGATCCACCTTTACACGAAGGAAAGAAAGAAGTTTTTATAGTAGCAGTCGTCTCCAACTTCAAGGAAGACATCCAGTGCACATCAGCCGAAATGGTATACGGCACAACACTCCGTCTTCCAGGCGAATTTTTTGCGTAGAAACAAACAACTCTGACAGAAGCGAACAACTACGCTTCACGTTTGAAACGTATTATGTCAAAAATAATGTTCACACTTACTAGAACACAGCAACGTGAGGCATATTTGCCTGTTCCTTGTCGGAAAAAGGTTTTCAAACACTTTCATGGAATCGCACACCCAGTGCTACTCAAAAACTAATAACAGACAGATTTTTCTGGCCGAAAATGAATAGACATTCGAATCTTGTTTCTGAAACTCGGTTAACACGAGTACGTTAGGCTGACAGAGAGACTAGTAATGCATGCGTGATTCACCTTTACGCGAAGGAAAAAAAGAAGCAGTCGTCTCTCTGACGTCACGAGGGCTCAGGTTCTTGCCTGTTGCTACTGCTGCTGCTTCCACAAAAGCATCCATGTGGGCATCAAACATGTTTATGGGAATCTATAAATAGATAAAAAAAAGAGACTAGTAATGCATGCGTGCTCCCCCTTTACATGAAGAAAAAAAATGAAGTCTTTTAGTAGCAGTCGTCTCTCTGACGTCATGAGGGCTCGGGTTCTTGCCTGTCTCTGCTGCTGCTTCCACAAAAGCATCGAACATCATGATGGGAATCTATAAATAGATAAAAAAAAGATATTTGTTAAGTGCCACCTGATTATTCTTTTTAAACATATCACAATTTTTCTAGTTTCCAGTTTTTTATAACTTTTATTCACCCTAAACAAGGCATATTGCCACTGAAGCCTAAGGGGCTACTATGATATCGACCAGATTTTTAGAGGGTGGCAACCTGGTTTGAGAGTTGAGCAGCAAGATGTTTGTTCATCTTACATTTAAATTTTTGCATGTTGGTACGGTCGGGGAATCAGGGAGCAGGAAGTGAATTCCAAAGAAGAAAGAAGCTTACAGAGTAGAAAATCTTCCGGCATCTAGTGACCTTTCTAGTGAAGTGGTACGTTTTTGTTCCTAGTCAATATTCGCATAATTGTGAATTTCTTCGATAAGGATCCAACATAGACATCCAAAAGAATACTTATAAAACGATTTGATTTCTGTTAAAATTGTTCTGTAACGTTGCTCCTGGCTTCAGATAGTGTATTTTAGATGACAGTAGCGTCTTTGAAAAGTGCCAAGAACCACGCTAACAATTAATATAAATGTAGCTAAATTAGCAAATTAAAAAGATGAATTAAAACATGAATGTTATGAATAGGTCACCATTTAGTCAGTGGTGAATTAAACGACAGGGTTTTGTGAATGAAAGAGAGAAAACGTGAGTTAGAGAACAAAATATATTTATACATTAACAATTTTACAGAGATGTAAAATATATTTTGAAAGATCAAAGTTTGTTGAGTAGATGTCGCCCATAAGAACTCTGATTTTGTTGACCAGTTCACTGTTTTTATCAGTTTTTTTTTCATTTGGTATCGGCTTCTTACTTTTTGGGTTAAAAACAAGCAGGAACTATTTTCACTAGTTGAAAATATTGAGTTCATACCTCCATGTCAAAATTATGTTTTTTTTATTTCGCAGATGCCTACTTAGTCAGTGACACATAGTTTAAAGTAAATGATTTTAGTGACTCCTTTTTCCAGAAGAAACAAAGAAGCGATATATATATATATATATATATATATATATATATATATATATATATATATATATATATATATATATATATATAAACAATAGAACATCTTATGCAAATTAACCTGCATATCTGTGCTAGCACACGTTTACATGGCTGGAAAACAATTAAATGTTAAATTGTCCGAAAGTAATAGCATAAAATAGAAATTTGGGCCAGCAAAATAAATATCTACACAAGGAGGTCACAGTTACTGGGGTGGGGAACGTTTTAAGCATGTCATTTATTATTATCACAAATCAGCAGAAATCAAGTTCCCCCTTTCCCTTATATGCGTACATATTGTAGAATCATAGGTATCAATCACATACATGTATAAACAGAATTCATGCACACACACACACACATCATAATACACACAAACCATTTATACACCCCCTACTCACACATGCCCAGACAATACGTACATTCAAATACATATGTCTTGACCCAATACAGGCAAGCACAATTTAGATTAACATATGCACACTTTCATTGGCTGGACATATTTGAAACTACATACATTGCAGGTTCTGCCACACAGAAGTAGAGAGTGTGAGCCACCTGACATCCAGTTGTAAGGTCTCCTGGGGGATGGCTATTATACAATGCGACACAATGGAGTGTGTAAATATCTTCACTGGACTATTTGTAAAAAGTTGAATATCCAGTGTAGCAGCAAGTCCTGGGAGCATATACCAGAAAGAATAGTTGGAAATAATTTATACACCATCCACTATGACTATGCAATCCCTACAGCTACATATCTAGAAAACAGAGCTGTTAAACCTGACATCGTAATATGGGACAAAAGGAAGAAAGTAACAACCCTAGTTGAAGTCAGTGTCCCTCATGATGAGGATTAAACAGAGCTGAAAGGGAAAAGATTACGAAATACCAAGGTCTTATTTACGACATGAAAAGAAACTGGAATCTTAAGAAAATCTCCATCATTCCAGTAATTATAAGAGCAACAGGACTAATGAAAACATTTTTTAAAAGCTATCTGGCGAGTATACCCGGTGACCCGAGTGCAATAAAAATAGAAATACAAACAATTGCACTTAAAAGGACGGTTAGAATCTTAAAAAGATCTCTAGGCTGGAGTGTCTGAAATAGCCGGTGAATGTCTGGCATCCAGCAAAACGGAAAGATAAGAAAAATAAAAAATAAAAGGTATATTAAATATTTACATACACATATTATAATTCGCAATTACATACACACCTGCACTTACTCACTACACTGGCAATTTTGCTTCTGAATTATTATATTAAATCAATTAGGAATGTCCATTTAACATTACAATCAGATTTAAGAAGGAATAGGCAAAATTTAACTTTCTTACCTAAAATTCCACATTCATTTAAACCATTTATTTACTCAATTTGAATTTTCTATTTTCTGGTATGCATTCCACGATTGTGATATAGGTGTTTATATTAGATTGCAAACAACTGGATATGTATTTAATCTAAGAAGATTCCAAGCCCAAATCCTTGTTAGTGATAGATCTGTTAGGGAGCTGTTATATACTGATGATGCTGATGATGCTGATGATGCTGATGATGTTGATGATGCTGACATGGTGACACACTTCCTAGAGAATATGCAATACGTTGTGGATATCTTCACGAAGCTTCTACCTGCTTTGGACTGACGGTTAGCATTAAGAAAACTAAAGTCATGTCCACTCACGTCCCTTGCGGTCTGATGTCTTTGTCTATAGGAAGCGCCTTGAAGTCGTCAAGGATTTCGTCTACCTTGGTAGTACTTTATATAATAATGGATCTCTAGATGCAGAAATCAGACAGAGAATCAGCAAGGCATCAGAGGTATTCGACAGGCTGAAAAATAGAGTCTGGTCTGATGGTGATATAACTCTGACAACTAAAGTGTCAGTACATCAAACATGTGTGTTGTCATCCTTACTCTATGCCTCTGAAACATGGATGTTGTATCGATCACACATAAAATGCATCAAAAGATTTAATCGGCACTGCCTCAGACATATTCTTTGTCTGAAGTGGGACAGTTTTGTTGCTGATACAAATGTCTTAGCTTAGCCAAAGCCAAAACCACAAATATTGCTACGATTGTGACTAAGAACCAGATGTGTTGGATTGGTTATCTTGGCCGGCTTGATGACTGCAAACTCCTAAAATAGTTGTTTTATGGTAAGTTTCTTTTTGATGAAAGGTCCAGCATAAGCCAAAAAACGACTTCGAGATATTGTAAAGGAGAGTTTGACATCATCTGCTATTCCAGCAAACAATTGGGAGTCCCTAGCATCTGATCGTAGGCAGAGATCGACATGAGTGTCAGGTCTGCCTTCGTTGGCAGGAATGAAGAGCCATATGCGAGCCCATAAACGGGCATTAAATGAAGGAGTAGCACTCGTCTGACAAAACAATGTTGTAGTAATCATATATATATATATATATATATATATATATATATATATATATTTGGATTGTTCGGACCATTGTTCTCATCTTGGGTTTTATTCTTACAACGTTTCGGCCGATATAACTTCCAACCTTCTTCAGGTGTATCTTTATAATGGATCAGACACCTAAAGAAAGTCGGAGCTTATATTGGCCGAAAAATTGTGAGAATAACACCTAAGATGAGAAAAATAGTCTGAGCAATCCAAGTAATAAATATTATCAATCCTCATCTCAAAAATTAAAAAAAACATTATGTTGTGAAGTGATTATTCCTGAAACGTAAGAAACAATACACAAACAAAGGGAAAGATCAAAAGGACACAAACACGATGTTACTTCGTCGCTCGTCTGGTGCGTACTAACAATGACACGTTGCACACAACAAGTATTTATTTACCTACCAAATGGTTCAAGGGGAACAACTCCCAAATTCAAAGCGACAACACTACATCCCTCCTCACCTAACAAACAGTCAGATTTTGTTATATATATATATATATATATATATATATATATATATATATATATATATATACATAGTCCACGTGTGTGTGTGCGTGTGTGTGTAGGGTTACCATCCATAAGTTCATAGTTCGATATGTACAATGTGCGTGGAAGGTCTCTGTGGATCCGCTCTGATTTCAAGGGGTGGGGGACCCCTTCAAGTACATTTCGCTGAATTAAATAGTTGATTCGACTTGTTGTCTCTGTCGAAAAGGACTTTTTTTTCTAAGACAGAATAGAAACTTTACTCACTTATTTATCTATCTGATATAATCCTTGAGCCGTATTGGTGGTAGTCGCTTCCGCATTGGATTGCGTCTTACCACTTGTGGGTTATGTTTTGGTGTTGTCAGTGTGGGTGGCATTCGCGTCTGGCACTCGTGTCTGGAATCTGGGTTTTCCTGTTGTGGATGTGAGTATAACTCATCTTCAGAGGTGTAGAATCAGACTCTGAATTAATTATGGGATACCTTTTCTAGGCAACACGGTGAGTAATGTGATCACATTGTTATTTTGTTGTAAACTTTACCATTTAGGGTAGGGGTGCCCTTGAAACCGCACATCTATCCAAAGAACAAATTAAAATAAACGAGATACGATTTCCTAGCATCGGACAGATAGATTATAAAAACAAAAATACTGATCATGGGTGTTGTGTCAGCACTTTGTTTGCAAATACATTATGTTACTGTAGATTAATTTAATTTTGATTTACTATCTTCAAACAGACAAATAGTAAGGACTCCAAAGTTTAATAAACCTGTCATTAGCAATATTTGCTTATATACCAGAAATGAGAAGAATTTCTCCAGCACTCCACTTATTTTTAAATCGTGTGAAGAGTAATCCTACATCCCAAGAGTACAACGTTCAAACTCCTCGGCCTAACATTTACAGGTAACATGAATTGGAACAAATACATAGAAGACATTGCCAAGGCTCCTACAAAGAAAGTAAGCTCCCTCTACCGAGCTAGAAAACCCCTCATACCTGACAGTATTCTATATCTCTACAAAGCTATCATGCATGAAGTATTGTTGTCACATCTAGGCTGGTGCACCATCCACCAGTCTCTGCCTCTTAGACAAGGTCCAAAAAAGAGTCTCTAATCTAATAGGTCCCTCACTATTCACCAAGCTCCAGCCCCTGTCCCATCACCGTAATGTTGCATCCTTGTGCTTGTTTCACAACTACTTCAATGGAATGTACCCAGATGAATTTGCTCCTCTGGTGCCCCCTCGACGTAAATACACTCGACCAACCCAACAATCAGCTAAATCCCATCCATTCACTGTGGAGGCCCCAAGATGCCGGAAAGCCTTCTACTTCAAGAGCTTCTATCCTCGAGCTGCCGGCATTTGGAACTCCCTCCCTGCTCTCTGTTTCCGACGACTGTACCGGCCTACGGAAATTTAAAACTAATGTGAACAGGAATATCGCTGCACAGCTCTCAATTTAGGATGACCCCCCCCCCCCAAACTTTTATCCTAATTCTCAGTATATCATTATGTCTACAGTGACAACTTGTCTTGTTTGGGGGGAACTAAGTTATATATATATATATATATATATATATATATATATAGTGTATAGGTCCCCCGAACAAACATCACAGGATTTTCATAATGTAACTTATTCACAATCAAGGTAAGAATTAACATCCTTTCCCAGTAGGATCGGTTTAAAGTTTTTTTTATTTTCTTAAATAATTAAACATTGTTTTTTTAAAAAATTTATTTCAGGTGAAATATCTTTTTTAAATTGATGCAAAAACAAATAACGCAAATTAGTTTTATTGAGTATTTAGGGAAAAGAATAAGTTATATTCCACTAAACATGGCAAAACAAAGATGTTTTTTAACCAATAATCCAATTATAATATACAGTACTATATAGAAATATGATAAGAGTTGTTCTTAGTAGAAAGTGTTAAGACCAACTCCCATGGATTATTAATAAGTAACGAAAACCTTTGCACGAAAGGAAAAACAAAACCTTTTCTCATAACAAGAATGAAAGGGTTTATTCAATTACCTATAGCGTTTGGTATAGGTGGTAGAAAGTTGGACAGTGTTCAAGTGAGGAAAGGAAAAATAGAAAGTTCTTTGGGTTGCCGAAAGTCTGTGAGCAGTTATCTTCAGGCGAAGATAATCGCTGCTTGTGCGTCCAGTGGATAGAGACAGGAAAAAGAAGGAAGACGTCTTTCCTCGTTGCTTTCCGATCGTGATTCTCAAAGGGGCTGAAGTAGTTCTTCAAGGGACAGATGAAATCAATGCGCTCTGCAAGCTGATCGGTCAGCGTGAGACCAAATTGCATAACAGGTACATTGCTCTGGGAAGGAACATAAGTCATTATTTATCACTCATTATTTCCTTAAATATTAATTAAACTATTTGATCGCATTATCTTTTTTGCAAACATTTATAAAATATCTATGAAAACGATTTTTAATAAACCATTGTTTTTTAGTTTAAATAAATCCACCCTGATTAATTCAAATGTTGGCTTTTTATCTAACGATCTTCATACGTTAGTAGATATCTTTATGTAAATTGTTTTTTATATAAATTTATATTACTTTGTATTATTTCTTCTCATTAATTACTTATACTTATGTTTTTTTAAAATAGTGAAAATCGTACACTAGGTGGCACACATGCAGCAAACAGAAAGCAAACCAAGTGGAAGGAAAGAGAGGCATCCATCTTGCTGCACATCGCGACGATGTGAAACTCAAATAAGCTGAAGGAAATGTATTTCTTTTGTGGAAACTTACGCCATCCACGCCGTATATGTCCGGCTGAATTTTGACTGAAAAAAAAGAAGCAAAAAACGTACATTGGGCCAAGGTATGTAGATCTTTAATATCTGCCGTCCTGATTCTGACCCTCCCAGTCTCACTTGACTAGAAAAGGACATAAGTTTAACAGAGTGTAAGATAAATGGGACCACAGTTACAGCTATGGTAGACCCTGGCAGTGTGAAAACTTTTATAAATAAAAATACAGCCTAAAAATGAAACCTGTTTGTAATCCCTAAACAATAGTCCTGGCAGACCATAATCAACACGCGAAAATTATTGGTGAAACAATAGTCGATATCTCTTTTGGTAATAAGACACATTCTGGCATCATAGTTGAAGTGATCAAATACCTATTCATCGACATTATCATAGAAAAAGATATCTTGAAAAAAAAAAAAAACGCAAGGAGAAAAACCAGGAGATGAACTTGTTATTGGAGCTGTTGCGAATAATAACAAATTCCCATCAATAAATGTACAACCTCCCCCACACTTCTCTCACCCCACCGTTAATACAACTCCAATCGTCACAAAGTCACGTCGTCATACCATTATTATCAATAAATTTATAAGAGAAGAAACTAATAAACTGTTGAAAGGGGGTATAATAGAGCCCTCTGTGTCTCTGTGGTGAGCCCAAATACTTGTAACGTCAAATGAAAATCACATAAAAAAAGAAGAATGGTTATCGATTACAGTGACACCATAAACAGATTCACAGAACTAAATGCTTACCCTATACCCAATATTTATAAAATGGTGGATGGCATAGCCTAGTGTGACATCTTCACTACACTTGATCTCCAATCTGCTTATCATCAAATCCCCATCAGCGACAAAGATCGCAAATACACTGCCTTTGAGGTAACTGGTAAACTGTACCAATTTACTCGTTTCCCCTTTGGCGTAACAAATGGAGTAAGTGCATCCCAGAGAAGTATCGACAGCATCATTGACAAGGAAGAATTGTCGGACGCATTCGTCTTTGTGAATAATGTCACCATATGTGGGAAAACTTAAGAACAATATGACTACAACCATACAAAATTCTATGATGTAGCAAAAAAAAAAAAATACAAAATCATACTAAACAATACTAAAAACATTATTTCAGTTCCATCAATCAGATTACTTGGTTACACCATTCAAAATTACCAAATAATACCCGACTACAATCGACTCAAATCACTTCTTTAAATGCCACCACTCTCTAATTTGAAATCTCAAAAGCGGATAATTGGAATATTTTCCTATTATAGCAAATTTATTAAAAACTTCTAAGACAAAATATTACTATTGAATCAGAATCAAGAATTTCCACTACCAACATCAGTACTACATTACTTTCAAACTCTGGAAAACAAGTTACAGATGCTACCGTTGACCCTAATAAAGAATTTTGTCCATACCGGCAGTCTTAATATTTTTCAAAGTGTCCCTGGAGACGCTTGTGCATAGATTTGTTTAATATGGATAGGTTGATGCTCAACTAACAGACCCATCATCTTGGCCAGGTGGTACGAAAATCAAGACGACCAAACCGCTTGACTGGTTGCAACCCTTCATCCGCCTTTGCAACCTTACATACAGACTGATCTGCCATTGAGGGATTTTTCACAGTGTCCGCTCACTGGACTGTTTGCTGCCACCCATTATGGCTCAGTTATGCTAAAGTCATCCACGTGCCAGCTCATTTCTTAGCCATTGATTTGTTTAAATTCGTCTGCTTAAGAAACATCTGCCTTCCTGCTGCCGAAAGCTTTGACCTGCATAGGTAGAGGGTGCTCATTCCCCCACTAGCCACTTGAGAGGCGACTACACCTGTAGGGTAACTCTCTGGAATATCAGAGGAAGGTTAACAGATGCTACACCTTGCCCAAGAGTGACCTTCACGAGAAGTAATTCTGCTCAGTGAATCGTCCACAGGTTGTTGCTGGATTTGATGGTCATTCCTGCAATCACTACTCCAGCTCCTTCAAGCGACTCCTGCAACACCTGCTTCAGCTCCTGCACTAACTCCTTCCTGCAACACCTGCACAAGCTACTCCAGCTCCTTTCCTGCAACCACTGCTACAGCTTCTGTTCCTTGTTCCAGCAGCTTCTCAGCTTCCTCATTCCTGTCCATCCAGTCACTAATGCTGTCCAGGTACGCCATTCTTGCCTTTCCAGTCTTCCTGTTTCCAGAGACATTATCAATCCTCTACCTCTATCTACCATTATTTCCTTTTGTATTTATGGTGCAAAAAATGCAATCTCTATTTTTCAATTGTTCATCTGCATTTGTCCTCTCTTCTTTACCATTGTCGTATTTTTACCTGTGCCTACTTTCTTAGTTGTACGACCGATCACTCAATTTACCGGACTCTGCAAAAGTGGTGACCGGCTCCTGAAACACTCTTAGCAATAAACATTAAAGTAAGCATCCGATTATAAATTCAAACAACGTAATTGGTATTTAAAAAATTATTACATAAATTTAACGTAAAGTAAAAGATAAGATAGCATTTTTCTCAATAATTTTTACAGCTGGATTTATATATATATATATATATATATATATATATATATATATATATATATATATATATATATATATATGCTTCGGAATTTTTTAGATGAGGGTTGATAATTTGTAGAAGAAAGTCAGAGGTTACATCAGCCGAAACGTTGTGATAAAAACACCCAAGATGAGAACAGTAGTCCGAATATACCAAATTCTACGATATATATATATATATATATATATATATATATATATATATATATATATATATATATATATATATATATATATGGATTTACATATCTGATGAGAGCGGACCACCGCTTGAAACGCGTTATATAAAATTATGAAATGATAAAACAACAACATGATAAATAAATGTGAAAAAAAACTTTTGACAAATGTTGGTAGCCTAACTCCTTTACACACACACACACACACACACACACACACACACACACACACATATATATATATATATATATATATATATATATCTTAGAAGTATACTAATATAGTGATTGTAAAAAATAAATTGACTTACAAGCAAAGTAATTTTCCACCGAAGGACTTGGGACTAAAAGTGTTTTTTTCTTCCATATAGTATTAATGGTTGAAAAAACTTCCAATATATATATATATATATATATATATATATATATATATATATATATATATATATATTTGCTTATCTTTGAGTCGGTGTTTGTACCCATATATTTATATAGATTTTAATGTATTTATTTACAGTCTATCTTTATTTGCCATCATAATTTGTCGCCCTCTTAAAATTTAAAGACGTTAATTTTACAAGTAAAATGATCAAAGGGAGATAATTTGGCAATAGAGTTACTTCCCTTTAATTTTAGCCGTAACACTTATTCATAGCTCGTATCATTTACTCGTTTATATTAGTGTAATCAAGTAATCTCACTCAAAGTACCTCCACCTTTTTTTATATAAAGGATTGAATAATGTGCTCAATCCTAGAAGGCGCCTTCACTCGTGTAGGAGAGACCCTCAATTGTGAGCGAATGTCAATGGGGCTGAAGGAATGTTTTAAAGACATTTGTTACCGACTATGAACGCTCTAATTTAATAGTGGCTCGGCCCTACATTAAGCTTGGCCTTGTGTCACATCCAGCTCCCGTTATTACAGTTGTTGTTGTTAAGTGAGTTGAACTTCTGCATAGAGCTCGCGAAGATCGTGCCTCACGATTGTCTCGTTGCTACTTTCACTCTATTGATTTACGGTTCTGTGTCTGACACTTCTTTGCTTACCACATGCAGAGGCATGGGATGACCAGAGGACGACAGTTCCTGATGTCAACTCCCCCTGGATTTTAACCAGAGCCTTGTTAGCTATGTAGCTCTGAAACTGACATTTTGCTACCACCCCTACCACGATTAAAAAGAGTTGGACTTTAGGGTGGTTGTTGCGTTTTACGGCATGCCAACCATCATTGGGTCATTTTATGCCGAAAGTGTACATGTTTTCTTTCTTTTTTTTTCATACGGTTGATTTAGAGATTGATTTTAATTTAAAGAGAGTTTTGCCACACACGTCATCTGGTCTTTCAAAATGGTCACCTATTTAGTATTGGCCAAGCTCAACGTCGCTTAACTTCGGTGATCTTAAGGGGAACCCGTATGTTAATATGATTATAGCCCTATCACACCATCGAGCAGAGACAGTTAAATATAAATCTCAGCCAATAATGTCATATGCCTGATATACAGAGATTGGTTAATGGGGTGGAAAGGATATGTTCAAACTCTGGAATCTTCCATGCATTTTTTCCATCAAATATTTTCCAGCAATGAATACAAATCCCAATGATGGTTTAACAAACAAAAGGCTTGAATATGCAAAAACGGAATTACACCATTGTGTGACTAATAAAATATATCAGTTATAACCTTTATGTGACACCTGATTAAACTAGTCTCTATTTACTTGCCTTCCCAAGAAGAGTTAGCCACTAGGTCGGTTTTTAATGTGAGGAAAAAAGGGACACTCTGAATTAAGGCGAAAATGAAAATTCCCATAGTCTAGAAGGATTTCTCCATCACTGGCCGAGGATAGAAAAGATGACGTGTGGTATCAGAAGAAATACTACACTTTGCTTCGAGCCGATATGGGCAGCTCTATTACTCTGTAAAAAAATGGTTGCTGAGTTTTTCGAGAAAGCATCCACGTGGACATCGAACATCTTTATGGGCATCTTTAAAATAATCAAAAAAGATATTTGTTGCCACACGATTATTTGTCAACAAATCACAGTTTTATTAGATTTCAGTTTTTTTCTTTTTCTTTACTTTTATTCACTCCAAACAAGTCATATGGCCACTGAAGCATGAATGGCTATTGTGATAGGGACCAGATGTAGAACGAGGCAACTTGAGTGGGGAGTCATGCAGCAAGATGTTTGTTCACATTACATTTAAATTTCTGCATGTTGGTACGATCAGGGAAACGGGACAGGAAGAGAATTCCAAAGTTAAGTGGTCTGAGGAAAGAAGCTAACAGAGTAGAAAATCTTCCGGCATCCAGGCATCTTTACAGTGAAGGGGTGGAATTTTGCTGCGGGTTGATTGAGAGGATTTTCGTAATTGTGAATTTTTTCTATAGAGATCCAACATAGACACTCAAAAGAATACTTATGAAATTATTTGCTTTCTGTGAAAATTTTGTCTTTATAGAATGCGATTTAGTATCACCTTTGTAAAGATGTAATACTTTGTAAAGATGTTTATCTGATTTTATCATTTGTATAATAACACATATTTCTGATTTTCAATTTAATCGATTTCAATATACAAACTTATCAATCTATTTGAAGTTGCTATTATTGACTATTTTGATACTAATGAGTCACCACTTACCAAGGCCAAAAGCCACTCGAGGATAAGGGTTAATGAGATTGTCAGTTGGATGATGAACAATAATATGAGAGGATTGAAAAAGATGAATGGGATGGACAAAATTGAGTACTTAAGAGGACGGCTCTACAAGTATTTGTTGACATTGAACTCAAAGACGACCGTGTTGTAGTTTGCAGGGAAGCAGTTATGTGACAATGTGTTTCCCCTATAAGATTATGTTAATGCAGCCACAATGTATAGCCCTCGATCTGACCTTGCCTTTGGTAATACAATTTCAACGGGAAGTACTGAGTCGAAGCTTTATAGATATTCCCACAAAAAAATCTTGCGGGGTTCTGGGAAGGCCATACGTACGTATGGCAGCAGGACTCAACTCTGTGTCACACCTCCGGGAAAACCAAGATGTAGCTGCTTCACCGATCCCAACGGATGGTCCTCAACTCGCCCAATCAACTATTATGTGTGGGACGCAGTAAAGAAAGACACCAACCGTAACACCTGCAACCTCAAGGACAATCTGATTGCCAGGATCAGACTGTCGATCAGACGTCTCTTGAAGGTTCAGTTAAATATGTGTATATGTTTATATATTTGTATGTAGAGGATTCACTGTTAAACTAATTAGCCGATCACTATAATTTTTTTAATACAGCTTCTATGCGTAATTATTAGTAATGTGGGCTATATTTAGTTTAATTTCGTTTCATGCAAATTAGGTAAAATTCAGATACGTTTAATTCGTGTGAAATTTTAACAATAAATTAATATTCCACAAATTTCAGTTGATTTGAAATATTTTTAACAGTGGGATAATATGGGCACAAGCTGCCATTTGAGAATTCAAATATATCAGATTTACATTGAATTTGATCCATAGTCAGTAAACACCAATTAAGCAAGACTCCCGGAATTTCAATTTCTTCTAAGCTTTGGTCTTAAATTTTAGACGTTTTCTAGAGTACGTAATGTACTAGGTAGAAATGACAAGTTTCCATCGACAACATCGCGTCCAATTTAGTTGCTAAAAATCCTCTTGACAAACAATGACATAATTCCGAGCAAATATTTTTCTTAATTAAGCCGAGTTCAAGAGGTTTACCAAATTTGTAACCTTTCAACTTCCCATCTACACTGAAAGTCACCATTCTGTATCTGCTCTAATTCTTTGGAATCCGAAAACAGACTATGAAACCCCAGGTTCGTTTCTAACTCGTTGACTGTCCTTATTTAAATAAATTATATATATATATATATATATATATATATATATATATATAATAAAAGGTTTATTTATACAAACATATGGCTACACATCTGTTCCAACTGTAGCTTTGATAAGCTCGATTTCTCCAGCCGAAAAATAAGGGTCTGCTTTATGTTTGAATAAATAAAACTTTTATTAAATATAAATAGCTCTATTTATTATTGAGCACTATTATATAAACACAGTAAAGATTCTCCTGATTTTAATCTGTGGATACAAACTTTACCTGGATTAATATATATATACATATATGCATATTACTTTTTTTAAATTTCAAATGTTTTATTATATCAATTTATAATAATTAATACTTAATCAAGTCACTCGGTTTACAATTGCTGAAACAAATCTGCATAGCAAACAAAAAGATGAGGTAGTTTACTATAAAGAACAAATTCTTATCTCCAGAGCCAAGATTTAAACAGAAAACATTCGCCAGATAGAAAAATAAGTAGAGTCAAAAGTCCATTCGTTCATCTTCCCCTCCAAAAATATTTATCAAAAATTGTATGACTTTTATTTCAATACTACCTATTGAGTTTTTTTTGTAATTGAAACACGATCCCTTTGGAAATCAACTAGGTCCTACGAGACAGGGATAAAACAAGGTGGAAAGTAATCAGGGAAGGGTTCCTCCACCAGGAGTGAAATAAAAAAAAAGACCTTGATGCTGATATATATATATATATATATATATATATATATATATATATATATATATATAACTTCTTTGTAATATAGCAGGAAAAATCCCAGCAGAGGCTCGATTAATTGAGAATTAAAGTTAAAAATTAAAAATTAAGAGCGTAATATTTATTTATTTTGGTACAGAAAAATTAGTACAACATTCGTACCGTCGGTTTCAAGCACAGAAGGACTTAGCCATCTGGCTCTCTTCAGCTAATGTTGTCATCTGTTTCGGAAATGTGAAGTCACGTGTCACTCTCGTTTGGACGCGTTATTTGCTTAGAGTGTTATGTATGTTCGTTTAAATTTAGTGTAAGGAAGGTTTAATAATGTTTGAAAAAATGGGAGAGGGGTGAAAAGTAACAGTTGAGATTTAAACCGGAGAAGATTTAAAGAGATATAAAAAAATAAAAATATATTTCTATATAAGTCCCGTGAGCCAATATTATGAGTATCGTATATTTGGCCGTTACTGTTTTTGGGTTTAATGATGTGTTCTCCCTGGGCCACGAAGGCATCACATTGTATACTACATATGTTACATGTAAGGATACCAAGTTACTTGGGGATAATGCGAATCGTCACCTCTTTGATATACTTCCAAAACTTATGCAGCTCATTGCAATTAAAGAAGGCGTGCTTTGCTGTTTCTTCTTCAACATCCGTGTAGCGCAGGCGAAAAGGGTTTACGTCTGAATGATATTTACATTTTCATAATCTAAATATTCTATTTTACGAGTTTTATTCGGAAAAAAACATAAAGACCAATAGACGAATGCCTTTTTATTAATATATAAATATAGTTAATGAAAGATTTTGGACCATAACATTTCATTCTTATTCAAGTCTTGGATATTGTTAATAGTGTATTGCTTTTTAATTTATTCCGAGAGGGTGCTATGGACGTAAGCAATTGTAAGACACCGTTTCTTCATATTGACACACAGGAAATGATGTGTATATCGCTAGCTGATTTTTATATGTTCGTACATATTTCTATATAACTAATGTACGGCATAATCGCGTGTACACATTGGTTCTTGTTAGATCACCAAAGTTAAACGATGTGGAACCTGGTCAGTACCAGATGGGTGACCATTTAAGAATGCTACGCACGGTATGTTATCTTCCCATGACTGGGATATATATGTGGCTGGTGACCGTTTGTGAATTTGATATTCCCTGTAAACTTTCTCCTTCGGAGTAAACTGGCATAGACCGCCCAGGGCTAATATCAAACCAGGTATTACTGGTTCGTTTTTATCTATATTGTAGATAATAGGAAGAGCGGTTGACTTAGCGGAGTGTAGCTGCTGGCGACTGTGGATGTTCTGCTAACATCTAAGACGAAGTACGGTTATTACAGAGAATTTATACCAATAGAGGAAGGCGTTCAATTGTTATAAAAAGCCTTCTTCGCCACTGGAGAGCTATGTCGTCAATTCGTTACAATCATGATAGTTACTAGATCTAAAGAGAAAGTTGCGAAGGGAGTTTTTAATTTTTTCCCAACCTGGCTCTTTGGCTAGCTACACTCTGGGTTACCCTCTGATTTTTCGACGATATAACTATATTAATAAGATCACATTACCAGTTCTTATGTGTCTGTGTATGTGTGTGTTTCTGATCTCTACGTGACTTACACATTATTAGTTCTTATTTACTAATAATTAGTTAGGGAGGTGACGCTGGTTAAGTGGATAACGACGCGGACTGACGATCAGGGTGTGCCAAGTTCGAATCCAGTCGATTCCATAATATCACTTTCACTTAGGTATATTGGCAACCATTATGTGGTCCCTCCTGCAAGAATGCCAACAATATAATCAAATTGTACTATGTTGATTCATACGCATTTACTTACTTAATTGAAATTCAAAATTCCCTATCTTTAAATACTAAAACTACATATTATTACAAAATAAAATCCAACAGAATGCATTCCAGTGTCTTAGTAAACAAGTTAAACATTTTAATCTTTTATTAATAGTTACAAAAAAAAAAGAATGAATTAGTTCCTGAGCCTTCGGAATTTGAAAGGGATTTGAAAGCATTGAAACTGTCGAATACAAAGTAATTTGTAGCTTTAAAAGTCTAAACAAATCCTCATGTATTAAAATATTGAAAGTTTTGAAAGCTATTTAGATTCAATAATCTTATAAATAGAGATTAAAACAACATCACTTTAATAAAATTTGTTATAGTTTCATAACCATTTTTTTCAGTTAATAATTTAATGACCAAATGATATGCTAATAATTTTATTCAACTTTCAGAATCCTACTAAAATACTCAGAATCCTACTAAAATACCCCCCCCCCCCCTAAAGCATTGTTAAAAACAAAATACAAATAAAAAAGTGAAACAAAATTAAAAATAAAAGAAAAAGTCTAGGTATCGGTCGATAGTTTTTCATATCAGATTTCTGGAGACAAAAGTATATAATTCAAAAAGTGTGGGTGGACATCACACAGTTTGATGTTAAATACATTCCCACAGTGAAACGATTCGGATATCAATATTATATATCTCTTTAGATCTGGCGTTTTGAAGTTTTCGTTTCAAGCTGTTTAGAAGAATCGAGAAAAGAATATTATAGACGGCTGTGCTATTCACACCGGCTGAGAGTAAAGATTGTAAAACAATTTTTATATATTTTTTCATGTATCCTTCTCATCTTGAAGTTGGTGTGGAAAAAATAGAAAAACAAGAAGAATGAAAATCATGTGATTGGCATAAAGGAGAGAAAAAAAAACAGAGCAGAATAAATGCGTTGGAATATGAAGAAAAACGAAGGAGTAAAATACGAAGAAAAGATAAAAAACTGAAAGAATGAAAAAGTAAAAAGTAAAAATGAAAACGCGATAAAAAGTGAATTTGAAAGACGAAAAATATTAAACAAAAACTTCTTCTTCCTTGTGTGGTCTCGCATCATATCGCAGGGTCCGTAGATGTTATTTTGTCCCTTAATTTCCTTCGGTCGTGTGTGTTATCGGGGTGCACACCAGCGATTTTTAAATCCTGGTGAAACGTGTCGAGCCAATACTGTTTTGGCCGCCGGACCTCAACTGTTAAAGCTGTCGTTGGCTCGTAGTACATGACCGACTATCTCTGTCGAGATTCACAGAGCTTGTCGGCGATTGGTGCCATTCTATATCGATGACAAATGTGATTGAGTAGGATAATTCCCGATACCCAACGCAGCATCCTCGTCTCCATCACACTAAGACGGTTCTCCAGATCTTTTGTGACTGGGCAACATCAGCACCATAAATTGTGACTGGTCAAATGACTGAGAGATAGATCTTAAATTTCAACCAGTCACTATGTAGCAGTCATAAGATGGATTTACTTTGTAATGCGAGCTGATTGGCCAAACTAGCTCACAGGGACACTGATACGCAATACAAAGTAAATATAATTTATGACTGCTACATCACCCCTTGCTTAGGCTGAAAGCCGACAGGAAAAAAAGGAAGTGTAGCAGTGGGAAAGAACAAAAGTACAAAATACAAAATTTGTCAATTCAGAATTTTAAAAAGATTTTTGCTTTGCAGAGAAAAGGTTTATGACTTTTCTGCAAAAAGTATTTTTGAAAAATTGTTTTTGTTTTTTTCTTCTTTTTGGTTTTTCTGCAAAACGTATTTTTAGGAAAAATGTTTTTCTTTTCTGTGAAAAGTATTTATTTTTGAGAAATGTTTGTATTTTTGTGAAAAATATTATTTTGGGAAAAGTTTGTCTTTTCTGTGAAAAGTATTTATTGAAAAAAATTGTCTTTTCTGTGAAAAGTAGTTTTTTCAAAAAATGTGTATCTTTTCTGTGAAAAGTATTTTTTTGGGGAAAAAGTAATTGTATAATAGAGTACATTTTGTGGGGTCAATATACTCGCCGACCACTACGTGTAGTGGTGACATAACTGTCTTAAGGGCTTTCCAACAGTACAGGTGTAGTTACAGCTGTTTGATGCACAGTAGGGGGAATATGGGGCTCAGGTGTTTCTGTGTTTAGAAAGGCTCTTTTCACCTTGTCAATGGATACAGTTTCTTTTTTGCCACCAATGTCAAGGGTGAAAAGTTTGTCAGTGCGTGAAAGCACGCGATAAGGACCAGTATAAGAAGGAGTAAGAGGGGCCTTCACGTAGTCTTTTCTTACAAAAACATGAGTTCATGACGAAATATCTTTCGGGACCGAAGATATATTAATGGTCTGTTGCCTAATTTGCATAGGTGGGGGCTCATTAAAGTAATCTCGCAGTCTGTTTATGTTGCCGTTAAATCTATCGGGGTCAGCATCTGACCCGGCAGCGATAGAGGTAGTCCATACAAGTTCGGCTGGAGAGTATCCGATGTCCGCTTTGATCGCAGCACGACAACCAAGAAGGACAATAGGTACGCACTCGCTCCATCGCTGTTGGTCAGGATAAGCACGCAACGCGGCTTTCAATTGGCGATGGAAGCGTTCTATTAACTAATCTTCTTATCGCACATCAGTGGAGTTGTGGTTATCTCCGTCAGTCAGGCTGCATTCGGGCGTGCTATGATCTCGAGCTTTAGACTTTCGTCAGCAGCGATTCTTGACCCTAAATACTTGACGACATCTGTTCGGGAAAGCTCGGTATTGTCGACGGTAATTAAATCCTTCCATCAGTTTTAAAATATTCGGTTTTATTGATGCTGAGTCGTAGACCAAATTGTCTTTACTTGATGTTGGCGATCGTTTTTGCATGTTGAGGCCAGCATGACAGCATTTTCATAGAGAAGTGTCTCGTTGCATATCCACAGTTATTGCGTTCATGACTAAAATTAACGGTAGAGGTGAGAAAGTTGAACCTCGGTGGATATCGACAGTAATACCGAAGTCAACTGAAATTCCAGCTCCGCTCGCAAGTTCTTGAATTTTCATACAAATGATCCAGTTGACCAACTTCTCGGAAACTTCATGGTAGCGCAAAGCTCCAATAGTAAAACGAAACCTCGGATGGAGTTGAGGTCACGAAAATCGGTAATGTTCTCACGAGCCATCAACCTGCCTGAACCAACTCCTATTCCACAAGCACGGTAGTTTCTCGACTAGCATGTTTCCATATTGTTTAATTCTCCTATTTTCTTCCCCTTCTTCTTCCCCTTCTTCTTCTTCTTCTTCTTCTTCTTCTTCTTCTTCTTCTTCTTCTTCTTCTTCTTCTTCTTCTGTTAATCAGAAAAGATGGCGAAGACTACTCGACTTTCGCGTCAATCGTTAATAAACGAGCTGAACTTAGCGCGGGTAATTCTAAATACCTAATATTTGTGGGTGTTCTACATAAGTTAGAAAATGAGGCAAATTTAAAATTACAGAAATTAGCTGAAGATTGCCAGAGATTTGTAAGTGTTTAACAAGATTCTAAGAATATTGAAGAGTCGGGCATTTCTCACATAAGAAATATACGCCAGAAATTACATTTCAACCCTCCTTCAAAAACAAGTCAAACCAAAATGAGAGATTATTTTCACGCTCCTACCAAAACAAGCAACCCCAATAAAAACAGGAAAAATTACCGCCCAGCCCCTGTTACCGTTATGGATCCTTTCATTAAGTTATGGATTGTCCATACCGTTTTAAAACCTGACTAACTTGTAATAAAGTAAGACACGCGAGTTCACATTGCAGAACGAATAAAGGAAATGAAGTCGGGCCCAATCAGCTAAAAAAAAACGAACAGGACGGCATAAATATAAGAAAGTATGTACAGGTAAAAATCCCGAGTAAAAATATTAAGTTACAACTAGACTCTTGTTCAGACATGTCGATAATAAACCTGCATACATGGAAAAGGTTGGATAAACCAATCATGCTAAAACCCAACATATAGTCGGAACAATGACTGGTGAAAAAATTAAATTCGAGGGTGAAATTATTACCAACGGTACTTTAAATAGAATAATAACATTTTTTTGAAAATGTTCGTATTAAAAAACACCAACAATTTATTTGGCATAGACTAGATGCAACAGTACAATCTATGGGATTTACCAAGCAACACTTTTTGCCAGGAAACAGAAAATTTGACGACAAGTCAGAAAAACTAAAGAAGGAATAAAAAAACCCAACTTTTTCCGAAGTTTTTTTCTGGCGAAGTCGATGTAAAAAGATGTCAGCAAAATTTGAACTGAAAAAGAACATTCAACCTGTATTAAAAAAGGAAACATGCCTTTCGCATCGTTAGAAAAAATAAACGGCAGTAATGACCGGCATTTTATATAAAGTGGAGTATAGCCAATGGGCAGCACTTACTGTCTATGTAAAAAAATCTAAAGAAATCTGCATGTGTGCCGATTTTTCGACAGGACTAAATGCAGCACTCAAGGACAACCAATATCTAATTCCAAGTCAAGAAAATATTTTACCAAACGAAATGGAGGCAAATTCTTCTCAAATATCAATCTTAGCGATGCTTACCTTCAAATACCCGTTGAAGAAGAAAGTTCGAAATTACTGCGTATAAACACGCATCGCGGATTATACAAGTTTAAAAGGCTTGCTTTCGGGGGCAATGTCGCGCCACAGTTTTCCACCAAGTTATGGATACTATGCTGGGTGAATTTGATTTCACGATCGCATACATAGACGATATTTTAATAAATAGTAAAAATATGGAACAACACCGGGAACACGTTCACAAACTGTTTTCACAAATACAGGATCACGCAAAATTGTAACACTCTATCCTCATTATCTCCTGCAGAAATAATGTTTTCGCGTAAGATAAGATCCGTTTTCGACAAATTGCTGCCCCAAAAAATCCAAACAAGGACAAACCTCTATTGTACCAAAAAACGTCACAACCCAGGGGGAAAAGTATTTTTCAAGAGGTTTAGAAATAACACATCTATCTGGGAACTTGGTACGATAGAAAAAGAATTGGAAATATGGTTTACATACTCCAAGACCCCCAGTTCTCTCATAAGAGACACCTAAATCAAATTAGGAAACCACTGTCGGAGGATACGGGCAGCACTCCCCAGGAAGAAGAAGAAGTTATGGATACCATATACGACACTTTTGACATACAGATACCCAAAGCAGCCCTAGAACAGTGACAATCTAAAAGGAAACGAAAGTCTCCGGATGTTATCGCCCAAAAAGAAAACGATACTGAGACTCCTGCTGGGAGGGGTGTTATTATACCTATCTTACGGACTACCCTTCCGTTTCACTATAAATACCGGGAGCACATGCTCTTCTGTGTTAGATCTCCCCCAGCCCGACGGGAACTGGGCCATTTTGATGGCCTTTTATCTGTCAGGTTGAGGAATTAGTACTGGGTAGTCCTAGGAGGTCCACCCTCACAGGCCTTGCCTCTCCTCTTTGGGGTGGAGTAAGTTTATTGCTTACTGCTTGAGGCGCCCCGACCGGGGAATGCCGACGGGGCTGCCCAGGCATTTTTTTAGAGGCCAGAGTGCCCCTTCTTTATGGGCGCTGGCTTGACTTTTCCCACCTTCCAGCCTTGTGCCACATCTTCCTGCGGTGGGAAGGAAGTAACTACTTTGAACTACCCCAATCTAATACTGACAGTCGGACAGACGTTCAACCAGCCTCTTTATATGCTGTATTATTACTACTTCAATATACTTTGTTTCACTTAATCCCGAGTTCGTGTCTTCTTTCCGGACTCCTTACTGATCCACAACAAGTCTTATGATATAAACGATAAATTACATTTATGTTTTATTTTTATGCTATTTCAAAAGAAATAAAGAAACAAAGAACAAAACCAAACATTGTACTTCCAGGCAATTCCAAGCATGAACTCAAATGAAATCTCGGTCTGAAAGAGTAACCACCGAACAATTATATCTGATTCTTTCTTCTGATTTAATGACTCCGTTCTTTTTCCAGACGATCAAACGTTTGGTGTGCGAGCTTCAAGTCTAGCGGTTTCCAGTCCAACATTCTACCGATAGTATGAGGACATTTTAATTAATTTGTTTTTCGAGGTAATAAGATTAAACTTCCTACCTTCTCCGTCTATTTTTTTGTCTTTTTCTTTTTTTATTTAATTAATCAATAACATTCGTTCGACAGATGACATCGAGCGACTTAATAAAATCTACGATGATGACAGCGATGACAAGCAAACAAGACAGTCGAATTGATTGGCCGACTTACATGAAAACGAAAAAAAAAATATGAAGAATAAAATATAGAAAAAATATGAAAATAAATTAATACATAAAAAATACTGTTTTTTTCTCCGATATTGTTTTTCTATTTTTACAGTATTTATTATTCACTTCTCGACGGAAAGACGAATGATTGTCGAATGAAAGACATAAATGACATTCATTCATGCGGTTTGATTTCAGACTCTGTTGCGTTACTTTTGCGGACCGGATCGAGTAATTGGTGTATCATTAGTTATCTACATTTTGCTTGGTTAGCTTGGCTAGAGTAGATCGTAACGTTGCCGGGATGCTATTGCATGCTCCCATAGTGAACGAAACCTCGGATGGAGTTGAGGTCAGCTAGTTACACTGATGAAACCACTAAGCGATCACGACCACTACAACACACAGAGAAATAGAGGACGAAGCGAATAAACGCAGGCAGTCAGCGACAGAATGAAAGAGAAAAAAAACGCGACGGCGAGACAAACGTAAATGCACGTATTAATATTGAAATAAACAGTTTAGCCATTGTCGCTTGTCGCTTGAAAAGAGGGGTGGAGAAAGTGATTGAATGAACACCCGCACACGCGTAAAACATTTTAATTTGCACCTCGTAAAAAGAATACATCACGCACGCACACACGTATGCGGAACACATCCACACACACTTTAAAAGAGTTAAGATACGCGCAAACGGCGTGTGTAAAAATTAACTGAAACACTCAGGTTTAAGAACTTTTATAGTAACGTTTTAAGAGTCGCAACGTAACATTACCATTGATTTCTCGCTGGCAACGACCATTTGTCTTCTCTGGGATTTGGATAGCAATAAGCATCCCTAAGGTCCCAATGCTCTCCGCACTCTTCCATCCTCCTTGTCCCTATTTTGTATTGTATCAGCCGAAGCTGATGCCATTTTTCTTGGAGGAAGGCCCTTTATTATAAGATTTATCATAGTTTTAGTTCCTTCGGGTTAAGGTTTTGTTCCTCCACGTGTTTCTTTTATTTCTGTTGCAACTTCTATGTGGCTGGTTAGGGTTAGGGTGTTTTATGTGGGTTGGTTTCCGCATTCGATTTTAACTGTTTTCATAATTACCGTCCGTTCTATAGTCTCAGTTTTCCCTTTGATTTCAATTTCTCCTAGTCTTTTTTCCCAGGTTTTTCAGGACAGTTCCTAGTGTTCATACGATTATTGGTATTATATTTACTTTCTTCATGTTCCATATTCCTTTCAGTTCTCTGGCAAATATTGTATATTTGCTTTGTTTTTCCTTTTTGATCTTTATTTTGTTGTCAGCCGGGATGGCAAAATATACTATTTTTTTTTACCTTCTTGTTAACTATTATGACATCTGGTCTCCTTGCTTGGATGCGTTTATCTGTTTGTACCTGCATGTCCCAGAGGATTTTGTGGTTTTATTTTCCAGTAATGTTTCCGGTTTGTGTCTGTATCCTTTGCCCGCATTGCCAAAATGTAGTTGTTTGCACAGTTCCCAGTGTACTGATTTCCTCGCGCAGTCGTGTCTGTTTTTGTAGTCTTTTGGGGCTAGTTTGCTGCATTCAATTATTATGTGATTTACCGTTTAGTCACTTTTTCCACAAAGTCTACATTTACTGTTTTCTTAGGTTTGATCAATTTTAGCTTTAATTTAGTAAGTTCTAATCGCATTGTTCTGTGTAGGTGTCAGTAGCGATTCCGCTTCTATATTCAAGTGTCGTTGTCTTAGCCATGTCCCAGTGTTTTCATGGGTCTATTCTCTTGTCATTGTTATGAGTCGCCCATGTAGTTGTTTCTCTTCCTTCTTTTCTTTTCTTGTCTTTTTGTTTCTGGTTTCACTGCTTCCCGAATTGTTCATTTTGACGGTGTCTCTTGTCGTGGTGATCCGCCTTTATGTGTTCGTGTGTAGTGCATTGTCAGGGTAATTAGTTTGCTAGTCTTCTGGCCAAGATGCTTAAGTTCTTCTTTGGTCCAGCCTATGAATGGCCCAGAGTATCTTGTGTCCAGGTGTTTATTACCTTTACTAGATTTCTTCTATATAATTTAGTTTCTAAGAGATTTTCTCAGGTATTTTTTCCAATCTTCTCTTTCATTTCTGTAGATTTGATGGTGTATGTTTTCATAACTCCCAAATATTTATAAGCATCATATTCGGCAAGCGCCCTTATCTTCTTATGGTTGGCTAGTTCTATGCCCTCCACTGTCTTTAGTTTGCGAACAGAGACAGGCCATCCATATAATGAGGTGGTTTATTCTTTGTTCAGTGCCTGTAAACTTGTACTCGGCATCATATTTCCTGAATATGTAGTTGAGTGACATCATGGCTATGATAAACAGTAGTGGTGGTAGAAAGTCTCATTGGAAGATGCCTCTGTATTTGTCTTATAGAAATCGCTCCAGACAAGGCATGACACCACTTGATGTAAAGAGCTAACAAGAACTAAATATGATTCTCAAAAAGACACGAGATGCCTATTGGCCTTAGTCTTGAAAAGAAAAGCCTATAGGTAGGAGTAAAACAGTCAGCAGGAAGAGAGTTCCACAAGCCTGCAGTTAGTAGAAAATGGCTACTGGAATAGGAAGCTGTATTACAATGAGGTATCAAAACAGCGAATTGATGGAGACTACTAGACCAACGAGTCAAATGAGTTAGAACAAAAGAAGCAGGGAATAGATCAGACAATTCTGAAGAACACATGCCATAATGGTATTTATAGAAAAGACTGAGACTAACAATATCACATCTGTGAGAGAGAGAGAGAGGGTGTAGAGAAGAGGAAAGGTGTGACCAATCAAATTACATATACGTTTCTGCACCTTATCAAGAACCCTCAAATAGGACAGAGATTCACCAGCGCAAATATGACAACAGTACTCCATACATGGTCTGATAATAGATTTATAGAGATAGAGAATAGCCTCAGGTGTGAGTAAGTGTTTGGAGCGATAGAGAGAACCGTCTTAACGAGAAGCAGAAAGAGCAATGTATATAATGTATGCAATGAAAGAAAGATTTTATAAGAGAGAAAGACCAAGAAGTTTCAGAGTCAATTTCTCCTCAAGAGCAGAACCACCACTGAAAATCTCAGGAAGCAAAGGGATACGCCTACGATTGAAAGGCACGCGTTGAGTATTAACAAGATTAAACGAAACAAGCCATTTCATGAGTCAGGTGTTATCCCCCAGCTGTCAATTCCAGTCTCCATGTATCAATTGATTTCTTAATAAGATTAATAATCTTGTTGGATATCTTGTACATTCAGTTCTGGAAGGATTCTGTCGTCGGCTTTCTTGTAGTCAATCCATGTCATGGCTATCTTTTTTCTGTTTTTTACGTCCAGGATCTTTTGATCTATGTATTTCAGGTCAACCGTTCCTCTTTTCCCTTTCCGACATGAAAAGTAGTCCAGGATTGTTAAATGAGTTGTAGATATGTTCTGTTCTGTTAGGATTTTCCACATGGTTGGCAAACAGATTATTATTATTATTTTTACTCACTAGGAGTTATCACACTGGTCATCGTCAGTGATCGCCCACTGTCAACAACCTGTGGTATTCCCTGGAGTCTGAGTGACAACAAGTCTCCTCAGACTTCCAGTATGCTCCACCTCTTTTCGTTCATCACTGCTGATTACCTTGCGGTATCGCAACAGCCACCTACCACCGATTTCACGGTGATAAGGGCCATAGGTCCCCTCTGGGGCCCGGGTGGCAACAAGCCTCCCCAAGGTCCCAGAGCTGTCCGCGCTCTCCCAGTGCAGGTCTGGTTTGCGCTTTCCCTCCTCGACCCTCTGTCCATAATTTTCGTGGTGTCAGCCTATGCTTGCGCCTCTCTTGTGCGGTTGTATTTTCCCCGGTTCTGTTGTCTTGTGCTTCCATGTGTTTGTTCTCCATTCGTTGCTTATGTATGTTGGTTTCTGCATTCGAGGACATTTCTCAGGATTGTGGCTGTTTTGATCATTACTGTCCTTTGTATGGTCTCAGTTATCCCTTTGATACCTATTTCTCCTAGTCTTTTCTCCATGTTTTTGGGGACTGTTCCTAGTGCTCCTATGATTATTGGTGTTATACTGACTTTCTTCATGTTCCATATTCCTTTCAATTCTCTGGCAAGTTCAGTATATTTGCTTCTTTTTTCCGTCTCTTTGATCTTCACTCTGTGGTTCGCTGGAACGGCAAAGTCCACGATTTTGCAGGATTTTTCTTTCTTGTTGATTATTATCATATCCGGTCTCCTTGCTGTTATGGGTTTGTCTGTTTGTACATTCATATCCCATATGATTTTGTGTTTTTCGTTTTCTAGTACAGTTTCTGTTTTGTGTTTGTACCGTTTTTTTGCATATTCGAAATTCAGTTGTTTACACATTTCCCGGTGTATTTCTTTCCCCACGCTGTCATGTCTGTTCTTGTATTCCTTTTAGGCTAGCTTGCTGCATTCACTTATTATATGATTTATCGTTTCGTCTCTTTGTCCACACAATCGGCATTTGCTATTTTCCTGGGATTTATCTATCTTTGCTTTAATAAAGTTTGTCCTAATCGCATTGTTCTGTGTGGCCGTCAGCAGAGATTCCGTTTCTCTGTTCAAGTGTCCTTTTCTTAGCCATGCTCAGCTGTTTTCATTGGCTTCATCGCTTGTGAGTCTTATAAAGCTTATTATTATTACCATTATTATTATTATTATTATTATTATTATTATTATTATTATTATTATTATTATTATTATTATTATTATTATTATTTCATAGTAGTCTCAACTTTTGGATGTTTTTAGTTAGATTTCTTTGAATATCAGGTTAATTCCTTTGACTTTAAATATTAAAGCTGTTCCTTAACACTATCGCCGTTCCAAACTGGAAAGCTTTTTGAATAACTGGAAAAGAAATTGTCTCGTCAATCTGTTTAAGCCATTTATGATGTCTTTTCGTTATTGTTCCAAGCGTTTCAATTACATCGGGAATCACTTTCACTTCTTTACATTTCCATAGTCGAACTAATTCCCATTTCAAATCTTGATATTTATTTTTTCCTGTCCTTTCCTCTGCACCCTGGCATCGAAGGGGCAAGCTATGGCAATGATTAAGCAATTTCTCTTGTTTTTGTTTAGAAAGATCAAGTTGGGTTTGAAATGTTCAAGAACCTTATCAGTTTGTACGCGCATGTCCCAAAGAAGTTTGACATTGTCGCTCTCCTGTACCACTTCTGGCTTATGCCTATGCAACTTCTCATTGTGGTCCAATTCATAGAGTTTGCATATATTCCAGTGTAATATTTGAGCGACTTTGTCGTGTCTCCATTTTTTATATTGGTGTTGTGCTATTATAGGGCATTCAGGTTTCATCCCTTACATTACACACTCTGCACATTGGTGATTCTGCAGTTTTGTCACTGTGATGTTTGATGGACCTAATGCAAGTGGCTTGTTCTTAGGCTGCCATTAGGGTATTCTCAGTAGATCTTTTGAGATCACCCCTGGCCAACCAGTTCCAGCTGTAATTATATCTAAATTCAGTATTTTTAAACAATACACTGTGTAGTTTCTTTCCAAGTAATTTTTCCTCTCAACTATTGCTTTTTTCGCTCCAGTTCTTAGTATTTCTTCCCTTTTCCCTTCATCAAGAAGAAACTCATTACTTTCAGAAAAATATTTAGATAGACAACCTTTTTCTATATTTACGACATCTTCAACGTTAAGTAAACATTGACCACCTTCCTTTCTAGGTAGATACAATCGATCTGCATATCATTTCTGTGCAAAATCTCGATAAATTGTAAACATTTTCCGTGTTTTGGTGTCCAAGCATTTTTAGTCCATCTACATTCCAGTCAAGTATACCGGCAGTATATCGAATGATAGCTACTGCTCTGGCATTGATAGCATAGATTGTATTCCGACTGTGAAGGTGCGATTTAAGATTGATCCTTACTTTTCTGTTGTATTCAGATGTGAATTGTGTTTTCATTTCTTTGTTTTTAATCTTATATGCTTCCAATATTCCTAAGTATTTGTAGCCTCTCTCACTGTCAACATTCCTAATCAGATCTGTTGGCAGTTGAAGGCCATCTTAGTGGACGAGTTTAGCTCTTTTTATAATAAGAATAGCATGTTTGGTGATGCCAAATTACATTCGTATGTCGTCACTAAATAATCTACCTGTATTCATTAGGGTATCAAGTTGGTTTTCATTCTTTTCAAAAACTTTAAGGTCATCCATGAATAGTAAATAGCTGGCTGTATGAAGTCCTTTTTGAAGTTCATATGCCGATCATCGTCGTCGTCGTCGTCGTCGTCGTCGTCGTCGTCGTCGTCGTCATCATCATCATCATCATCATCATCATCATCATCATCATCATCATCATCATCATCAATTCTTTTATTTATTTCTTCATTCATATATTAATTTCTTCTTCAGTTCTTCATTTATTAATTTAATCATTATTCTCTTTCTTTTTCTATTTATTCATTCATTTTCTTCTAGACTTAATTTCTTTATTTTATTATTCACGGTCTTCATTTCATTTTTTCCTTTCTTCATTCTATTCCTTCATTTCTTTTTCAGTCCTTAATCTCTTCTTTAATCATTTTTCTTCCTTCTTTTATTTTCAAAATCTTGGGCCAATATGAATAGAACTTGCGTGTGTGTTTGTTTGTGTGCGTGTGCGTATGCGAATGTGTCGGTGATAAGGTTGGTTAGTTAAAGTAATGACTTTGTATTTAAGGTATAGCAATGTGTGTATGCGCGATGATGTGTCTGTGCGCTGGTTGCGGTATGATGGTGGGAATAATAAAATAGTCTCGAGTTGAGAAAAATGGACATTCGCGTTGTGACGTGTGTTGTTTCACCATCTTCTGACAGTTATACTCATACGAGACAAAATTTCATTTGTTGAGCGATCGTGAGCACTGACAACTTTAATTCCACATAAAAAAGTTCGTATAAAAATACATTTGAAATGTATTTAGATATGAACAGAAGAAAAGGAGGGGTGAGGTAAACAAGTTTACTTAGTGACTACCCTAAGTATTTTGGCCATGGTTTTGGCTGGGAGATCTTCCACGTCAGTTGTTGTAGTTTTATATTGGTAGATGAATTGCCAAGTGTCCATATTTACTGATAGTAACGACTATACGTAATTAAAAGCATTGTATGTAGATAAAATAAACTGTACAACCGTAACGTTTCCACATGGCATTATTTAAGTATTTTCTAATGAAATGATCGGCACATGTTAAGACGGAAAACGGTTAGAACTATGTGACTGACAGAATTATACGTCATCTTGAATGGTCGGAATATCATCAGACCTAAACCAGATAGTAATACATTTCTTTAGTCTTCCAGATGCGTGCAAACATATCTAAAAGAGGCTCTGCCAGTCGATTTTTCAAACGATAAAACAGCATTAACATTAAGTATGAAATTGTATTTTCGTCGGTCTATCATGCTTACATATCAAAAAGCATTTACTTCGGTCTTCACAGTTAATTATTCAGTGTGTCACGTTTAAGTTTTAGATACCATTTATAGAGACTCTCTCTGTCGCTTGTTCCGTCATTCCGACTGTCACGTTTAAGTTTAAAATAGTATTTTCATCACCAGACGAGCACATTGAACAGGTTCATCTTACTTTAAATGAGCCCATCAAACAGGCACATTTTTTTAAACAGACTCACATTAAACAGGTAAACATTAGAAAGGCTCAGATTGAACAGTCTCACATTAAACAGACTCACATTGAACAGGCTCAGATTGTACAGGCTCAGATTAGACAGGTTCAAATTAAACATGCTAACATTGAACAGAATGATCTTATTTTAAATGCACCCATAAAAAAGGGTCATCTTATTTTAAACAGGCTAACATTAAACACGCTCACATTGAACAAGCTAAGATTAGACAGGCTCACATTGAACAGGCTGATCTTATTTTAAATGCGCCCATCAAACAGACCCATCTTATTTTGAACAGTCTCACATTAAACAGGTTCACATTGAACAAGCTCAGATTAAACAGGCTATTGAACAGGCTAATCGTATTTTAAATGCGCCCATCAAACAGACTCATCTTATTTTAAACAGACTAACATTAAACAGACTTACATTGAACAAGCTCAGATTAGACAGGCAAACATTGAACAGGCTAATCGTATTTTAAATGCGCCCATAAAACAGACTCATCTTATTTTAAACAGGCTCACATTGAACGTGCTTAAATTGAACAGGCTCAGATTAAGCAGACAACCATTGAACAGGCTCATTTTTTAAATGCGTTCGTCAAACAGGCTCATCTTATATAAACAGGCTCACACTGAACAGGCTTACATTGAACAGACTCAGATTGGACAGGCTTGCATTAAACAGGCTCATCTTATTTTAAATGCGCCCATCAAACACGCTTACATTGAAATGCGTACATTGAACAGGCTCAGATTAAACAGGCAAACATTGAACAGGCTGATCTTATTTTAAATGCGCCCATCAAACAGACTCATCTTATTTAAAACAGGCTCACATTGAACAGCCTCACATCGAACAGGTTCAGATGGGAATAGCTCATTGAACAAGCTCATTTTTTAAATGCGTCTGTCAAACAGACTCATCTTATATAAATAAGCTCACACTAAATAGGCTCACATTGAACAGGCTCAGATTTGACAAGCTCACATTGAACAGACTCATCTTATTTTAAATCCGCCCAAACATCATAATTAGAGGCTGTGTTCAGCCGTCGTTTTGTCACGACTTAGTGTTGAAATAGCAGATTCAATGTGTGTATCAGAATAGGTTCATGCATCTATAAGGGATTATGTCTGGTAGTTTTTCCGTCTATCACAGTTAAGTTTGAAATAGCATATTCGTCGTATACATGAATGTACCCATCAACATAATGTTCGTTTACGTATGTTTGTCAAGGTGGTCCTTTATAAAGGCCTGTATAGTGTACGCATTTATTCTCTGACTGGAAGTGAATGATGTTTTGGTATTCTGTTAGTCATAGTCAACGGTAACATGGCTGCATATCTAATAACAATTGGATATAATCTTTTAAAATATATTATTTACTGTTACTAGCGAAATTCTGCTATTTAACAATATTGAAGTAAATATAAATGTTATTTTATATAAAATTACAATATTTTAATTTTTTGTATACAGAACAGTTTCGAATATTTAATAAATGTTTCATAAAAAATTGTTCGTAATAACGAATATCTTTATTAAAATAATAATTTGTGTTTTCTTGTAGTAGCGAATAAGGACTGTTGGATTTTGCTTGATATTCGCCTAAATGTTGGATAAAATGGATCATTGATTTAAACAACACTTTTTTCCGGATATTATTTTATGCCGTCTATAAAATTGAACTTTTACATTCTGACACAGCTTCTACAAGAAAATGGCGGCATTTTTGTTATTAAAGAAATATCAACCTATGTTTTAACTTCGTTAAATTCCGTTAAAACTTTTTTCTGTTATTCTTTTGTAAAAAGAATGCCCAAAGTTTATTTTGAATGTCAAAACGGTTGTTTTTGTGTGTAATAAAATTTAAAAAAATATTTCAAATATTTATAGAGGTGCTCTGACTTTTTGTTTTTCTTGTTTTTTCTCACTTTCCTTAATATTTATTTTAGATTGAGTGAGTTGGACAAAGTAGATGTTTGTTGGATGTCAAAAAACAAAATTAGCCAAGTCTTTATTAGGTTATTGCATCGGAAGATACCACTGGCTCCTGCATTACCAGTCGGAAACAGCAGTCAAATAGGTGCCAAACAAGAGCGGCGCAGACTAGTCATGTGAACTGAGTGACATACAAGTGCCCCCAAGTTGTCCAGAATAAAGAGAAAGAGAGATGATGGCTCGAGTGTATTTACGTCGATGGGGGCAACAGAGCAGCAAGTTCATCGGAGCACATTCCATTGAAGTACTTGTAAAACATGCACAAGGATGCAACATTGCGGCCATGGGACAGGGGCTGTAGCTTGGTGGATTATGAGGGACCTATTAGATTAGAGACTATTTTTTGTGACCTTTTCTAAGAGGGAGAGAAAGTGGTTGGTGCACCAGCCCAGATATTACAACAATACTCCATACATGGGCGGATGGTGGCTTTGTAGAGATATAGGATACTGTCGGGTGTGTGAAAGGTTTTAAGCACGGTAGAGATACCCCACTTTCTTTGCAGTAGCATTGGCGATGTCTTCAATGTATTTGTTGCAATTCATGTTATCTGTGAATGTCAGGCCTTAATTGGAATAATTAAATTACAAGGTTTGCAAATTGGCAATATAAAAAGTATGGCACAATTATTGTTTTCCAACCGGCTTTACTTTGCAGATGATGATTAATGACGAGTGTTAGTCAAAATCCCCCCCTCCCGGCCCTGTTTTTTAAAAAGTTCCCAGGGCAACTAGTATACATAAGTCAAAGGAATTGAGACACCGAGTCCGACGAGTTGACATATTCAACGACAACGGCTTGCTATAAAGACTTTTAAAGGTTAACACCCACGAGTCGCAGGGTGAAGGATTGAGCGTTTCTCTCTGTGTAGAAAAATACTTTTGTGGAGAAAAAAGAATTTCGCAGCTTACAATAATGTACCGACTTAACAGCGCTGACTGATAAAATGATATATAAGACAAAAATGTTTTGTCTTTTTCATCTAAAGGAATTTTCTTTCAGCTCAAAGACTCACCCATTTTTGTCGGATGTGGCACTATTGAGGGTCCCGTCTCCAGGAAGGAGACAACACTTTCTCTGATAAAAGTGGAGACAACATGTCAATCAGTAACTTACACAAATGTTCGGACCAGCGGCTCTAATAAACAGCTTTTAGGATTGAATTACACTTTATGAGCGCGGAGCTTTTGACAAACTCATGTGACACTTTTGGCCCCAGGATTCCCCCCAGGGATATGTTCACGGCAAGGTAGTATCATATTTGGTACCTCAAACAAGGGTAAGACCCGGAGCTATCACGGCGCAGCACAACTTGTTCACAATGGCGCAGTAACCGGACTCGAAATAGGAATATATCTCGTGCCGAGTCACGCAAAACACGAAACTGAGTGGTGCCCCAGGTCACGAACGTGTTTATAATCTTCCGTAGTGTCATAATCTTCCGTAGCGTCATAATCTTCCGTAGCGTCGGGGGATATTTCAATTGCATCAATCTATAGAAGAATTAAGGATCGGTTACAATTAAAACAAACCACTTTAGTGCGATAACTATTACCATAATCAGACAAAATGTTAATAAAAAATAACATGTTTAGGCATATGATTCAAACTACACTTACCTATTTAGCAACCGGACAACAAGTAATGGTTTAAAGTTATTTTCTAGCATTTTGCTTTTGCACGATAATCTCTACGTTGCCTAAGCATGTGGTCAAGTCTTTGGTATTATGCGTCTTTTAATACGAGTTAAAGACTGAATTAAAACAAGTAATGTCGCAGTGAATTATGTTTTATATAAGTAAGAACTTTTAAGTGCACTATGCGCCTTCTTTATCTCAGCTTGATACTATATATACGGTACGAACTATACCAATTATTTTTTTCCACAACTTTTTGTTTTGTAGAACTTGAAAAGGTAAGTCACAACACGGATCGGGATAAAGAGCGGAAATATTTACCCAATATTTTTTCCTGCGGTAGTAACACGGACATCCATCTAGTAAAATGTAATTTTTACTGTATTATATTTCAAACCCCAATAACTTGTAGTCGGAGACGAGTCGATGATAAACGTCTTCAAAGATGAAACCAATATGAATTGTTACGATATTCGTATGTCATGTTTGAAAACAGTTATTTAAGAGCAGCACATCGAATAACTCTGTGATCAAGATATTGCTGATTCTCTCTCTTTCGACCTGGAGCACGTGGTGCAATGAGAAAAGAGGTATCTTGTTACATTTTACACATCTTAAGCCAAGCCGACCTTTCGCCATCAGAGCTCAGATCCACGTTTTGCCCAAGTTGAAACGAATCGCTCCCTCCTTAAGGAAGCCAGTTATTTGATAAGCACATGGGACTAACATTCACTCCGGACCTGAAAAGGAAGACATATATGCCATATGTTGCTGATGTAGCCGCAAAAATGCTTGGCTCATTTTACCGCTTCGGATATTACCTCACCCCTGAGTCGATCCTCCACCTCTAGAAGTCAGATACGTCCTAAGATGGATTATTGTTGCCACGTCTGGGAAAATTCCACTCGGAGAACTCTCTCTTGCCTTGACAAAGTATAACATCTATTTCGCAATATAGTAGGAGATGATCTTTTCTCCTTCCTACAACCTGTTTCCCAACAGAAGATATGTTGCTAGTCTTTCTCAACTCAATTGCTATTTCCATGGTAGGTGCTCGACTACGTTCCAATCTCTGGTTCCCACTGTAAACAATTCACACGAAGAAATCGACTTCTATCGCCACTTTTTTTCTCTGTATACCGAAAACCAAATGAAGTTTCAACGAAAATAGCTCCCATATGTGGAACACATTGCTATGCAATTGCTTCCTTGCAGACTAGAACAAAATCGCCTTGAATTCCAATGTCAAAGAATATTTGCCGAACTGTACTCTTAAGTAATCAAATTTTTCCCTTGTCCTCAATAGTATACTTCAATATCAAACTGACAATCTCATTTAACCTTATCCTCGAGGGGCTTTTTGCATTGATAAGTGGTGACCCATCAATAGTAAAAATGCTTTAATGTAGTATCTTTTATTGAATCACATCTCAGGGACTGATACTAGATTTGTGAGTGATTTTTAAATACTTTTATGTTTTTTGTTTTTGTTGTCGAAATAAAGAACGTTTAAAAGAATTACCTTTTCCAGTTTGACTACAGACGTATCTAAGTCAGATAAAATGACAAATTAACTGAAAAGAACTAATTTGATTTGTTTTAAACTCATTTTAAATGTTTAGTTCGTACGAAATTTCCTTGATGTCCGTCTAATTTTTACCATACATAAGTTATAGACGGCAATAACTATTGTTATCCTAAAAGCGTCGATAGTAAACTTTGAACAAACAAATTGCTAAGAGACGACATTTTCTGTTTTTATTGCTCTGTTGGTAGGCGAAAATATTTGTGTATTTTCTTCTCGTCTGTTTGTTTGTCTATGAAATAGAATTAGAAAATGCCATAAAATATAAGAAACATGATCGCATTTAAACTCTTGTTTGTCACGCTCTGCTGTAAGTGGTCAATTAAAATTTAATCGTTCATTTGAGATTTTTTGCAATTAGTTGTCCGTATGAATGCTAAGAATCTTTTAAATATTGAATCACAAGAAAGTACAAAACACTTTTGGACATATTCTCAAAGCAAACCCCAAGTCATCAATAATTTTAGTCACAGTTGCGATTGAGACGGCTCAAACAATTGTGATTGTGCTTAATATTGATTATATATATATATATATATATATATATATAATATTTGTTATTGTTTATTATCTATGTACGTATACGTTTCGTCTTTTTTCAATCGGGACTCATCAGCATAGAGATATGACTATTCACTACCGGTCATGCGATTCGAAACCCCGGACCTCAAGTATTTTTCAACTCCAGTCCAACGTCGCTAATCGCTGGGCCAATTGTAAACAGCGAATAAACTATGATAATTTTAACACTTTAACGGCGGCTTTGACGTCGAGGCATTCTACTTCTATTAAGGGAAGGAATGATGCAATATAAGCAAGTGACGTCATGCTGTGTTAATACTACCAATTACAGTGCTCTACTTTCAAGGAGCGACAAATAATATATATATTACTAATAATATACAAATAATATATATATATATATATATATATATATTTATATACATACTATTAAATATATTATATTTATAGTGTATATATATATATTTATATACATACTATTAAATATATATTATTACTAATGTAAATATATATTTATATAAATACTATTAAATAGACTAGCAAATATATGCTCCCTCCGGTCGCATATTTTTGCTAGGCTGACGTGTCAGAAGAGTACGCTGACGTGTAAACCGATGCACCTCAGTCATATTTCTCTGGTTGTTAGAACTTGATATTCTTTGTTTATGACCAAGAATATTTTTACATGAAAATAAATAAAAAAAAAATTCGACCTAACCCCGATGTTTGTATTAATCTTCCCCATAAATAGGAATATTTTTAGTTTAGAAAATTAACAGTTGGGAAAAATTATTTAATTCTTAACGATTGAAAAACGTCTTGCTACTGCCGTCATTATTTTCAGAATGATCGTTCCAAAGTTATCGTCTGCTCGCATTTCTTTCCACCCAATCGTTTTGCGGCGAATCCACGTAAGATTTTACGAAATAATAAATAATAATAGTTTTAGTTTTTCAAAGAGAAGAATGAAAAGTGTACCGAAAATAAAAGTAACAATTAAAAAATACAGCGAACACGATTCTAAAAACAGTTATTTACTTTCCCAGTAATAGGTGCCCCCCCCCCCAAAGTATCGTCTGCTCGCATTTATTTACACCCAATAGTTTTGCGACAAATACACGTCAGAATTTAATAAGTAATATTTTATGTTTTTCAAAGTGGAAAGAAAGTGTGCGTAAATTTAAATCAACAATTTAGAAAACAAAATACTGGCCCTATCCGTGACGACGGGGTAAAAGTTAGCGCGGGTCCTAAAGTGGAAAACTGATTTCGTTTTAATGTGTGTGTGTGTGCGTGTGTTTTTTAATAGTAATTTTTAAATCAATTATTATTTTAATTAAACAATTTGATTCAGTGAATTTGTGTTTTAAAACATAATGGCTAATAAGATTAAGAAAATAAACAAACATAGAACGGTTTTAAAAATAAAAAAAATAAGCACGGTGAATGCCAGCGTTGTTGTTTACATTTGATTTTAACGCGCCGTTTTAAGGCTGGCTGTTTAATCAGATCGCCATATTTAATTACCGGAGGGAGGGAGGAAACCACTGATTAAACAGCCAGCGTTGTTAACTACGTAACGCAGTACATGTATGTGTATATGTAAATAGAAGAAATCGATTAATAATGGAGTTTATGTATCTGTCTGTGTAAATTATAATTTATAAGTAAGATTATTAGCATGCAAAATAGCGTATATATATATGGAAATCTTAAGAGAACAATCATGAGTGTATGTTTGCGAATAGTAATTTATTAAAAGTTGATAAGCAATTGATTATGTAAATTGAGAAACGCGCATAGTGTTTCTGGTGGGTTTTCTAGCAGTATATAAGGAAGCTGGCGGACTTAGTAAATAACCATGCTACTCTGATGGAGTTTCGGCTTCAGACAGACAGACAGACAGACAGACAGACAGATACATAAACTCCATTATTAATAGATATATTATTTACAATGCATATATATTTATATACATACAATTAAATATGTATATATATCATTTACAATGTATATATATATATTTATATACACACTATTTAATATATATATATATATAATTTACAATGATATCTATATTTATATACATACTATTAAATATATATATATATACATATATATATATATATTCACAATATATATACATATACATACTATTAAATATATATATATATATATATATATATATTATTTACTATGTATATATACATATAACTACTGTGAAATATATATATATATATATATATATATATATATATATATATATATATATATATATATATATATATATATATATATATATATATATATATATATTTATGCAGGTGTTATTAAATGACACGAAATTTTACTCGTTTGGTGATTTTTTGGTGATATTCTCGATGCGTTGAGCAAGCTTTCTGGTCTCCTGTGGTAGCCGGTATCATATGTGTCCGAGTGTTCTTGATTCGGCACCACTCGATAGATTTCTACCTTCGTGGTCGTCATCAGGAATAGGTTTTTATTTTTAAGAAGACTTGAGTTATTGTGTTTTTAAAAGTAATGGTTTGAATTTTTTTGGTAGGAGAGTTAGAGAAATGAAAGGAGTATGGTTCAGTCTTTTATTTATTATTGTTATTTTTAATTTCTGTATTTATTTATTTTTTTAGTTATATTATTTTATTTTATTCTTTCAAATTTGATTTATTTATTTATATTTTTATATTTATTATTTATATTTTTATATTTATATATATATATATATATATATATATATATATATATATATATATATATATATATATATATATATATATATATATATATATATATACATATATATATATATTGGCTGTGTAGCCAAACTAAAGTGTTTTAAGCTCAATGAACAGTATATACCATTTATGTTCTAATATGTAGTCCCAGAGGAATTATAAATTGAAATAATTTCCGACAAAAACTAAATCTTGTATCAGGCAAACATTGGCGGATTGTAGAGATATGTATACAAAATTGTTTTGTTGGAAATGTATAAAATTTCATTCGGTCTTCAGTGTAGGCTTTTATAGTACGTTACATTGGTTAGTCAAACGCGAATTACTTCTTTTCACGAGGGTGTTTAGATAGCCATCGCTGTTCATGAATTATGGGCGTGTATTGAAATTCTCAATGTAGACATATTTACACAGACACGCACACCCCTACTTATATATATATATATATATATATATATATATATATATATATATATATATATATATATATAAGCGAGAAACAGTAAACATGGCTAACAAATACATAAATGTCTATAACTTTAGAAATATAGTATAGATTTGCAAAATATTTTGGTATTTTACCTACTTAGGAGCACTCTTTCAGTGTGCAAAATTTCAAACTTGTGCGATTTATATTATTGAAGTTATTAACAATATTATGATCTGCAATAAAGCGAGAAACACAGTTTATATATATATATATATATATATATATAGAGAGAGAGAGAGAGAGAGAGAGAGAGAGTAAGAGAGAGAGAAAGAGAGAGAGAGAGAGAGAGAGAGAGAGAGCGAGAGAGAGCGAGAGAGAGAGAGAGAGAGTGGGAGAAAGATACCTTGTCCCCCGTCTAATGTTGCCGAAACTTACACACTGAAAAACATTTTCTGTTTATTACGTGTGATCTTACATTTACGTGTGTTTTTGTTAAGGTTTCCGGGCATTACACCCCGCACAATATTTAATGATAACAGTCCTACTGTTGCGCTGAACGTGTCGTTATAGGATTTTGCACGAACAAACACCTGGTTTTTAAGGAACCAAGATATCCCGCCCATTGAATTATCCAGAGCACTATTCTAAACTGCTTTAGAGAACCTTTGCCTCTACCTTACAATGCGATCCAGGAACGTATTTTCCCCAGCCATTTTTACCTCTTTTTGATTACCCTTGTTCCAAACTCAATCAACTACTGAATCCCCTTACTTCCCTCCTGCGTATGAAACAAAACTGACCCATTGGTACACTCCTAATTTGGGAGCATTGGTAATGTGGAGTCACTCTTAGCCACCACTAATTCCGGGTCCACTCTGACCCGCAGTGATAGTACCTGCCAACGTGCTGCACCCGTAACCCCTCAAAGTAAATAATCATGTCTAACTCGATAATCAGCAAAATCCCACCCTTTACTGTTGAGATCCTCAAATGCCGGAAGACTTTCTACTCTAATATCTTCTTTTCTCGAACTGCTTGGCTTTGGAATTACCCTACCTGCTCCCTTTTCCCCTGAGTGTACCATTATGCAGAAATTTAAATGTAATGTGAACAAGCGTCTCGCTGCAAAACTACCCACTTAGGATGCCCTTATTAATCGGAGCCCTATTCACATACGCCACTTACGTTTGTGGCAATGTGCCTTGTTTGGAGTAAATATAAGTTAAAAAAATAGTTCTCAACAACTCACGGATTACCGAAAACCTAAAGAACGTATTGTGCAGATGCTAACCTAATGCTTCTGTATAGTAATATGAAATAAGGGGGATAATCCCTTCTGTCTTCATTGCGAACCCGTCGTAGATCGGAGTTAACGCATAAGAAAAAGATCTTTTTTCTTCCCGTTTCTCACAGAAAAGACGTTGGTAGTCTTTAAATACTATTAGTATTTTCATGGTAGGTGTTCGACTGAGCTGCAATCTCTGGTCCCTGTTGTAAAACATTCACAGCAGAAACTCGTCCAGCTACAACCACTGACAGGGAATATAAAATGAAGTAGAACTTCTATGAGCAAAGTTTTTTCCAAGAACATCCTATGACTCCGCAGCTATTTGCCAACTGCCTAGATGTCAACAAATACCAGTGAAGACGTCCTCTCCAGTAATTAAATTCTGCTCACCCCACCATCGTTTCCAACCTTCTCAAAGTATTGTTCATCTCTCAACCGACAATCTCATTAACCCTTATTATCGAGTGGCCTATGGACTTGGTAAATTGTGATTCTATTAGCATAAAAATCGAAGCTGTAATATTCTTTCATAGTTAAGTGTAGCCATGGCTTCCGAATTTGATAAGGTTAATATATATGATTGAAAGGGATGATTCTGATGATCCTCTGTCGCCACATATAGTCAAAGTGGATCTAATTGGTTAGTTTAGTCATGTGACATAGGAAATATTCGAAGTTAGATTTACTTACGGATTAGACTTTAGCGTTAAGACGTACTATGATATCAAGGGATAGGGAACGTTAAAATACATCTGTTGGAGTAATGCAACAAAAATCAACTCTTACCTAAGCAAATAGATTACATGTAATGATTACCCTGAATGCTTCAATTTTTTCTGGATTGTTCTGGTAAACGGGGTATTAAAAAAAACCAAAGATAGACATCCGGTGGGTTTAAATCCGGTGAATGTGGTTCCCATTTACGAAATGCAGCGTCTGATCATCAGTCGACCCGGTCACTCTATAATGATGCGAGTTGTGTGTGGAGTTATTCTCCCTTGTTGAAAACATTGCTCTTCTCGTCGCATACCACGACGGATACCAAGTCCCCTCCAGAATTTGTTAAGAACTACGATGTAAAGTTCTTTATTGACAATCACTGTCTTCCAACAGAACCATTCAAGTTATGCCATGTTTCGAGATGGTGATGCACGCGGTACACTTCTCAGAGTGCAGTGGCATCTGAAAGACTCCCTCTGGCGCATGAGATTTTCAGAACAGAGTTATTACTGCAACACTGTAAAGTACAGAATAATATCATTAATATCAGCGGAGTTATAAACCTCTAAATGTGTCATTTTTAAACTGAGATATCTTATATAAAGTAAAGGCGGTTTTTCTCCTCTACATTCAATCACTATAGGACTATGAACACATGCACTATATAGAATTCCTACATAGTCACGTTTTCTGCCAATATTTGATGCGTGTTTCCAGAACCCATCAATCAGTTTCATTCGATTACATAATATCCTATATTAAAACCACCCAAACTTACTCTCACAAAACATTAATACTTATAGATGGTAGGAGTAACTTTCACTCCAACACAATAAACTATTACCACTCCCCCGTCAATAACCGCGACTTCTATTTCATTGGATACTGACACCGTCATTGTTTCAGTTACTCATTCCGTGATTTAGCCTTTCGTCTATTTTCACTTCTGTAATTAAATAAGAATCTCTCCCTTCAGCATACATTCTTCTTTTTCCTGCGTTTTGATTGACTGCTTAGAAACATATTAAGGTTGGATGGAATATATTTGCCGAACGATAAAAAACCCTTGACATTTTAAAACATGGCGTCTTCTAATCCATCATTAACTAAAATCACCGGCAATAAATACATTCCATTAAATATTACCAATTCATATTTATATGTTAATATAGAAAAATCCGATTAATACCAACAGATCGTATTGAATGACATCGTTAAAAGTAAGTGCCTTCTTTCAATTTAAATTCGCTACCTCAAATTCAATTACATTCTCCCTAGCTTAATTACTATATTCGAGGAATGACAGAATATCAGTTTGCTTTTATTTAAGCAGTTACCGCTGACAATCCAGAATACAGTTTGCAGGAATAACAAAAAAAATGAACACCTTCTCTAACTTTTTTCATTTCATTTTTCTATGTTAAAGACCTTAACATATTCTTAAATATGTTATAAACATTTAAAAAATTTTACATTAAAAAAAAACTAGCCGTTTTCTTCAATTATTATTCTATATTAAGCTGCAACTACCATCGTACTTCTTTTCTAACAAAATTAAAATTCCTATTAGTTGTGTTGGTTTTAGCGTCCCAAATTCTATTCAGAAATGAACAAATCGTATAGAATGACGTCTCTTTATATTAAAAAAAAATACAACTTATTTAGGACGTTGAAAACAATGTAATTATGTTTTTTACACATGTAAATTACATTCCAGGATTTTTTCATTTCGTTTTTCTCTGTTAAAGACCTTAACATATTCTTAAATACGTTATAAACATTTTTACATAAAAAAAAACTCTCTAAGGCTGCAACTACCATTGTATTTTGCATTGGTTTCAGCGTCCCAAATTCTGTTCGGAAATAAAAAAAATCGAATAGAATGACGTCTCCTTACATTAAAGTAAATACAAATAATTTAGGACGCTGAACACAATGTAATTTTAAAACTACAAATCGATAATTCGTTTCTTTCGAACAAAAAATTTTGGACGCTGAAAGCGTACACAACCGAAGAGACATCGAAAATAAACAGTGGAAATAATTGTCGAGTAGGTTTCAATAGTAATTACTTTTAATTCCAGATATTTTATAATACAATTAAAATACATTTTACTTACTTTGAGTCGATTATTATTTTTTTAAGTAAACCATAATCGTCGCAATTATTTTATTTGAATCAGTTATAAGAAGTTTCAGGTTTTGTTTTCTTGGTGTTTAATTAGGAAAACCTTTTAAATCACACTCGTAAAAACAAATTCTATAAGCTAAAGTTTATTTAATAGTCATGTTCTTGTACGGTAACAAGTTTATTTAATCTATTCAATTCGTTAATTAACATTGTTCGATTGATTAATTGTAATATAAATATTGGTACTTCTGCAGTTTACGTACCGTTTAGAAATGATAACGTTATTATGTAAAAACCCATTCTTAACATGGGGAGGGGAATATGTTAATTACTTTCAAACATATATTTATAATTAATAGGAAGAAAACATAAACTTTACGATGCTTGTGCTTCTATGCTAATTTGATCAGCCAAACTTTGGTATCTAAAAATCAATTCATTCGTCTAATATGAATCTCTCAGTCAGCGACAGTTATTTGCCTTGATTCAGCGCCTTTCTCTACAAGAGAGAAAACAAAAATACCCCTTATTAAGTTTTATCATCCAGTTTTCTATTTGAAATGGAATTATTTTTAAAATTTACATTAAAAATCACATAAAATTGGTATTTTGACTTGCTTACAGAAAACCATCAAATTATTTTAAAGAAATTCTTCGTTTTTACATTTTACTTATTGTTAGTGTGCAATTATTTCGCTCGTTTACAAACCGTTTAAATTACACTTAAAACGTTGTTCATGACCATTTCGAACAACATAAACAGTCTACTGATGGTGGACCACGGCCACCAATTCAGAATAAGCGGCATGTAAGCGAAAACATTCAACATTGTTAACTTATGTTTCACCTAATCTACATAATTTTCAATATTTTAATATCACACCAATCGGAGTTACAGGGAGTCTATAATTGAAAGCGCGGAAACTATTTAAGATTTTTACCGTACAATCATAACAATACTGTAGAAAATATTGGGGAAGGGGGATAATCTTTTACTTCTCGATTTTAGCCTTTTAAACTATTTTTAAACATATAGATAAATAGGATAGAGTTGGGCATAATGGACCGATTTTTGAGGTGTATCAATACTTATGAAATGCAAGTATTTTATTTGCAGTAAATGTGCAACACATGCATAATGAGTCAATTTTTGGGTTGTTTTCTAAAATATTATCACATTCTGCCCAAATATAATGGGTTCTAACCAACGATATGAAAATTGATCAAATTCTGTGTCTCTTCAATAAAAACCTATTTTGTCAAACAAAAGGAGTTAAGCAGTTCCAACATGCAACATAACGATACTAGGTACTTTGAGATCTTTATATTGATAGCTGCCACTACTAAAATAAGTGTATATCAGAAATAATACAGAACATCTCCATAAAATAATAAGTAGACGAAATATAGATAGCACGCACATTTCATAAACACAAGCTCATTAGTACAAATCTATTCAAATTACTGATTATTCTTGCAAACAGGGAGCCAAATCAGTGCCCCCTTAAATAAAAATCTGAGATGACCTATTCTTTCTCATCTTGAAATGCAAGTGATTTTTGTAGCTCTCAATAATGTCTTAATTTTCTGTTGATGTTTTCAAAGCCAAAGTACTTTTATTCAGAAGTAGATGTAGAAGTATCATCAAAAATTAAGCCAGTTAACCAGTAGCACTTTCCGAAGCTGGTAAACCAACAAAGGAGAGCATAAGAAAAACTTTCAGTTGAGAGAAAATGCAAGAAGTCTTCAATTTGACCCATTATGCCCCACTGACCTATTGCGCCCCACCCCACCATGCAAGTACAATGGGAACACGACAAAATAGAAACTACGAAACGATTATACAGGTAAGAATACTTTTTATCCATACGTAGATAGAACATTCTGGTTATCTGTTTTAACATTGTATGGTCGGTGTTCGTGTTGGATCTTTCAAAGTAGCGCATGAAATTCCTGCGCCAATAAATAATTATGTATGACACTAAACCGTTTGAAGGTACAAAGAGATTTTATTCCCGAGCGTACAAACACAAAAAACGTAAACTACCAATAAAATGGAAGAGACTCGCCAAGCAGACGAGAATGGCACATACCTCAGTCTTAAAGCTTTAAATACTGGCGTGACACTTTTTTAAATAAAAAAATTAAAGATAAGGACTAACGAGGTTAGGCATTAAAAGTTTGTAAGATTCTTTCACTCTACGTCAGCAATATTAGAGCAGTAGATGGCAGAGAGGTGAAGTGTTGTAGAGAGACTATTGCCGAGATTATAGTAAGAAATATACCGCTACGACTCCGAGTAATTGTGCTTGATACGCTCGTCGCGGGAATTGATGTGATACTGAGCCTGGATGTTATCAACCGGCTGGGAGGAGCTATCATTGCTAAGGGCGAGGTGAAGTTCGGCAAGCAGTATGTAACTAGAACGACAAGAAGCGGGAACAGTAATAATGCCATCCGCCGACAAAAACGAAGCCATGTCAAATTAAGGATGAGGATTTCCGAACCCATTTTGATTGTGACAAGTGGACGTAAAATGGTAATGGACGGCAGGACCGCCCCTGTTGACAAATCGGGTTAGCTGCTATGAAAGTATATAACGAGGAGAGATAAGACCGCAGTTCGAGAATAAAGTTTAGAAGTGGATCGACGAAGGAATTTTAATACCATGGTCAGGGAAGGTTGAAGGAATTCTGCCACTCATGGCAGTGGTTCAGCCTACCAAGAAGAAAGTCAGGTCAGTATTGGATTTCCGGGAGTTGAACAAGCACGTGGCCTGCCACACTAAAGATGGAATCGACGTATGTGAAGAAGTCATGAGGAAGTGGAAGAAAAGGAAGCGAGCAACTAAAATCGTGGACTTAAAATCGGCCTATCTTCAAATTCACGTGGACAAGAAGGTATGGCGGTATCTATTAGTCGAATATAAAGGTCAGGTTTATTGCTTGACCAGACTAGGATTAGGACTGAATTCTGCACCAAAAATTATGACAGCAGTGCTTAAGACCGTGTTGTCCGAAGACGATGCAGTGGAAAGGGCCACCTATTCTTATATCGATGATGTACTAGTGGACGAAACAAAGGTGACTGCGGAAAGACTAAAAAACCATGTCAAAATATATGAACTGACAGCTAAATGTTGTAGACCCGTGCTAGGGGTCACAAAGATAACAACCACAAATTGTGACAGGTTAAAATATACAATGTATTATTCATAGCAATACAGTAACGCCACTAAATGTGGTAGGAGATGACCGGATTCCTACCATGCGGTAAAACATGAATAGGAATGTCCTCTGTTTGAGTCTTTGCAACCATGGTATTTATTATAGAGAGTTGCTTCCATTAGTTCTTCAATAGGGGTGATTTGTACCCCACAACACCTCACTCCCGAGCTTTTCATTCCCCTGGAATGATCGTATAGCTCTTTTTCCTGGGATTGATCTCTATGGGATCGATCCTTTTTCTTTTTCTGGAAGACCGGCGTTGTTCGGCTGCTTGTGGTGTTACCAGGTCGAACGTGTCATATATATGGTCCATTACTTCTTGTTCAACAGGAGGTTGTCTGTCGTCATCAGTGACACGTTTCCGAATTTGGTTCAAATGCTTCTTGTGAGTGAATTTTGGACCTTCGATTATGTAAACCATCCGCCCGATCCTCTGCTTGACCTTTCCTAGTTCCCACATCATACTATTATTTTTATGTACCTGAAAAAATACCTTTTCCCCAGGTAAATACATCTTTTTAGGAACTGTAGTATTCGGCGGTTTTACCTGTTTAGGCAAAAGTTTCTCGAAGACCGGCCTAATTTTCCTCGCAAACATTAACTCTGCCGGCGACATCTTTGATGGAGTGCTTTCATTTGGCGTAATTCAGTACACCTGTAAAAACTGTTGTAACGCCTTTCCTGAGGGCGTTCCTTTAGCTTTTTTCAGGGCTCTTTTTAGCGTGTCCACGAACCTCTCTGCCTGACCGTTCGATCGAGGATGATAGGTTGGCGTTGTTATGTGGTTGACCTGGAAATCCTCGCAGAAACTTTTAAAATCTGCTGACGTGAATTGCGTGCCATTGTCCGACACCAAACAATCGACCACACCAAACCTAGCATACAATGTGTGAAGAGCACTGATTGTAAAATCCGTCGTTGGACTCTTGCATCTAAATACCTCAGGCCATTTTGAAAAGCTATCAACAACTATTAAGTAATAGTTTTCCTCCAATGGACCTGCAAAGTCCACGTGTATCCTTGCCCATGGATAGTCAGCTTTAGGCCACGGGCTAAATTGTATTGGGGGCGCTTTTGCAGCCAATGCGCATCCCTTACACGACTTTACCATGTCTTCAATATCAGTGTCCATGCTCTTCCAGTAAACGTAGGACCTCATGAGGCTCTTTATTCTAGTAGCCCCAGGGTGCCCCGTATGAAAATCCTTTAAAATTTTTTTCCTCAGCGTGGCTGGGATTACCACCCTTTCTCGGTACAACAGTACCTCATTGCACATAGAATAAACTTCCGCCGCTGATTCATCTGATTGCATTTTTTGTTTCGTTTCTTTGATGAAACTATCTTCTTCAGCCTCCCTTATTATATCTTTCAAAGTCACTGGTAATTCCCTGATCGTATTGCACAGTATTTGTGTATAGTCCTTTTCACTTTGTAGTGACGCTATTACTGTGTCCTCCAGCGGTTCCCTTGATTTCGGAATTAATCGCGACAATCCGTCAGCGTGACCTAACTTCGCAGATGCAAGAAATTCCATACTGAAATCGTAATTTAGCAGGATGGTCGCCCATCTTTGCAGTCTGTTGGCTGAGTAAGTTGGTATCCCTTTTTTTGAACCGAAAATGGTTATAAGCGGCTTGTGATCAGTTTGTAGTTTGAATTTTCGACCATGTAAAGAAAGTTGTGAAGCTAAAGAACCTTTGTTGAACTGTAGATTGCCAGTTGGAAGAGAACGTTGTGGAGCTAAAGAACCTTTGTTGAACTGTAGATTGCCAGTTGGAAGAGAAAGTTGTGAAGCTAAAGAACCTTTGTTGAACTGTAGATTGCCAGTTGGAAGAAAGTTGTGGAGCTAAAGAACCTTTGTTGAACTGTAGATTGCCAGTTGGAAGAAAGTTGTGAAGCTAAAGAACCTTTGTTGAACTGTAGATTGCCAGTTGGAAGAAAGTTGTGGAGCTAAAGAACCTTTGTTGAACTGTAGATTGCCAGTTGGAAGAGAAAGTTGTGAAGCTAAAGAACCTTTGTTGAACTGTAGATTGCCAGTTGGAAGAGAAAGTTGATGAGCTAAAGAACCTTTGTTGACCTGTTGATTGCCAGTTGGAAGAGAAAGTTGATGAGCTAAAGAACCTTTGTTGACCTGTTGATTGCCAGTTGGAAGAGAAAGTTGTGAAGCTAAAGAACCTTTGTTGACCTGTTGATTGCCAGTTGGAAGAGAAAGTTGTGAAGCTAAAGAACCTTTGTTGACCTGTTGATTGCCAGTTGGAAGAGAAAGTTGATGAGCTAAAGAACCTTTGTTGACCTGTTGATTGCCAGTTGGAAGAGAAAGTTGTGAAGCTAAAGAACCTTTGTTGAACTGTAGATTGCCAGTTGGAAGAAAGTGGTGAAGCTAAAGAACCTTTGTTGAACTGTAGATTGCCAGTTGGAAGAGAACGTTGTGAAGCTAAAAAACCTTTGTTGAACCGTTGGTTGCCAGTTGGAAGAGAACGTTGTGGAGCTAAAAAACCTTTGTTGAACTGTTGGTTGCCAGTTGGAAGAGAAAGTTTTAGAAGCATTTGAATCCATTTGCAAATTCACCTTTGACTCTGCAGCCTCGTATTAAACCACTAAGCCCCCATTAATTAACATGGGAAAACATTGAATTTACACTCTGAATAATGTCGAATAGGTTGACATATACATTAAGCTTAGTCATATAATGTTCAACAGCAGGGACCGGAACTTCGTATCATGCATAGATTGACTGTTTAATAGTAAAATCTCGTAGAGGCCTAATCCTTGTTGAAGGGAATGATAACAATGTATATATATATATATATATATATATATATATATAAATATTTATTATTTTTACCTTCAATCACATGTGTTTCATGCTTACGCAATCTTCAGTGTAAGCGATGATAATAACTACCGGTCGTGGGATTCGAATCAGTTCCAAAGTCACATTTGACTCTGAAGCCTGGTATTTAACCCCTTGGCTACCATCAATTAAAATGAGAAAGGAGAGAATTTAAATATATATAATGTCGAATCGGTAGACATATACTTTAAGCTCTACTTATATATATATATATATATATATATATATATATATATATATATATATATATACATATATATATATATACATATATATATATATATATATATATATAGATATATATATATATAGAGAGAGATGTATATATATATATATATAGAGAGAGAGAGAGATGTATATATATTAATATATATATATATATATATATATATATATATATATATATATAGAGAGAGAGAGAGAGAGAGAGAGTATGTTAGTAATTATAATATTGTCCGTAAAACGGGTATTAAGTTACTTCTCGGAGACATGTTGATGGTCATGGTTCAATCGTTAATGGAATTCACAATCTTTTCTACTAACAATCATATAGGTTACGAATAAACTTCAGTTGTGGTCACGATATGCAAAATTGTCAATAACTTTGACACTCTCGTCTCTTGTCTCATCCCGTTAACACTTCTGTTCACCTCTTTGTCTGTCCAAGGCTCTCCAAAACTTTTTAACGACAAATAGTAAGCGGTCAATATTGATCTGGGCTGACCCTTCATTATTATCTTTAAACGATTTATCCAATTATCCCTCATTTCGAATTTGGCAACCCATGCAGTAACCTGATGGAGTGAAGTAGCCTTTTCAGGTGGGGTTGCAACTCCTCGACTTCAAATGACTCGTTGCAATTGCGTGAGAGAGACTTTTGCCATCATCTCATCAATAAGACAGGTAATCCTGAATGGACTTCAAACTTATCCTATTTTTATCTGACAGATTATCTCAAAAGTAATTAAAACAACCACCAGACTAATCCTTAACTGAATTGCACGAATCAGAATAGTGTGAAGAGTGAAGCTTGTCCGAGTTAAAGAAAATTTTCACGTCGTATTTAGGCGTTCTTGCAACACATAAGTTGACACATGGAGCGTATAAATAGATAACGATAAAACAAAGACTGTTGGACATTTTTGACTATAACCCAGTGAACAAGTCAGACATAGAGTGAGCTTTATTTGTACAAAATATGATTGGATTGTCGACAGGAATATGAATTTTATCAACGATTCCATGAGCGGAATTGGTTTAGGTCACCCTATATCTTTTGTAATTTTAATTCAGTCTGAATATATTCTGATTTAATCGAGTGTAAAAATGTAAAATACACTCACTAATCAGAAGGTTAGGAGTTAAAACGAAGTAGATTTTTAGTAGGAATCTTTTGTGAGATTTATTCACCGCCCGGAAAGTATAGAGGCTCTTAATTGTCTAGTCACGAGTTGAAGAAATTTTTTCTTCTTTGAAAAAGAGAATCTATCTGCAAGATAATTCAATGATTAAATGAAAGATAAAAAAAAACATTCTTAATAAATATAGGAAACATGACAACAACGTCATTGGAATTGAAGTTAATTGAATAACGTAAAGTTAAGAGCATTAGATGAGTATTTTATTCAAAGACCGAATGCACAGCAGCTCGAAGCGCTTCTTGCTTCGACAAAAAAGAAATGGCCGCGTGCGATGGGCATTTCCAAGAAACTGAACGCCACGTAAACGAAATCAAAGGAAGAAAAAAGCCCATGGGTAGGTCGGATTAATTAAAGATTTGGCTCAACAGCGAAGCAAACAATAGATCAATAGTATATATATATATATATATATATATGCGTGTGTGTATATGTATATGTGCATATATGTATACATGTACACATAAATGTATATATGTAATGCATATATATATATATATATATATATATATATATATATATATATATATTATAACTATTCATTTATATATTATACTAGCGGGACCCGTTCCCGGCGTTTCTAGAGAAAGTAGATTTAATTCTGCGCCCTAATATTTAAATACGAGAGCGATTCGTTAATTTGTTAAATGAATAGGGAAAAACACAGAAAATATCATTAGGAAGCGAAGTAAAATACTGTTTATATCTATATATTTTGGAATATTTCGTAAGTAAATTAATTAAAAAAATAGCAACATGTTACGTCAAGGTATATGCAAAACTAATTCTTCACTTTAAATTCTAAAGTAAGTGTTTGTGTGTGTGCGTGGGTGGGTGGGGGTCTACTATGAGTTAAATGTGTTGTTTATCGCCAATTGGCAATACATTAAGCCTTATTCTTTGGTTTTGATATGCATTACTCATTTTCTATAATAAGGTCATTTTTTGTTGCATAAATGATTTAAATATTAACTAAATTCTATTTCAGTTAGCCAACACATTTAGAATCAAATTGGTCTCGTATTTAATCTCAAACAACTTATGTTTATCTCAAACGATGTTTTAGTAAGAAGCAAAAACATTAAAAAGAGTAAGTCATAGCAAGTTGAATCGTAAGCGCGAAACGCTGAAATGAAAACGCTTATGGTATGTATCATTTTCAGCATTTCTATTCCAACCCTCAAAGACTAGAAAAGTTAAATATATTTGAAAGTTATTAGCTTCTAACTTAAGTGGGAGTTTTCATGTCGGCATTTAAGTGTACGATGAAAGTTGCTGTAAGGCTCTTTGCATATTATTGTTATTTTTTTAAATTATTTTTAGTGTTACTGTAGATTAACACCATCCGCTGCCACCGACAAACAAACGAGATTCTAGCTTTTTAGGCGATCACGTGTGAACAACCTAAAAATCTTTGTGGAAAGAAGAAAAATAGAACAACTATTTTAGAATTTATAGTGGGAGATCAGTTTCGCATAAAATGTAACGTAAAATAATCTCAATTCTAGCCCATTTGACAATTGTTTTTATATGGGAGATCGCTGAAAAATGAATCTTTTTGTTGTTGTTGTTCCATGGAACTTGTATTGTGTCAAATAAGAAACTTTGAAAATCTTGAAATAAAACATATGGACATGTTTTCTACTTACACATGCTGAACAGAAAAGATGAAGTATAATATCAGAACAGATACTACACTTTGCTCCTAGTCAAGAATCCAGATAAAAATTTGGCGCGAGTTCTCAAGGTCGTTTAGTCATGTAGTCTAAGGCTTGCATATAGTGTGCAGGAGGAAAAAAAAGCTACAGATGATATATGAGTAAGAGAGGGGGCTGATGGCAGAACTTGTCAATTGTAGCATAGAGACTATTGTAATATCTCTCGCACTAAATTCTGTTGTTGAATCTGTTTTATAATTTTCGAATAAAATCGATCGAATATGAAATTATAACCTATAAATTCATATGCAAAACTATATATATATATATATATATATATATATATATATATATACATATTATCCTATATAGTAAAATAATGTCAATTTTTCCCGTGCAACTTCAGCCATTATAGAAAAATAACCGAACAATTCCTATGCAAATCTTTAGCATTGGCCACTTACAGCAATCCCTAAAACGTGTTGCACAAAAATATGCTTACATTTCGTCCCCGTTTACATATTATTACATTTAATCCGACTAAACTGCCTCTTCTCAAATACGTACTCCCACAAAGAAGGTAACACTCTTCTGCAATTAATTCTCCCCACGAAACTCACAAACACCGGATCATTAACCTTAATAGCTATAATTATTATTACGCCACCGTTTATGTTTTCATTTCGACACTCATACTATTACTTACACACAACACTAGATTTTAAAAATAATAACAAACGATCCATGATTTTAACTTACAATCTACCTGACTACCTAAATGTAATCAAGGTATAACGGAATATCGGAATGATTTAATTTCAGCGGTGCCTTCTGGCAATTAATAATACATTGAATCGCTCTCCAGAATACTGGAATCAATTACCGAACAACTCAAATCGCATTCAAAATGGCGTCTTAGCCTGGCACGTAGATCATCGTAAGTGAAAAACTTAGAATTTCAAAATGAAGGGGGGCGTCCTAGATATATTGTAGGTAGATCTGATTAAGCCTGTGAATTTTCTCCTGTTCAAGTTACACACACAAGTGGGGTTACATGGACGAGATAGGTATCTACAGGTTTCGGCTGCTTAATGACCATATTATTTGTGAAAATACTATTACAAATAATACGGAAAACCGACGCAAAATGACAGACAATTCTGGAGATCTGCTTTTAACAATGTGGGACCCATCTTCGCGCCGAATTGTTCAAGGTTGGTAATGAAATTTCTTGAGTTCATCTACTTTCTAGGGCAATATATATATATATATATATATATATATATATATATATATATATATATATATAAAATATATTACGGGATTTCGAGCGACCCTTTTATTTTTATCCAAGGGGGGATTTTTGATTAACAATAAGTTTTAAGTGACAACCCCTATCTACTTGCCCCCTACGCGGTCAGAGTTAGACATAAGGTCACTGCTTTTAGCTCTTCAATAATGGGGCACTCTTGATGAGGACAAAAATATCCATTATTACTCTCCTCCTCTTACTTCTAGATGAGCTTTGAGGTGTAGTATCTATTCGGTTATCCTTCCAAGTATTTCCTTCTCCTTTTGGGGGTGAGAGCCTGGACATTTTGTCTTCACTAAACAAAAACAAAACAAACGAAAGATACTTTCTTTTTATTTGTAACTTTTTAAATATAAGAAAGATACTAAATAATTTATGAAAATTATTTTAATAAACAATCGATCAATAGTATCAACATAAAATTTTAATTAGTAAACATCCATTTTAACTAGTAAACATCCATTTTAACTAGTAAACATCCATTTTAACTACTAAACTATTTATTTATATATTATTAATAATAAGTGGTTTTCCTTTTCGCTATTAGTGGCGCCAAATAAGTTTTTGTGACTAAATAAATCTGTGGAAAAAAGTGAGGAGACAATGAAAGTCAAATAAAATTAACGAAAAAGGAAAATGCTAAAACTACTTGTTTTTCATATTATTTATTTATTTAATTTTCAATCTAGTTCACTTCAAACAAGGCAAGTTGCACCGTAGACGTAAGGGGCTACTAAGAATTAGGGTGAATTTGGGAGCTGTGCAGCGAGATGTTTGTTCACATTAGTTTCAAATTTCTGCATGTCAGTACAATCGGAGAAACAGAGAGCAGCGAGTAGTTCCAAAAGCCGGCAATACGAGGAAAGAAGCTATTGGAGTAGAAGGCTCTCCGGCATCTGGGGAGCTCCAACACGAATGGATGGGATTTAGCTGATTGTCGGGTTGGTCGCGTGTATTTACATCAAGGGGCACCAGAGCAGCAAGTTGATTAGAGCACATTCAATTGAAGTACTTGTAAAACAAGCGCAACGATGCAACATTGCGGCGATGGGACAGAGGCTAGAGCTTGGTGGATAGTGAGGGAACTATTAGATTAGATACTCTTTTTTGGACCTTGTCTAAGAGGGAGAGACAAGTGGAGGGTGCACCAGCAACGATGTGACAACAATACTTTATGCATGGGCGGATGGTGGCTTTGTAGAGATATAGGATACTGTTAGGTGTGAGAAGTTTTCTAGCGCGATAAAGGGAGCCCACTTTCTTTGCAGCAGCCTTGGCAATGTCTTCTATATATTTGTTCCAATTCATATTACCTGTGAATTTAACGCCGATGTGTTTGAATGTTGGACTCTCATGTAAGGTGTTATTTCTCATGACAGTCGGTGGTTGAAGAAGTTTCTTGTAGTTGTTTAAGGAAAGAAGCTTTGTCTTAGCAGCATTAAATGTTACCATCCATTTATGCCCCATTCCACTACTAGTCCAACCAATCTAGCTGATATTTTGGCTGAACCTCAAACAAATTGCTAACAAAGGTTTTAACTTGGATATTGGGCATGAATAACCTCTCTTTCAGATAAAACAAAGTTTACCAAAAGTAACCTTGCGGAAAGGGGTCAACGGGCGCCATCTTTAAAGATTGTCGCCGATTCTAGACTTTCCTCTCTCAACTCAATTTCTGTAAATTCATCTTCAAAAATACAAAATGTTACAATGTGAAATTGGATAAAAACATTAGTCTTCATAAAGTTAAATATAATTATAACTTCTTATGCCTTATTGTTGTCTCTTTTAATGTATTACTGCAGGAGCTTAACATTCTGTCATATTCTAATTTCAAGTTGCCCAAAGTGAAGTACCGATAATTATGGATGCTGACAAGTGTGCTATTTGCAACAATGAACTGTCCAGTAATGAAGAAACATTCATCGTCAGCCAGAAGGGCATCGATTCCATTAACAGAGCCTCTGAACAACGTAGAGAGAAGATCATAATTCAGATTGGTCAACGTCTTTATAAGAAATGCAGACAGCGTTGGATCAGCCCCAAATACATTGGAATTGACCGTAAAAACAGGTCCACCCATGATGAAATGCTATCCTGTGCAAGCCGCTTTAGAACAGCACCAGATGGCTACTTCAGCAAGAAAAGAGCGATATGTGAGATACATGGAAGCTCATTGCGTCTCTCCAGACATATGACCCTTTCACGGAAGATCCGTCCATTCACAGCATTTCAAGTGGAGTAACTGCAGAGAAAAAGGTGAATGTGGACAGAGCAAACTCCATAGGAGAGGCAATCATAGCTTCAATGGTTGGAGAAAATGTCCACGAGTACACTTTTAAAAGAAAGGATCAGGCAATTACAGCAAGATGAAGTAATTGACACTGATCCACAACTCCTATTCCAGAGATTGTGTGTGCTATCTACCAATGAACCCTAAACTCAGCAGCAGCAAGAACATTTCCAATATGAGCTTTGTGGTTACCCACCTGCACTTTTTGATTCTTTCGGACTACCGCGAAAGATAAAAAACCTGGCTTTGGCAGACGCAATATGGGAACTGACTTCCTCTGTACAATCAGGTCCACAGTCTTCAGATCCACAATCTCTCTTAGATGGTGGAGCACTACTTCAACGCCTTCCATGGCAAAAGGTGACACATTTGATCAGATCTGTGCCCAATACCGCAGATATGTCACAACTAGATATAGAAAAGCAGGCATTGTCTTTAATGGGTATGAAAGTGGTCCATCCATTAAAAACGCGACTCACCGACGCCAAGCAGGGGGCTCTGTTGGTGATAATGTGTCACTGACCCCTTTAATGGTGTTCAAATTAAAAAAGGGTGTTTTCCTAGATAATCAAGAAAACAAACAATTGTTCATCAACTTGCCGAGAAAGAGTTTGGAGGAAGCAGGTTGTAAAGTAGTCCATGCATCTGGAGACGCTGACGTATTGATTGTGAAGACTGCTCTAGAACTGGCACAGACGGGAGAAACCATTTTGATAGCAGATGACACTGACCTATTGGTCCTTCTATGTTATCATGCCAATAAAGATGATGGTTACAACATCTTCACGCCATAACCAAAGGATAGTGCAAAAAGTGTGAAAGTCTGGAATATCAAAGAGATGAGGAAATCTTTGGGAGATGCGGTCTGTTCCAACATTCTTTTCATCCATGCAATACTGAGTTGTGATTCTGCATCCAGTGTTTATGGAATTGGGAAGGCAGCATCCCTTCGAAAGGTGATGAACAATAGAAACTTGCTCAAACTGGCAGAAGTGTTTGGCAAGGATAGCAGTGCAGAAGAGGTTATTGAAGCTGGGAAGAAGGCTTTAGTGTACCTATACAAAGGTAATGATGGTGGAAAACATCAATCATCTCCGACTGAGGTGCTTTAAGGGAAAGGTTGCAAAAAGCTCAAAGTATGTTGAGGCCAAATCATTGCCACAAAGAAGTTTAGCATTAACGAGGTGACGGACTATCGCGAGATTTATTAACGATTCAAAGATTTTAGTGAAGAGCGGGAGCAGGCTGATGGAGCGATAATTCTGATGGGCAGTTTTATCTCACGAATTTTTGAAAGACTTGTACCACAGAGGTAATTTTCCAGCTATCAGGGAAGCAAGATTCGGCAAGGTATTTTGGTAGAGTTTGGAGAGGACAGGTCCCAGTTCAGCAGAGAATTTCTATATTACTATTACTGATATAAAATCAGGCCCACATGCTTTAGAGGTGTCAAGGTTTTTTATGATGTCACGGACATGAAATAGGGTGATAACCAGGTCATCAAGTGTGGCTTCACTCCGCAATGGGAAATTTGGGAGGGAGTGATTTGCGAAGTCCAAAGTAGAGTTTAAGACAAAACGCTGGAAAATTGTTAGTTGCCGTGAAAATGACATCATTATGGTTAGATAGCAGGGGGAATTGTTGATTTACCATTGTGCACCACAATATTTCCAGAAATCACGAGTACCTAGTTTCTGCGATTGAATGCGTTTTCTGGTCATCTCTGTATACCTCCTCTTTGCTTCAGATATCACAGTCTTACAATTTTCTTTTGGCGCTATACATTTCTGTCTATTCGTAGTTGTATTGTCGGAGTGCTTGCCGCCCCTGAGTAATAGCAGCTGCACATTTCGAGGTGAACCATTTCGGAGAGTGGGGCATTCTGTAGAATTTTCGCATAGAGACCTGTGCTTCAATGCCTGCTTTGACCCATTCAGTTATCTTATTTGCGAACTGACCAGCAAGGAGAGAGAAAGTTTCACTCTATGGGGCGTCTCTGATGTGATCTCTGATGGAAAAATATCAGCCTGATTATTGTATCTCGTTGTTTTGAGCAACGGCTCATCAGTTTTTGGACGAGATTTTAGGCTGATATCAATCATTTCCACAAGATGATCAGTGTTCCGGAGGGGCTATGGGCATTTGTCACAGAAGCCTCGGTCAGTGAGGTCAAGAAAAGGTCGAGAAGTGAGGCTTGCTGCTCAACACGATCACGGTGACAGTCTGTGAGAGGGGGTGCTCTATGCAGAAACTATACATGTAGTTATCAGATGCGCCTGTATAGCTGGAGAATCCAAGCCAGTCACGGTGATGTACAATAAAATCCCCAAATACATGTATTTGGGAACTCGAGTCAAATGAGAGTGCTGTATTTATGCTTTCAGAGACAAAGTTACTCAGGGTACACCCTGGGTCGAAGGAGAACGGTATAAGAAATATAAGTAACTAACGTTGTTCTGTAGGGTCAATCTAAAGCACATGTATGCTTGATCATCTGATTCTAGCCTGTGTTCTCTCGTCAAATGGAGGGTGTTCCAAACATAGACTCATAGCCCGTGCATATGTTTGTCAGAGTCTTTACGGTAGAGTTCAGTTACGCCAAAATTGTGTGAGGAGATTGAGGATTGTAGGTTTGTTTCACTTAGTGCTAGGATATCCTGGGAGTTTACTAGGAAAAAGGTTTCTACGTCATTAATGCTGGTTCTAAGACCCCTGGATATTTGTGAATGGTAGCCTCAAGGGTGGAGACGAAGATGTTTTTGGTGGGTATCTGGTTTAGGTTTGTTTCTTTTTCTTTGTATTATCATTTTGGTTTTAGATAAAATGGGGAGGGAAAAGTGGGTGCTTGTTTGGTGCCAATAAACTCACACATCTAGTCATACTACAAGGTTTGAACTCTCGACTTTCGTCATTTTCAACCATGCCAATCAAAGGCCCTTAATCTCTGATGTTGTTAAAATGGAAGAAATATAAACGAATGTTTGTATTCATTTATTTACTGATTTATCGATAACCATAAAGGAATCAATTTTATTATTTATGGAAGAATCTTGTTGTTTAGCTTAAGTGGAAACGAATATTTCCTCCCTCACAATGAGACAAACATGATAAATTTATAAATGTGTATTAAAAACAAACACCTTAGTCTAGAGCCCGACGCACACACTTGCCTTAGACACCCTTGGTGAAGGTGTTCGCCCAACACCCATCTCACCACAACACACCATCTTTCCCAGCCATTTATCACCATTTATTAAATAAAATATATTCTATTTTGTCCTACCTTTCTTCCCAACCCTATCAATGACGCAAGTTTTGTCTACCTGAACACCTTATTTGGGGTATGACGTTAAACAAAATCTGGCAATGTTCGAATTTGGAAGTTTTGGAAAGTATGGAGTAAATCTTTTGTTGCCATTAGTTATAGGTCCACTAGGAGTGGTAGTAACTGGAAATGTCCCATCTATGGGTTCAATAAATATGTCCTGAATGTGATGTGAAACTGCATCCGGTGGTGATGTCGCAACTTGTGGAACATTGGGGAGTGTGAAATCACTCCTAAGTTGTAATTATTCAAAAGCACACTGTGGCTAGGAGTAGTATTCTATGCCAAATCTATGATTTTAATATTATATGTACGAAATATATACTTACAAAATAAATAAATTAATAAATATCTGAAGATAGTAAGAGATTAAAGCATAACGACTTCTATACAACCGACTAAATTCGGCATTAAATGAACAAAGAATGGCTGTTATGCTATAAAACAAAACAGCCATTGTCAGATTTTGTAGGGAACATGAACATGAAGAGGGCTTACTTGCGAAACGTCCTCGGGTTTGCTTGTCCTGTGCGCTGCGAGTGAAAGAAAGAAAGAAAGAAATCCAACATGGCGTCCCTGAATGTTTATTACATACAGTTCACGCAAAATCTCGCAAAGTCTCGTTGCACGTATGGAAATTAGGTGTGACTGGATATTATAAAAAGCGAGTCTCATACCGTCTCAGAGAAACGGAGTGTGTGAAGCGAGTGCACGTGTCGAGCAGTGAGAGCTGCTTTGGAGGTTAACAGTGATTTGCGACCTTCGTTATTACTACAAGGTTTTGTAGGTGAGATGATGCTAGTGTTTTGCGTTTATTTAACACATTTTTTAAATCATGTTTATTTTTAAATACTTCGCAATTGACATGTGTACCGTTCTCATTATTAAATCACGTTTGCATACCTCCCCCCGTTATATCACTGAAGGTAAACCACGTTCAGCCTCATCAGTTTTTAGATGGGTGACTATTCGGGAATACCAGGTGCTATAAGCAAACACTCCATTTAGATGTATAAATAGGTACCAGTCTTACTGGAAAGTATAACTGGCGACAGACTAGCGTACTGGCACGGCTATGGTACATACCATTCGTTCAGTTTATCGCTATAAGACCGGGGATGAGCAGCGGATCAAACAGCAATTAATTGTTAAAAGAAACTTCTTATGACTTTTTGGAATGTGTGCAACAATTTTCAGAGTTCATATGATTTAGGTTTCAACACACCTGTTTCATTTTAATGAATTAATTAAATGTTTGGAAACAATTAACCAGCACATAAGTCAGTCATAGAATGACATGTCTTCGTCTGACAACGTAGACGAAAGTTTTATCTGAGCCTCCATATTACATGAAGTATTCCCGAATTTATTACATGGAAACGTTTATAACCATAAAAACTAGTCATCTGATCAGGCTGAAAATATGCATGGTGGTTACTGTTATCAAATAGCAAGTTGAAATTTCGTCAAAATTTCGATCGTAATCGAACTTTGTAAGGTCCAAGTAAAAGGCCAGAGTTAATGTCATACAAGATGTAAGACTTTATGGTGTATAATATGGGCCATGTTGCGGTTTCAACGATGACCAGAACCGAAGTTATTGCCAAAAGTATGATTTTCACCATTTCTCTGACCTTGATCTTGATCTTTGATCTAGATATCCGAAAATTAAACCCATTCTATGTTAGACCATTACCGATATTTTGACCAAGTGGGCTGATGATTGTCAAGCAATGTAAACGCTAGGATCTACACAGACAAACAGACAAACAGACAAACAAACAAACTCGACTGAAAACATAACCTCCTTGGCGCAGGTAATAAATTAATATGACGCAATAAATCAAATTGAATGCTTAATTCTAATTCGCGTTTGTCTCTATTAATAGCATTTTGTTTCATTTTAATAAAGACGTCTTAATGCCTGTACAGTTTTTGTTTGCCATCTCTTATCCAAAGTATTTCAGAACTTTCAGAAATCAGTCTCCTGTTTTAAAAGTTATAGTGTATTTCGAATATAGCATTGCTTTGACGAATTAGTTTCGAGAGAATATGGACTCCGATATAAGATGTCTGATTTTCGGAGATAACAATCTCTAATTGGGCAATTAAATAAAAGTAAAAGTTTAAATAAATACAATTTTTGATGTTGCGTTTATGCATTGCTATAAGAGTGTCTGTTCGCCTGTTGGTCGGTCACACTTCAGTTTGAAACAACTTCTTCTTCTCTAAACATACAGATTGAATGGACGCATCTTAAGAATAGCTGTACTTTTTTCTCCCCTTTTCTGGACGCATTTGTACATTTCCAATGAGTGTGAATTGTGAAATTGGCCAAATACAATTTCAAAGGCGTTCAATCAACTCCTAATAAGATAAGGGATATTTTCTCGATGTGTGTTTGTCTGTCTTTCTGTCTACCAGTCCCAATTCTTTTAAACGAATATCTTAACTTTTTTTAGAAATGGAAAATATTGCATTAATGCTAAATAATAAATTCCCAACAAATAAAGCGGATGCTACAACCGTAAATCGAAACCGAAACCTTGAGATCTTCAGTCTGATGTTTGACGGACTGAGCTATTTAAAATTCCTTATGCATAGATCTTATAACATTACCCTCATAAAATAATGATAACTTTGACGTGACGTCATAGATTCATGATTTACGTCATGTTTCAAAACATTAATTCAACATAAGCGACGATAAACAAAAATAAATAAATGGTTAAACATCATCAATAGCGTTTGGAATTCTTTTGATAGTATGAAACAATGTATTTGCTTTGGCTACGTATTGACGTTAAACACTATTTAATATATAATATATACTAGAATTTTGGCCCGTGTATATATATATATATATACATATATATACATATATACATATATATATACATATATACATACATATATATACATATATAAATACATATATATACATATATATATACATACATATATATATACATATATATACATATATATACATATATATATACATACATATATATACATATATATACATATATATATACATACATATATATACACATATATATATATACATACATACATATATATACATATATATACATATATATACATACGTATATATATATACATATATATACATACATACATACATATATATACATATATATGTACATACATATATATACATATATATACATACATACATATATATATATACATATATATATACATATATATACATACATACATACATATATATATATATATAGTCTTGGAAGTTTCTCTACCATTAAAACTATAAAAAAAAACTTTTAGTCCCAAGTCGTTCAGTTGAAAACCACTTATGTAAGTCAATTTATTTTTTACAGTTATTATATTAGTTTGCTTCTAACATTATTTAAGGGATCATCAGTTGTTTCCCATGAAAAACTGTTTCGGGAATTTAAAAAAAGACAGTATTTAATTTTATGGCTTCCCAGCAGAGTTGATCAGACCCCACTTCCCTTAAAAGACAAAAACATAAACGTTTCGTATACTAAATCTCAATTTTGTTCCATATAAAAGTTTTTCCAACTTATATTAGTTATTAAAATAAAAAATAAATAAATAAATAAAAAAATTCTTCCTTACCTGTGTTGTTCGTCTGTCTAATAAATTTTATCCGTTACTTACAAAAATGTTGCTGCATTTTAAAGTGTTTGGACGAATCCATTACACTATTATTTAGGTGATTAATGTATTCTTATTTTTAGTTTTATATTAAAATTATTAAAAATATCAACATATCAAGAAAAAAAATAAATAAAAAATAAAAAATTAAAAAATTAATATATATATATATATATATATATATATATACTTTTAGTCCCTCCTCCTCCTTTGTTGTCCATCTCCCCGTTGTCATCAACCTCAAATAAATACTAATCCTCCCCGTTCACTCACAGCGTATCCAATCGGCGTTCACAAGCCAACCGTCAATTTTTTTCTCGATTTCTTCTTCTTCTTCTTCTTCTTCTTCTTCTTCTTCTTCTTCTTCTTCTTCTTCTTTAACATTTCTTTCTTTCTTTCTCCCTTTCTACTGTTTATTATTATTGTTTTTCTTTTTCTCATTATAATTAGTATATGTGTTATATATACGTTTATACATATTCTACATTATTTTTATTTAGATAGCTTTGGATTTGTTCTATCAATTTATTTTGATTAATTTGATAAGACTTATATATATATATACATATATATACCAGACAAACTGTCTAGGCTCAGAGGGTCTAGTCATTCCTATATAAACTCTGTCCGTCCATTTGTCCGCTACGGTGAAAATTTGTCACGCTTAACTGTTTTTAAATAGCAATTTCGTCGGTTTGTAATGCTTTTGTTTGAAAGCTAATTTTTAGATGCATCCAAAAATCGATAGAACATACTATGTCTGTTCGTCGTTCTGTCACGCTTAAGTTTAAATAGCATTTTCATCGCTAATGGCAATTAAGAATTTGCTCCACACTCCCCAAGACTTAAAAATTGTGAAATCGTCTGCGGATGTTGTTTAACGGCCTCCCCAGTACAGGGTTGGAGTGATGAGAGTTCGAATTGTTGCTAGAGCTCGAGAGGATAGGCAGAATAAGAATGGACGCATCTAAAAAAGTATCTGTTTGATTTGTTTTTAAACAAACTCTTCTGTCACAGTTTCTTACCGAACATCACACAAAGCATTAATTGGCTCCAGATTACATCTGAAAATCTTTTTTTTTCTGCTAGAAGATCTTCTGCAAATTTCGCACCTTTTCTTAACTGATTCGTCGAGAACGATAGGCTTAGTTCGGCCTTTTTCTCTAATTTACCCAATCTTTTCACAGCATGGTTTTCGCCAAATGTAATTCTATGTTTAGATGACTGCGGGTTGTTTTCATCATCGCCTAGGAGGCGAGACATCTAATCCCTTTCCCCACACCAACAATGTGTGTACTAAACACAGCAAACAGACCGGGAATAACTTTATGCTTTAACCAAGTTATCTCAACACTTGGTTAGCGGTGTGGAATGTTATGGCTTCGCAAACAATACATAGGAAATTAGTATAAATCTCATTAACCGATTCACGCAAACGATATTTGTTTTACTATTGGTGTCATTGTTTCTTGGTCTGTCACGCTTAAGTTTGAAATAACATTTTAATTGTTAAACGCGTAGAGTAAATGTGTTATATATTCACTCACCGATAAGTCTATAAACCATTATACACCCGTATCGTCGTAATTAACCCAGTTTCTATTATTCTGCAGACAAGACCACTCGGACGCCAATACTGATTTATGAATAAAGACTTATTTAAAAAGAGAGACAGTAACAAGAAACTTGAGAGAGACAGGCTACTTGTGTACGCGTGGGAAAGAGAGAAAGACAAACACATATATGAAAGGATAGCTCGTCTCGCTAAGTCTAGTTACATTGTGCGCTCCTCCCCCTAGACAGATCTTTTCTGCTTGAAATCTCGCCAGCCAAGAGACCGAAACAATTTTAGCTGAAATTCAGGCGGTTTTGCGACTTCCGTCTGGGATCACCTCTTTCTTTTAAAAGTGTCACTCAAATATTCCCATTCAAACACACCCCTTGTTATGTAACATATGGACGCATCTTAAGAATATTCTTACCTTTTCTCTGTTGAAATAATTATGTTTGATGCGTAAATGAAGGAAAATTAAATGTTACAATAATTATATTCAGTTAAACCGACGTTTTAAAAGCTTCTGTAAATATATAATTTCTTGGCTCGAAACTTGATTAACATGCTGTAATACCCGCCCAAGAATAGCGTCAGAATAGTGAGTCATCTTTGCGATCTCTTAGTAGGACCCGGATGCTAAATTAGTCCAAACAAGCAAACACTTCCAAAATGTTGAAAACTGTGTAACAAAATAAAGCTAACAAGTAATGTGTTTTAAGAAAATGATCATTAAAAAAAGAAAGTCTTTTATAGAGGGTCTTAACATGATCGGAATTTGCTAAAAGGTTTATAATTGCCATACGTATACGGACTGCTAACAATCGTTTAAGTCTCGTTACAATCATAAGTTAAACATTTTCTGTCTGTGGATCACTTAGAGACTTATTTACTATTTTCGAAATGTTACATTGGCCTTTTACCTGGAATCAGAGCAAAGTATTAGTTCTGATACTACGCATTAGCTGTCCTGTCTTAGGTCAGTGAAAGAGAAATTCTTGTCTGAAGCAATTTTTATTTTTATCCTAATTGAGAGTGCAACTTTTTTGGAGAGCTGGATTTTCCCCACATTAAAAACCGACTTTGCGTATAACCCTGCCATCGTTGAGAAGACAGAGAAATAGGAGCTCTCCACATATTTCAAATCAATCAAAAGTTTCTATTATTGTGAAAACTATGTGAAAAGACTGGACTGAACTTGTGGGCGAAGAAAAGTTTTAATTCTTTTGTGTTAAGGCTATATTAGTAAGGCCTTAATTAATCAAAATTTTCTCCTATTTGGAGAATCAGCATATTTGAGTAATTCTCCTATAGTTTAACGGAGATTATAATCAGATGCAAACACAAAATTAGTACATATTCACACTCCTACAGGAACTCTTTTATACAAAAAACGAATAAATATGAACAGCTTACGAGTATCGGCATAGGTATGGGATTATGTTTTCATAATTTCATGTTCTCATGTCTTACAGCCAACAAGTATTCAGCAGACACACAATCTCTATGAATCACTCTTAATTAACATTTTCTCTTTTATTACATTTCCTTTATATGTATGAAAATGATGCATTGTTTGCCTTTGTCTACCTAACTCTCTTACCATTAATTCATCAAGATATCAGTACGAAGATAACTTGGCCTTAATTATAATGTATTGTTTGTAAACGAGTAGAAGAAATAAAACTTAGCAACGTTATCTGCTTGTCTATTTTCAATGTTGACTTACTGCTTACGCATTCACAAACTTCACATATTTCAAGAATCTATCTGCCTTGAAACTAACAATTCCTCGACTCGTGTAAGGTTTATATTTAAACATACATCTTGAAGACGCATCTAGTTCAGTCTTCAGTTATGGGCTGTTTTCATTACGAGTTTTAAGCGTTCAACATTATACGTGCTCCGCCTGTAATCAAATACTGTTTTGAACGATAACACGATACATATAACTAACTATGTCATAATGGTAAAATATAGCCAATCATTACAGCAGATTTATAACGTTCTACATTAGTGTTGTGGTTGCAAGGTTGAACCACAATTAGTGAGTAATACAATGAAGACGCAAACAACACGGAGAATGCAATAATAAGTGTATTAAAGAAAAGGTATATTTACAGTATGTACAAATGAAGGTGTCGAGTCAGAGAGTCTTGGTGGGAGGACATGTACGCTCTTCGGCGTCACTTCCGGTGGCATTTAGATAACACACTCTAAGGCCAACCTAAGCTTGCCATTTATAGTGTAACGTTATTCGTATATGCAAATGAGTGGTTGCCACCACAACAATTAGCTAATGAAATATTGCATGAGTCATCGATCATTCATTTAAAGCATCGGTCAGATTATAACAAGTTTGGGTGGATTTCAATTTCCACGCGTCCATTCTACAATGTCGTCTATAAGTTATTAACAATGTTTCTATATCGCCATTAAAATACTATAGTGAACTTAAGATATGCTAACTTTAAAAACAATACATACATGTATTAAACAACTAACACTAATTAATATCTTTATAATAATACGATTCATACGAGACATTGGACAGATGATATCTACTTGTAGGAACGAGCCTCGAGAGGCTGTATGAATGTTCAAGCATATCTCTAGCTATCATGTGAAGTAACGCCATGTTCATAATGACGTCATCCCGGAACGTCTAAGACTTGATGAAGAGAACATAACTTTGTCCTCGTGTGGAGGCAAGTGAATAGGGGCCTATTGAAATAAACTTATTGTTTACCATATTTCAACTGGTGAGAATAAAATTCTTCAGCAGTAACTGAATATAATTTTCTGACGTAATGTCATACGAATTATTCTAAAAAAACGTATCTAGTCATAACAGGCAGCTATTAATTTAGCTCAACATATTTTTACATGACATATCTTTAATAAAACATTATTGTTATTTCAAGAATTCATAGTTTTCACTTCAATTACCTCCCTTGAAAATTGATGAACGTAATATTTTAAGAAATGTTTTGGTACCTTATCCATTTTTATTAAATCACTTTAATTAATTACTGTTAATACTGATAAAGCAATTGCATATATATATATATATATATATATATATATATATATATATATACATATATATATATACATATATATACATATATATACATATATATATATATATATATATATATATATATATATATATATATATATAATGAAAATAAGACAATAACATTACAAATAAATAACACCAAATATTAATTTATAATAAATTGTTTAAAATAGTTATGCAAATCAGGTATACAAATGGATGTGTTTGGGGTGTTGCACTCTACTAATATATATATATATATATATATATATATATATATATATATATATATATATATATATATATATATATATATATATGTATCGCAAATGATCGACTTACAACTAATCTGTTGCTAAGGTTACTGGAAAAAATATTTAGATCATTCTACCACTCCAGAAGTACCTGATCCATGATGCAATCCTCTACTTATGTGAGTCAGATACGTCGTAAGATGGAGTATCTTACTGTCGCACTCAAGAGGTTCTGCCAGACCACTTTTTCTTGCTTCAACAGAGTACAAAATCGATTTCTAAATTTCTGATCTTGACAGAGTCTTTCTTATAGAAAGACGTTGGTCGTCATTCTCTACCCTGTCGTTATTTCCATGAAAGATGTTCGTCTGAGATTCAAATTTAGATACCTCCTAGTATGACAGCAAACACTCATCTAATTACCACAGCTAAAAATAACTTTCCTTTCTTCCTCTATGTTCCTAAAAATCAAACGGGATTTTTATTAGAGTTTCTTTCCAAGAACTTACTACATGTGGGACACGTTACCAGGGGATTAATTTTCAAATATCAAATGTCAAAAATATTTGTTATAAACCGTCGTCATAATTTTTAGCATTCCATTCATCAGTTTAATTCCTTATAATATTTATCATCATTCGACTGACAATATATTCATCTCCTCAACACTTATCGTCGAGTGACTTATAACCGTGATAATTGGTTATTATAAAAACAATATAATAAAAATGCGTATTTACTCATTAATTATGGAATTCACACTGGTCATAATAGTTAAAATAACAGTACGCCGAATATCACAATACTCATTGATTGATTCGGAATGTATCCGGACTAAGCAGAACGACTGGCGAGAAAAATATTATTTGAAGGTTAAGCATGGCATATCAATATAAATAAATAAATTAAACGCTTAAGCGTGACATATAACTCAAAATGCTATTAAAAACCTATGCCTGACAAATCAACGAAAATCATTTTTCAACCTCAAGCGTGTCTGACTGTAGAAAATATTTAAGCGTAAGATATCGAAAACTCAAATGTGACTAGCCAAATAAAATACTATTTCAAATTTAAGCATGAGATATCGACGAAAATGATTGTTCAAACCAAAGTGTGACTAGCCAAAGAAAATGCTATTTCAAACTCAAGCATGAGATATCAACGAAAATGATTGTTCAAACTCAAGTGTGACTAGCCAAATAAAATACTATTTCAAATTTAAGCGTGAGATATCATCGAAAATGTTTGTTAAACTCAAGTGTGATTAGCTAAACAAAATACTATTTCAAATTTAACCGTGAGATATCATCGAAAATGATTGTTCAAACTCAAGTGTGATTAGCCAAATAAAATACTATCTCAAATTTAAGTGTGAGATATCATCGAAAATGATTGTTCAAACTCAAGTGTGATTAGCTAAACAAAATACTATTTCAAATTTAAGCGTGAGATATCATCGAAAATGTTTGTTAAACTCAAGTGTGATTAGCTAAACAAAATACTATTTCAAATTTAACCGTGAGATATCATCGAAAATGATTGTTCAAACTGAAGTGTGATTAGCCAAATAAAATACTATTTCAAATTTAAGCGTGAGATATCATCGAAAATAATTGTTCAAACTCAGCCAAGGAAATACTATATCAAACTTAAGCGTGATATATTATCTAAAAATGCTATTCTAAACTTAAGCGTAGCATATGAACGAAACTAATTTTTAAACTTAAAATTGACTGACCTAGGAGATGTTTATTTGAAACTTAAGCATGACAAGCTGAGAAAGATGTTATTTCAAACTGGAGGTTGATAGACTTACGCCTGGAGAGCAGAGCCGATAATAGAAATACGAGGAGACATTTAAAAATGTAATCACACTGTATATTTATGGAAGTGAGAGAAATAAGTAGATTTATTGGTTCTGTTTGACAGCATATTAATCATCGGGTCATTTGGTGCCAAATTATTTTTTATTTTCGTTTTGTCCTTCTGTTTTGAACATTATTGCAGACTAGGAGATTTTACCTGGGCAGCCATATATATATATATATATATATATATATATATATATATATATATATATATATATATATATATATATATATATATATATAGGAAAAAAGAAAATTTAAAATTTGGAAAGTCACGTGGTCAGATTTGAAACCGTTGAAAATCTAATATAATATAAAATAAAACATAAAATAAAGAAAAAGAACTCGTTGAGGATAGAGAAAAGAGAGAAGAGAGGTAATGGGGAGAGACAAGAAGAAAAAGAAAAATGTGGTAAAAAAAAACTCGTGGTCCATATCTGGATACGTGTTAGTAGTTGCATCATCGTGTCGATATCATGCTGGATGTGTCGAAGACACAATCTATAGTCTGGCTTAAATCTAGGTGGATGGTGGTGGTGTGTATTAAGTCATTTAGATCTTATCTTGTTGATTTTTTAATTTTTAATTTTTATCGTTTCATTTGTTTTAGTTTTTTTTACTGTTTTTTAATTCTAAGGTTTATTTTTGATTTCATATTATTGTTATTCATTTATTTAAGCCGATGGCAGTTAACAATTAGGAAATAAATTAACTAAAAATTTAATAAAGTTTACTAACATGATATAATAGCAGCAACAGGTATAATAATAATAATAATGATACTACTACTACTACTACTACTACTACTACTACTACTACTACTACTACTACTACTACTACTACTACTAATAATAATAATAATAATAATAATAACTATAAAAATAATAATAATAATTATAAAAATAATAATTATAAAAATAAAAATAGTAATAATAATAAAAAGAATAATAATTATATCGATAATTGTTATGGTGCCGTACCTATATGACGAACAGTTGGACTCGTCCATTCCTAATAAAATACTAGAAGCATTTAGGCTTCTGGTTATTTGGAATCAACTCAAGTCTACACTGGCCATCAGGACTGATATACCACTTCTTTTGTCCTCTGTACATATCTTTTCTTCAGTATATATTATTCACCTAACCCCGTGTTCCGTGTCTTCATTTCGGCCCCTAAACAGGGTCACAACAAATTAGTGACGAGGTATTCGCACTTATACGGGAAACCACAACGAAAAACTGTCGACGAGATAGTAAAAGTTACACAGGAAAAACAACAAAGGATTTTTCTTGAACCTTCTACAAAAGGACCCAAAAACGGCGACGTTGGATTTAAATTTGAACGCTACAACAAGCGACAAATTAAAGAAGAGGAAAACTTAAAAAAAAGAACAAAAGTTGGAGAAATTGACTACAAACCTGTCTAGTTCTGAAAACTGGCTTACCGGTGGAAAAAAAGAGAAAAAATAAACACGTGAAAACAAACTTATTATTTCTTTTAATGGAAGAAAGGTCAGTGTTTTTTTCTACATTGCTATTCCGACTCTGTTATAATACTTAACAATAAGGGAATACATGATTTTTTCTCTCTCCAAAAGAGAGAAAGTTACTTCTGCCGAAAGAAAAAATTCTTTGAAACCGTACTTTTTTCTTCTATAACTAAAACGCGTAGAAACGTACTAAAATTTATTTTTTATTTTTATCGAGAGAAAAAAAAGGTTTATACTCTTTTTTTACGACTAAGATTATATCTAGCAAGTGTAATCTAAAGAAAAGAACTTATTATAATCCATACTCAAAGAAAACATTTATTTCCTAAAGGACACACTTAAATATGGAAAACTTTCAATCGACTATTACAGAATTAGTAAACTTTTCAAATGCAACAACAACAGAAAACTAGAGAAATTTCAAAAGCTTCTACTCAAGCAAAAAAAGATGCTGACGACAAATTTTTAAAACAACAGCAAACTGAAGGGAAATTTCAAAAGCCTCTTCTCGAACAAAATGAAAAAAATACTACTACAGAAGAAAGAAGCTGATGGAAGACTTATCGAACAAAAGAAAGAAGCTGACGAAAGGATTGAAATGTTAATGCAAACAATATCGCTTAGAGGCCAAGGTAACGAAAACGATAATGCTTTTTCGCAGAATGCCGTGTGGAATGCGATCGACGACTTCACATATTCTCCTGGTGAAGAAAAACATTCGCGTCGTATTTTAGAACATACGAAGACTTATATAGAATTAATTGCGAAAATTGGGCTGACTCTAAACAGGTTCGCCTGCTACTTAGAAAATTAGGTACCACCGAACATATGAAGTTCGTGGATTTCATTTTGCCCCGAAAAACTAGCGATTTGACTTTTGCAGAAGCGGTAAAACTGTTAACGTAGTTGTTCAGTCCCAAGACTATGTTATTTCACAAACGCTGGTAGTGTTAAAACCTGATAAAAAAACGAGGAAGATTATTCTACGTTCGCATAAGCATTGCAATGATTGTAAATTCTGTGTACATATCTTTTCTTTAATATATATTGTTCACTTAACCCCGTGTTCCGTATCTTCTAAACAGGGTCACAATAATAATAATAATAATAATAATAATAATAATAATAATAATAATAATAATAATAATAATAATAATAATAATAGTATTTATAATCATAATAATGGGTGGGGAATAAACGAATGGAATAGAGAGAATAAGATAAGATTGTACTAATGGGAAAATAATAATTATTCAAATGAGAAGGAAACACAATAAATAATAATAATGATGATAATGATAATAATAGTAATAATAATAGTAGTAATAAAAAATAATAATAGTAGTAATAATAATGATGATTATAATTATGATAATAATAATGATAATATAAATGATAGTATTTATAATGATAACATAAATGATAATAATAATGATAATATAAATGATAATAATAATGATAATATAAATGAAAGTAATAATGATAATATAAATGAAAGTAATAATAATGATGATGATAATAATAATGATAATATAAATGATAGTAATAATAATGATGATAAAAATAATATTAATAATCGTAATAATGATAATAATAGTAATAATAATCATAATAATCATAATGATGATAATAATAATAATAATGGTAATGATAATGATGGTAATAATAAAAAAATAATAATAACCCGCAATTGGTAATATAAGCACATTAATAATGTATTTTAATTATAATTATAATAATAATCGAATAATCTAATCTAATAATCTTACCAATGCTGATATAAAAGCATTATCGTTTTCGTTACCTTGGCCTCTAAGCGATATTGTTTGCATTAACATTTCAATTCTTTCGTCAGCTTCTTTCTTTTGTTCGATAAGTCTTCCATCAGCTTCTTTCTTCTGTTGTAGTATTTTTTTATATATATAAATGGATAACTATGTTATCTATTTTTTTGTTTGTGGATACATAAGTTCTTTTTTTCTTAATAGGGGCCCTAGTGTTGCCGTGTTTTTGGGGGTCAGTACTGCATGGAGAGGGTAATTGATTCTAGGGGATTTGGTAGATACTATAGAATGATGGATTTGGTTAAAAGATTTTAGTTTTTTAGTTTTTAAGTTTTTACTCCATTTTCTAATAGTAACATTGGTTCAAGAGGTTATATGTAAATTACTAAGGTGTGATCTGTTATGCCTACAGTTAATTGAGGTTTCTTGTTTTTTGTTTAGAAGTTTACGTCTATAACTAAATCTAACTATCTCAAGTTTGTTTACATAGGTAACAGGGTGAATTTAGGGAACTAGAGGTACAGTTGTTTCTAATAGTGTTCCAAATCACTGTTGGTGATTGATTATTATTGGTTAGTTCCAAGTGGTATATGGATAGTGAAGTTTTTTTTATGTAGTCACAATTATTTAATGAGCATTTATGGCCGGGGAACTTTTCTTAGAAAGTATTACCAGCCATGCCTATATAGTATTTTTTCTGGGTTGGGGTTTCTTTGGTTGAAATTGTGGCAAGGTAGACTATTTGGGTTGTTAGGTAATTTTGCTGAAGGGGACATTCTGTTTTGTTTATGCAGTTAGAAGTTTTAATTTTTGTTTTGTAATAATTTAATTCAGTATTTTTGTTGCCGTTTAATATTTTATTGTTATGCTTTTTAATAATCTTTTCTATGTTTTCGCCACAACTGATTTTCAACGGTTTCAAATCTGACCACGTGACTTTCTAAATTAAAATTTTTCCTTTCTTTTCTTTCCCATTTCATTCTTTCCAAATATGATCTGAGGTAAGGATCGTATTTTAATTCTTCCTGCTTAGATCTCAGTTTCTAATAGGTGTTGATTGATAACATCGACATGCCAGTGTCGCAGATTTTGTACATGTCTGTATAAATAAAAATAAATTCCCGAAACAGTTTTTCATGGTAAACAACTGATGATCCCTTAAATAATGTTAGAAGCAAACTAATATAATAACTGTAAAAATTAAATTGACTTACATGAGTGATTTTCCACTGAACGACTTGGGACTTAAGGTTTTTTTGTTTTTATTTTTATATAGTTTTAATGGTTGAGAAACTTCCAAGACTATATATATATATATATATATATATATTGTAGGTATATGTTTGTGTCTATCTAATCACACATAAGTTGTCGAGAGTTGTTCTCTTAATGGCATATACCATAGGTGAATGCTACTATGTCAAGGCGATCTTTAATACAGGCCTTTATAGCGTACGCATTTATTCTCTGGCTTGGAGAGAGTGTTTTTTGGGGCTCTATCAGTCTACGCTAACATGGCTGGATATCCAATAACAATTGAAGTTTTAAAATTGTCCAATAATTATTATAATCTTAAAAAATTTTGCAATAGAAATAGAATCTATAATTTATGCAAATTATTTGGAAAATCTTGCGATGTATTCATGTTAAGACAGTTCTCGTATTATATTTCAATTTCTTGTACATAAAATACATTGCAATTCAACTTTGAGTTCTCTAACTTATTTATGTATTTTAAAGGTATTCCAGCAGATTTATGTGCATTTACTGCAGATTACTTGGAAAACATTAATTTATGGAAATTTTCAGTTGCATATTTTGAACCCTTGCACAAAATACACTGATATGGCAAATTCCATTGCTTAATTTTGTGTTTTCACAAATATATAACTTTTTCACTGAACAAGTAGTATAAAAATGTGATGAAATGCATATGGTCCAATGCAATCTTTAATACAGATTTGTATAGCGTATGCCTTCATTCTCTGACTGGGCGCGAGTGTTATTTTGGTATTATGTCAGATATAGTCAACGATAACATGGCCGGATTTCATATAACAAGTGAATTTAATCTTTAAATTTTTTAAAAAATTTTACGATCGGAATTCTTCTATTTAACAATATTGTAGTCAAATTATGACACATCTAAAAGCAAATAGCGGCATTTTTGTTATTAAAGAAATATCAACCTATGTTTTAATTTTTTGATTTTTGCTTTTAAATTCATTAAATTCCGTTAAAACTTTTTTCTGTTATTTTATTGTCAAAAGAATGCGCAAAGTTTATTTTGTATGTCAAAAAGGTTGTTTTTGTGTGTAATAAAATTTAAAAACATTCCAAATATTTCGGGTCCAAGAAATAAAGAACATTTAAAAAAGTAAATTAGAAATTTATGTCAGTGTTTTTTAAAAAGAATATTATATTTTTGACTGTCCTTCGTGAGAAACAAAAACAAAAAACTGGAATGTAGTTTTTTAAACTGCTAGAATAATAATAATGAAAAATGTAATTTATTAACGATGTTCTTTATTATCACAAAGTTAATGTCACAATTGAAATCCAGTAAATTTTATTTAATAATGTCACAACTTTAAATATAATTTTTCACTCTAACTATTTAAGAGGGTTCAATTGTACTATAGAGATCGTTGTATTTTCTCGCTCATTTAGCTTGGTATTCGCCAAAAATTTGGATAAAATTGACTGTTGTTCTTAAATTTATTTATTGTCATAAAATGAAATTCTGATTTACGTTTTAATCGCTTGTGGCCATTACATGTTTTGTGCTTTTTTGCATAAAAATATTTTGACAACTGTTAGACTAAAGACAATCTTTTGACATAAAATAAACTTTTAACATTCTTTTTACACTAAGACACCGGTTTTAACGAGTTTTAAAAAGAAAAATGAAGACGTTAAAACATGATGTTTAAAGAAAAAAATATGCTTTATTCTTTTAAGCAAATAATAATTTCAGTTTTCTTTAGTTAAAAAATATTCTAAAATGTTACTATTACTATTATTATTATTATTATTATTATTATTATTATTATTATTATTATTATTATTATTATTATTATTATTATTATTATTATTATTATTATTTGTACTCACTAGGAGTTATCACACAGATCATCGTCAGTGATTGCTCACCGACAACAACCAGTGGTATTTCCTGAAGTTTGAGTGACAACAAGCCTCCCCAGATTTCCAGTATTCTTCACCTCTTTTCGATAACGATGCGGTATCGCAACAGCCTCTTACCATTGATTTATCACTGGTAAGAACAATTGGTGTTCTCTGGGATTTGGGTGGCAATAAGCCTCCCCAAAGTCCCAGCATTCTCTGCACTTTTCCAGTGGAGGTCTGGTTTGTGCTGTCCCTCCTCGGTCTTCTCATCCTCCTCGACCCTCTACACATATTTTGTCTGGTGTCAGCCTAGGCCGGCACTATTAAAAAAAAATAAATGAAAAAAATAATATTTTTTTAATTTTAATTTTTTTTCCTTTTTTGTCTTTTCAATTCCTTAACTTTTTCCTTTTCTGTTTCCTTACTTAAAAGAAAATAATTTTAAATTCTTTTTAATTTAAACAAAAATTATTTGGGGGGAGGGTGGGGTGGGGAGAGAGGGAGGAGCTTATAGTGTTTCTTGTAATTTCTGTTTCTTTGGTTCATTTTTATGTAGTGATAGCTGAGGCCAGTGTAATTTATTGGGGGCGGAATTATGAAGTGCTGTTTCTTGCAGTTTCTGTTCCTTGGTTCTTGTGGTGTTCTTCGTGTGGTTTTGTTTTCTCCCTGTTGGAAATTCCTTGTGACTGGTTAGCCTTTGTACCTTATGCGTGTTGGTTTCCGCATTCGAGGCTTTTCCTTAAGATTGCAGCTGTTTTGATCATTGCTGTCCTTTGTATGGTTCGATGGTCCCTTTGATTCCAATTTCTCCCAGTTTTTTCTCCAGGTTTTTTTGGATTCCTCCTACGATTATTGGTATTATACTAACTTTCTTCATGCTCCATATTCCTTTCAGTTATCTGGCTAGTTCTGTGTATTTACTTCGTTTTTCCGTGTCTTTGATCTTCACTCTGTGTTGTGCTGGAACGGCGAAGTCTACGATTTTACAAGATTTTTCCTTTTTGTCTATTATAAAAACATCAGGTCTCCTTGCTTGTATGGAGTTATCTGTTTGTATATCCATATCCCAGAGGATTTTTCTTTGGTTTTCCAATACTGTTTCTGGTTTATGTTTATACAATTTGTATGCATATTCGAAATTCAATTGTTTGCACAGTTCCCAGTGTATTACTTTCCCAACACAGTCATGTCTGTTCTTATATTCTTTTTGGGCAAGTTTGCTACATTCACTTATTATATGATTTATTGTTTCGTCTCTTTGTCCACACAGTCTGCATTTATTGTTTTCTTGGGTTTTATCTATTTTAGCTTTAATGTAGTTTGTCCTAATCGCATGGTTCTGTGCAGCCATCAGTAAAGATTCCGTTTCTCTGTTCAAGTTTCCTTTTCTTAGCCATGTACAGCTATTTGCGTTGGTTTCTTCTCTTGTGAGTCTTATGAAGCGTCCATGTCTGTTTGTGTCTAGTTTCGATGCTTCCTGTGTTGTTCGTTGGGACGGTATCTCTTGCTGCGGTGATCAGCCTTTCTGTGTTCTGATTTATGTATTTCTCCAGCTCTTTTTTAGTGTCGTCCACACAGTCTTCTATACTTACAATTCCTCTTCCTCCTTCGTTTCTCTTCACGTAGAGTCTGTCTGTATCGTCTTTTGGATGTAGTGCATTGTGCATAGTCATTAATTTTCTAGTCCTCTGGTCAAGGTGCCTGAGTTCTTCTTTAGAGCTTATGAATGGTCCAGAATATCTTATTAGTGATACTGCCCAGGTATTTATTCATTTGATTAGGTTTCTGCTATATAATTTTGTTTCTAAGAGCTTTCTTGTTCTTCTCAGGTATTCTTTTCCAATCTTCTCTTTCATTTCTGTTGATTTGATTGTATCTGCTTCCAAAACTCCCAAATATTTATAGCTGTCTTGTTCATCTAGCGCCCTCATCTGCTCTTGGTTGGGTAGTTCCATGCAATCAGTCGTCTCCAGCTTTCCTTTTTTAATCTCTAGCAATGCACACTTTTCCATTCCAAATTCCATTTGAATGTCCTGACTAAAGATTCTGGTCGTATTTATCAGCTTTTCCAGTTCCTTTTTGCTTTTTGCAAATAGCTTCAGGTCGTCCATGTACATGAGATTGTTGATTCGTTGTTCTCTACCTGTGAACTTGTATCCGACATCACATTTCCTGAGTATGTAGTTGAGTAGCATCATGGCTATGATAAACAGTAGTGGTGATAGGGAGTCTCCTAGGAAAATGCCTCTCTGTATTTTTATCTCCGTCAAGAATTGTCCTCCAGCTGTCAGTTCTAATCTCCATGTTTCCATTGCTTTCTTGATGAGATTAATAATCCTGTCGGGTATCTTGTACATTTTTAAACATTCAATTATCCATGCTTGAGGGATTCTGTCGTACGCTTTCTTGTAGTCAATCCATGCCATAGATATATTCTTTTCCTTGCTTTTAACTTCTTTCGGGATCTTTTGATCTATGTATAACAGATAATGCGTCCCTCTTTTCCATTTTTGGCATTCTTTTTGTTCCTCGGGAAGTAGTCCACGACTGTTCAGGGAATAGTAAATTTCATCTCTCAGTTGTGCCGTTAGGATTTTCCACATTGTCGGTAAACAGGTTATTGGTCTGTAATTGCTTGGGGTCGTTCCCTACTTGGCGTCTTTTTGTATGAGCGTTGTCCTTCATTTGGTCACCCACTCTGGTACGTCTGTTTTATGGATACATCCTCTAGTTTCTGTGCTAGCCTTTTATGTAAGGTCGTGAAATTTTTGAACCAATACGCATGTATTCCATCGTGACCTGGTGCTTTCCAGTTTGCCATTTTCTTTAGTGTTGTCTTAATAGTTTCTTCATTAATTTCTGTTTCCGTTCCTTCTTCAATTTCTAGAAGTTTATCTTTCATGTTTTTTAGCCATTTAGCATTTTTGTTGTGATCTTCAGCTTTTCCCATATCTTGCTCCAGAAATGTTTTGTTTGTGTCGTGTCCGGTTGTTCTATTGTTGTTCTTTCTCCGTTTACGTTTTTATAAAACTGGCTTTCATTGTTTTCAAAGGCCCTGTTCTGTTTGTACTGTTCCGATTTGTATCTGTATCGTCTCAATCTTCCTTCTTTTGCTGCTATCTTTTGTTTTAGTTTTTCATGTTTCTTATTTAGTCTGTACTTGCAATTCAGATTTCTGCTCTTCCATCGTTTACTGTTCTCCTTCATCCTATTTATGGTTTTAGCTTCCTTTTGAAGTTTGATGATCTGGGTTTCCAGTCTGATCTCCCATCCAGATTTCATCTGTCCATTCTTTTGGTCAGTCTTCTTTTCTCTTTTTTTAGTTTCATACTTATTGATTTTGCCCCCGCATATATCAAGTGGTTTAGATCTGTGATAGTGTCTGTTGGGATGTACGTGAGTACTCTGTTTACTTTCTTTGTTTCAACTTTTAATTTCTTCCAGTCTTCGTTCGTTAGGGATGGAAGTTTTGTTTTATTCTCGGACATTAATCGTTTGATGTTTTCCGCTTCTCTTGCTTCTTCCTCAGATGGTTCTATAGTTTCGTCGTCTTCGTCTCCTTCAGTTTCTGTGTTTATCTTTTTCCCGTCTTCTTCCTGGGAGTTTTCGTCAAGTGGTGTGTCTTGATCTGTCACGCCATTTATCTTTTGTTTAATTTCCGTTAATTCCATCTCCGAGAACCACCTTCTCTTGAGTATCTGTCTTGCTTGATCTGCTATCCTTTGTGCCGTTGTATGGTAGTGAGTAGAAATGTCCCATAGATCTTTCATTCGTTTCCGATATCCTCTTTCTGTGGGTAGCAGCGTTTGTAGTAGCATTCCATTACCAGTCTGTTCTCTTTTGTCGTCCATTTCTTTCTATGACTTTTTGGTCTGTTATTTTCATTCTTGCTTTCTTGTGTTTGGTCAGTGTCCTTATCATATTTGGAATTTGATGGGTTACCTACCTGTTTTTTGTCCGTGGACTTGTTCCTGAAATTAAAGGAGCCAACATTCGCAGGATGCGGACCGGGCCCCCATGTTGCTCATCGAGGGAGAACCTGCCCATCATGGCACTCAGATCTTTCTTCTGAGTTGTTGTTGTTGTTGTTGTTATTATTATTATTATTATTATTATTATTATTATTATTATTATTATTATTATTATTATTATTATTATTATTATTTTTTATTTTTTATTTATTTATTTATTTTTTTTTTATTTTATTTATTTTTTTTTTATTTTTTATTTTTTTTTTTTATTTTATTTATTTATTTTTTATTTTTTTATTTTTATTTTTTATTCGTTCAATAAATAAAACGTGAAATTTTAAGTATTATTGTAGATTAACACCCTTCGCTAAATCACTCCCATTCCCCGAAACAAAATGAGATTCTACTATTTTTAGGCGATTAGGTATGAACACCCTGCTGTTAACAAAGTTGTAAAAGGTCTTTATGTCCATGAAAAATCTCAGTTTGTTAAATTATCAAAACTAACTGATGTGCCAGTTTATCCCAAACCTGTTGAGCGACAAATAGTTTCCCATTGTTTAAAAGTTTTTTTTTTTTGTGATAAAACTGTAAATTGCATCCATTATTAAATGAAGCGGATACTACACAAACAGTTCAGTTTATTGATAAGGTTTTGACATTTTGGAAAATTGTCAGTGTCAAAGAAATTTATGGCAACATTAAGAAAACTGATCCACTGAAAAAAGTTATATCAGATTTATAGTGGAAACCTTGTATTTCATTCTAATTTTGGAAAAGGACACAAAAAATGGAAAGCTAACAAAGAAAAAAAAATTTAAATCATTAACAAGTTATACTAGTTTAGCCATTGAACATACATACAATGATTTAACTGATCGCTTGATTTTACGTATATAAATCAATACTTGTAGGTGGCTTCTTAATAATATGTATGGTTGCTAATTAACTAATTAATGGACATCACTAACAAATCCCTTACTAAAACTTTTCTCAGTAATTATTATTTAGTAGTAATTTTAGTCTTCACATGTCACCCCTCAGTCGTGGACGCCAGTCGAACGTTAGCCAGGCCTGGTATAAGTATCACCTTGTATTAAGGTAAAGTTAACCGTATGTTTCTACTCACGTTAGTACAGCATGCTTGTTGATCTGAAATAAAATCTTTCAATAGACAACAATACGTTTTGTTGGTTCAACATGTTTATTATATTTCCTGAAAAGAAAACAGTTAACCCTGGTTGTTTTGATTACCTTAATTTTTCAACCTGATGGGGTAGGGAAGGGGGCGCAAGAAAGCGACCCCAGACACGCACGCCTCGTACAAAATGTAGCAGAAAAGAGACATAAAGAATGTGGAAGTGACCTCACCGCTCTTCCAGCTCTGACGTCAGTTTTCAGGGCTCAGTCGCCTACGGTGACCGGAGGAACAGTGGAGAGATCGCCTTCCCGGAATTGTTTTAGGAGTCGTGACGTATAGAATCCTCACATTAGGTAGAGGGAGAAGGAAAGGAAGTACCGATCCATTTAAAATCAGCGAGTACATGAGGATGTTTTAGCCTATATTTACATGCTAAAATGTTTATTTGAGGTCTCTTACTATAACTAGTAAACATATGCTGAGTCTGGTCTATTATATTTGATATGCATTTATTTATTGTTTGCATAGATTTTGTGCTTAGTAACTGGTAATATTAAGTTATATTTTACTTACAGGGTAAGTATTTAGGAAAAAAACATTGTTAAATTTTCTTTACTAAATAAAATAACATTTTAATTGGAAGTTATTTCATTTACATTCTTGTTACAGAAAATGACAATAAAAATACTATCTATTTATTTAAATATGCAGTTTACTCATTTATTTAAATTGAAGCCACTTCTACAAATGGCAGGCATGTGCAACATGAAACGAATGAAATTAGTGACGTTGTTTTTTTAGATTTTTAAAAGAAAATTAAAATAATTTCCGACTATTTAACCCAAGATCTTTTATTAAAAACTACAAATGAGATTTTAGGCGATTACATATAGACAGCTTAGAAAATACTATTGTAAAATATAAAAATTTAGATTTTAGAGTTGGGGATCACTTTCTATATAAATTTAATGTAGAATGATAACGAATTTTGTATAAAAGTAAAAATGCCTTCAAACAAATAGTCAAATCATTTTATTATTATTATAATAGAGCTTATGGGTCTGTGTCTAAATGAAAATACGTCACTAACTACGTTGTCAGGCCCTCAGGGTTTTAATTTCTTATTAATTCTGATTTTATTTTTAAATTTCACCTCATATATTTTAAAAAATTCCCACATCAGTTTATGTATGCAACACAATAGGTTCTTAGTTGCGTAAACTTCTAATACTACTGTATCTCTTTCCATCTCACCTGAAAACGAGCCCACTCTGATAATACTAAATCAGCAGTGACAATCCCATACACTAGTTACGTGCAAAATCAATGGCCGATCCCCAAAATGTAAAAACATTTTGACCCTCCCTTCACTTAAAAATTCACTAAAATTCAGGAAATCAACCAATTTTAATGAAATTTTCAATATTTATTAATCAACAATCACAGAATATAATGAAACCATTATTTTTTTTAGATCTTAGTGAAAATGTATTATTTTTTAAAAACACCTTTACTAAAGTAATATTTTTATATATTAATAAAAAAAAATGCATGAATTTTTTAATGTTTTTTTTATGAAAATAAAGCATTGTAGATGTTAACAATTACATTAAAAATATATATATTTCGTCTATATTACGAAAAAGACCCCTAAGTACCGTGTTAATAAAATCACTATAACTCGAAGAAAAATCAATTTTTTGAATTATCGATATTATTCTTGAATAAAGCATTGTTTAATCAATATTTTCACAAAAATAATATAATTGCAAAAAATATTCCATGTGATTTTAATTATTAGAGTTTCTGGGAAAATAAAAAATGCGACATAATTATATTTCCCTTTCATACATGAACGTGTCATCATCAGCGCAATAAATCTTTTTTATAATCTTGAAAATAAACCAAAAATTGAAAATTTTGAGACTCAGGAACATAATGAAAATTTTTTTTTTAAAACTGAATAATTTCTACTAATGATTCACTTGGAGCGCTATGGAAGCCACGTTGTGTAATAAACAGGCGCGATTAGACCTCCCACCACTTACTCGCACTACTCCCCATAAAATTTTATTTTCAGAGATTCATCGATTTCGTTAATTCCACAATTCATTGTCGATTACTTGGAATGATAAACGTAATTTTGTCTTTGTTTTTGTCATTTTAAATATTATCTAAAAAGTTTAAAATTATTTATTAATAAATAAATAGTTCAAATATGATATTTTCTTTAAAAATTTAATTCTATTTATTTATCAATAATTAATTGTTAATGTTTTAATTCTTTTTGAATTAATAAATTGTCAGTGTAGTCATTGACTTTAATCTACTTTTTCACACTTAAAATAAAAAAATACACTTTATTTTAAAAAGAATTAATGTAATTTATCGTTACGACACGTTAAGAATAAATCGAATATCTAAAGTTTTTAATTATCATGTAAAAAAATTGACGCAGTGCGTAATGTAAAAATAATTTTTAATATTTTAAAGTTTTATTTCAAATTCCAAGGAAAGACATTGGTAAACAGACGTCATCAATAATTTCAGAGTATTACTGATTAAAAACTAATACCAAGTTAAATATGAATCTTTAGTTAAAAATAGATAAAATCTTAATTGCGTACATTCACAAATATTTTAATTAAATAAGCATTTCCTTTTTTTATTACAACAAAATAAGGATACTTAAATTAATTAAATTTCTTTATAACCTTAAAAAGAATAAAGAAATAAATGGATAATAATTTTTCAACTTCTATAAACTATTACAAAACCATTTTTATATATAAAGTTAAAACTTATAAACAGAAATATTATGACATTTTTGCCTTCCATATATTTTGCATAGCGATAGTCAATTGGTAAACAAAGTCGTTTACCGATTAACTGAATGCCGGATTTTACTAAACTGACCTTTGGGGGGATACTTTTGTTAATTTTTAGTAAAACGTAGGATTTAAAAAAAAATTCAGTATCTTATGACTTTAATTAAATAATTATTTTTGAAATAGTTCCCAAAATCTTACATTTATCTTTCAAGAGATTTTTACAAGTAATTTCTTCAAAGTTCAAAATTCACTGAATTTTTTTTTATTTAATTATAATTTCTTTTTCACACGTAAATATACAGTTTTTTCATATTAGAGATTAAGTTAAGGCTTTTATCTTTCAAACACAGTCAAAGTTTACACGGAAACTAATTAAATAATTAATG
>OY744515.1:94653758-94708758 GCA_963556195.1 Sepiola atlantica
TTATTTATTCTTTATTATATATGCATATATCTTATTTCTTAAGTAAAGTGAGATTTCCCCTATTTAATTTACATGAATACCTTATTAAAGAAAATCTACATGCAAAGATTGTTTCCGTATAAATGGATTTCACTATTTAATCCGATTCAATATTTTTTCTTCTCATAAAGAGAAAGTTGGCGGAGATTTTCCTTTTTCATTAATATGCAGTACGTCTGCCACCCTTTACACTGGCGTAATTTATTTAATAAGATACTTAATTCTTATTTCAGTGGTTGTTAACGTTACAGTTGGGTATTATCATAATAATCTGTCACATTTTCTAAAATTGACATGCATAATTTACTAATTTTTTAAAAAGGTTCAGAGTAATTTATTAAACTTACAACACCGACTGTTTCATTTTTCAGTAATTACCTTTAAAAATTAAAGACGCGCCTCAAATTCATTTTTGATAATATTAACATATAAAAAACATTACGGCTATCTTTACAAATAGATTAATCTCTCTCTCTCTTTCTCTCTCTCTCTCCCTCCCTCTCTCTCTCTCTCTCTCTCTCTCTCTCTCTCTATATATATATATATATATATATATATATTAAATTACATTCAGCGTTATCGTATCAGATGAATTCAGAATGTGGTACGCTGACATCAACAACTGTAGATTTATTACAGCATGTCAGCGTCTTGATAACGGACATATAGTTGCCGAAAGAAAAAAACAACATAAAATGTAAATTAGGATTGTCTTTCAGGATTAAAATTATCGTTTCAGACTTCAGAATTTTGTACGCTGCCATTAACTACTGAAAGCTTAAATTTTCTTACATCATGTCGATCTCTTTATAACGCCAATCTAGTTACCACAAGAAAAAAGCGACATGAAAAGTAATTTATAATTTTCTTTCATGACTTAAAAATATCGTTTTAAACTCTTGATCAATTTCATCCATACAAAACGTAATGAGTGAAACAATTACACACGTTATTTTTTAACTTTTGCAACAGTTTACTAAATACAATAAATACACTAAACAAACCCTTCCATATAAATATTCATCGGGTACTTCTACTATGCCCGGTCTAAATAAGTCAGTTGGGTGAGTGTAAGAATGAAGAACTGAAGGTTCCAAGTTAAATCCAGTGTTTCGAGATCCGTATTTTATTTTCAATACTTTTTTATTTACTTGAATTCACCACAGACTAGGCATATTGCCAATGAGATGTAAGGGGCTACTGTGGATCAAGGGCCAGAAATTATCAGCCTAGATTAAGTTATCTAGATTTGTAACATTGACGTTTTCGGTTTCTATTATACCTTCATCCACTCTTCGTTCTATAGGAATGGTGTTTTCTTTTTATCCTTGTCAATTGTTTCTTTCATGTGATCAATCTCTTCTGGGAGGTGACGGTGGTTAAGTGGATATCGACACGGACTGAAGACCTGGGTGTTCCAAGTTCGAATCCAGTCAGTTCCACAGTATCACTTTCACTTAGGGATGTTGTCAACCTTCTTGTGGTCCTTCCCGTAAGTACTCGATGTCTTTGCAGAAAGATTTCTAACTAGAAAAACATCGGGGAAACTAATGCCAACACCAGAATCATCTGATTCACACGAAAGAAAAATCTCTTCTGTTTCTTTTGGTTTCTGACGTAAGTAATTATTGCAATTCAAGTTTTCATATTGTTTCCCATTTTTACATGTATATTTTATAGAGAGTTCGACCTGATGTGTTATTACTTTACTTACACATTGTGCTACCAGATCAGGCTGTCTAAAGATACTGGCTTCCTAACCAAAAATGCACTAAACATTGATGTTATTGTTTTTTGTCTTTGCAAAACTCAATCATTTTCTGCAAATCCCCAAACAAAAACAATTACTTCTACAAAACAACTAAACGGAACACCATGAATACATATTTAAAAGTTTTTATAGAACTTGAAGCATAAAAACTTTTACCAAAAATGACAGTATTCACATTAAATAACGCGAAAAGGGTTGATATGCTGTAAAACAAAACAACCAAACGAAACACAATGAATACATTTTTGAAGATATATAGAACTTGAAGCATAAAACTTTTACCAAAATGACCGTACTCGGCATTAAATAACTTGAACAGGGTTGATATGCCGTAAAACAACACAACCAAAACAACCAAATTATACTTACAGTTCCGCTAATTTCGATTGGTTCTCATAGATAAAATCGCGATCTGTAAAATATACAATAAAAAATGCGACCCGCTGGATCACCCATTAAGCTCGAGTTAGGTTGTTCGAATCAGGAAAAAGCGAGTTTGCAAAATCAGATAAATATAAAGGATATAAATTTCTATAGTACATATACGTCGGCAGACTCAACCCATTTTGCATTCCTGTTTTCATAACGTTTTTCGAACCATGTTTTGTGTTGATTAAACTTTTTGAATAAAGTTGATTTAAATTGTAGAGAAAAAGTTTGTCGTGTTAGCCAAAACTTGGTGACCCTTTTCTTCATATCAAACAAGGCCAATAGGATGGATAACGATGCAGCAACTTAATTAAATAATGGCACCCTCGATGTTCTCCACCAAATATGCACAATCATTGATGTAGAAATAAATAAATACTAAGTAATTAATGAAATGTTCTTTTGCAAAAAAAAATGTCAATTAGTTAGCCTTCCGACCCAGACGGGGTATAAAGACGCGGAGATACACGAGGCCACAGAAAAACCAAGAAAGATGCCCACTATCAGCCATCGTTTAAGGACAGGATCTAGAAGGAAAACTGATATAAGGTTGTACCTTTCCTGAGATTGCGTTCTGTGACGCCTTCAACTGGTTCTTTTTTATTATCAGTGAGCAATCACCGACGATGACTTGTGTGAGAATTCCTAGTGAGTACAATCTGAATTTGGTCCTTTTCTGCTCGCTATATATTTCTCTCCATCTTTCTTTCTACAGCTACGGCTTAAATAATATTGCTACATTTGGCGATATTCCCTTTTCTATATAATTGACTATTCCAATCGTTCTATTCTTTCGTTCTTTATTACTTTCGACTGTTAATAAACAGATTGAGACTGACGGAATGAGAGTGATAGAAACGGCACGAAATAAGAGAGGGTGAGAGTGATAGAAAATTAGTAGTAACAGAGTGATCACGTGGTAAGTTAATAACAAATTATGACTTATTAGAATAATTGAAATGGAAGTTTTCAAACATATGTCAATCCTCAAAACTAATCTTAGCGTCTATTTTGTGTGATTAAACTACATTAGGGAAGCAAACATAAATCAGCTAAGCTTTAGTTTAAAACGAAGTATCTGTAATCCCTTTTTGCCTTGCCTGAGATTCAGTACATTGGGATGATAGAATTCGATTACCATTTGATTATTTTCAGTTATCAATCCTTGGCGCTCTTTAGTAGTTTACAGAATTGATCATTTATACTTACCTGTAATTGCTTCTTGATATCAAGGATTTTTATTATTCACTCGCTAGGAGTTCCCACACACGTTATTACTAGTGATCTCTCATTAGCAAAAAAGCGGTGTTCCCAATTGACTGAGTGAAACAAGTCTCCCCAGATGAACAATGCTCGTCGCTTCTTTCTATCACTGTTGCAAACCACGTTGCGTTCTCGAAACAGCTGTTCACAATTCAGTTTTTTGTTAGTAACGGCCATTGATTTTTTCTTGAATTGAATGATGACAAATCTGATCAGGATTCGCGTACAATCCCTGCACATCCAGTTGACGTATAGATGGCGCTCTTTTCATTCTCATACAACCTTCACGACCATTCTGTGTGGGACCAACCGATGTCGGTGTCACATTGTTTTTAAAAATCTTTTTTGTCAGGAAGGGTAAGAGGTGTCATACTATGGGATCGTTGTTTAAATATCTACACTGGCAGCACCGGATTCATTCCGATTAATGTAATATTCTTTCTATATTTTCATTGTGTTGATGCAGCTTCATTCTATTTTAACTTACCTGAAGTTGGTCGCTCTCACCTGGCTATTATAATTATTTTAATCACTAAAAGTTTTCACGCGTCGTAATCAGTGGTTGCCACTGACAATAATCAATGGTGTTCTCCTACAGTCTGAGTGACAATAATTCTTCTCAGATTTTCAGCACTAGTAAACAGCCGTTTACCATTGATTTCTCGATAGCATCGACTGCTGGCTTTCTCTGGAACGAGTGACAATAAGCCTCCCCAAGGTTCCAGTACTCTCGAACCCTTCCAGTGGAGTTATGCTTAATGCTCTTCCTTATCGGTCTTTCTATCTTCCTTGACCGTTCATGACCATTTTATGTGGTACTCGCTAAGGTTGGCTCGTGTGAGTTATTATTTGTACTCACTTAGAGTTATCACACATATCATCATCAGTGATCGCTCACCGGCAACAACCGGTGCTGTTCCCTGGAGTGTGAGTGACAACAAGCGCCCCAGATTTCCAGTACTCTCCACCTCTTTTCGATACCCAACGCAAATGACCTTCCGGTATCACAGCAGTCGCCTACCATTGATTCCTCGCTGGTAACGACCACATGTCTATTCTGGGATTTGGATGGAGGTCTGGTTAGTGCTCTCACTCCTCGGGTTTTCCTTAATCATCATCATCATCATCATCATCATCATCATCATCATCATCATCATCATCATCATTTTTTATTTATTTTTTAAATTTTTATTTTTAAAAATTTTATTTATTTATTTTTTTTTCAGTAAAGAAAAATATCATTTTTATTTAAGAAACAAAGATACCCTCCGGAGTTGGAGATGGTCCAGATGGGTGACATGATTTCTTCAGTTGACTATATATTGGCTGAGTTGTGCTGTGGGTTGATGTGAGTTTATCTGCCCCATTCACACTCGGTTGCAGCTCTTAACTGATTTGTATTTTACATTCACTGTCACACTGGTTGTTAAGTCCACCCGTCTTGTTATGAGCATTTTACGTATTAGCAGGTATCGTTCTGTAGTTGCCATCTACCATGGTTGAACAAAGAAAAAGCTCCATTAGCTTTGGAAGTGGCCAGATAGATGAAATGAATTCTTAATTTGACTATATATATATATATATATATATATATATATATATATATATATATATATATATATATATATATGTGCGAATATATATATGTATATACATATATGTATATATATGTATATGTATATATATATGTATATGTATATATATATGTATATATATATGTATATGTATGTATATATATGTATATGTATATATATGTATATATATGTATATATATGTATATGTATATATATATATGTATATATATGTATATATATGTATATGTATATATATATGTATATATATGTATATATATGTATATGTATATATATGTATATGTATACATATATGTATATATATGTATATATATGTATATATATGTATATGTATATATATACATTGCGTTAGCATGAAACATCGATGTCTCTAGGTATTTAAATAATTAATATTTATTTATTAAAATATTATTGTATATATATGTATATATATATATGTATTTATATATGTATATGTATGTATTTATCTATGTATATATATGTGTATATATATGTATATATAAATGTACATATATGTATATGTATATGTATATGTATATATATGTATATGTATATATGTATATATATACGTATATATATATGTATATACATATGTATATGTATCTCTTTCTCTCTCTCTCTCTCTCTCTCTCTCTCTCTATATATATATATATATATATATATATATATATATATATATATATAAACATTAACTCTATACATGAGCAACATTATTGTAGTGATCATTTGAGAACAACAGGATATTTATGGTTACAAATATAAAAATAAGGATCTATGCATCATATTACGTTTTCATCATTTTAAATGATTACATTATATAAACAATGTTATCAACCAATCAGAACGCTTCTCGTGTAAATAATTACACCGCTATGGCTATTCACTTCTCAAAATTCAAACTGCCTAAATATAAATAAAATGCGGCATGTTGTTTCGTGTGTACATGTTTTTATTTTAAAATCGATACAAATGTTTTATAAACGTACGACATAACTTAGTTATTAATATATGAACAATCTACATTCACTTTGTATCTCTTGATATAATTAACTTACTTGTTGACCGTATATATTTTTTTTCGTATCATTTCTTTGTGCTTGTGTTCGTTACATATCTCTCGATTTAATCATGATAAATTAAAACTCGCAACATTGTTATCAAAATCTGTACTCCGTATTATTCCTTATCGATACTGATACCAGAATAAACGATAGCCTCTATTTCGATTTCCCCTGATCAATTTTGGAATTATCTTGCCTGTATATCAAATGAGCAATAAAAGTCAGTTCCGTTACAACCGAAACGCAAACAAATCAGATTGGACGCTGTATCCAACATCTATTCGTCTTTTTTATTTGGCGAATACAGAAGAGAATACGACAAAGCTTTATTACGGGCCCTAAAGTAACAAATAAAATGACCCCACCCTTTTGAAATGAGGGCTCTTTTTTATAACTTTCGTATAATCATGGGAAATTGGTTTGGATAAATCCCAAGAAAAGCAGATGATCAGTTTGTCTTTGTGGTGGATAAAACGGTGCCGGCATTGATCAATTCGGCTTCCGGCCAAGATTTTATATCTAAACTACTTCCGCTGATGAATTAAAAGATTATCTTACGTGTACACACACACACACACACACCCACACATATATATATATATATATTTATAAATTTTATATGTATATAAAAGTAATATATGAACAAGTATTTCTGACTCACAGCCTTCACCAGCATGGCTAACTTAGCCAAGGATCGAACCTTCGATACTGATGTCTATAGTCTGGTGCTTTACCTCCGGAAAATGACGCTTTGTCTGGAAATATGTACGGTTTTTATCACCTAAATATTTAATGTATTTTATGCAATTGTTTTTTATTGGTGATGGTAGCGTTTGTTACTTGTCTATTCTTCTTTCTCATTTTCCTCATTGTTCACTTTCTAAGTGATGCAGATTAATGCAGAACACTGCATTATTAGTCGCCATTAACTTCACAGGACGCACTTTTCGTTAATATATATTTTTTTATTATTTATACGTACATACAAGTAATCCATGGACGCGTGCTGATGACTCACAACCGTCATCAGCATGGCTAGCTTAGACAAGGATCGAACCTTCGAAATTGATGTTTATAGTCTGGCGTTTCACCTCCGAACAATGACGTCTTGAAATATGTATCACTTAAATATTTAATGTATTTTATGTAATTGTTTTTATTGGTGATGATTGCGTTTGTTACTTGCCTATTCTTTTTTCTCATTTTCCCCACTGTTATATAAATATATATATATATATATATATATATATATATATATATATATATATATATATATATATATATATATATATGAATTGTGTGTATATAGGAAGAATTTTCTCATTTATGCAAACATTGTTAAAAATAACAAGATTCGTCTGTTTAATTATACCTTTTTTATTTTTTCAATTTATCTGATGGTCTTTTTTTGTATTAAAATAAAAAAGTTTAACAAATGTTCCATAGGTTTCACAGGTTTCACAAACGTTTTCGATTCTTCGTCGAATCATCTTCAGGTGTCGATATATATATACATATATATATATATATATATATATATATGTGTGTGTGTGTGTGTGTATACTAGATGAATACCCGTCCCAAAACAAGTAAAATTAATTCTCCGAAGAGAACAGTTTTGCAACACTTTTATGCCTCTTTACAAAGGTTAAAATCAAGATAACATTATACTAAACCTTATGTATCGAATCCTTATTCTAATTCTGATTAGAATACATTACATAATTTTGATTCTAGAAAATTTCTAAAATTTAAGGCTTAAACTTAAAGGATCTTAAGAAGAAACTGAGATAATTATGGATCAAATTACCTGCAAATCTGAAATATTTGAATTTTAAAATAGAAGGTTGTGTTAGATTATGCCCGTAAAACCTTTTAAACTACTCAAAAGAAACTGAGATTTGGGGAATATTTATTAATTGATGTCTAATACCTATTGTTAAAAGTTAACAAAAATCCGAGGTATCTGGATTCACGTGAAGGGCTTCCAATCTCTTTTTACCCCCTTTGCATGAAACTAAATCAAATTAAATATAGCACAAGAAGTTGTGTTCTAAAATTCATAATGATCTGTTTATTAGTTTATTATTGAATTCTATACATAAAAATATATATACATATACACATATCTACCTTTATATGCATACACCCCCAACATTTTAAAGTTTACAAAAATATAATGTACCTATGTAACTCACCGTGTTTCCTATAATATATATTTCTAAATTCATAATGATCGGGTAATTACTTTAGGAGTTTATCTTGTACATATAAATATATAAGTAAATATATACCCATACCTTATATATATATATATATATATATATATATATATATATATATATATATATATATATATATATATATATATATATATATATATATATATATATATGAGTTTTTTATAAAAAAATATATATTTAAGTATACACTCTTTATAATCACCGAAATTATTTCAAATTGCAAGCTGAGTAAAGTTGTGTAACACGCTTCAGAGCATATATACGTTTTAGTAATATTCCAATGACCGAAGATAAAATCAATCCATTACCATCATTTTTATTTATTTATTTTTTTCAATTTCCTCATTTTCCGACTTCGATGAATACCTGTATTCTTCCCTTCGTCTTACAAACTGAATTTATATTATTTTTTTTCCAATTTTGTAATTTTTTAATATCTTACGCACCATGGTGAGGATGGCTGGATAGCCAGAAACACGTGTCCATGGATTACTTTTACGTAGTAAAATAATATATATATATATATATATATATAGTTTTTTTATGAATAAATATTATTTAAAAAATAAACCCATATACACATGTGTTTCATGTCAAACCGGCAACGGTCAGTATGGGAGGAGACAACTATGTCGGTCACATGGTTAGAACCTCGATACGAACACGCATTGTCTAAAAATGGAAAGCAAACATATCCTTCATCTATAATAATTTGTATTTATTTGTATATCATGTATCTGTCTGTCTAAAGCCAAAACTATACTATAATATTTTGACTATTGTACAATGTATTTAGTATGAAGTCGTATAAGTGGTTGTGCAATATAGGCTGAAATAATATGGTGAAAATTACTACTTCACACTCGAAAATAGCATATTAATCTTAATATTTTTTTGGAGTAGTGGTGGTGGGGTGTGGTATATGTTTATTCGTCATAATACCAACTTCCCAGGTATTACCTTTCTTGAAGACTATCACAAACATCTGGTGTCGCTGGAATGCTTTCATGAAAACGTTATTATTTTAATGGTTTCTTGACATTATGTCTAAGATGAAAGCGTAGTATCTGTTTTAATAGGCAATCTTAAATGAATTATAAAACTAATTTAATCAGAAATCTACTATGGTACTATCATTAAAAGGGTAGTGTAGTATCTGTTCTGCTGTCGTAATACCGCTTTCTCAATCATTATCTTCTATCGTCCCAGTAGTTATCTCCTCTTCTTTTTTTTTGGGGGGGGGGTGTAGTAAATGTTTGTTCGATATAATACCATCCGTCCAGGCGAGCAAAGAGTTACACAAATACTGACTCAACGGGTCACGTTGATCCACTTCTTATTAAAACGGAAGTTTTTACGGACATGACATCGCATTTAGGTGCAAGGAAGCATTAAAAAGTCTTTGATTTAAAAATCTCACACTTACTGATAGAATGAAATCTTTTAGAAATCAGTCTATGAAAAAAAGAGAAGTTGAAAATACGCAAGTATTTTTATATCGGTATAGAAATATGTTGTATATTTTGTGGCTGATGTCCGGGGGCCTAACACTCGACTAAGAATAAACTAAGCATATGGAAACAAATCCGGGGCAACATTTTTGTGTAACTGCAAATCGGTCGAGGCCATTTCTTTTAGTCTATATCAACTTTCTCGTAAAAGATTAAAAAACAGCACACAAAATTTCCCCGTTATCGTAACTCTGCGGATAACAAAATCTAAATATTGCTTTAAATAAAGATAGCATATCGGTTCTGTTAAAGACATTGACGTCAAGTAACTACGTTATCCGGGAGGGCAGATCTGAAAATCTAGATACAAAATCATTGGATATTAGTTTATTTTCGAAACCCAGTTAACGTTATCAAAACGATATATTCCTACTACTATTTCAAATGCAATTTCTCCCCACATCACTTATTCCCTCTATCTCTATATTTTTCTAACTCTATATATAAAGCTGCAATTCCAATATGTTTGTTTATTTGCTTGTTTATTTATTAATTAACGGATTCCTTCTAAGCTCTTGGCGATAAAAGCTGGTTACACACTTGGACACTTACCTATCGTCTCTTTTTTTCTTTCTATCCTTTCTCTTACTACAATCTGCGATACCGTTTAAAAACTTGTTTCTTTTTTCTTCTTTTTTTCTTGTTCTTTTCATTTTACCTTTCTTTTCTCTTTTTTTCCTTTTTCTTCGCACATGTGTAAGTCGTAATAAGAAACCAACAACAAAGAAGTATTCGACAAGCACGGAATCTAAAGAAATACGCTTTTTTTCAGGTACGTGCAAAAATGGCCGTGGCTTATACGGACTATGGGTATTATAAGTACTTTTTATTAGTTTCTATTTAAATTTTTATTGTGTTTGAAAGATAAAAACCTAATGTGTAATGACTAACGAGAACAGACGTAACTTGGGAAAGCTTTATTCAGCACACAATGTCGGTACAGTATTAATGCTACTATTTATAGTGCTTAGTAGAAGCAGGAGAGGTCTCCAAAGGGGAGATAAGTCAGAGTAAGGAAAGTTACTCGTAATTATTCATTACATAAAGTTTATGTAAATTATGTAGTTTATGTAAAATGTAATTTTACGCGTGAAAATAAATTTTAAAATGAAAACTGTTCTCAATAGTGAAATTGAAACTTTAATAAATTCATTAAAACTCCTTGAAAAGTAAATATCAATTCTGTAGAACTATGTCAAAGATAATTAGTAAATTAAAGTCTTAAGACATTAAATTAAAAGAATGCAAATACTTTTTACTAAAAACTGCCTAATTATAAAAGAATGTTAAAGAAATGATAAAATCTGTAAGCGATGAAATATGGGAGATCATAGTCGCTATAATACATCATGTATTTTTTTACTTTGATAAAAAAGATATGGTTTTGTAATAGTTTATAGAAATTGAATAATTATTATACTATTTTATTTAATCATTTTATTAAAATCTTCTTTAAACGAACGCTTTATTCTTCTTTAGCTGCTTTCTGTGTTACATTTTCAATGTTTTGTTCCATTGAGAGAATCGTTTTATTGTTACTATTGACTCCATGATATCCAGATTTCTTACTACTATTTCTATTACTGCTATCAGTAGATATTTAATGTTCCGGTCGAGAATCACTGATATTAGTGACGAAAGATTGAACAGTGATAATAGCAGGTGTAGGTTAGCAGGTGCAAGTACATACATAAGCAGTTGAACGTATCAGGGTTTGCCTGGCTTGAAGAGTTCTTTCAGTACTTCTCAGTGTGTTTGTTACCTTTCCCCATCTTTTCGGGACCCGCATCTTTCAACTATATAATAGATCCAATGTTTTGCTTATTACGAACTTAAACTATCTTTTTGTAGACTTGGTGTTTCAGTTCTTTATAACTAGCCGCAAAAGCTCAGGCTAAAAACTTGCTTTCAAGGGTTAGCAGAGCAGTGTACACGGCTTACAATGCTAAGCAATTCCTTCACATCATAGCTATGTCGCAGCTTAAGCTTACAACTCGTCATTGCATTCACAATAGTCTGAATAGCATTGCATTTGCCGTAGTCGTGCTTCAGCCAGAGAGAGAGAGAGAGAGAGAGAGAGAGAGAGAGAGAGAGAGAGAGAGAGAGAGAGAGAGAGAGAGAGAGAGAGAAATCTTGGAAAGATCGGCGGGAACATTGACATTTTGCAAACGAGTCGTTTTTTGCCCTTTCCTCTAACTCCACAGAAGACACCCTTTGTCCCACCCCGCGTTACAGCTTTCACTATACTACGATATCCATTGAACTAAGAACCACTTTGGAGTTGGCCTCTAAGAAAGACACCTTTTTTTAACCGACCCATCATATCCAATTCTGCGGCGAGTTCTACCAAACGTGTTGGACTGGTTCCCCCTTCTGGAAGATCTCTGGCTCATTGAGTAAAAAGCGCAAGATTATATAACTGTGACCTTGAAACAGTGCGAATAGCTTCTCGAATTCGGTTGGTCTGGTCATCAACATTGCCACCACCTCGTTCAGTGCGGCGGTGACCTCGGGCAGAATCGAAAATTCCAGTTGATGATAACCCCCATTTCTATGTCCAAATGGAGTTTTCTTCAGTTCCCCACTTATCGCAGTGGGATTGCTGTCCTGGTTGGGGGTCGATGTGAAGCACCCCTCTTCTGTTTTCGACCAACAAATTTCTTCCTGCGATCCTTCTGTTTAAGGAGCTGAAGGCATAGTCTTCCATGGAACATTTTCAGAAACTTAATTTCTTCGTGGTTGATTTATCAATGCCACACAATTTTCAAATTTAGCTTGGAAGTCTAGGAAGTCTTTAAGCTGCGTTTATAGATTTCATAGTTCTTCATACTAAAGTGCGACTCCTTAAATTTTTCTTCGAAAGGTTACACCGAGAAGCAAGAACAGCCTGTCAGTCTTGCGAGGAAGAGTCTCTTGGTTCCTGGGATAACAGTTTTATTTAGACCCAGAGAGTTGGGATTCCCTTCTTTCAGTTAGGTCAGTATGGTAAGGAGAGAAAAGTATAAATTGGCTTCTCCTGTGAACGGGAAGAGAAAATATATCGACTTTATTCCTAGCCCTAATAACATGAAAACCAAACGAGAAAAATGACTTAAATAGTATGCATTCGCTAAGTGTTACACAATTTCGAAAGTTTACATGTATCTCTATTAAAAAAGAAATATCTGAACAATTGTATTAAAAACAATGTTGGTTTTAACATTTCCTTATATTTCTTAATTTATTTATATATTTTACTTGTCTCTGAGCAAAATGATACACAAAATATAACACCCGTACTCGCACAACAACAGTCAGTTACACATTAACAAATATACGTACAAAACCGGAAACTACGACTGCTGTGTTGCTCAACAAACGCATAAAAACCATAAGATATCTACGCACACAATGCAACTACTGCAACTACTACATTTTGAGTCTTGAGCATCTGGGAACCACGTAAATGTTTCTGACAAATATAAATGAGCATAACGTATATTTTCTACGGATATCGTTATATTCAATGTGTATTGAATCAAGTTCATAAGAATAAAGAAATATTACCGAATTTCGAAGGCTGATATCATTAAGAAAACAGTGTAGATAGATTCTAGAAAGCAAACTATCTACTCAATAAAAAATATACAAATAACTATAAGAAATAAATAGGTTTATATTCATTAAAACAAATATAATTAGTTGTGAAAGCTGACATAGATAGAGCAATGTAGACTTGTATTTTTGCTAACGACGTAAGGAGCCGATGCAGTGAAGCTAATGACTTAAAATACTCCATTTTAAAATGTTGCGAACTAGAATAAGTGTTAAGTGATGGAAACTAAAACGAAACACATTTTTGTATAACAGATATAGTGTAAGGGAAAAAGAGAACCCTGGCTAGTCAGAATCAAATATTCAATCATAAGATTAATTGCAATCGATGACAAACTCCGAAAATTAAACAAGATAATTTTATATATTAGATGAAATAATTAATTTAAGTATTGGAGAGATTATTATTATTTACTCACTAGGAGGAGGAGTTGTTGTTGTTGTTGTTGTTGTTGTTGTTGTTGTTGTTGTTATTAGTAGTAGTAGTAGTATTATTGTTATTATTATTATTATTATTATGGTTATTGTTATTGTTATTATAATTATTATTATGATTATGATTATGATTTAATAATCATAATCATAATCATAATAATAATCATCATAATCATCATCATCATCGTCGTCATCATCATCATCATCATCATCATCATCATCATCATCATCATCATCATCATCATCATTATTATTATTATTATTATTATTCGACTTGGCTAATGTTCAGGAGAGATGGAGAACACCTATATGTTAATTTGAGCATCTATCTATAAACGTCCGTTTTTCATAAATAAATATTTATAGGATTATTAATAAACTGGGCTAATATTTAGTAGAGATAGAGAATACTAATAGGTTATTTGGATCGTAACTTTAAAAGTCTGATTTCTGAAATTAACATTTGTAGTGTTGACTGTAAATAATGTAAGCTTCGAGAATAATTGATGAAAAGCTACATGTGATGTGGATGTTCATTACACAAAATGAATATGCATTATCGAATTTGTTTAAACGAACGAAGACGATTAATCCGTTCCGGGAGATAGGAATTCCAGCAAATATTGGCAGGGCTTATTGATTAATTAGTTGTTTATCTCACTCAAGCTTGTAACTTTGAACCAGAATCGGAATGAGAACAAATATATTTGCATATTTGTTGCAAGCTGACGTGTTATACATTTCGGAGAGGGTAATTTATGCAGTATGGATCTTTTTCGGCCATCTCAAGCGCTTTCGATTTCGCGATAGTCTCCAGGTGTTAGATTTTTTCCGCTATGTCGTTGTTGTTATTTAAAGAGCGGGTGAACGATGACGTCACGTTTGTGACAGTGAGAGAAAACGATAGTTTCAATCAGTTCGTTCATGTGTTTGACGCGAGACGGATGTCCAAAAATGGTCTGAACGCTTTAAGTTAAGTCTCGAATGAGACGAGAATGAGCCAACCCTCTCCCCCTTAGCCCAAGTCAGAAACTTAGAAGAATAAACCAATTAAGTTAGAAAACGGAAATGTCTCTCCCAGGCATTACCACAAAGATGAATAAAACTCTTGAACTTATCTCAAGAAAACTGTCTTCCGAATTCCTTTGTCGTTTAAAACGTTTATCCAGAGATACACCACTTTGATGATCGCGAGCCAGGAGAGAAAGAAGCTACCAACGCAAATAAGAAAGTGAAAAATCCACGGTACAACGAAAGACGAAAACAAAGCAGAAATCTATATGACGACCGAAACGATGAAAGAGCGAAGGAAAAAAATCAAAGGTAACTTTCTCTTTTATTAAAATGGAACTTTTATACACGTTAAAAAGAAAGAAGACATTTACGTACGTTAAAAGAACGAACGATTGAACGCCCGAACGCATTATGAAGCACGAAACCGTTATGAAGTAAAACACTTGAAAAGGCGTACTGGCTATAAAGGAAGTGGAAAACGATTATAAGAACATTTGGTGACGAATAAAACAGCATGACTATGTTACACGTGCACAATTATTTTTGTGTATTATTTAAGTATTAGTGGTACACTAACGTATTAAATGTCTTCCATAATTAAATGAAATAAATAAATATAAAAGCACATAATTGTTTATTTCTTCCACAGTCAAAAGTAAATAAATGAATAAACAAATACATAAACACATCAGCAAATTAATGAAAACAATAAATACACACATTAGATATAAATAACCGATTCAATTACACCTTTTTCTCTCGACAAATCTACCGAGCTAAATAAAAAAATCAATATAAACAACAACAACAACAACAACACCACCACCACCACCACCAACAACAACAACAGTAATAGCAACAACAACAACAACAACAACAATAGCAACAACAGCAACAATAAGAACAACATAGCGAAGTAAAAACTCCTGAAGACGATCGTGAAAATCGAAGCGCTTGAGATTGCCGAAAAAAGAGCTATCGGATCCAAACTCATAAATTATCACATGAGCCCCGGAAACAAAGGTCGCTGAGTCGAGAAAATGATAAAAAAGTACCGAAACAAGAAAAGTTCGATGTCTGTCATCAAACTTTTATTGATAATAATTATATGATCCGAACTGTTTTGAGGGAAGTGGTGTCTGGTGATCCCTACAAGAGCATTAATATTATAGTAAAATTCTGCGTGATGACCGGCGTAAATTCCTGGGAGTAAGCGACTATAGCAATTGCAAAAAAATCACTGACTTACAAAATAGGGAGAGTTTTAAGAGTACTACTCTCTCTCTCTCTCTCTCTCTCTCTCTCTCTCTCTCTCTCATATATATATATATATATATATATATATATATATATATATATATATATATATATAAGAAAATAACTGGGTGTTAACAACAAATACAGCTAGAGGAAATATATCTTAATTTTGAGAATTCTTTTTTGGATTAATAATTAAAGTAAATGGGAAACGATTAAAAATATCAAATATTTATCGGTTTGAAAATTGATGAGTCGATATACTTCCGGTAATTCGGGCAAAACGGAAGTCACCTAAAGTCATGTATAATATAACAAAAGAAAAAGGAAAAAAGGATAAGATAATTGAAAAACTAGGGAAGAAAGGAAAAAAAGGAAAAATAAGGTGAAAATAATAAAGGTGATCAGTGAAAAAAATATGTCTTAATTTAGGAATATTTAGAATAATAATTATAGCAGATATTGAATGATTAAGAATATTAATTGGCTAGCAAAAAGAATAGTCGGCATACTTCCGGTGATACGGGCAAAAGGGAAGTCACCTAAATTTACCGACATAACACGTGCAGAGAAAAAGGATAAAAAATGGAAAAAGGAAAATAATAACCCCATAAAACTAAAGAAAAAATCCCAAATAACTGGACGAAAATAACAAAGAGAGTCAGTTAAAATATATACCTTCATTTTATGAGTAGTTATATATATATATATATATATATATATATATATATATATATATATATATATAAGTTGATAATGAGTACTGAATGTAATTCGGGCTATGATCGCCAAGTTTTTGCATGTTTTAAAAGTTTTTTGAATTTGTTTTGTACAATTTGCACTAGAAAATACCCACACCAAAATATAAATAAATGAAAAGGAGCATTTTACAAATATCTTGATGTTAGCTGAAAGAATTGTCTGCGAAATAAAAATAAGTTGTAAAAAATTATGTGAATCTGTCCCCTGTGATATTGATATGGTATTGAACTACATAAAAATACTAAATACAGCATAGCTCTAGATTTATACTATTGAGCTATTATAAGTACTTTATGTTGCAAAATAAAAAATATACACCCCATACATACATATATACATATATATATATATATATATATATATATATATATATATATATATATATATATATATATATATGAAGAAAAATGGAAAGGAATTAGAGAAGCAAAAGCCAAATCAAAATTCAATTCAATTGCTCAGAGCAAGGTATATTCCGCAAAAAGGCAATTTATTCAAGTTAAATTTTCCTTAAGCCAGGCTTTTCAAAGATCAAAATCTTATCATCAGAGGAAGTCGCTGGGATAGATAAGTTGGCAAAGACCAAGATTTAAAATTTGAAAAAATAAAATAAAAGTTGTAGGGAAAGAAACACAGGGCAAAACTATGCCCGAATGCAAGCAAATGTCCGATTGCTAAAAAGTCCGGTGTCGAAAAGTCCAGCGGAGAGAATGAGATGTAAATAGGTAGGTCGTTAAAAGGCACGAGAGGTTGTGAGAGAAGATTCAAAGTTAAATTCCAAGAAGCCACAACTTCAGGTGCGGCGAAAATAGAAAAGTCCAATAAGAGGTACGTTCGTGGATGCAGGCAGCATCCACGAACGTACCTCTTATTGGACTTTTTACCCTTTGGTAGTACATGATGAAGAGAAAGTAAAGCAAACAACAGACCGAAGGGCATCGAAGCTCGACCTCTTGTCACTCTTCCTCCTTTTTTATCTTATAATATCAATCTTTCTCTCGCCCTCCTATCCCCCTTTAAATCATTACAGGTGTGAATAGGGAAGAGGACCCTCTAGCGGTTGCTACCATTTCCCCTCTCTTTGCTGTACAAACACACGTACACATTAAGACACGGCAGGTGAAGCTAGGGCGGTAGCGATTAATATATCAAAAGCCTTTGCAAAGGTTTGGCATAAAGGTCTTCTCATAAAAATTAATTCATATGGTATTACTGGATGAATATTTAAGATAATTAGATTCTTCTTATCCATTCAGATTGTCCTCGATGGTCGTTCATCTAAACAACATGATATAAATACACTTGCACCCCATGGATCAATCCTGGGACCTTTATTGTTCCTGATTTTCATAAACGACCTCCCTTTTTTTTTTTTTTTTTTTTTTGTTTTTTTTTTGTTTGTTGTTGTTGTTGTTGTTGTTGTTGTTGTTGTTGTTGTTGTTGTTGTTCTTCTTCTTCTTCTTCTTCTTCTTCTTCTTCTTCTTCTTCTTCTTCTTCTTTCATTTGCTTCACAGCATCTCGTTGTTAGATCACCAGCTCGGCTGAGAACACCATGCTAATGTTTTGTTGTCTACCACAGCTATGCCGATGTTTAAGGCATGACTCACTGATGTGGTCTACTCTCTGTTCAGAGTGACTACAGTCGCAGACAGCCGAGTCCCTGAGTCCCCATCTTTTCATGGTCGCGGCGAAACGGTAGACACCTGTCCTGAGGCAGTTGAGCATTGTCCACTGTCGGCGAGGGAGGTCCATACCTGGTAGGTTATCCACAGATCTGTGCAACCTTGATTTATCTGCTGCTTGCCATTTCTCCGTCCAGCGACGTTTCAGGAGGAGATAAAGTCAGTCTCTTCGTGGCCTCCTCCATAAGTACAGCAAAACTACAAAAACAGCGAAACTAATGACGTTAGACCGCTTCCAGCGATCCCAGCGTCCTTTACACTGCTCTCAACGACTCCTACGCCCGCTAACGACCTCCCTGATGACACTGTGTCTGAGATGTGTATATTTGTTGAAAACACCACGCTCTACTCTCGTCATGTGGGTAAAACCGACGAGCACAATGGCTGAATCCTTAGAAAGTGACCTCCAGTCTGTAGTGGAACGGGGTCATAAATGGATGGTAACATTTAATACTGCTAAGACAAAACTACTTTCCTTCAACAACTTCAACAAAACTCTTCAACCATCTATTGCCATGGCAAATAACACTTTACCTGAGTCCAATGTTCAAACTCTTCGGGCTAACATTCATAGTTGACATGAATTGGAACAAATACATAGAAGACATTGCCAAGGCTGCTGCAAAGAAAGTGGTCACCCTCTACCATTTTAGAAAATTCTCACACATGGCAGTACCATATATATTTCTACAAATCCACCATCCGCCCATGTATGGAATATTGTTGTCGCATCTTGTCTGGTGCACATCCACTAGTCCCCCCTCTTAGAAAGGTACAAAAAGAGTTTCTAATGCAATAGCCCACAATCTCCAGCCCCTATCCGATGACCGCAATGTTGCATCCTTGTGCTTGTTTTACAAGTACTTCAATGAAATGTTCTCCAATGAACTTGCTGCTCTGGTGCCCTCTCGACGTAAATATACTCGACCAACCCGACAATCAGCTAAACCCCATCAATTCACCGTGGAAGTCCCCAGATGCCGGTGGATTTCTACTCCAATAGCTTCTTTCCTCGAGTTGCCGGCATTTGGAACTCTCTCCCTGCTCCCTGTTTCCCCGACTGTACCGACATGCAGCAACTTAAAACTAATGTGAACAAACATCTCGCTGCACAGCTCCCAACTTAGGATGACCCCCTAAACTTTCACCCTAATTCTCAGTAGCCTCTTACGTGTACAATTGGAACTGCCCTTGTTTGGGGTAGACTAAGTTAAAAAAAAAGCAGGCATCCAGCTACTGTGTTTGATCAGCTAAATATTTCACGCTCGTGCACCACTGTGTTGTTTGCTTTATCTATATTTTAGCTTGATTTCATTTTTTTCCTTCTTTGTGTTTCCATCAAATATTAATTCTTATGAAGTTTTTTTTTTCTTTGAATCCTCGTTTACAAATGTCCATCGGGATATCACAGTAAGCATCATCAACCGAAATAATAGTATTGGCTATAATGTATGTAAGAGAACAACTGTTTATTTTAAGTTTCTTTAGGTATACACGTTGTAGGTTAATAATTCTTTTACCGGCTCTCTTTTAAAATGCTAAACTTTTTATTTACTTACTGGATGCGCATTATTTATACAAAACAATATTTAATTTTAGTCATTAAAGAAATTCACCTTCACTTGCTTGATACTTAATTAAGAAACAGTAGAAGCAATGTGTAAATTATGACGTCATTTTCAAAGTATGTGCATACTAGTGAATGAATAAATACTAATTTTTGTCATGTTTTGTTAATCGGTTGTAATTCAAATCAGTAAACTAATCGATTGTCTTCATAGATACAAAGTCCTGGGCACCGTAATTTGTTTAAGACATTATTGGAAAATGTCTTCGCCTCCGCACCCACCTCACACTCGAAACTCATTTTTTAAAGCCATTTCTATCTTCTTTTCTTCTCTTCCCAACCCTACAGCTAATACAACTCTGCATGCTACAAACTGCTATTTCGTATTACCTTACACTACATTCGGTTTTAAGGCCCCACTTTTGGTGGGTTTGGATTGTGTGGGGTCAACCCTTAGGTCCACTCCGACCGGAAGATGTACAACCCGTCATGGTTTAAATAGAATCTATCGTTTTCCGACTATTTACAAAATATATGCCTACAAAGGAATTACTATTTGAAGGTATGACAAAATTCGAACATAAAAACGTTTATAAAAAATAAGCAGGTTGATATGTCGTGAAACTAAACAAACAAACAAACAAACAAACAAAACAAAACAAATTATTGATCACTTTATACGATGATCCATGAATGAAAGTTTCGTCTAATTTTCAAATACCTGATAAGTCAGCTACTTATCTCGAGATAACTGTTATATGTAAATTATCTAAATTATTCGTTTCCAATTAATGAACACACGAACACAACTTAACTACAATTAGTACAGACGGAACTGAGATGTGGGTTTAATACATTAACATTTACCTAATCGATTATCGAGCCTCATCTGCAGCTGATTGAAATATTAGTATTGTTTGTAATATATGAAAAATAACTTTTTTTAAGACAATTAAATTATAAAGGTTGTAGGTAAGTTTAGGACCAAAGTTTATAAAGGAAACAAGAATTGTTTTGATTTCACAATATTTACAAAATGTTTTTTTTGCCTATGTGAATCTATTTAATTATGTATGCGATTGTCATGGCAAATAACACCACACATGGAAGTTCAACATTCAAACTCCTCGACCTAACATTCACAGGGAACATGAATTGGAACAAATACATTGAAGACATTGCCAAGGCTGCAGCAAAGAAGGTGGGTTCCTTCTATCGTGCTAGTAAACTCCTCACACCTGACATTATCCTGTATCTCTACAAAGCCACCAGCCGCCCATGCATGGAGTATTGTTGCCACATCTGGGCTGGTGCATCATCCACAAGTCTCTCACTCTTAGACAAGGTAAAAAAAAGAGTCGCCAACTTAATAGGTCCCTTACTATCCACCAAGCTCCAGCCCCTGTCTCATCGTTGCATTCTTGTGCTTGTTTTACAAATACTTCAATGGATTGTGCTCCGGTGAACTAGCTGCTCTAGTGCCCCTCGACGTAAATACACTCGACCAACCCGACAATCAGCTAAATCTCATCCATTCACCGTGGAGGTCCCCAGATGCTGGAGAGCCTTCTACATCAATAGCTTCTTTCCTCGCGCTGCTGGCTTCTGAAACTTTCTCCCTGCTTCCTGTTTTCCCGACTGTACCGACATGAATACATGTAAAACTAATGTAAACAGACATTTCGCTACACAGCTCCCAACTTAGAATGACACCCAAAACCTACACCTTGATTCTCAGTAGCCCCTTACGTCTACAGTGGCTGCCTGCCTTGTTTGGGGTGAAATATTAAAAAAAAAAATTAGTGCCAAAATATGATACGTTGCTACATATCTTCGTCAACGACACAATACAAATATTCTAATTGTTTGTAAACAAGCATTGATACCGAATCGAAGATGTTATATATTGCATATCTTAGTCGTCGTCGTTGTCATCGTCTTTGTGATGGCTGCTCGATCGATCGACTTGTGGCTTGTTGGACTGAACTTTCAAACTGGGCTCTGCGAGAAAGTGATTTTTAACATGGAATTTTTTAGCTGAAATATCAAACGATATGAAGATTCCTTCCCGCTATAAGATGCTTAACGATTGTTGATTGGAATCGATAGAACGAACTTCAATATTATATAAATTGATTTTTTCGGGAATAAAACGATACAGAATAAAAATGATTTGTATTTAATAATTCTAAACTTAACTTATTTATAATTTAATATACCATAGTAATTCTATTTATTTGAATATTAAATATTTAAGTTTGAAATCTTACTTTAAACTTTTCATTTAATTTTTTAATGTAAACTTTTAATGTAATTCTTAAACAACTCTATTCTATTTTAGTATATCGTTTTTATCAGGGGTTTCTTAATTCTATATAATTTAAAATATATATAAAAAATTCTTGAATACTGTGCCATATCTTAATTAATAAATTAATTCCTAAATTTATTATATATATATCATTTATTATATACATAGTCAACTTTATTTTTAACCTGCAAATGCTATATATTTGAAATGCAATCTTCTTTTGCTTGTATGTTATTCTTACTTATATTTTACATTCATTACGTTGATTTCCTCAATTTTATATTAATAACGTCTATTAAAAAAACTGTTTTACATTTCAATTAATAAAAAACTATTTTCAATATTTTAAATTATTTGAAAATTCAAACCGTTTCTATTATCCTTTTATTATTTGGCGTTTCATTATTTCTTTCATTTTCTTCTTTGTTTTTTGTTTTTTGTTTTTTGTTTTACTTTTTTGTTTTTTCCTTCTTTTTCTAGTCCGCATAATTAACTAAACGCTTAATTTACCATATCACATTAAACATAACTGCCAAAGAAGACATATCGAGGCATAATGCATCTCTCTCTCTCTCTCTCTCTCTCTCTCTCTCTCTCTCTAAATATAATATAATATATATATATATATATATATATATTTTAAAGAAAGAAAGATGAAGATAAAAAGTTGTACAAAATTACATAAAGTTACATAAATTAATACAAATTTTATTACATCGAAAGTTCAGATGCAAGGAGTTACATTAATCCTTAAACCATGGTTTTTCAAAGATAAAACTCTTCTCGTCAGATATGAAGTTTTCCACATAACGCATTTCAACAGACAATCTTAACCTCGGATTTGCCGAATTGGATATTTAAAATACCAATACAGGATTTTTACTTGTAAATCCACGGAAATATACTATAACGGAGTACGAATCCGTACGGACCAAGTGAGATATTTTGAACCCTCCACCTTTTATTTGTTAAAAAACTTTCTTCATTTCTACAAACTGTTACTTTTACTATTAACTATCTACACCATAACGTCCCTTTCGTCTTCAAAAATCACTTCGCAATACTGCTATTTTTTTACTTCCCGGCCTTTTATCTCTTTATCCCCAACCTTTTTTGTTTTTTTATTCTTCAATTTCTAAAGTGAAATGGAACTAGGTAATATTTAATTGTTATAAATACCATATCACCAGATTTTATCCTCTGACGAGAAGAGTTTTATCTTTGAAAAACCATGGTTTAAGGATTAATGTAACTCCTTGCATCTGAACTTTCGATGTAATAAAATTTGTATTAATTTATGTAACTTTATGTAATTTTGTACAACTTTTTATCTTCATCTTTCTTTCTTTAAAATTGATTGCTCTACTCAACGTAATGAGCTTTATTTTATCGAGATCACTCTACGATATTTCACTTATCGTTAATTCTATTATCATTAATATATATATATATATATATATTAATCTTTAAATCCATTTGATGTTTGACTATTCTTGCATTTTATAGGAACCTAATATCCTTTACATTACAATACACCACTCCAATGGATTTTTTTAGCATCTCATGACGTATTAGGGAATTCATCATTACTAAGACTTTCTGCTCATAAATACGTGAAAGCTTTTTACATAACTCATAATTGTTCTATGAATTTTTCAAATTAATATTTACCACCAATAGTATATTATTAGTTTTTTTCTTTCTTTGAAAAGCCATGAATTAAAGAACCTTTTTATGAATTATTCTCTGTTGCAATATTTGATTATAATTAAATTGTAAAGTATGTAACTTTATATTGAGCATATTTCTATCACGCTAGGATCCAATATAACATAATTATTTGATAACACTTGAAAAGAAAATGTAATCCCTATAAATAAGATATCTGCTCTTATAGATTACCATCGTTATTGGTCTTATTTGGACATCAGGAAATAGTTATATTGCATAAATAGATAGAACAATTTTAGCTGTGTCAACATCCAAAGATATTCGAGTGAAATTTGTAAAATACATTTTCACGCATTGGATATTCAGGTATGTTTGATAACATCCCTTAAATCAGATTTTGGGAAATCTTCAATGCTATGAAATATACAGGGTGGCCAAGAAATCACGGATAACTGAAGGATATTTAACTTGAATAGATGATTTATTTTTATGGTATTTGAATAGAATTTTAACATAATAAGACGAAGACAATGGAGATTTGTTGGCAAAGAAGAAAATAAATTAAAAAGTTGGCAATGTCAACTGGTCTTCACGTTTCTCAGACTTGACTAGCCCTAACTTGTTCTTGTGAGGGCGTTTCAAAGAAAAAGTTTACATCAACAAACCTGAAACTATACAGGAATTGAAGGAGAACATCAGGAATAAAGTCAGGGAATTAAATCGCTATCGAGTGATCCTGCAATCCGTCATGGATAATGTTTTAGAAAGGGAACGAATTTGTGAAGTCGAAAATGAAAACCATTTAAAGGATGTTATTTTTCATAAATAAATTCATTCATCATTTTTGATCTTTTTTGCAAACAAATCTCCATTGGCCTCGTCATCTTATGTTAAAATTCCATTAAGGTACTCTCAATAATAAAGGATCTATTCAAGTTAGAAATCCCTCAGTAAACTTTGTTCACCCTGTATAAGTATACAGCGCGTGTAACGGTTACATGTACCGGATGTCGGATTGTCCTTTCTGGTTCGAGTTCTGTCGGTGCTACCGTATTAAATTCTTTAATACTCTTTAGGAGGTAGGAATTCCCTCCAGTTATATATAAACTAGTAGAGTAAACTAGACACTCAAGCCATTGTACAAAAAGTCGACGAGAACAAAAACTCTGAAATAACACACGGTTTTCTCTACTTATCCCGGCATTGTTTACAGCCGTCCTTGGTTTTTTAGTTCTGGACTCATGCTGCGTCGTGAAAGGTGCGTGCGATAACGGATTGTGAAACCCTTGCCAATTAATCTAGCCGTACCATTATCTACACAAAAAAACCCCAAAAATGTTATTTTCACATTTTGGTAATTTAAAGAAAAACAACAAAATGTTATTTTTATGGTGTTATTTGATATATTCCAATAGTGAGATTTGATTTAATATAAGAATAAAAATAGATTCTCGATAATGGGGGGATTAAACGAAAATCAGGGCGATTGTCAAGATCAACCAACAGAAAAAAGAGATGAAAAACTAAACAAATAATCAACAAATAACTGTTACCAAAAGCAATAAAGTTACTTTTTTACCTACCTTCCAATGATTTTGCGCTTTATAATTTTTTAAAGCGTTTTTATTGCATTTTAATAATTCGTCCAAATCTGATCACATTACAGTTCCATTTTCAAGATGGCGTATGCGGATATCCCTGAAGTTTGTTTTTCGTCTTTTGGGGTGAAGAAACAAACAAATACAAAACGAATAACAGTCCCAAACACCTTAGAATTTACTTTTCTACGTAATTGAAGTGAAAACATACAAAAAAAAAATCAGACTTCGTAGACGGTCGGCTATCTTTGTTTTTCAGTATTATATTTGACCGAACGTTTTCATTTTAATAGAGAAAAAAAACGCTTTAAAGTACTTAAAAACACAAAAAAATAGGCAGGGAAGTAGAAAAGTAACTTTATTGCCTTTGGTAAGAGTTATTTGTTTACTATTTGTTTTTTGCGCACATTGGCGTTCTATTGGTTATTCTTGACAATTACCAAAGTCGAAACGTCAATTGGTCAAACATAATAATTTTATATTCCTGAGTAATTTGAAATGTTCACTTTGTGTTTTTCGCTTTTCTTATTAACTAGCTGATCTGTACCCGGCGTTGCCCGGAAAAGTCAAATAGCACAAGAAATTCCTTTCCAAATCTGTAACTATTAAATTATTTGATGCTTATGATTGACCAGCGAGAACACAGACCCAACAATGTTAATGAGAAACAGCAGATTAAACAATTAATGCAATACGTGGAGTAATAACACTCTTGCCATGGTTAGTTGTTGCAATATTCCCATTGAGATGCACACGCATGTTTGTAGATAGTGTAACAGTTTTATGTACTTTCACAAATATGACAATTTAATGCAAGCAGTCTAATCAGCGGGACTTCTACGTTGGACAATAGGAAGTGTTTGTTAGAAGTCTGCTTTTTCTTTAGTTGTGCAATACCATCTCGAACAATTGAGGATTGCTCATGCGGTTGGTATCCCAAAGTCGTTTTGGATAAGACACTGCACATGATGGCAAACAGATGTTTCAAATATTCAGATATAAATGCTTCTTGTAAAGTAGCATCACAGTCATTAGCATCCTGTAGTCGTCCATGTGCACTACATGCATCCCTGAATGTATTCCTAACTTGACCAGTGATAGTATTGAGGTAATTGAAACTCTGTTGACTTCTAACAGGGTGTAGATGCAGTCTTGAACAAAGAAACAGAAAGTATCAGTATTTATTTAGTATATCATGGTTTAGTCACGTTTTTTTTTAGTAAATCCTAGTTTAGTCACGTAATCTTTTATGAGTTAATATACGTATGTATTCTGGATTACCTTACGTTTCGCTATTGGTGTCGGCGATTAATTAACTTTGTTAAAGGAAAGATTGTTCCTTGAACGTGGCTTCCGGTTATTAATTTATAAAGAGACAAATGGTGTTTATCAGTAAACTGTAACGTATTATATATGTCTTATGTTATTTGTTACTTTTATCAAATAGAAATAACGTTAAAGTCTAGTGTCTGTTTTACTATAATTAATCTTTTCTCTTCTCGATTAGTAAAGGAGAAATCCTTCTAGACTGCGGCGATTTTAATTTTTGTCCCAATCCGGAGTGCCCCTACTTGGGGCGTTGGATTTTCCCCACATTAAAAAACGACCTTGTGTCTAACACTGCCCTCGTGGGGAGGCAAGAAAACCGGAACCATATCGATGGTACAAATGATGAATAGTTAACAGTCGAGAAATCGTCACAAAAAAGTAAGAAAATTCTTTATATCAATCAGCTAATATTTAAATAAAGGGAAGAGTAAGACAAAAGGTCGGTTTTTAATTTGAGGAAATCCATATCCCTACAAAAAGGGGCGCTTCGGATTGGGATAAAAATAAAAATAAAAATTGCCACAGTCTAGAAGGATTTCTACTCGTATGAACGGGTTTCTAAATAATAACGTTATTATTTCAGCACGGTCCTTAAAAGTATAGTATATAAGATACTACAGTTTAAAATTAATTCTATTTTGAAAAGTAAAATTAAAAAACCCGAAAAGTATTTTTTTAAAATCGAGGTAACATAAAAATAAACCTAAGAAAAAAATTGTATCCAGGGAGGAGGTATAAAAGTAAGAACCTAATTGTAGTTTTTAAACATGAACACATGCAGGCGATTCTCTTAATTTTTAAATGGTTGTGATTGATTGGTTAATTTTAGTCACGGGTGCAAATCCTTTATTATCCTTATTGGCGACGAAAAGTACCACCTCATATTTTGTTAAGCGTTCATATTGTGCTGTTTTTTTTTACAAGTAATATTGAAGGAAGTTTTTAAATACGTTAATTTTTAGGTTTATATATATATATCAGTTAAAAAGTATCTAACCAAATAAATCGCAAATGTTATCGTGTTTGATCAGAGATTGAATTGTTTGGTTTACGTTTAACGTAAAAAAAAATAACTTCTTTTAAATTTGGTAATTAAATATGTTATTTTTAAGTCATAAATTAAAATATGAAAAGTGTGAGTATTATTATAGATTAACACTCTTAGCCCCCCCCCCCCCAAAGATAATTCTACTTAGGCGATAATGGAAAAAACCTGGCGGAAAAAAAAAATTGGTTTCATAATTTCACCATATTTTATTTTAACTTTACGCCCACACACCTTCCGATTAATTGCTGCGTGGGAGTGAGTTTTACCATGCGACATAACGTCTATCTTATGAAAAGAAGCCTATAAAAAGATATCGGCGGAAATGGTAAAAAAATTTGAAAACTTTAGGGTCACAAAGTGTACTTGCCTACGTGCATGGCTGTTGTTGAATGTGTTCTTTTAAAGACAATGCGGTTATGGAATAACGTGTAATTATCATGCAGTCAGAATTTTAGAATAGAAATTCCAGAATCATTGATCAGGGGGGGGGGGCAATTCCCCCCCCCCCCACCTCTGTAAACAAAGATCCTGGTGTCGATGGTTTGCTTGTGAGGACTAATTGTATATAGAGAGATAATCGCGGCTACTCTATCTTTCTAAGATGTTAAAGGGAGAGGTAGACATCTCGGAAGAATTGTAATATTTTCTGTTCGGAATGGGAATTTAATTATGTTTTTGTTAAACACACATCAGGAATAGCTATTGGTAGTGAGCATAAATGTATAGCGTATCATGCATGTGGTTAGTTTCTTACTCGAGTCAAAGTTGGAGGGTACAAACGTATTTGCTTTATATAGAAGAAGGCAGAAATATGAAACCACACTTAATGACGATTTAAAAAATATGATTCTATTATTTTTTTTGTAATTTAGAAAGGTGAGAGTAGAAGGTATTTTTAAAAATTGTTTTGTTTAATATTATGTTTAAATATAATTATAGGTTCAGGCAGGGAAAAGTTTAAAGGTTCTTACATCCATATATGAAGTTCAGAGGAATTAAATATAATTGAAGAGAATATGGGGGTCTAAGTGGGAAGAGGAAAAGACAAAGGAGGAAAAAGGAAGACGAAAAAGTAGTTAAGTAATGTTTAATAAAATTGGAGTATATAAGATTAAGGTGCATAACAGAACATTTAGTTATTGAAAAAACAATTGATGATAACTAGGAAAAGTCTCAGATTAAAAGGAAGAGGTAAACATTAGAAACTGAGTCATGATTCTCAGAAATATTGTGAAGCCACAAGCCACAACGGTTAATAATTATGAGGCCTCGGTAAGGGGTAGAAAGAAGCTTATATAGGTTGGGGAAGGTGACGGATAGGAAAGTTATAGAAGAAATGTATAGAGGTCAAGGGAAATGATTTGATATAGATGCCAGGTTTAGAAAATATGCACTCATACTATAAGTGTACCACTGTTAAAGGAAACTTAAATAGATAGAGAAAAATAAAAACAAAGCTCCAAGGGGAAGAGGAATAACGGCAGATCATATACGCCAAAAAGAGTAGGGGAAAAGCTGCTGCTGCTATCATCATCATCATCATCATCATCATCATCATCATCATCATCATCATCATCATCATCATCATCATCATCATCATCATCATCATCATCATCATCATCATCATCATCATCATCATCATCATCATCATCATCATCATCATCATCATCATCATCATCATCATCATCATCATCATCATCATCACCACCACCATCATCATCATCATCATCATCATCATCATCATCATCATCATCATCATCATCATCACCACCACCACCACCACCACCACCACCACCACCACCACCACCACCATCATCATTATTATTATTATTATTATAGCAGGGTAAAAGTGAAATACGGAGTATATAAACTACATTCTCATTGCCGAGGATGGAAAACAGAGGAAGAAATGGGTTGTAAGTTCTTAGGATTATGGGAAATAGTAAAATAGGGTGTAACAATTAAAAAGGAGTAAAGAAGTATTATAGTGAAAGTGAAATACGGTAGTTAAATCTATAGCGCAAAAAAATTATCGTATTTGAATATTCTTTTGTGCCTACAAGTAGCCAAAATTTCACCATTTGCCATTAAACAAACCAATTAAAAAAAAATACCTTCTACTCTCACCTTTCTAAATTACAAAAAAATAGAATCATATTAAATCGTCATTAAGGGTGGTTTCATATTTCTGCCTTCTTCTATATAAAGCAAATACGTTTGTACCCTCCAACTTTGACTCGAGTAAGAAAATAACCACATGCATGATAGGCTATACATTTCCTGATGTGTGTTTAACAAAAACATAATTAAATTCCCATTTCGAACAGAAAATATTACAATTCTTCCGAGATGTTTACCTCTCCCATTAACATCTTAGAAAGATAGAGTAGCCACGATTATCTCTCTATATACAATTAGTCCTCACAAGCAAACCATCGACACCAGGACCTTTGTTTACAGAGGGGGTAATTGCACCCCCTGATCAATGATTCTGGAATTTCTATTCTAAAATTCTGACTGCATGATAATTACACGTTATTCCATAACCGCATTGTCTTTAAAAGAACACATTCAACAACAGCCATGCACGTAGGCAAGTACACTTTGTGACTCTAAAGTTTTCAAATATTTTTACCATATCCGTCGATATCTTTTTATAGGCTTCTTTTCATAAGAGAAGTCCTAGATTTCATTACCATAAGAGCTTCGGTAATGCATATGCTACAAACTTTATATCGATGTTGATAGGATGTATATTCTTTTACTAAATTAATGACTGACTTTTTAGAATAACGTTATTATTCCGAAATTTCTAGAATAAGGATGCTTGACAAATCTTTTACTGGATATGAAAATTAAACAAATTTCTGCTCATATCTTGTATGAATAATATATATATATATATATATATATATATATATATATATATATATATATATATATATATATATATATGTGTGTGTGTGTGTATGTTATATTTTTTATTTTAGATAAGCAAGCAGTTCGTAGAAATACATGGTTCGATGTTACCCTACCCGGAAAGATGAACCTGTAGATATTGTTTGACCATCTAGGAGACGGGAACTGGAATCTGTATCGCTTCCCAGTTATCCTCACTCGGCTTGTCATTATTTTTTAATGCGTGCGTGGCTGTATATAAAAAAATGAATGGAAAATGGTAGGGAATAGGAAATGCCCAAAAGAGATTATTGAGTATTAAGATTAAATATTCAGGAAATTTAATCAAACTTTTAAAACAAATTTCAATAAATTACAATTCTTAATAAAATAAGCGTAATACTTGACTGAAATACGACGAAAGAATATGAAATTAATTATATTTTTAATAGATTTTTTATACCTTAAGAATGATATTTAAAAATCATCGAGAAAATACAGTATACTTATTTTACTTAAAAAAAGTATATATTAAAAAGAAGTGAATATTTACTGGAGTATTTCCCCGCCTTTTTTTTAACAGATATCTATTAAATGTCATTTACGTTTTGACTGGTGATACCAGATCAGGCTGCCCTGTGGCTCCCTGAGACGAAATTCACCTACATTGACGTTTTTTGTTTTTCTTCTTTTTTTTTTTTTTGTAAAACTTAATTATGTTCTACAAAACCAAAAACAAAAACAACAGCCCCTCTCCCTTTCTCCCTCCCCTTTTTTATTTTATTTTTAGAACTTGAAGCATAAATCTTTTACTATAATGACCAGATTCGGCATTAAATAACCCAAAAAGGGTTGATATGCCGTAAAACAAAACTACCTACCAAGTTTTGAGACAAGAGGTTCACGTGCAGGAAAAAATATGCTAACGTGCCAGATTAGATATGCGTTTTAAACTGTTGAACACGCTTCCTTTGGAAGAAGGATATTTCTAGTAAGAGGCGTTGAACTATTGTGCAAACCGCGCCCGACCTAAAACCGTTTCCCGGGTATTGCTGACATTTAAATCTTAACATATTGTTGACCTCTCAGTAATGGTCGTGGTCACTAAACGAGTTAGCAGCAATTCGCTATGTATTCATGTATTAAACATGAATCATAGTCGGATTCCTACACGGATTTGATGAGAAATTAGCTGAACGCAAGCGATTGTCCGTTATCCATCATTCAAAACGATGTATAATGACTGCATACGGAACACATTGATTAAAGCAAATATCATTATTAACCCTTTTAGCACACCCGTCGCTGACTTCGAGATACATGGTCACCTCCATTTCCGACAATCTTAATTCGATTTTACAGCGCATAAACCGGCGACTAACTACGTCAACAGACACACTACGAGCAGTTCCTCTGTAATTCTTATATAATATCAGATAGACTGCAATATCAAGTTTAGCGACAAATCATCGATCAAAACTACTGAAATTCTACAAAAATTGTTTATCATTATCATAATTGGAAATAAAACTGATAACACTCCATTATGTATTTAATATTATCGTATCAATTATGCAAATTATGCTGAATGAGGTTAAATATTTTGGAAGCTTCTCGAATATGCAGCAATATTCCTATCTAGAAATATTCCCGTCAGAAATGCATCAGTAGAAGCCTAAACCTTGAAACAAACCTTTCACCCGAGCAATGCTAGGAATGTTTTCTTAAAATTCATAAACATGCCGATAACACATTCATGATCCAAATATTTGATAATAAATTTCAGACAATGGAAGAACACGAAGATTTTTATGTGTGTATATAATATATATCTTCATAACAATTGAACCGACATTTATGAACATTTAACAGCATTTATGCATCGGCAATAGTGATAATTATATATATATATATATATATATATATATATATATATATATATATATATATATATATATATATATATATATGTGTGTGATTTTATGAAGGTTTACCAAAGCATTCCTTTCAGGACACCAACGATCACCATTAAAGATATTTTTTCTTACAAATATTATTTATTCAAATTAAATGTTTTTTCCTACACGTGTTTCACTACCAAGCAGTTACTTGCTTGGCAGATCATCAGGGAAATTAAATGTCTGGAATACTGGTTTCAACTGCTGACAATACACAATGTGGCGTTGCAATAGTTGAGGTCACTTAAGAAGAGAAGAGGAAAAAATAAAAATAAAAGTTAAAATTAAAAAACAAAGAAGAACAACGATAAAAAAAGAAGGTCCTAGAAAAAGTCTTAGAAAAGTAGCTCGTGCATTATTTCTTCCACCAAGCCAACAAGCAAATAATCGGTCCCAAATACATTAAAAAAAACCCCCAAAAAACGGAACAATGTGCGATAATACACTTTCACGTCGGCCGGCACAATGATGAATAAATCCCCCCCCCCACAAAAAACAAAAGAACTAAATCATTCAAGACCGCTCACAAGTTACCATTATTATTTTTAACGATGAAATTCAACATAATATTTGTCTGAACAGCGACACGAATCAGAGCAGGAAAAACAATGTACGAAATCTCCTCTAAAGCAAAAGAAAATTAAAAGAATAGATCCATTGCCAAATACCCCAGTAATATTTGAACTTATTTTCACATATATTTGGAATATGATTTCAAAATTTAAATCGTAAAAAATACGCACAAATATACACACACACACATATATAGATATATATAGATATATATAGATACATATATATATATGTGTGTGTGTTTATCTGATATATACTAACCTGGTAGATATTAGCCTATCTGTCCGATTGTCTGTATATAGGTTTTAGTCATGAGAGACAGTAACTGAATAAATTATGGAAGTGATTTTCGATCTATGCCGATCTCTATAAGAAAGTAATATTCATGTTTCTCCATAAACGGTTCCATAGAAGAGCATGAAAGTGTGAACTAAATTTAAGTTAACTGATTTCAATGTTGCTCTAAATATATTTCAAATACATTAATTACATTGATTTGCAAAATTGGAGAGAATTTCGATTCCAGAATTTCAATCCTGTAAGCTGTAATTACAGTTTAATTTCATCTTGAAGTATTTGGGCGTTCGTATTCTTAGAATTCGAAATTGTATGGCCATGCCACATTAAAGTTTTTGTTTTACCTCTAATTTTAGTGTGATTTGAGGCATTCTCGAAATGTTATCAAATTTAAATAACTTTAAGCCCAACTAATTTATTGTAGTCTAAACTTAAAAAATAGATATCCCTTTTCTAGATTAAAACACTACAATCACATTTACTAATATGGTTCAATTTGTAATATTAAAATATTATCTAAACTTCATCTTTAAGTAACATTTGTACAGATATTAAAACAATACATTTAAACTAATTTCTGAGGACATTGTTTATAAATGAGAAATAGTAAAAATTTCAACATATAAGTCAATTTGATTCTACTTATAATATTTTCCATTTATTTTTCTTATATATATATATATATATATATATATATATATATATATTACGTTGATATCTAATTAAAAACAAATTTGAAATACCCATATTACAATCGATTTATAATAGGGGGATTCTAGAATGAGAAATATAACGCTAGCAGTACTGAATAGGATCTTGGTTGGAGCTTATTCCAAGTAACTAAGTCCGTTATACATTCTTTAACAAGCTGAAACCTTGGGAGTTTTTTTAGTAATAAGACTAATGAACTTCCCCGGATTTTACATATATTTTAATATAGACTACTTTTTCTTTAATTTTTAGTTATGACCCATATAAGATACTGCCTTATTAATAGTAGACAGTTGGGCACGTTAGCGAACTAATATCCACTATAGAAATAGTGATTGTATTCATCTTGTGATGCTAATAATTGGCAGAATTTTTGAGTGGTAAAATCGCAACAGTCAATTCCTTAGCATTAACTTTTTTTTCTGATAGGGGTCAACTGTGACAATGAATATATATTCTCATGGAAATAACTCAGTGATTTTAAAAATAGAATTATCTCCCTTTTTCTGTCTGTCATAGAAACTCTGGGAGGAAAATGACCAGTCTCGTGACTTTAAATAGATAAATAAAATTGATTCCCATAATAAATTCAATTAAAAATAATTTTTGATTTATTCTCTCTGAAAAAAAAATGAAAAAAAATATGATAGACCTGTTTTGAAACTTTAATTCCAGATATTAATGTTTTATAGATTCGCACACAATTTGCTGCCGAATTAACCACTCAGAATAAAATGTTTTTTTTTTAGAAAAACATTATTAGGTATTTTCAGCTTTTGAAATAGTAAATTCCAGATATTAATGTTTTATAGATTCGCACACAATTTGCTGCCGAATTAACCACTCAGAATAAAATGTTTTTTTTTTAGAAAAACATTATTAGGTATTTTCAGCTTTTGAAATAGTAAATAATAATAAATAACAGGTCATAAGTATTTATTAATTGATTTAGGGCTTTTGGGTTTTTCCTATATTTGGGGAATTTCGATCTACTTGCTGAGTTTATCTAAGAAAGTTATGTAAACACCGGGTTTGAAGTCATCGTTCGAGGAGCTAATTGAAGTTTTCAAGTGTGGTTATCTTTTTTGGGGGTTTGGGTGGGGATTTTTCTTATTTTCTGAATTCATCACCATTTCTTCATGTGAGCTTTTGCTTTTTGTACTTCAATTTGGCTAATCTTTTATCAGGACTCAATTTAGAACTTCACCGTATTTAAAAAAAGCTCTTCTCTGCTTTTGATGTAACATGTTCTTTCTACAATTCAACAATATATAACGCAACTCTCTGATGATTCATATCGTTGGACTAAAAATACACTTATCCGATTTTTGTCATGAAATACGTCTAAGGGATTAACGTTAAATTTGAAAATATACTTTTGAGTGTAATCTGAGAGGGGAAGAATAACCTCTAATCGGAAATAAAGAGATTGTAAAAACTAATGAATATGATGGTTTTGGATTGATTCCACATGGTCAGTGGAATGCAAAATTAATATATATATATATATATATATATATATATATATATATATATATATATATATATATATATATATATATAAAGTCAGTTCATATTATATTCCAATAACCATGGTTTTATTTTATTATTTTTATTTTTTCACATTTTTTCACATTTCAAAAAACATAACATTTCTGTGAGATATATTTTTTACGGTCCGTTTCAGTTGTCTTGTGCCAAACAACGTTTTTATGTCAATATCGTCTCTGCAACATTACAAAATCGTCAGAAAAATTCACTAAGAGTAAAAATTTCTTGGATTACCTACACTATACAGTGGTTCATTTTTGGGTGAAACCAAACAAAAAACAAAGAAAAAGAGCAAACTCACACGTGAGGGAATCCACTAATACGCCATTTTGAATTTTTCGTTCAAGGCTAGTACATCCTAAAAGTTGTGCGGACATTTATAAATTTGAATTCAGTAATATTTCTTAAAATAGTTAATAAGTTCTATTATTTATTTATAACAATTCTAATTCACTTGAGGGTAATTATTTTTTTACTTTCTAAAGTTACATCAATTAGCCTTCAGATGTCTATTTAGGTCATTTGGATACGAAACTCTTTTAAGTTCAACAGTTTAGAGCTAGTTTCATAGACTCAACCATCCATTCAAGCAACTATTAAGATTGTTATACTTCGGTGTTTTTGTAGAATAATGTTTAGTATTTATTTATAAATAGTTTCAATCAATACTAAGATAAGCTTAATTACCCAGAATTCTTCACTTAAGTAGTAAGTTCCTATTAAATGCAAAACTAAGGGGGTGGGGAATTTGTCACTCACAACGAAAATATTTTATAGTTACCTAGACACGATTCAAAATACCGAAGGGAGCTATTAAATATTTATTTATTTTATTTTATTTTTTAATAAATGATGTTTAAATACCTCATTTTAAAGTATTATGAGGATTCAAAAGTACTTTTAAGGACATTTATACTTAAAGTTAATTGTGATTACGTTTTAAATTTAACTCGCATTATCATGTGAATACCGACAAGCACCAATGTCAATATCAGGCCCCACTTTAATTGTATGCCTATATTTAATATTAGGTTGTGTACATTCTTAAATTTATGAATGTTTAAATAACTCATTTTAAAGTATTATAAGGATTCAAAAGTACTTTTAAGGAGATTTATACTTAAAGTAATTGTGATTACGTTTTATATTTAACTCGTATTATCAGGTGAATACCGACAAGCATCAATGTCAATATCAGGTCCCACTTTAATTGTATGCCTATATTTAATATTAGGTTGTGTGCATTCTTTTATTTATTAATATGTTTATTAATATACATATACGAAGTGATTCTAACGCAAAACGCTGATAATACGAGTTAAATATAAAACGTAATCACAATTACTTTAAGTATAAATGTCCTTAAAAGTACTTTTAAATCCTCATAATACTATAAAATGAGTTATATATATATATATATATATATATATATATATATATATATATATATATATATATATATATTTTATGAAACTAGGTATGTTCATATGTTTATACATTTGCATGTACATGATTTATTCCTAAACTTTATTCCTAAACTAATTAATCCAATATTATGAATTTTCAGAAGACAGCTGCTAAGTCTGCATGGTCTAAATGTGGGCTATATTTAGTTTAATTCAGTTTAATGCAAAGGTAGTAAACATGTGTTGAAGCCCTTCATAAAAATTCAGATACCTCCCATTTTTGTGTAATGTTGACGATAAGTATTAGACATCGATTAATAAATATTACCAAAGTTTTACCTTCGTTGATTTATAGGTATTTTAAGGCGGCATCATATATGCACAATCTCTAATTTGGAAAATCAAATAAATCAGCTTAGCATTGAATTTGATCCATAATCATTAGACACCACGTTAGCAAGATTCCCTGAATTTAAATTTATCCTTAAGCGCTCTTAAGCTTAAGCTTTAAATTTGAAACATTTTCTAGAATCAAAATCATGTAATTAACTTTGAATAAGGATTCTAGATAGTTTAGTACCATTGTATCATGATTTTAATCCTCGTAAGGGACAGTTAAGTTTGGTGCTTATGCAGTTTACGAACCGGGATATTTTTTAGATAGAAATTTCAAGTTAAATTCAATTTTTACGGTTTCGTTTGTTTACTAAATGTTAGCTTAATGTACAGAATAGTTAATCCCATGTTAAGAATGGATTTCTAAATTATAACGTTATTATTTAAGCCATGTCTGAAAACTATATAAATACCAAAAGTATATATATATATATATATATATGTATATATATATATATATATATATATATATATATATATATATATATATATATATATATATATCGTCTGTAGGTATAGAACACTTTAATATTTAAAAATATTCATATATATATATATATATATATATATATATATCGTTTGTAGGTATAGAACACTTTAATATTTAAACATATTCATATATATATATATATATATATATATATATATATATATATATATATCGTCTGTAGGTATAGAACACTTTAATATTTAAACATATTCATATATATATATATATATATATATATATATATATATATATATATCGTCTGTAGGTATAGAACACTTTAATATTTAAACATATTCATATATATATATATATATATATATATATATATATATAGAGAGAGAGAGAGTGAGAGAGATAGAGAGATAGAGATTTGCATATGTCTTTTGGTTAGTAAAAAGCGGTGAGCCAGATGCGAGCGATTATTAGAGTGTGAAAGATTATGTTTAAGAGTTCCACCTTGTTGATCTTGAGGACATATGTGCCTGAGATTTAGAAGAAGAGCACTAAGTTTTCCTTTCCTGAAAAGGTTTATAAAAACGCAACGAGTATCTTGTTTTTAAAACCGGGTTTCGTTTTAAAATAAAATAAAATAAAGATTATCATTTTAATTACGATTTTCGTTCGACGTAATCTAGACATGATTGAAATGGAGCCGATGACCGCATCACAGAGAGAACAAAAATTGAAATCCAGACAACGAATTAGTATATAAACAAGAGAATACAACGAAACATATCAGGAAAACGACGCCAACCATTAACACAGAAATTGAAGTTAAGTTAGAGTAAAAGATAGGTAAAGCGTGCGAGAAGATGAAGGGGGAAGAGTGTGTGATCGAGCAAGACCTCGTGGTAAAGACAAGATATTTATATTACATAGGCACTTTATTTATTCATGTACGTCTCCTTAGACATCTCGGTAAACGAAACACTGTGCGAACAAACGATACAGAATCTTATCTCAACATTAACATAGAAATGTAAATAACATTTGTTTTATTCACTGGTTTGTTTTTATGTCCGCTTTTCAAATACATGGCTACGACTTCAAGTAAATTCAGATTATTTTTAAAATCTCATCTTAAAGACCCCAATACTGGCAATTCAATACATTATTTATTCCATAAAGTACGTGAGAGGAATTCACGAGACAAGCCGAAAACACATAGGTAATCATGTAGCACACACTTCATCGTTAGAACGTATGAAAGTAAATGATAATTAAAAATCCTATAAATGATTGAAGCAACACGCCGGCCGGTGATTGTTTGTTGAATTAATAAATTAATATATTAAGTATTCGACGAAATTCGTAGTCATTAATTCAATCCAAATGCAGACTTAATCTACGAAGAAAAAGATAAATATATGGCCGTCATGAAACTGTCCATGTGTTTGGAATCCAATTAAAGGGAATAGGCGTTCCATAAACGAATTAAATTATAACACGAATGGCAGAGGCGGTGATAAATAGAAAGTAATTATGGAATATAAATGAGACGATATAAATAAAAATGAAAAAGGTCAAAATAACTAGGTCGTCTTTTATAATTTTTAGCTTATAAGTGTCTATGTTCCACGGTATGTAAGCTTAATAATCTGATAATAGTAACGTCTAGTAATAATGGACATTATGTATCTGTCTGTGTGTCTGAAGCTGACACTATATTATTAGTTTTAATCGTTTTCTTTTTATATCTACTTATCAGCACTTATATAGACCCATTCCAGAACTTCCCGCGTCTTTCAAATTTAAACAATTAAAATTTGTTTTAAAGCTTCTAATAAATAAATATTTGCAAATACACACTCACGATTGCTTTTTTTCAGATTTTCAGATGTATTTAAAATATTTTCCTCGATCATAATCTTAATAAAATTATAAATAGAATAAATTAAAGACATTGTTTTTTTTAATCTATACAATTGAGTTACATAATTAAATTAGATTGTAATGGAACATTTAATTACCAGCCCTCTGATTATTAAGTATAACGTTCTATTTCGAACGCACAGAAAGTTCTATTTCAAGAAATCCACAGGTGTTAACATGAAGTCAGATGAGAGAGAGATAGAAAGAAAGAGAGAGAGAGAGAAGAGAGAGAGAGAGAAGAGTGAGAGAGAGAGATAGATGGACACAAGACAGGTGCGCGTTATTTTATTAATAACAACATTAGGTGAGATTTATCGTACGAGTCGCTCAAAAATGATAGATTTACTTTAATTTTTTTCTTAAAACGTTTTGGGTTTTTTTAAAAAAAAATCTTATTAGAAATTATGTTTTAAAGCACACATTTATTGAATTAAATTGTTTAATTAAAAAAATAATGAATTAGAAAAATTAAAAAAAAGTTTGATAATAAAATGAGTTTAGTTTAAAATGGTAACTAATGTAAACAATAGGCTCGCAGAATTATCCTTAAGTGCGAACTTACATGACTTAAATTCCAAAAAGATTAATGGTTCAATCATGGATATTACTTTTTGCGCGAAAATAAAATTAAAAATTATAGTTGATCAGGTTCAATATATAATTATTTATTTAATTTTTTTTTTGTCCAATTAAATTCAAGATTTTAGACTAGAGGGTGGGCCATCCATGGATCCGCCAAATATCAATTTTGTTACGCCGTCTTCTGAAACAATACAATAATTTCCAGTTTACAACTTTTTTCAATTTATCGAAGAGAATTTAAAGATTTTGTTTTCTAAACGCTTTCCCTGTGGTTACTTTTTACTTAGTTTAAAATTTAATGTATGTAATATGTAACTTAAAACATCTAGCAAAAATATGCGACCACTTCATTATCTTGCATTCGTAAATCTTACATAGTTATTTGTGTGCATAGTTTATGTTGCAAAGTTTAACCAACAAACATTTTCTGTATTAATTTTTATTAAAGGAACTTGAATTAGTCGTGTGCGGCCTCTCGTGACAAAAGAAATCGATTCACATCAGACTCACATGAGTTTGACATGTGTGGCCTAGTGGATAAAGGTATTTACTAAGATATATTCTAGAGTGAATTAATTCTAGAGTAAATACACGAATAATAAACACAATTAACTGATATGATAGATGTAAAAGACATGGGACGCGAAATGAGAAAAGTCTACATCGATGGTTTTTGTAAATTTCGTATTCCCCTAAAATTTATCTAGTAGGACAAAATGCACTCGAAGAAGTCATGTTGTAAAAACAACAACCACCAAGCTACCAGTTTTTAAAAATGTAAATTATTGGTTTGGTTGTTTTGTTTTACGGCATATCTACCTTTTTCGGGTGCCAAATCCTGTCACCTTGGTAAATGTTCTTATGCTTCAAGTTCTTCATATGTTCAAGTATTTATTCATGGTTTTTGGTTCGGTTGTTTTGTTTTACGGCATATCAACACTTTTCGGGTTATTTAATGACGAATCCGGTCATTTTGGTAAACGTTTTTATGTTTCAAGTTCTTGATATGTACAAGTATTTATACATGGTGTCTGGTTTGGTTGGTTTGTAGAGGAAAATGTTGTTTTTGTTTTTGGCTTTGCAGAATATGATTGAAAAGGGAAAGAAAAAACAATAACATCAATGTTTGGTGCATTTTTGGTCAGGAAGCCGGTATCTTCAGACAGCCTGATCTGGTAGCACCAGAAGAAATATATAAATTATGCAACTAACAAAAATACCTAATCTCATAAAATACCGTGAAAAATCGGATTTCATTAATAAACGATTAGTGACTGTTTTAATTAAATATTATCTTAAAAATAAATAAATGTAATTAGGAGACCAATATTTGAACAGATGTCCTCATTATCGTTTGTATATCACCAATAATGGAATTGCTTTATTGGCCTTTATTTACATGTTTCGAGCTGTTATCCTTATCTTAGTTATTTTCATTTTCATAGGGTTTCAGCCGTTAAACTCCCTGGTACTCTTCGGGTACATTTGGTCTTAGTCGATAACTACCTAGGAATTTTGAACTGCACCATTTATTTAATCCGCTTTGGTAGGCATATCTAATTCCTTGTTTCATACTTTTTTAATATTAAATATCAACTAGCTGTCGATATGATGTGTAAATGATAGCATCCGAGATGAGGAAAACAGTTCGAAAAATGCAAATCAAGGAAATAACAACAATACCTCATGTGAGAAAATATTGTCAAATTGATTTGAGTCAAGTAGAATTGTCAACTCTGTGGTCACTCTTTACACTTCCTGTGTGTTTTAGTATTTTGGTTGCATGGGATTCATGGCTATTTGAAAAAAAATGATTGATATATTGAAGGTCTATAACCACAAGTGTCGAAAGATATGCCGTTGGAATATTTATACTGACAGATATAGTATCAAAGAGATAAATAATTATCAATTCGTCTAACAATACACGGATATTGGTAGCTCATGTTGGGGAGTAGAAGGGGAGAGATGATAACAGACCTTTTTGAATGATAGCTTTATATAAAGCTGTTGAAACGAAATAAGATAAAGATAAAAAGGACATAAAATAAAAGTCCCTATTTTACTGAGTTCACAGCGCCATGAGCAGAGAATACATTGATGGACACATTCCTAGAAAGCAGTAATATACAATTCTTTCAGACACTTGTTCTTTTATGTTCGGACAAATACTACTGATTTAGTAGACTTGACTATTTTCCTGTGCCGATATTTTTGTTTGTTGAACTTTGTGGCCAGTTTGATGAAGTTACCATTAATCGGAGAAACGCTGCGTCATACTGTGTTGAATACTACTACTGCTATGTGCCAAAATTCGTTTTGGTTCTTCATACTAGTTGAGACTATGTCCTCGACAATAAGCTAGACTGAGTGGGTCATTGCAGCACCAGCTGCCCTGTTCTGTCGGACTAAGGTATTGTTCTGATCAGCCCGGCGAGGTCCACCCTCCTAGGATTTACCTTCTCTCTTTGAAAAGGTGTTGGTTTATCGCCAATCGCCTGAGGGCTCTTACCGGCAACACCGACGGGGCTGCTCAGGAATCTTTTGTTGGACCAGAGTGCTCTACCTCTGGTGTGCTGGCCTTTCTATCCACACCTTCCGGCCTTGTGCCGAATCTTCGTCCTTCTCCTCCAAGTACTACTACTACTACTACTACTACTACTACTACTACTACTACTACTACTACTACTACTAATAATAATAATAATAATAATAATAATAATAATAATAATAATAAGAGAAAATGATAACAACGGTAAATTATATAAGTAAATGTAACAAACTAACCGTAAAAGAATAAGTACTTGGAGAAATGACTGCATGACTGCATGACTGCATGACTGCTTCGGAAAGGCAGTATACTAGAACGAATTCAAACGTCGGCACTTTGAACATGTAGAAAAATGTGTTGGTAAAGGTGTGTGTGTGGGGGGGGGGATTCGCCCATTCTCTCTTTTTGGAAAGAGAAAATTAAGCTCCTCGATTTTTTGACTTTACAGACAAGTCATCTGCGGTTTGTGATTTTTATAAGGGCTCCTTTACATCTGTTGGGTTTCCAAAATTTATTTTCATTCCCATCTCTCCAGCCCGCTCTCATCTCACCCCATATCTCTATTCCCACACATTCCTTACACATGCCCACCTTACCTACATCAACACACTCAATTCTCTCAGAATTCCACTGTTTTGTCTATATAATACAATACCAATTTAACAGTAACCAAATTCATTTAATTTAAATATTATAGTGATGATAAAATTATTATAAATATCAAAAAGGTCGCCTACACTACGCGTTCACCAGTAATAAAAACCAAATAACTTTAAAACAATATTTCGTAATGTGTACGAATAACTAAGTAGTATCTATTTCATAAGTAGTTCTGGTAAAATTGAATTATTTCGCATAAAATTGCTGCCGACCGTCACGCCAAAGAATCGTTTGTCTCTTAGTTTACAGAAGACAACTTACTATTCAACGGTCTATTTAGTAAATTTATTTTGTTTCTGCTTGCAAATTTATCGTGAAAATAAAACCAGTGTTTTTTTTATGAATGGATCCGAAATATAACAAACGATAATTTACCATTTAACAAACAATTAACTTTTAAAAAATTGCTTATTCAGTCATTTGCAAGAATTTTCATGGCGCCGTCATATCACAAACAATTTCTTCGGTAATATAGGACAGCATTACTATGAAGTGGAAAAAAAGCGAACTATAAATATTTCATCTGACTCCACCAACAAATTGCTGTTTATAATACAAAAATATTATTATTAAAATTTTTTATTTATTTATTGTTTTTTGAATTAAAAGTAAAAAAAAACAAACAAAAAAAGTTTGTTCAATTTTCTTTAAAAAGTCTTTATATGCATTCGTTCTCTCTCCCCGTTGGCATAGCCATAGTGCTGTTGTTTATAAGTTACCTTTCAACTAATAGGGATCCGATCTATTCAATAATTAAACTTATATACTGATGTTTTTTTGTATTATCGCTTATCAAGGCTAAGAGCTACTCGGGGATCAGTGTTAAAGAGACGGGAATAAATGCCAACAGAAAAACGAGGAACACTATGGGAGTACTAACATTGATCAATTGTATGAACTGCGTTTGATTATTTTTAGCGCGGTTCACAGTAGGAATTTGTTGACATTGTATTTTAAGACGACCAAGTTGTAGTTAGCAGGGAGGAAGTCAAGTGGCAATATGTTCCACAGATATAGGAAGCCGTTGCAAAGAAGCTCTGTTCATTGAAATTCAGCCTGACGCAAAGCACATGGATGAAGAAACGGAAAGTTTTTTCCGTTGATATCGCCACACGAGTTCTTGCTCTGAATGTATTGCAAGAAAGAACCAAAGACTGAAGCTCAGTCGAGCACCTTCCATGTAAATTACGATATCGAGCACCGTCTCTTCTTTGAGAAAGAAATTGTAGGGCAGAGAAAGCTTCCATTAAGTCGTTTTTGTATTGCGTCAAAGGAAGAAGGAGTTCTCGCGGCGCCTCCTCTCCAGATGTGGCAGCAACATTCCATCTTTGGATGTATCTGGAGTAAGGTACTTTCTTGGGCGGTAGAATAATCTAACCATTTTTCTAGCGGCCTTAGCAACATACTGGATATACGCTTTCCATTTATGGTCTGGAGTGAACGTCTGTTATCAAGGTTTCATGAAGAAGATAACCATTCATTTGGACTGGGGCAAAACGGGCATCCGAGCGTTGGTGGTGAAAAGAAGAGAAGCTTGGCTCTAAACATGTTAAAGGTAACAAGCCCTTTTCCCCACTACACCATTTTCTCCAGGTCCAAATATAGTGAGTGAGCTAGATGTTGATCTCTCGTGCTCTTCGAGGTGGGGCCATAGATAGTTGTGTCGCAGCGTAGATGTCAAGGAATTATGGAAGAATATGATTTGGCAGATCATTAATGAATATCAGGCAGACTGTTGACTCCAGAATATATCCTTGAGACATTCTGGCATGATTCGATGAGCTTCCAACCTCTGCCCATAATCAATCTGAGAGGAAGGATTCTATTGTTACGAAGCCATTGCCAGATATTCTATAGTTGGCAAATTTAAGAAGTAACCGTTTGTGTCAGACCCTATCGAAGGTCTTGATAAGTCAAGAGCTATTGCACTAGAAACAAAGCCCCGTCGAAAGATTTGCTGATCCTATGAGATATTATAGTTCTCATATAAAGGGGCCGACTTTACAGGAAAAAAATCCGTATTGTTTGTCGCTAAGTAGGTTGTTATTTCTAAGGTGAATGACAGTTGCTTGATTTAATACAGATTTCAGTAGCTTACTAATGGCGTTTAGCAAGATGATCGATCTGTACTGAGATGCAGAGGACTGATCACCAAAGTTTTTAAATACAGAGAAGACCAACGAGACTTTCCCAATTAATGGGAAGTGTTTGTATTACTATTATTAGTAGCTTCAACAATATTATTTATAATACTATCTAGGAACATCAATTGCAATGTGCCGATACCAATAACTGCTTTATTGGACATTTGATATATTATTAATAAAATTCTTATCACTGCATTAAAGTAAACCATATATTTACTATTTACTTATATATATATATATATATATATATATATATATATATATATATATATATATACATATATATATATACATATATATATATGTCTACATATATATATATATATATATATATGTCTACATATATATATATATATATATATATATATATATATATATGTCTACATATATATATATATACATATATATACATATATATATATCTACATATATATACATATATATATATACATATATATATATATGTATCTACATATATATATACATATATATACTTATATATACATATATATATACATATATATACATATATATACATATATATATATATACATATATATATAATATAAGAATGATTTAATAAATGTTCTGAATTTGTTTCAAAATAATATTTTACTTCATACAATTGTTTCTTCCCATCTTAAAACATACATTCCCTTAATAAGATCAAGAGAATGTATGTTCTTAGATGTGCAGAAACAATTGTATGAATTAAAATGTTTTTTGAAACAAATACGGAACATTTATTTAATTATAATTATATAATAATTTGATCTTCAGTACTATATACAACATTAAGCTACTACCCCAAGTGTTCTTGGAATTTAAAAGGAAGTATGTATTAATAATTTAATATTTATTAATAAACATTATACTAAGCCCCTTTAAGAAATTAAAGGTGATCACTCTCGGGGATGTTAAAAATAGACTGTCAAAAAGCTCTAATGCAAAGTCCGATTACGTTCGTCGAACACCCCTGACTAGTCTTCTATCTGTGCCCGCGTCTAGGTACATATAAATCTTAATTTTCCTTAATTACGTGACACTTTCCGTTGGCCGAGTGGATATAGCGACTGCTTGCAGATTCTAAGCTGACTCTGTGAACCGAGTTCGCGCTTCCCGACTGTCTGAAACTGTTACTGCAGTGATGAGAGCAATAAGCTTGAAATGCTAACGTCTGTAGGTATTAATAATTTAATTTATATATATATAATGACCACCTAGTTCTACAATGCGGCTTGTGAAGGCCTTTTAAGCCTACCTGCAGTTAAATTCTTTTAATTTATTTTACACGCACATAAAAGTAATCCATGGACACGTGTTTCTGGCCCACACCATCATCAGCATGGCCAACTCAAACAAGGATCGAACCTTCGATATTGATGTCTGTAGTCCAGCGTTTTACCATCGGACCAAGACGCCCTGTCTAGAAATATCTACGATTTTTATCACCTAAGTATTTTTGATGTATTTTTATGTAATAATTTTTATTGGTGCTTGCAGCGTCCGCCGCTCCTTCGCTCACTACTACTTCGATTGTCTTACTTCCTAAGTGATCAAGACGCAGAAAATTGCATCACCAGTCGCCCTTACCTTCATAGGACGTATTTTTCATTAATAATAATTACATAAAAATACATTAAAAATGTTTAGGTGATAAAAATCGTAGGGCGTCTTGGTCCGATAGTAAAACGCTGGACTACAGACATAAATATCGAAGGTTCAATCCTTGTCTGAGTTGGCCATTCTGATGATGGCTGTGAGCCAGAAACACGTGTCCATGGATTACTCTTTTGTGCGTGTAAAATAATAAAAATATATATATTAACGAAAAATACGTCCAATGGAGTTAAGGGCGACTGGTGATGCAATTTTCTGCGTCTTGATCACTTAGGAAGTGAGACAATCGAAGTAGTAGTGAGCGAAAGAGCGGCAGCGCTGCAATCACCAATAAAAATAATTACATAAAAATACATTATATATATATATATATATATATATATATATATATATATATATATATATATATATATATATATATATTACTGTATTTTAGTTATTGGAATTTTAAATAATCATATACATATATATATATATATATATATATATATATATATATATATATATATATAATGATTATTAGTAAAAAAAGCGAAGCATAACTAAAACATACAAAATTAATTTTTATTCGAAACGCGTTGTTTCAATGGTATTAATATGTACTCAATGCTTAGTAAATGTTCATTATCGTATGACGGGTCGATGGGATGGAACTAACCCTGATTTATATTTTTTTTAAAGTGAAAAACACTCATCACATCATGTTTGTCTGCAGGTCTAACTTGTTACTGCCTATCTTTATTACGCTTGTTGCTGGCTTTCAGCATTTTGAACCGAGAGAAGGATCTACCTGTTGTACAAAGCTAGATCTCTATATTAACAATCTCAAGTACAGATACTTCTTCAGCCAATGACACTTTTCTGAATGAAGGAGTGGCACTAGTCTAAGAAGACGTTGCATATATATATATATATATATATATATATATATATATATATATATATATATATATATATATATATCACGGATTTTTCTGTCTTTATGATTTTTTTTGGTCAATTTCTCGACTCGGCGAGCAATTCTTCGGGTTTCTGGTAATAATTGATGGATCATGGCGCCTAATGTTGTTTCGTGGGCCATTACTCGAGCGCTTTCGGTCTCGCGACCGTCTTCAGGAGGTAGTCTGTTGTTGTTTGTAGAGCCGTATTTATGATTTTTTTTGGTTAGATCTAATTATTTGCATATGTATATATATATATATATATATATATATATATATATATATATATATATATATATATGTATATATCTTTATTCTTTAAAAAAAAAAAATTCTTTTTTACTTATTAGTTTTAATTTTTATTGATTTGATTTTTATTTAATGACGCATGTCTAATAAATGCTGCCGATATATATATATATATATATATATATATATATATATATATATATATATATATATATATATATATATATATATATATATATATATTCTGCGTATATTAAGTCAGCATTAGTTCTTTAATTTTCTGTGTAATATGATACACATTCTTAATCTAGTAGGTTTATTTATCACGTTTTCCAAAATTATAATGAACTTTTGCAAGTAAGACTGCAAAGTAAATAATACATTTTCAAAAGTTATGTTGCTCTCTGAGATTTTCCTTATTTCTTGAGCTTTAGACACATTTTATGTCATATTCCAGAGAGATTATAACATACAATTATATAGTCCAATTAGAAACAGAACTCAACACATTTAAAATATGCATGATGTCTTTATTGTGTATCTCTCAACCACAGATAGACCTAATAGAGACGAAGGTAAAACGCAAACTTCAATCTACATAGATGAATTGTAATGGCGTTAGAAATTATAAAGGGAAGGATAGACACAACATTTCCTCTGATTCATTGGTTAGCTTTACAACGACTGAAAGATGGAAACCAAATCACTTTTATATACATTAAATATTTGAAACGTTCTACTGTATAATGCCCATTAATAGAGAGGTAGTTATCGCCTCGCTCTTCAACCATGTGAGCATTAGAGAAAATTACTGGGCTGACATACTTGTCAAAGAACCATCTAAAATGATAATAACAGATCTTTGATTTTATATACAGGCCATAAAATGCGCAAAAAGAAAATGGCAATCTATAATAGATATATTCCCAAACAACGAATTAAACATGCATCAACCATCGGCTGGACTAAAAAACGTGGCAATGGTACCTGGCCGAAAAACATCCCTATTATTAGCGGAGTTCGAATCGAACATACATATCTAACATACAATACTTACTCAAAGCGAAAACTTTATCTCCATACTGCTCTTGCGGTCACCTATTTAACTCTAACATATTCTATTTGACTGTAAAAATATAGGAATACCCACAAGATATACTATCACGTGGTAAACATCACCATGCGGTTCGAAAATGTTCCTACATCTCAAATAATGCACTACTAGATAGATATGAACCACTTTCAGTTTTTATAAAAGAAACCAAAGATACAATTAAATAGCATATGACAATTTTATGAAAACATCGTACGGCACAAAATTTCATCAATGTTGATGTTCTATAAACATAAATCTCAGGCCTCATCCGTAAGTGGAATTTCTTTTAATTGGATGTAAATTACTTTCAAGATGTTACATGCTTTGATTGATGAATATCTGCTAATAATACTGGTATTTGATTAGAAAATCAACAAATAGGATGTTTGACTGATGAGTAACCACTTTTCAATGCTAAAACCACTTGATGCTAAGGATTAACGAGATAGATAGACTGACAGTTGAATTATGTGAATATTATGAGATGATTGAAAATGATGAATTGAATGGATAGAATTTGATGACTAATTAGGGCAGTTTATGGCAAGTGTTTATTGTCATTAGACTTTAAGATGACCACTTTGTAGCTTATTTGTTTGTATTGTTTTGTTCTATACCTTCTTTTCAATTTATTTCTACAATTTATCTGATGTTATCCAAACACCTTTTTATGAATTTCATTCGTTATGGTTTTTATGAGTATCTAGAATGCTTTTCCAAATTAAATAGTTTCAATATCTGTTGGCAGGTGAAGGCGCCTTAATGTCCAGTCTTTTAGTCAATAATAAAAAAATAGCTTCATTTAATTCCGCATTTGTATGCAATTCGTTTCCAATTGTTTGCTAGCGTACTTCATGAACGTGCAAAAGTTTGATAAAACACGGGTACTAGTGACTAAAATTAAACAAAATCACAAAAAAATTATTTAACTATGAAAGTAAAAAAAACAAACAACAACATGAATATATAATAGAACGTTAACTGATATTCGTAAGGTGCGTTTGTTAAATGTACGCGGTTAGCGATAAAAAACCTATATCGATTTTTTACGTGACAGGTCGACGAAAATGCAGCACTTCAAAGTGAAGCATTGCGGATCAACAAAATGATATTTCAAACATAAATATGATAAATCAACGAAAAAGGTTATTCCAAACTTGCGTTTGTCTCACCAAAGAATAGTATAACATTCTGACAAAAATGCTACTTTCCGCGTCAGCGTGATCAACTGACTAACATGCTATCTCACACTTGAGGGTGACAGACCAACGAAAATGTTATTTCAAATTTAAGCCCGAACGACTAGCAAAATGCTATTTATAGCTCAAAGTAAACATGCAGACGAAAATGCTATTTTAAAATAAAGTTTGATCGACTATTGAAAAATCTATTTGAAGTTAAACATGATAAACTACTAAATATGCTATTTCAAATTTCTGCTTTAAAGTTTGACAAAAATGCTATATATATATATATATATATATATATATATATATATATATATATATATATATATATATAATATGAAAGACACCCCGACGAGCAGTCACTTGCATGTAGAAATAATAAAATTGGTATAGATATAAAAATGAATAAAATTAAATGAGACTAAAGAAAATAAATGATTACAAAAATACAAGATTAAAACATCGGAGTGGAAACTTCAAGTAATGCCAGGTCACATTCTCTGCGAGAGATTTTCATTAAAGTTTTTGGCACCCAGACGAAATTCGCCAGATGGCTAAAAACGGTGTATTCACTTTCATCAACAAGCTTCAAAACTAAATAAGTTCTAAAATCTTTCTAAGAATATAGAAAACACATAAGATATTGTATACATGCAAATAGATGTGAGTGTATACATACATACATACATACATACATGCATACATACATACAGACATGCAGACAGGCAGACGTACATACAGAAAGACAGCCAGCGAACAAACGCGCACACACACGCGCGAGCACACACGCATATATATATATATATATATATATATATATATATATATATATATATATATATATATATATATATAATTAACTTGTTACAAATATCCAGGGGGTATGAATCCGAAGGAAGTTGAAACCGGGTTTATAAGAGTGCTCAATGAAAATTCAGAGCAAAATATATATTTTTTTGATTTTATTCCATTAGTTGCGACAAAACAGGTTTTGTTTCATTGGTGCGGATAGCTACCAATTCATCAGGCCGGTGAAAGGAATTCAAATTTATGATTATTTTCTCCAACTAACACTAAATATTACTTTTGGCTCACCTTCTCAGACTCTCCCCCAAACATACTTCATAGAGGTTGTATCAAAAGATAATCCCTGTATTCTATTTCACAATTTAAGTTAATGCCCTTTGTTTATATTTCATTCGTTTTTCCCGTAAGTACCCCCTGAGTTATAAAACCATCTTCCCGAACCCCCAATAATATGACAATAAACATAATGGTAATTTATTGACTAACTCATTATACTACAATATTTCTGCAAAGGTTATTATAAAATTATTCAAATTTTGATGACCTTATTCAGAAGAAACATTAATGTTACAAATATTTTACAATGATGCTACACAAGCAGGAGTGAACAAATATTTTCTTAAGTATCAATCAATCATAAACTTCAGTTTAAGGGGTGCGTCTGTTTTTCACAAGCAAGTTCTTTAATTCAAGGAGCAGTATTAGACACGCACACTCTCATAGGTGATGCTCGACATTCAGTAGTGATCGATGTTTAGTTTTCATATTCAACAGCGTTGAAAATCTTTGTTCACACAGGTAAGTACATCAGTAAAAAGTTCAACACTCTTTAAGATATAAGAGGGTAAATTTCACTCATTTTAGACCAGAACTTGATTAGGGAAAGGGTTTCAAATGCATCTTTTGCAACAGAGTCGTTTACCAACACTTATAGGTCTTTTTGCATACTATCTTGATGAGTTGAGGCGTAAGAATATGTCATTCAGGTAAAGCAGCTGATGAAGCCACTGGCTGTCTAACAGTTTCATCATAAAATTATGTGACTTTGTCTTGTTATCACATTTGAAGCATTCAGCGAGTTCTTCCTACAATGATTCTACGCTTTCTACCACATCCCGCTCCGACAACCAGCGAACCTCGGTGCGAAGGGGTAACACTTAATCATTTCCAAACTCTTACCACAGTAGAGAAAACAAGCTTGTGCTTAGGGAACTTTATTTGATAGCATTTACCATGTGCACTGCATCATCAAGTACTAATTAAAACTCAGGTGGGAGAGTTTTAGATCTCAGAGCATATCTATGAAGCCTACAATGAAGATGCCTTGTTTCATGATTCACTTGATTTACTTTTCCTCGGAACCCTGATCGATGGCCAAGCATTGCTTGTGCCCCGTCAGTTGTGCATGCACATACATTATTCCAAGACGATCCTTCTCTCTACAAAAACAATGAGACTTCATTGAAAATGTCTTCACCTCTTGTAGTTGAATTCAAGGTATGACATAACAAAAAATCCCCCTTCTTGACCACTGACATATTGTGCAACACCAGGAGTTGGGCACAGCAGCCACGTCAGTCGACTCATCAAGCTGAATTGCAAATTTTCCCAAGGATGCTTCCTTTATTTCAGTGATTACTTGTTGCTTGACATCGTCCGACATATCTACTATTCGTTGATGAATAGTATCATTTGAAAGAGGTAGTGATATAACCTTCTGTTCAGCATCACTTCTAATAACACACCGTAATATGGTTTTGCAGCAAGGGACGATTAACTTTTTTGCAATGTTGTGAGGTTTCTTTTTTTTTCAATCCTCAGTGATACCATGTAGGAGGTACGCAAACCAGCTTCATTTTGTTGCATAGATTGTTCCGAACGATAAAAGCGTACTCGCTTCAGTCTCTGTCCCTTTTGTTTGAAGAAAACCGTATGTTTACTTTTTAAATTTAGATAACAACTGTTTTAGAAATATAGGCTTCATGCACTCCACTGATAAGACTTTGTGGCATAATACACACTGAGGACAATCAATCCTATTTTTGTTGATAGCAGTGAATCCATACTAAATGTAGCTTTCATCATATTGCCGTTTCTTTGCTTATGAGGCAATAATAGTGTCTGGAATAGTACACAAGGAACTTTTCTATAGCCATATATATATATATATATATATATATATATATATATATATGATTTTTAATTCAAATAAACCTTTTTCAGTCAACTACACCCTTTTGTCATCCGATTACACGACACCCTTTTGTAATCCAATTACATTACACCTTTTTGTAATCCAATTACATTACACCCTTTTGTCATCCAATTACATTACACCCTTTTATCATCCAATTACACCCTTTTGTCATCCAATTACATTACACCCTTTTGTCATCCAATTACATTACACCCTTTTGTCATCCAATTACATTACACCCTTTTGTCATCCAATTACATTACACCCTTTTGTCATCCAATTATATTACACCCTTTTGTCATCCAATTGCATTACACCCTTTTGTCATCCAATTACATTACACCCTTTTGTCATCCAATTACATTACACTCTTTTGTCATCCAATTACATTACACCCTTTTGTCATCCAATTACATTACACCCTTTTGTCATCCAATAACATTACACCCTTTTGTCATCTAATTACATTACACTCTTTTGTCATCCAATTACATTACACCCTTTTGTCATCCAATTGCATTACACCCTTTTGTCATCCAATTACACCCTTTTGTCATCCAATTACATTACACCTTTTTGTCATCCAATTACATTACACCCTTTTGTCATCCAATTACATTGCACCCTTTTGTCA
>OY744515.1:94713758-94778758 GCA_963556195.1 Sepiola atlantica
ATTTCCAAGAAAGGTGTCTATGGACCGTTCTTCTTTGAAGAGGCAACTATCACTGGTGAATCCTATCTCAACATGCTGGAAGACTGGTTAATGGCTCAGTTGGAACAAGCAGAATCTGATGACTTCATTTTTCAACAAGATGGTGCACCACCACACTGGAGTCTTAGAGTAAGGCAGTTTCTTAACACAAGGCTGCCTGGTAGATGGATTGGGAGATCTGGGCGAGATGATGACGTTCTCATGCCCTGGCCTCCTAGGTCTCCAGATCTTACCCCGTGTGACTTTTTCCTTTGGGGCTTTGTCAAGCAACAAGTCTATGTGCCGCCCCTTCCAAGAGATATTGACGAACTAAAGGCTCGAGTAACGGCAGTTGTGGGAACCATTGACGTCAAGATGCTGGAACGCGTTTGGCAGGAAATGGACTATCGACTAGATGTCTGCCGTGTGACGAATGGTGCTCATATTGAGCAACTTTGAAGATTCCCCACAAAACTTGAAACTTTAACCTTTCCAATGGTACCAATTTCATTTTTCAACTCCTAATAGTTTTTGAGTTATTAAAAATCGTTATGTTCCCAAGACTTTTGAAACACCCTGTATATATATATATATATATATATATATATATATATATATATATATATATATATATATATATATATATATATATAATGTGTTAAAGTGAATAAGTTTGGTAAGAAATCCGAGTAAGAGAGCTCAATGTAGAAAACAGAGTAAGGACAGTTACAATGTGTATAGGATTTTTTAATTTCTATATTCTCTCTCTCTCTCTCTCTCTCTCTCTCTCTCTCTATATATATATATATATATATATATAATATATATATATATATATATATATATAATATATATATATAATATATATATATATATATATATATATATATATACATACGCCATTAGTTTTTGTATTATATACATTTGCATCTATGGAGTATTGTTGTCACATCTGGGTTGGTGCACAATCAACTAGTCTCTCCCTCATAGACAGGGTCCAAAAAAGAGTCGCTAACCTTATAGGTCCCTTACTATCTACCAAACTTCAGCTCTTGTCTAATCACTGCAATTTTCTATCCCTGCACTTGTTTTACAAGTATTTCAACGGAAGGTGCTCTGATGAACTGGCTATTCTGGTGTCCACTCGACGTAAATACACTCAACTAACTCGACAATCAAGTAAGTCCCACTCATTCACCGTGGATGTCCTTAGATGCCGGAGGGCTTTCTACGCTACTAGCTTCTTTATTGTAGCTGCCCGCTTTTGGAACTCCCTCCCTGATCCCTGTTTCCCCGACTCTACCGACATGCAGAAATGTAAGTGTAACGTGAACAAATATCTCACTGCAGACCTCCTCCCTTAGGATGCCTCCTATAAATTCTGGCTCCTAATCCATAGTAGCCCCTTAGATCTCAGTGGCAATGCGCCTTGTCTAGGGTTAAAAAATTATTATACGTATATATATCGCTGTATGTTAATATATATATATATATATATATATATATATATATATATATATATATATATATATATATATATATATAGTGCAGGTTAGTAGTCCGAGGCTGTAGCAATGCGATGTAGTTGCCAGAAGGTGGAAAGGGTGAACAGAAATAAACGAGAAGAGAAAACGAATCTCAAAACGATTTATTAATATTTCACGAAAAACTGATTAAGTACCAGAATAGTAAATACTATCAGGTAAATAAAAAGTTCAGCAAAAGGTAATCTTAAATTTTCGAAAGAAAAACTTTCATTATCAAAAGACAACAATAAAAGACCGAAAGGGTCTTGCCTTTATATTTACCAGCAATGCTTCAAGCAAACTACAATCTCCTTATATATATATATATATATATATATATATATATATATATATATATATATATATATATATATATATATATATATATATATATATTAATTGTATATTAATTATTTTTTATAATATAAGCTATTTTAAAGGAGACAGTAAACGATTTGCCTTTCCTTTTTACCTCAGTGTGTGCTATCTGTGGTGCGAGGGGGTCGTTTGAACGTTCACAGAAAGGTTAGTTCACACGTTTCAATTAAACACTTACCTTATATAATCATGAGTACCTCTTTTTGATTCTAATGCATTTTATTTGTATACTTGTATTTTTTTGTGATTTCTTATGCTATCAGCCAGAATTTAGACGAAGTGGTTTAAAATAAACATTTTTCTCAAATCTTTAGAATATTTATCGTTTTTAGCTGTCATTTATCGTCTAAATCTTATTAAAAACAAACATTAAGTGTCTAATTTAATAAGAACCTAATCACACTCGTTGTCATGGGAATAATACGGAACTGCATCAGGTGGTGAGGTGCCAATTTGGAAGCTTTATGTTTTTTTTTACTCATCCATCTCAGCTCAATTGTAACCCGGAATGATTGTACCTGTCAAATTTCCGATCATCAGTTTGATATTATTTTTTCTGTTTACGACATGGAACTACACCCGTTATACACCTTAAAAGGTTCCGAAATATCAGACTCCAAATTATTCAATGTGATCAAAAACATACCGTTATAGACAAACACATTTTTTAATAAAGTTTGTTTGTAAGAGGGTTCTAAAGGGATCAAAATGTATTGTGTTTGAGACAGGAACTTGAAATCTCTATTTATATGAAATTAAAAATGAGTATATGTTTATATATTTCTATGTATAGGATTCACTCCTAAACTACTCCATGAATAATAATGAGTTATGGAACAAAGCTGCCAGGCCTAGGGGGTCATAATGTGAACTATCTTTAGTTTAATTCAGTGTCATTTAAAAGGACTTAAATTCGTAAAAATTCGTAAAAAATCAGATATTTCCGATTTTTGTGAAACTTTCACAATAGGTATATGACCTCAATTACTTTCCAAAATTTCAGTTTTTCTGGAGTTTTATAACAGGATTCTTAAAAAATAATATGGAAACAACTTTCCATTGGAAAATTTAAATATTTCAAATTTGACTTGAATTTGATCGATAGTAATTAGGCACTAATAAAAAGAAAAATTCCCTGAATTTGATTTCGTCTTCTTAAGACTCCTTTAGCTTACGTCTTAAATTCCATATATTTTCTAGAAAGATAATCATGCAATAGATTTTGATCAAAAGTAGAAGAATTTTAGACATAAAGTTTAGGATCAATATGTCTGGATTTTAATCTTCGTAAAGGGACATACAATTAGTGCCAAACTGTTCTGTTCGGGGAATTCATTTTTCTTGAGAGGGATATTCTTCTAGTATATATATATATATATATATATATATATATATATATATATATATATATATATATATTACATACTAGGGTTAGAAATCCCGGAACGACGTTGTCTGTAGGTGAAAAAAACACTCAAATAATTTAAAAAATATTTATAGTTAAAAAGCCTCTTTGAGAGATATAAAAGTCTTAAAAGTAAAGTCCTGTTTGAAATTGAAAAGATAGCTGTCATTTCTGTGATAAACAAGTTCCGCTCGAGCGTTGAACACTGTAGACGACAAGACACTTCCCCCGTCTCCCGAGTAAGTGTATCTTTAATTCAATTTCTGTCTGCGTCGATTTCTCGCGGCCGTATGGTCCTGAACGTTTGTCCCGTGATTCTAGCCTGAATCTACGAACTGCGTTCGAGCCTGCATCCGCCACTCTTACACTTACAGGGTAAGAGAGCCCAAATGACGTCGTGTATAGGTTAAAAATCACTTTAATATTATATATATATATATATATATATATATATATATATATATATATATATATATACATCTTGTAAGTGAAAATACAAATATTTTCTTATAGTATAAAACATATGTGAGGTGTCGGCATGCAATGACCTGACAAGTATTTACATTCTTTAAAACTCCCAAACAAACTAACTTCCTCTTTATCGAGTCTAGAATCACGACCGCATCAGCTATTCTGTAGTCTCGGATGAACGTGAGGACATGAAAACGCTAAACAAATTATGAGAATTGAAGAATTCTTAAAATAGGTAAAGTACCAAAATGTTAAGTATTGGTTTTTATTAGATGCTTTTATGTTGAAAAATGTAAATGAATGTTGAAAGTTACAAAAAAGTAGGGAAATGAGAAAAATAAAATAAAATACCACAGAAATCAATTCGTCGATATTCTACTCACAGAACAGCCTTCATTTCGTATTCACATTTGGAACGAGAGTTGTCGCTTTGGAAACTGAAAAAGAAATCAGTTAATCGCGTCTAAAATGAACCGGAATTAAACTAGTTTGATAGGTTACTTCACTGTCGTCCGAAGCGTCCAAAGGCGGGGCCTAATAGTTCATGAAAACACTCCCTATTACACACATGCAACGAAGTGTGCTTGGCAACTCTCAGACACACACACGAAAATGCACAGACATACTTTGCTATGCGCAATAAAGTTACACTTATTCTCTTGTCGATCTACTTATAGACATACGTATATGTCAGTTTTAATTCCAGTCCATATTTATCTCAATGTAATCCTGATTCAAAATGGCCGCCAGTTTTTCTTGTTCTAAGGGAGGTAATTTTCAGATAGCCTTAATATAGGAAAGGGATATATATATATATATTTTAAAAATAGAGTTGGCAAATATCATTTCTTGGTATACAATACTTTTCGTTAGGCATTTATTTTGTAGCGGACAAAGTTTACGATTTATGCAGTTACATGTTTTCTCTTCATTGCTAACTTTTTCGTTTCTATTCGGGTGGTTATTATTGGGGTTTTGTTTATTTCTATTGGTATTTTTTATATTTGTGTACTTCGTAGTGTTATTTTTGTTATTTTTTCCACCTTTTTATGTAGGTTGTTATTTTTTTGGTTATAGACATCATTTTTTGTCATTTATCTATGGTTAAAATTTAATTTGAATCGAAGGGAAAACAGTTTTCAGGATCCCCAGCGTTGAATTTATATATTTCTTATATACCCTATGACCTTCACTGAGAGGTCAGTAGTCCACATGCCTATTTTCAAGCAATCCTGTCCAGCGGTTTGGGTAAACATAAGACACAAAGATCAGGAAGACACACACACAGTTACTATTTTATGTATATAGAAGATATATATATATATATATATATATATATATGCATATATAAATATTTATATCTATATATATGCTGATATAAAAATAAACTAAGTGATAGGTAGAAATGGAAAACACAACATAATCAGAAAGTGAGAGTGGAAGAGAGCGTGCGAGAGAGATACAAATACACATAGAGAGAGGAACACAGAGAATGTACGAAACAGGGGCGTATTCACAGTATAGATAAGCGAAATAGTGATTTAAGAGAAAGGTAAAATAACTTAGAACGTGATAAATAAACAAAGTTTAAAAAGTCGTACACCAAAAAATATTTTTTAAAAATAAGAAAAAGAATACCTTGTCATAAATCAGTATGTGAACTATTTTTTCTAATAGATCACTGGCCAAACAGATCGATATCAGATTCTGTGAAGACGATCAATAACGGTAGGAAAAGAAAGGCAAAATCAAATCGTTGACGCAAACAAATAAATGCATAACATTGAATAAACATATATTTCGATTAAAGTCAAAGTAAAGATCATCGTTTATGGACCCATTAGATTTGAGAGTAATCACATTTGCCATACCCCCGAGCCTCAGATCTCGCGCGTTGCCACACCCACACACAGCCAGCTACTTTACCATTTGTAATCTGATTTTCGAACGCGTCCTCACATATCTGTTCGAGGCTTTGTCCGCCAGTCGTTAGGTCAGTTTGGTCGTTCGGTCACGCTTCTATTTGAAATATAATTTTCATTACTAAACGGGAATATTGAATGGACGTATCGTATTAAAAATTCATAATACTATCTCTATTAGACGTTCTGTCTGTCTGTCCATCTGTCACGTATCAGTTTCAAGTATCATTTTCTACGTTAAACGCTTAATGTGTAGATTGAATGGACGCTTCTTATTTTAGCCGCATCAGATCATCTTCATGAAAGCTTCTGTCAGTCGATTTTTGTGTCACGCTTATATTTAAAATGTAGTTTACTTTGGTTTGTCACACTTTGGTTTGTCACACTTTGGTTTGTCACACTTTGGTTTGAAATAGAATTTTCGTCGGTTCATTTCATTTGCAATATCAATTCCTTCCTTCTGTCACGCCGAAGTTTGGGAAAGAAGTTTCATTATTATGCCACGTTAAAGTTTGAAATAGCAGTTTCTTTGATTTGTCAGGCTTAAGTTTAGAAAAGACAGATTCGTTGATGCCTCAGGCTTAAGTTTGAAATAGCAGTTTCTTTGATTTGTCAGGCTTAAGTTTAGAAAAGACAGATTCGTTGATGCCTCAAGTTTTAAATAGTAGTTTCTTTGATCTGTCAGTGTCATGTTTTACAACTAATTTCGTTATTATGCCACTTTTAGGTTTACAATAGGATTTTCGTTAGTCCGTTACGCATAAGTTTGCAATTACACGTTCTTTTGTGTGTCACGCTGAAGGTTGACAACGTATGTTCGTTGTAATGTAACGCTTAAGGTTAAAATGGCAGTTACCTTAGTCTGTTACAAACATGTAAGTTTACAATAGCATTTTGTTGATCTGTTACATTAAAGTTTGAAATAGCAGTTTGTTGGTCTGTCACATTAAAACTTAAAATAGCATTTTATTGGTTTTTACATTTAAGTATAAAACAACATGTATTTGGTTTGTTACATTTAAGTTCGAAATAGAATTTTGTTGCTCTGTTACATTAAAGTTTTAAATAGCATTTCGTTGGTCTGTTACATTTAAGTATAAAATGGCATTTCATTTCTCTGTTACATTAAAGTTTTAAATAGCATTTTGTTGGTCTGTTACATTTAAGTATAAAATAGAATTTCTTTTCTCTGTTACATTAAAGTTTCAAATAGCATTTTGTTAGTCTGTTACATTTAAGTATAAAATAGAATTTCTTTTCACTGTTACATTAAAGTTTTAAACAGCATTTCGTTAGTCTGTTACATTTAAGTATAAAATAGAATTTCTTTTCTCTGTTACATTAAAGTTTTAAACAGCATTTCGTTAGTCTGTTACATTTAAGTATAAAATAGAATTTCTTTTCTCTGTTACATTAAAGTTTTAAACAGCATTTCGTTAGTCTGTTACATTTAAGTATAAAATAGAATTTCTTTTCTCTGTTACATTAAAGTTTTAATTAGCATTTTGTTGGTCTGTTACATTTAAGTATAAAATAGAATTTCTTTTCTCTGTTACATTAAAGTTTTAAATAGCATTTCGTTAGTCTGTTACATTTAAGTATAAAATAGAATTTCTTTTCTCCGTTACATTAAAGTTTTAAATAGCATGTCGTTGGTCTGTTACATTTAAGTATAAAATAGAATTTTTTTTTCTCTGTTACATTAAAGTTTTAAATAGCATTTTGTTAGTCTGTTACATTTAAGTATAAAATAGAATTTCTTTTCTCTGTTACATTAAAGTTTTAAATAGCATTTCGTTGGTCTGTTACATTTAAGTATAAAATAGAATTTCTTTTCTGTTACATTAAGGTTTTAAATAGCATGTCGTTGGTCTGTTACATTTAAGTATAAAATAGAATTTCTTTTCTCTGTTACATTAAAGTTTTAAATAGCATTTTGTTGGTCTGTTACATTTAAGTATAAAATAGAATTTCTTTTCACTGTTACATTAAAGTTTTAAATAGCATTTTGTTGGTCTGTTACATTTAAGTTTAAAATAGCATTTGGTTGGTTTGTGACATTTAAGTTGAAAATAGTATCTCCCCTGATATTTAAGGTTTAAGTTTGATCTATCGTTTTCGCCGTTAACCGAGTAGGTTGAACGTTTGCATCTGAAAAAAATGTACATCATTGTTTCTTCATTTAAAAAATATATTTATCTTATTTTCTCTTCAAGATATCGGCGCCGTCTCATCATCGAGTCCTTATAAATTATGCATCGGCTTAAGGACCAGGGAAGAAGATTTAGAGACCAGACTCGAGTTCTCTGAGAGATCCGCCATGATTCCTTCCATAGAAGCCGTCGTCTCCTAGATTTCTAATTTGGGTCTCTAAGTCTTACGTGGAATGAATTTTTAAGAATTTCAGTGGGTAGGGCAGCGAGCTACAAAAAATAAAATAGGTTCGATAGCTGACAAGGATTTAACAGGATAAAGAAAACGAAAAAACAAAAACAAAAAAGATTTCTCGTTTGATGGTAGAGCGGAAGGAGGCAGAAGTTCTATATCTATCTGTCTATCAAAGTATACATGTGTTACGTATATATATATACCACTGGGATACGCGTAGGATGGCACGGTGGCTAAGTAGTTAACGACGAGAACTAAAGACCTAGGTGTATCGGGTTCGAATCCAGTTCATTCCACAGAAAGACTTTTATCAAAACCCACACCTGACCTTGTGCCTAACCCCTGGAGAAAGTTGGTAAATAAAAGAACACATATTAACTAGAAATATTGTGTATATATATATATATATATATATATATATATATATATATATATTACTAATGGAGATTTTGTATATTTCTGTCTGAAACCGAAACTATACTATTACTTATATCAATGCACTACAAGCGAGACTCCGTGATAATTCCACGGTGCATTCTACATCAATGTGTGTAATCTACAGTTTATATTAATAATAATATTTCTTTTGAAATAATAAATGTCAGTGACTCATTTTTATTACGTAAAAATCTATTAATAATGGAGATTATGTATCTGTCTGTCCGAAGCCGACACTATATTATTAGTTTTGATCGCCCTCTTTTTATATTTACTTATCAGCTCCTATATATACTAATTCAAAAACTTCCCCAAACATCACGCGCCTTTCTAATTTACATAATTAAATTGTTTTAAAGCTTAAAATAAATAAATATTCGCAAATATACACTCATGATTGTTTTTGTTTTCAGATTTCCAGATGTATTAAAAATCGTTTCCTCCATCATAATCTTAATAAAAATTATAAATAGAATTAATTAAAGACATTGTTTATTTTTAAATCTATATAATTGAGCTACGTAATTAGATTAGATTGTAATGGAATATGATGGAACAGCCAGCGTCTACTCCAACATTTGGTTACTCGCCCTCTGATTATTAAGTATAACCTTCTATTTCAAATGCGAAGAAAGTTCTATTTCAAGAAAGAGATATATAGATGGATAAAGAAAGAGAGAGAGAGAGAAAGAGAGAGAGAGAGAGAGAGAGAGAGAGAGAGAGAGAGAGAGAGGGTGGACCCAAGATAGGGGCGCGTTATTTGATTAATAACATGTAAACAACAAATTCTCATACGAGTCGCTCAAAAATAATATATTTACTTTGATTTTTTATGTTTTAAAGCACAAATTTATTGAATCAAATTGTTTAATTTAAAAATTATAGAATTAGAAAAATTTCAAATTCACATAAAAGTTTAATACGAAAATGCTTTTAGTTATAAATGCTAACTAATGTAAACAATAGGCTCGCAGAATTATCCTTAAGTGAGAACTTACATGACTTAAATTCCAGAAAGATACATGGTTCCATCATGGATATTATTCTTTGCGCGAAAATAAAATTAAAAATTATAGTCGATCAGGTTCAATATCTAATTATTTATTTTAATTTATTTTGTCCAATTAAATTCAAGATTGTAGACTGGAGGGTGGGCCATCCATAGATCCGCCAAATATAAATTTTGTTACGCCGTCTTCTGAAACAATAAAATAATTTCCAGTTAACCACTATCTTCTATTGATCGAATTTAAAGATTTTGTTTTCTAAACACTTTCGCCTCGGTTACCTTTTACTTAGTTTAAAATGTAATGTATGTAATATGTAACTTAAAACAACTAACAAAAATATACGACCGGACGAAACTGAAATTTGGGGAATATTTTTTAATTCATGTCATATGGATATTTTATAATATTTTTAATTCATGTTTTAATTGATAAATATTGTTATAATTTCCCAATAACCTGGAGTATCTGCATTTTTACAAAGAGCGTTCACCCTCTTTTTACCCATTTTGCATAAGACTAAAATTAAACTACATATATTGCACATTACCCAACGTTATTGGTAGCAACTGCGTTATAAAATTCATAATTATCTGTTAATTTGTGTAGGACTTAATTTTTTACATGCCAATATATAAACATCTACACTTACCTAACTTTATATAAATAGATATAAACGTGCGTTTCTTGTTGCGTCTTCTCATAAACAAATCTAACTAAACAGATTCTGATTGGATAATTTGATTTTTTGTTTTCGATTTGTACACACTTGTTTTAATCGGAATCTGTCTTCTTACAAAAAGTCCTAATTCCCATTGCCGCGAGTTTAGCTCGTCTTTTTGAATCCATATACGCACTATAGAATTACAGTGTGTTCTAAATCAAATCGCGAACCCCTTGAAATATTAATCCATTTGGAATTCATACTAAACCAATTAAAAAGCAAAATCTTACGAATTTTCGCATTCAACTTCTTGAACGCGACAAATTCTGTTTCTTTGTTTGGAATACGGAATGTCGACGAAGATTTTCGCTTCGGGGCTTTGCCTGATATCTGAGAAATGCATTTATTATTTCGAATTTTCAAAGTCTGGCCAAAATAGTAATCTGTCTTTTATATCGTTACTTGATATAGATTTTTCTTTTACTCTATTATTAGGCCGACTTTGTCAGACTGAAGCCATTTTCCGTTTATAACATAAAAGAGTACCAGCCACTTACAGAATGGTAAACTTAATTCTCAACATTATTTGCGAATTTTGAAATGTTTGACGGAAATATCGTGTCCATAATTTTCTATTCTTCTCATTACTGCATTATTGCTGTTTCGTGTCTCTGTCTTTCTCGTCTCTACGTAATATTGATATTGTAAAAATAACTCTAACTGTAACGGCATTCACCCGGAGTGGATTAATCCGGCTCCAAGTGATTTCAAGGCATCTCGCGTCAAGGCAGTTCATCCCCGCCAATCGGCAGCCGGGTTATTGGCTACCTCAGCCATTCCCGGTTCCAGCTCCACATCTGTCCTTACTGTTCGACTCTAAACCTTCTTCTGCTCTTCTTCCAGCCGGCGGGTTCGATCGAGACTACCAACATGCGGATAAATTCTTCCGTAATATAAGTACACATTGTATTACTTTTTGAATTTAATATTAATCGTATATTAATTGAAATCAAACATTAAATAAAGAAAGTAAAACGCTTTTTTATTCCAATTTAACAGCAGATTGTAAACATGATTATATTTTAAATTAATTTTCTTTAAGCCTTTCACCCGGAAATATGTCTATCCGGCGGGAAACGGCAGGTATATATATATATATATATATATATATATATATATATATATATATGTTTTTAAAAAGGCTGAGGGCAATGCATCCATTTGGTAGATTCTCTGCACAGACGGAGTTTTCCTTTGGTGTTTATTATTTTTGACAAAGGGAAGTTTCTTTTCCCCGAAATATTAAATAAATGATTTTTAATAATCATCCGGACAACACACAAACAGCTAACACCACACTTGCTGTTATGTAAGATTTTAAGAAAAAAAATAAATAGTAAGTCCCATTTCGATTTTGATTTATTATTTTTGTTCCTTCCAGCTTACATCCTACCCGGCACTTTGCATTGCCCTCATCCTTTTTAAAAACATACTACTACTATTTCCAGTAATGCTTCAAGCAAACTACCATTCTCTATTAATATATATATATATATATATATATATATATATATATATATATATATATATATATATATATAGTGCTTTATATATTTATTTATCATTTATTTATTTGCTTTTAGGTGTTCTCTGGGCGTTTCCACTTTTATCAACTTTCTAAATGTCTGCATTAAAATACGCATTTACACTATTATTAGATAGATGAAATTATGTTCTATATTTCATCCGATAGTTTCTTCAAATCTCCCCTTGAATCCTTTTGTACCGTTTTTTCTGAACAGATCTCATTGTACATTTTAAATTATGCTTCGCTATTGTTGTTTTTAATTATATTTGACGATTTGTTCCGAACATATATTACTCTATTATCAAACAAAAGTGTTTAATAGATTTTGATGTTGAAATATTTCTTGTAAATAAACCTTTTAGGCCAAGAAACATTGATTCAACAAAAATGTCCTACAAAATTATTAGTGCTTTTCTTCAATCGTATAACAAAATAAATATCAGAGATGGAACCGCTATCGTATAGAAATAAGAATTGTTTGTGGTCGCTTGATATAAAGTAGCAACCATCCGTAAGTGTGATAGGCTTATTTTGATGAGTATTATGTAAATAGTTCATTGCTTGAATAAAAATAAATGTTGTCTATTTTTGTCACTGTTGATCGATTCGTTCGAAAAATATAATATTATTTTTCTCCGTCATTTTTGACGGAATAGTTAGTAGTAGGTTTGCTTGGTTTTACGGCATATCAGCCGGGTTTCGATCATTTAATGAAGAGTTTAGTCATTGTAGTTTCAAATAAGCAATGTGACTATTATATAGTTAGGATCTTACACTTGTTGGAAGTGATGAGACACTGCCTTGGCATGACATGGTTTATATTTAGCTGAGTTGCATCAAATGTGCGTTGAGGCACTATTTAGATACCGAGAGGCACAGGAACATGTAACGTCTTACTACTACTACTACTACTACTACTACTACTACTACTACTACTACTACTACTACTACCACTACTACTACTACTAATGATAATAATAATAATAATAATAATAATAATAATATTAAAAACTAAACACTGATAAGCAATCAAACTATTGGTCAAAATTGCACCAAATATCGTATAAAATGTTCTTGTAATGGTGGATATGCGTAGTGGTGCAATAAGTTCATCTTCTTTTTCTACTACTACTACTACTACTACTACTACTACTACTACTACTACTACTACTACTAATAATAATAATAATACCCTGCTTCTCCCTTGTGAGGCATTCACAACAAGGACTCGTCTTCCTACCACGACGGAAAAATGACTTTCTTTTCTTCTTCCATGTGCTTAGCATCAGGCAGAATTTTCATAGACTGGGCATATTTACAGGGGCTTCCCGTTTGTGGAACACAATACCGCGGGACTGCTTCCCTGCAGATTAAAACATAGTCGTCTTCAAATCCAATGTTAAAAATAATTGTCATAAATAATAAAAATTAGTTCATGTCAGTGATCATTCCTCATCGGCTAACAATCATTCTATCTCATTAACCTTTATCCTCACATAGCTCTTGGCCTTGATAAGTGGTTACCTAACAGTAAAACTATTACTACTATTAATATTAATAATAATTGCCATGGTAGATATGTAAGAAAGATCCCATGATCTACTCCGTCAAATCACCACAAAGAAAAACAAATCGGTGGCAGTAGTATCATTTGGTTCCACAGAAAATGGTCGTGAAGGGTATGGGAAGATGGAAAGACCAAAGAGGGAGAGAAACATCTTTGTGCTCTTCTAGTGAAGAGCACAAAGATTATTTGAATCCTCAGCGAGAACAAAATGGTAATCTACTGTTGCAATAACGCATTTTTTTTGCAACAGTGATAAAAAAAGCGAAACGTACTGGAAATCTGGGAATACTTGTTGTCACTCAGTCTCCAGGGAACACCACCTGCTTACCCAGTGAGCGATCACTTATGATTAATCGTGTTCGTACTCCTGGTGGGAAGCAATAATAATAATAATAATAATATATAAAGAAGAAGAAGAAAGAAGAGAAGAAGAAGAAGAAGAAGAAAAAGAAAAAGAAGAAGAAGAAGATAAAGACATAAACAGCAATAACGAATAAACACTTAAATGATTTAATAGCATTGCACCAAATTTAGGATACGCAGTTTTTGGAATGCTCGATATAATAAAATCAATAATACTAATTATGCATCTTTTGAGCATTTGTCTTTGTTAATTAGTGTTGCAATTACACAGTTTTTTTTTGTAAATTAAAAATGTTGTTGTTCCTATATTTTGTGGCGTAGTGTAGTTGTGACACGCGCGGACTCTGGGATCGTCGTGCCGCGTTTGAGTTTGATCAGAGCTACTGTTTCACGTTCACATACCCCCGAGAGAAAGGTATACACACATAGATCCTAGCTATGGATAAAATAGTTAGCTGTGCAACTATGGAAGCAAATCTCCGAAATAACACCAGTATTTCTCTGTTTATCCCGGCAGTGTATCCAGTCGGCTTGAACTTGTTGCCACTGGGCTCAAGCAATGCCGGCTTAGGAGAATTGAGGTGGGTGATTACACAGCCATTCCTTCACTATGAACTCCACGCGCAGACACCTTTGCTGGAGTATCGATTCTCTCTTGAGATTGAATGGGGGCCTCTCGAATACTAATAATTACTTATATATAAAGCACTTAGCAATTATTAGTTACCTGTCCGTTCCGTAAATGAAAAAAAGTCTGATTTTGATATCAAACAAAAGGAATACTCATCCCAGGACGAGTAAAATTAATTACCTAACAGTTTTACTCCATTTTATATCGCTTACGAAGGTTAAAATGGAGATATATTAGACTAAACCTCATGCCAGTAATCCTTATTCCAATTTTGATCAAAATCCCTTACATTATATTGATTCTAGAAATGTCTCAAATTTAAGTCTTAAGCTTAAGGGCGTCATGAAATGAAATTGAAATCAATGGAATCTTGCTTAATTGGTGTCTAATGACTATGGATAAAATTTAATGCAAATCTGAAATATTTGAATTTTAAAATAAGAGGCCGTGCTAATATTATGCAATCTAAAAGCCTTTAAAATACTACAAATAATTTTAATTTGTAGAATATTTATTAATCTAAAAGGACCCGTGTTCCGGCGTTGCCCACGAGAAATATACAATAATTAAAAAAAAAAAGTATTAGAGTTTTAGTTCTGAAAAAAAATCAGAAAATAACCCATTTGACTCTAATTAATTTAGGTGATAAAAATAAGATTTATCTATGTTTTGGCATTAACCGAGGAAAATATAAAATAATGATTTAATTTAATGAAAAGAAATCGGGTATAAATTATAAAAAACATCATAAAATAACCCATTTCCCTGTAAAGAAATGTAGGTAATTAAAATATCATTTGTTAAATATGTATTTATTGTTTTAAATCAAATAAAATTAAGGAATGAGTTTACCGCTAACTGGTTAAGAAGTGGGTTCTAATTTTACGTCAAATGTATATAGGAACGTTATCCCCACTCTATAATAAAACATGTTTAAATTAAAAGAAATCCTTATTTGCGGATCTTTTCTCAGGCTGTTGAGTTATCATCTTTGACCTATTTGTGTTAGTAAAAACAATTTATATATTTGTAAACATCAAAATAATTCTTAGAACCAAACTTGTTTTCGCCTGGTCGTAACTTAATACATACTAATCTGTAACTTATTTATGTTAAGAAAACAATTTATTTAACAATATAATTCTTAGAAATGATGTATTTATAAACAAAACATAATTCTTGGAAACCAACTTGTTTTCGTTCGTCATAATTTTATACATACATATTTGTGATAAAAAATAAAAACAAATTATATACCAAAATAATTCTTAGAAACCTATATATTTTTAAACAATAAAATGATTCTTAGAAACTAACTTGTTTTCGCTTTGGTGTAACTTCATATATACTAATTTGTGACCTATTTATTTAACAAAACAATTTATATATTTTTAAACAAAATGATTCTTAGAAAATAACTTGTTTTTGCTTCGTCGTAACCTTATACCTACTAATTATTTTACCTATTTGTGTTAATAAAAACAAATTATATAACAAAATAGCAGGATCCGTGTCCCGGCCTTGTCCGAAAAAATATAAAATAATAATTAAATTAGAAAAAAAAGTTTTAGCGTATTAATTCTGAGAAAAAAAAAAATCAGAAACGAACCCATTTCACTGTAAGTAATTTATGTGATAAAAATAGGATTTGTTAAAAAAGTATTTATTTTTTTAAATCAAGAAAAATAGATTTCCCTACATTTTGGATGACTGGAGTCTCCATTTATAGTTTAAAGTAGGGGCTAACATGAGAAAATCCTATTTCAATCACCTAAAATTACTTACATTGAAATGGGTTCGGCTTTCAAATAACACAAGTTCCCATTCTAATACTATTCTTAATAATAAAAAAACCACTGTAAAAAATAAAAAAAGTGAATGTAACCCCAAAAGTATTCGTGAAGCTGGCCTTATCGGAAGCTGATTTTGTGATAAAGGAAAGTAAAAAATATTTTATCGCTAACTGGCTCCAAAGTGGTTTATCATTTAACATTTAATTTATATAAAGAAATGATCTCACAGTCCAAAAACCTAAAATAAAATGTGTTTTTGAATTCCTTCTTCGCTGATAATTGTCAAGGCTATTTATAAATAGTGTAATCGGATTTTTTGTGGAGGCTAAACTGCGGTGGTTGAAAGCAAAAATCTACCATAATAAAACACTGGAAAGTAAGTATATCGGTAAAAATGTGACAGAAACGATCAACGTGTGAACTTTTCCAGCTCTTGTATGGAGATTGTTTTATTACGATCTTACTGATTTTTTTAAAAAGCACCAAAGTGTAGTTTATCTTTAAAAAAAGTATAAATCCGTAATAATTTACGTACCCGAATGCCGAAAAAAAGCCGCCATGTTGAGAAGCTTTTCGTTAATTGGTATATTCCGCTCTATTCTGGAATGTGAAAACATGTATATGGGATATCCTGACAGAACGGCCGAAGAATTTATATTTTACATTTTAAGAAATAGTGAATGTTCGTTTTTTAATATGAAGAATATGAGAAAAAATAACTGTAATAAAAAAAATAATCGGAACACAGACATTTAAACTCTTAGCGAACCTTTGTTGTTTTTCAGGAATACGAATGTGGAGCGTTCGTTAAGTATTCTAGAATAACCGGTGTTCATTTAATTCTTATTCCATAATCACACAGTGTAATTGATGGCGGGGAAGTTGATAATAAGATGGGAGTAAACATAAAAGCTATCTTCTGTTTGGAAAGCTTTTTTGGGAGAGCCAGGTATTTTAGAGAAAATATAATAATATTGAAAGAAGAAGAAACGAATGCATAATCTTTAGAAACACGCATGAGGGCTTAGGCTAATTGGATCACGGAACAGATTAGCATACGAAAGTTTTGGCCATCATTATACGTCTGAATGTGGGATATAGATATCGACTTTACTTCATTATACAGATTAATGTCTCATACCTATTGTTAAAATTTCACAAAACTCGGAGATATCTTAATTTTCACGAAGGGCTTCTACCACTCGTTTTCCTTTGCATAATACTTAATTAAACTAAATATATTGCATATTAGACACCCATATATATAGCAGATGTGTTCCAAAATTTATAATGATCTTTTACTAAGTTTAGGAGTGAATCCCCACATATAAAAATATATAAACATATACGCATACCTAACTTTAAAACCCGGCAACATCGTTTTGAATATTAAACATTTTCTGATAAATGTCTTTAATGTATCCTCATCAGGGAAGATTACGTCTAACAAAAAGTCATATCCGTCAAAACACTGTTATAAGCCAACCGGGCAAAACCGGATACTCTTTCTCGTTGACTCTAAATGCAATCAGTTGGAAATAAGATTTGTGTAAAATTAAAGGAAATTCCCAATTATATCAAGTGAAGCCACAACGTCGCTCCCCTAAACGCGAAGCCTCCGGCGTCAGTCAGCGCTCCAATCCGAGAGAGGAGAAATCTCTTCTACCATGAGTCGAGACAAATTGTCGGCTACGAAGGCGCATTATTAATTCAAGTGGATGCGAGAATATAGCCCCGATCGCTAATTAATGCATGAAAAGAAGTTTCCATTATATAATGGAAGTTCAGCCTGAGTGTCGACTATAAAAAAAGGCTTTATGACATTAGAAGGATCCAGGCGTTTTTATTCTTCAGCGCCATTGGAGGGAGACGTAGAAGAAAATACAATTTTCTAGCAAGCGACTCGTTCTGGGAACGACGTTTCCATAATCTCTATCTAATTAAAATTATGCGACAACTCATGTGTCTGTGTATGCGTGTACGCTTCTCTCTTCTACGTGACTGACGCATTATTATTTATTCATTAGGAGTTTTCACACAAGTCAGTATACGTGAATACTCACTGACAATAGCCAGTGGTGATTCCATTGAGTTTAAGTGGCAACAAGTCTCTCCAGATTTCCAGTACTCTCCACCTCTTTTCGATAACCGTTGCAAATCATAAAGCGTTATCACACACACCGTTTACCATTGATTTCTCGCTGGCAGCGACCATAGATCTTTTTTTGAATTTAGGTGACAAAAAGCACCCTCCAAAGTTCGAGTACTCTCAGTACCCATCCAGTTGAGGTCTAGTTAGTGTTTTCCTTCCCTGGTCTTCTGAACCTCCTTGTCCAATTATCATTATTGTTATTGTTATTATTGTTGTTGTTATTGTTATTATTATTGTTGTTGTTGTTGTTCTACTACTACTACTACTACTACTACTACTACTACTACTACTACTACTACTACTACTACTACTACTACTACTACTACTCGATTATTGAAATTCCATAAAATAATGAAAATCTTTACAAATCCCATTGGAAACAAATAATTGAATTACTAAATTAAATCCACCGGAATAGATTTCGCTTTCTTTGTAAACCAGTCAACCATTCTAATTTTTTAGTAAACAGTTGAAAAAGGAATGAATTACTTCGTGACGCTTTGAAATTTGAAAGGAGTTAGTAAGCACTTAAACTGTTGGATAGAAAAATCGCATCTAGATTTCAAATTCTAAGCCAAACCATCATGGATTAAAGATTTGGGAAACGATGCACATCCAATAATTATATAAATTACGATTAAAACTACATTACTTTAACAAAATTATTAATACTATTATAACAAGTTCTTTCAACGAATAATGTAATGCTCAAACGATACGAATTAAATATAACTTTTCCGAAATTATTATTAAAAATAATAATTTCGTAAAACAAGTAAATGACATTGTAAGAAAAACAGCGACATAAAAGTGAACGTAACATGATCCCGGCTCACGCCCGAGTCCACCTTTCATCTATTAATAATTCTAAAGAGAATAGTTAGCAAAATCTACACGTTTATATTAGTGCATCTTCTTCTTCTTCTTCTTCTTCTTCTTCTTCTTCTTCTTCTTCTTCTTCTTCTTCTTCTTCTTCTTCTTCTTCTTCTTCTTTCTTAATAAATGGAAGTGATACTTTTACCTATTCCATTGAAGACTATAGCTTTATCTCCAAAAACTGCATATTCAAATTTGTTTCGGTAGCCATTTAAGCCAATTCTTGATGCGTGTTTTTGGAAAATATATCTTCTCTTACCATAGTCACCCATACAGTAGGTTCGAGTAATTTTCACTTTCACGCTCAAATCTACTACCACTGCCACTGACATACACTGGGAATTCTTCTTCATAAGACAATTATTTGTTCCTGACACCGTATTTATTTCATTTCTCAATCTTGTTATTGTCTGTTAGCTACTCTATATTTCCCCGGTAAATACAGGACGATCCCTTTAACCTACACTTTATTGGGACGGGATCGTTTTGATTAGCTATTCGAAAGACTTTCTTTTTATATTCTCTATTATCAGAATGGCCTGATTGTTCGTTCACAATCACATCCATTATTCTTAGTTTGAGACTTACGTTTTTCGAAACATAGGATGTTCGTTAAAAAAAGACTCCCGTATCAGGCTGGGTACACAGTACCGAATTTTAGAAACTTACAAATACTTGGTGAAAAAGATTCATTTTCGGAATAGAAAAATGACATTTACAAACACTAACTGGCCACTCAAAATTTGTAATTTCTACTTATTTATTAACTTTTTAAAATCTATTAATGATTACCGCAAAAAATAAATCCATAACAAAAGTTTTGACTGCAGGATCGATTCTCAAACGACTTAGAAACGTTACATTGTTACGTGCGAGTTTTCATTAAAAGTAAACGAATGTAATTCTTTTATTCTCCTATTATTGCGTCGTCCCTGAATTAAGTCAATCGCGCCAGACAGCATTAGTTTGTTTCTAGGGTTAGAGTAGCCGGCTGTCATGGTTACTAAAATTGTTGCAGATTTGTACTTTTTAACTACGCTCATAACGATGTAGACTTAAACGTAACTACCGACTACTGAATGTGTTTAGGCCGAAATTGACTATTGTCGGTTCCTTAGAGCATAACTTGACTTTTTACTATACTGGTACGATCATTTTGCGTGAATCGTTTCCATTTATTCTCTCATACTGCCACTCAGACTTAGTGTTACTAGTAGGATGCAAAGAAACATTTTTAATTCACCACAACTTTCAAAGCTAACTGGAGGCTACCCCCACCCCCAGGAATCACAACCTCTTTTCGAAGAGAAGCGGAGTTTCTTACCTGTCATCTGCGGCTCTCTTATCCATGATGGAGTGCTAACGGCTTCGACAAGGACATTTTCGGGCGAAATATACTTTTAGCCATTCCTTAGACTATACATTGACTTTTAACGGAATTGGTACGACCACTAAACGCGCACTGTTTACTTATGGAAGTGGTTCGACTTTGTCACTATATTTGTTTCGAATGTGACTGGTTATTAGACATTTAGGTTAGGAGGTGCACCCTCCCACGCTTTCACCCTTTGAGAGGGGGTTAGTTTATTGCTAATCACCTGAGGCGCCCCTACCGGGGAATGCCGACGGGGCTGCCCAGGCAATTTTTAAATAGCCAGAGAGCTAAAATTCTCGAGCGTTTGTTTTTTCCCACTTTCCCGACCTTGTGTCACATCTTACCTTGTGAGAGGAAGATAAATAGAATTAGACATTTTTTGATGGGGAAGGTTCATTAAGTATGTTTTTCAGTAGTACACATATATTTTTAACGGTTGACCTCTTTCAATGTTATTTTACATCTATTTCAATGTTTATGTCTTATTATTAGCTACGTGAAGTCAAAACGCTCTATTTAGAGTTAACCCAACTTTACACAATAGCAACACCCTATCTTTTCTATATACCGCTTATATATATATATATATATATATATATATATATATATTAACTAATTTACATATTCTTTATAAAATAGTAGTTTATTAATTACCTATTTTTAGTTATTTTTAATTCAATAACTGTTTTGATTTTAATAAGCAAATAGTTATATTTAGGAATATTGTTTTATTTTATGGACAACTATTTAACAATCGTGTTAACATGTTCCTTTCAGCCTTTTTTTGTTAGGGAGAATAACCTAATTTTTAACAAGTTAGTTCTTTTGCTGAACTATAATTACGAATCCCACACAAAACTTACCATTGCCTAGGCAAATTGATTTTTTAAAAATTTCTGTTACTTTCTTTACGGTCATATTTTAAAAATAAATAAATTTACATCGAAATTCCCAAAATGTTAATCTATATCTATCTATATTAATAAATGTGAAAATTTTCTTTCGTGTTTACAAAAAAGTTATGAATAAAATGTTATTCATTGAAACATTTTAACATTTTGTTTCAAGTATTCTAAAAATTTGCGAATCGGTAGCGAGCCGACGAAACCAGCTCGTATACTTAAAAAAACTCATACAGCAAACGTTATAGCAAACTTGGATACAAAGATTGTACGAAATTAACTGCGACCAAAGAAATCGTTTTTCTCATGATACTTTAAAAAAAAATGTGAACAACTTTAATTCAGTCGGGAAACACCTGATGCTTTTAATTAAAACTTTACAGAAACACTACAGAGTGACGGATGTCATCGAAACGACTAAAATGATAATATGTTACGACTGATAATGCTCAAAATGGCCGTCGGCATATATTGGTAGCTATTGTTACACTAACAATTAGTTTGATACAATGTTTGGTAAGGAAGGGGATTTAGATAGATGCGTGCAGGGGCACCTGGAGATGTCCGGAAGATATCTTAATTGTATATAATATCTTGAAATCATGTGTTGACATTTACACAGATGTTTTAAAGATGTTCGTATATCCGAAAGAAACTGATCAAATCTTTGGTTGAATTTTTATTTCTTCCTGTGTCTTTTTTCTGTCTTATATATATATATATATATATATATATATATATATATATATACATATATATATATATATATATATATATATATATATATAATGCTGCTTATCCTAAAATATGACCACGGTTTCAGGTTTCATCCAATCATGAAAACGGCATTAATAAACTCCTGCACACAAATGAAAAATGTTAAGATGAATCACATATATTACTTATTGTTTTTCTAAAGCTCTATTGCATTGCATATTCAAAACCTTGTGTGTGCAAGGTCGACTGTCTTCATTCGTTCCGATTTTAAAAAGTTGATTTGAATGTTAATATATATATATATATATATATATATATATATATATATATATATATACTTGTAAATATTTGTTTATCTACATACGTATACGATTTATTCTTCCGGAATATGAAACACTAGAAGTAAAAGAAAAGTTTAAACACGAAAATAAGATTGTTAGAAATATTAAATACAACTGTAAACCATTGTTCAAATATGTTAAAGCAAAAACTAAAATGAAAAAAAGCGTGAGTGCAGTAAGAGATGGTGAGACAGGGGATTTAACAGACGCACCAGTAGAAACAGTTGGTGTACTAGCAAGTTTGATTTTAATCTGTTCATTCTTTTGAAGAATTTGATCCACTACAGGGGAGTTTTTATGGGGAGGGTACAACAAAAATGATGGATGAACTAAAGATAGAACCTAAAGACATAACACTATTACTATCCAAGTTGGATGTTAATAAAAGTATGGGACCTGATGAAAATCATCCTAAAATATTGAAATACTTATCATCAAATGAAGGCTTTATCAATTCATCGAACATGAAATGTATCGAATATAAAGAGATTCCATATATTTGGAAAACAGCTATAGTAATACCGCTACATAAAAAAGGTTCGATACATTTAAAAAGTAATTACAGATCAGTTTCTCTAACATGTATTTTGTGTAAGGTATTTGAAAAAATAATTAGAAACCACATATTAAATTTAAAATTAAATGATATAAATTGTAACAAACATGGCTTTGTCCATGGTAAATCAACATTATCTAATATTTTGGAAAGTATTGACATTATAAATGAAGATTTGATAAAGGAGGATAGTGAGGATATCATATATTTGGATTTTATCAAGGCATTTGATACGGTATCTCATTATCGTTTACTAGTGAAAATGAAAAAAACTTTGGTATTACTGACAAAATGGTAAATATTATGAGAGAGTTTTTGAAGGATAGAACTATGAAGTAAAGGTTTGAAACAATTATTCTGAATCACAGTACATATCTTCCGGTGTTTCGCAGGATTCAGTATTGGGTCCTTTGTTGTTTTTGATATTCATAAATGACTTACCTAATAATATAAATTCAGAAATAGAACTGTTTGCTGATGATGTTAAACTACTTGTGAGACCTTTATCAAAGAAAATAACACAGATGGATCTAAATAAATTATCATATTGGGAGGACATTTGGAAATTGGGATTTAACCTAGACAAATGTAAAGTACTACATGTAGGATCCAGGAATGTTGGAGTTGAATATGTACTAAACAACAGAGAAATCAAAGAAGTAGATGGAGAGTGCGATTTAGGAGTGGGGTTTGATAATACATTTAAGGCAAATAATCATATTTTGACCATTGTATCGAGGGAAAATAGAATGATCGGGTGGATGATTAGGGATATTATTTCGAGGGAGACAAATGTTGTGTTAAGGATATACAAAGCTCTAATAAGACCTCATAGTAAAGTAAAGAAGTGCAGTTACAGGGAGATATTGGTCAAATTAGGATTGACTACTTTTCTGGAGGGAAGAATAAGGGGTGATATGATTGAGACTTTCAAGATAATAAATGGCATTTCTAACTATGGTGGGCATTTTTTTTAATATTTCTCCTAGATCTAGAAGGTTATTGTCAAGGCAGTTTTCAAAAACTAGATCTGTTAACCAGTTAAGTTTTTTTGCTCACAGAGTAATATGTTTTTGGAATAAGTTGCCAGATTGGATTAAAAACAGCAATAGCGTGGATCAGTTTAAGATGAGGTTGGATGAATTCAAAGAAAGTTGTAGGAGAGAGAAATTGAGGGGGCACTTTTGGGAGTTATCAAATGAAATGTTTAACAGAATTTGATCTGGATATCGATACTGTACTAGGAGTTTTATTTTTTTAACAGTTAAATTGAGAAGATAGGTAAAAGGGAGATGCCCAAGGAGACATAACAAACAAATAATAATAATCAGATCTGGCGCTACCAGATCAGGCAGTCTGAAGATACCAACTTCCTTGCCCAAAATGCACCAAACATTGATGCTATTGTTTTTTTCCTTCCCTTTGCAAAAATCAGTCATGTTCTGCAAAGCCAAAAACAACATTTTTCCTCAACAAAACAACCAAACCAAACACCATTAATAAATAATTGACCATATAAATAACTTGAAGAATAAACACGCTTACCAAAATGATCGGATTCGGCATTAAATAACCCGTAAAGGGTTGATATGCTGTAAAACAAAACAGTCAATCTATCAGACATAAGTTTGCAATATTATTTAACTCGGCACCGCATGATCTATTACGCGTAAATTTCAAAAGCCATTTGATCTGTTTTTCACACGCATGTTTACACTACCATTAACCTCGGTCTCTCTTGCCTAGGTTTTAAATACGATTTTCTCAGCTTCTAATCCATAAGGTTGCAATACACGTTTATTCAGTCTATCACGCGTACAGTTTAAGTATTATGCTACTCTGTCTTTGTGATTAATCATTTTTAAATGGCGAATTTAAACAGACTCATTTAAAGAATATTCTGTCTTGTTTTTACACACTTTTTCAAATCTCATATTTTAAAACTATTTCATTTTAACGGTTCAGCCTTTGCAGTAAAAATAAAGCATAAAACACATCGTAAATTTGTATTCCTAACGGCGTGCTTACCAATTTCTACAATAATAAATACGTGCTATTAATTGTAGACTATTTTTATTACCGTGCACTTCACATGGCATACACACATCTATATATGCATATGGAGAGAGTTTGAATTACCTACTAGATACCATCTTCGAGCGTCTTCGGTCTCTCTGTAGAACGGTTTGTCAGGACAACCTGGGATGATAATACTTCACCCTACATGTAAACCCTGACCAAATATTCAAAATAACATAGTATTCCAAGCCCAAATATAATGCCTTCGAAACGACTATACACTAGCTCATACGAGGAATGTTACCTCAAGTAACAACACTTAGCTGGATACTCCACCAGACTAGATGAATTCTTGTCCTGGAATCTGGTAAGACCAGGAGACCACAAGAAAGAAATACTATAATATACTTAACTGCCCAATTGGGTAGGATAAATGAATGTTCTAAACTTCTTTACAAAGTCAACGTTTAACAGATCAAGGAGAACTTTAACGGAATATTCGAATATATATGTATCTCATATAGAGATCAAGTGTTAGCCACAGGAAGAGGCCCCTTGATTTCCGAGAATTCGACTGAAGTAAAGTGAAACGAAAAAATATTATGACCTGACTATAATAACGTTGACACACAAGTTACAGAAAAATCACCGAAGTTAATCGACGTTGAACAACATTGGGTGGCAATTTGGGAAGATCAGTTACTTATAAAGTTAGGTATGTGTCTATGTTTCCATACACACACACACACACACACACACACACACACACACACACACACACACACACACACACACACACACACACACACACACACACACATATATATATATAAATATCTCTTGGTTTTTTCTTTTTCATTTCCCATATATATATATATATATATATATATATATATATATATATATATATATATATATATATATATTTGCAAACATTGTTAAAAATAACAGAATTGGTCTGTTTAATTATACCTTTTTTATTTTTTCAATTTTTCTGATGGTCTTTTTGTATTAAAATCAAAAAAATAATAAATGTTCCATAGGTTTCACGTTTCACGAACGTCTTCGATTCTTCGTCGAATCATCCTCAGGTGTCAAAAGCAAATGAACAAAAAAGCTGGAGAAAGAAGAGAATTTAAAAAAAGACGGTGGAGAAACGCACAGAGAACGTTTTCCGCATTGTTCCAGGAAGTCGTTGGCGATTTTAAATTCAGCAACGCTGGATGGCATCACAGAACAAAATCGCATTACGTTAAGCATTTTAAAATGTTACTACTGGTTTCATATGTGTTTGCATAAATGAGAAAATGCTGCTTAAATACACACACACAATATATATATATATATATATATATATATATATATATATATATATATATATATGCAGGGAATTCACTCGTAAACTAATAGATTTATCATTATGAAGCATAGAATATATAATCTAGGCAACCCAGTAAGTAACGAGGGCCTTATCATTTATGTAAACTTTAGGGATTGTGCCACTAAACTTGCACTTCCCAAACACTTTTAAATAAGCTTGATACAGAATATTTAATAGCAAATAATTATAATACATAAAATTCTAACTTATATTATGTAATAGAATTTTAACAGGACTGATGCGCGGCAATAGACATCAATTATATGTATGTGCAGGGTAAACCCCTAAACTAATGGACTTATCATTAATTATGGGATACGTACTCTAGGCAACATGGTCAGTGACGTAGGCACATTACTTTTGGACATGTTAACACCGAAATGTGAATTTTAGTTTCATATTTTCTAGATACGTGGTTTGTTAAAAAAAGTATCGGTACAAAAATATCAAAGACAATGTCAGAATTAGACATTAGTGTAATTTTCCTTTCTTTTCCATCTATGTATTTTAATTAAATATTTTAGCCAAGTATTATATGTACACGTGTTTAAATGCGTTTCCTTTGTTATCCATCACCCTGCCAATATCAAATATATCCGCTAGTAATACTACATGCTAACCAATTCGCTGAAAATGCTTATATATGTATAGATCTACAAGTATGCCAATGTGGTTTCTGCAGTCAGCAGGCTTTAATAAAAAAAGAGTTTCAACTGCAATTTGAATGATTGCTGCTGTTTCGGAGTTTTCTTTCTCCTATACTAGTTGTCCTTACAAAGTGTAACTATTGTTGTGTGTGTTGTGTCGAAGTTTACATTTTCCTTGACTTATATAATTCACAATCAGCCTATGTAATTAGATTGTGTCACAAGTAGATCATGAAAGGTGCCAGACACAGAATGATGGTAAACATCTGGGTTTCACTCATCGTTCGGAATCATTGCTAATTAGTAAAGTTCATCGGTTACTTTAGATGCGTCTATGCATTCATAATCGAGGATTTGTCCGTCGGTAGCCCAGCCGCGCGGATTAAATAGATGTTCGCCAGTTTGTCTGTTAAGCTTAAATTTTAAATATTCACTTTTTTAGGTTTCATTTTGAAATAGTAATTTTCTGTGGCTTGCCACGTCTACGATTAAAATATCATTTTGGTTGGACTCTCATGCTAAAGTTAGAAATAAGAATTTCGTCCGTCTGTCAAAGGTAAGTTTTAGCATTTCCGTTGTTCTGCCAGGCTTTTGTCTCAAATATCATGTATGTTTGTCTGTCACACGTGTTTGAATAGCATTTACGGCTGTCTTTCATTTATTGCTATGAAATAACATTTACGTCTTTTTGTCATTTGGAATAGAATTTTCCGAGATCTGTTAAGCTTAATCTCGAAATATAATTGGCATCGCTAAAAGCGCATATTTAATGGACGCAAAGTAAAATACTAGTTCTTGTGTTCTTCTTTGATATCTACGTTTCGGAATTCATCCGCGTTGAGCTCTGGGGATGATTGTCTCTTCCAGCCAATTTCTTACCATTTGTACGCCATGAATAGAGAGACAATTGAAGATATATTCTTCAGACATCTGCAGTGTTAAAATGGTTGGTAAAAGTTCGTGATAATTGTTATCTCCTTTACTATGAATATATCGTTCGTTTTTCGAGCCCGATGTCTGAATATATTCTCTGAATTATCTTTTCACGTGGTAGAAAGGGGCTAATACATCTGTGAAGACTGGTTACATATTACTTAGTTGTAATATGGTTTTGAAGTGATATGATGCTTTGCAAAAAAGAGCATTTATAGTTACGATAGGTTGTCTAGCCTCACCTACGATATACGATTTCTTTTACTTTTGTTCACTCAAAGCATGGCAAATTGCCACTGAATCACCGAGGGTTACTGCGATAGGAGCCATATTGGTAGAAAGTCAACCTTGCTTGGCAGTTTAGCAGCAATATGTCGTGGTAAACAGGGAGCAGGAAGAAAATTCCAGGGGCAAGCGGTCCGAGGAAAAAAAGCTATCAGAGTAGAAAATCCTTCGTAATCTAAGGACAGCTAACAGTGTACGGTGCGGTTTTACTGCTATTCGAGTAGATCAGAGCTATTTTCGTTGAGAGGGTACAAGTGAAGTATTTTCATTGGATAGTATTCCGTGTAAATACGTGTAAAACAAGCACAGGAATGCAACATTGCGGCGGTGTTAGCCGGGCTGGTGATTGTCAGTTTTATGATACTCGACTGGTCCCATCACACAACTCACAATTATTTACGCGGTCGCACAATCGTTGAAGCGAGTTTCTATCAGAGGAATAGGATGCACAGCAAGTTGCACTAAAGTATCAGGATGGAAAGAAAGTAATTTTGTATTTTCTACTTCATCACTTTGCAGCCTCCTAGTTGTACACAGTTCTAGATGTTTTGTGAATTGGTGTCTTAATATCTTGCTTTGCCTTTCAGATATAGTAATTAGTTGGAAAATATTAAGTTCAACGATCCCAGCCCTCAAAAAAATGGATATTAGTGAGGAAGATTCGGAGACATTGCATGCTCTATGAATTCAAAAAAGGAAACTCAGCTGCAGAAGCTACAAGGAATATTAGAACTGTCTATGAGATAAATGTTCTGAATGATCGAAACTGTCAACGGCGGTTTGCAAAATTTTCTTCTGGAGACTTTAACCTGTCAGATAGGCAACATTCGGAAAGGCCGAAATCAATTGATAAAGACGTCATTAAAGACGCTGTGGAGGCCAATCCAAAGTTAACCAGCAGAGAATTAGCTCAAAAATTCAATACAACCCATACCACAATTATTTCATACCTTCACGAGTTAGGAAAAGTTTCAAAACTTGGACTCTGCGTTCCCCACGATTTGACCAACGCTCAACGAAATCAAAGATTGACTGTTTGAACATCTTTGATTTCTAGTAATTATCGAGAACCATTTTTGCAAAGAATTGTGACTGAAGAGGAAAAATGGGTTCTTTACAAGAATACCCAACAATGGTTAGACCAGAACCCAAGTCCACAGCCTGCCCCCAAACAAGGACTATACCAAAGAAGGTTATGCTCTCTTTATGGTGGGACATGAGATGACTGATTCATTATGAGTTACTAGAGCTTAATAAAACAACAACAGAAGTAAAATATTGTTCGCAGCTGGATGATCTAAGAATTGCTATATAAAAAAAACGACCAGCATTACTCAATAGGAAGGGTGTAGTGCTTCAGCATGATAACGCGAAACCTCACACAGCAAAACTCACTCAGGAAAAGGTCATGAGTTTCAATTGGGAAGTTTTGCCTCAGCCAGATCCTCAGTCCGCGTCGTTAACCACTAAGCCACTGAAGTATTGTTGTCCTTTTTTGATCTAATATAGAATGCTAGAGCTGACGATTTTGTATATCTCAACATACAATCCGTAAGAGTTTGATTAAAATTGTAATGTTTGCCCTTTTCCTTCTTCACTGCCTGACTAGCTAAAGTGGTCTTCTCTTCTAAATCGCTTCTTACGTCACAGTAACACGTTTTCTCTTCAACTCCCGGTTCCGTCTCGCTACATAAAATCTGGTCACGGTGCCAAGTTAGATACATCTTTTGGCGAGGAAGATATATGTTTAGATTTAAGAAAGAATAAATTATATTTACCTTCATAAAATACCAAATGTATTATTTTATGACTCACTTGAAAAATATCCGTCCCTGCACGAGTTGGATATTGTTGATAAGAAGGTTTATTTGTTATATCTTTGTTCACCCTTATTTGTAAATAAGGATGAACAAAGATATAACAAATCCGGTAGTCCTATAAACGATGTTAGACTGCGCCGAGGACTTTGGGCAATATATACTTTCCTAGCTATACATTGATTTTCGAAACCCCTTTTTCTTTTCTTTCTGTCGACCTTATTTTCACATATCTCTTCGCGTGGTGAGGCTACAATTTGGAAGCTTTGGAAAGCGTGGCGAAGTGGTAGTACCTGCCATAAATCTATCTATTGGTTAAATTAAATACATCCACCATAAGTTATTTATGTAACAAATATACACAGAGAAAATATGATATACACACGATGTCTATACACAATAGAATCTGTTTAAAATTTCGAGAAGAATGAAAACTTTTACAAAAATAACTAGATTTCACATTAAATAACATACTGGCGGTTGATATGCCGTAAAAAACAATCACACCTACCTTTTTGGTTGTGGCTATAATTAAACAAATATACCCAAATCATTGCAAAGTATTTTTCGTTTTTCTTTTCTCTTAAAAATGATTTGCTTTATTTTTTCCTCCTTCCTTATGTAATTCAACTAGTAATTAATTTTCTTTATTCATTCATTTCCACTTCATTTAGCGACACTTCATTGATCCCCCTTTACCCTATACTCTCCCATCCACATTTAATTAAAATAATTGTCAACCACGACAGCCGAATAATATTGTTATTAATGACTTCTTGAAATTAAAAAAGTCAGTCCATAATGATGAACTTCATAAATATTAGGCACACTAGACACTAATTCACCACATGCAAAACAGTAACTACTGATTACAGATCCACTTTTTAAATACCTATGAAAACGAAAAGGAAATAGGTGGCGTCAACAACACTCAAAAGACTTAAAGAAAAAATAAATTACAGAACAATTTCTCTTAAAAATACTGTATGAATCTGTTTTATTTAAAGAAGGGTCAGTTGGAAGTAAGGAAGGAAAGAAGATTAATTGAGATGTGCATACTTTTCAGTTTTATTAGGTGGATTCAACATGTGTGGATGTACATTCAGCTAAGTTGTTTACACCATTATGAAAGAGTTATGTTTATATCGCGTTATTTTTAGAATTATGCTGTGTCAAAACTCTGGTGTTTTCTGGAAAACGTTTCTGTGTAGTCAGCAATATTTTCCCTTTATCAATCTAAGGAAATGGTGAAGCTGAACAAGTTGAGGAAGAAAGGCCATGGCTTAACGCGCTAGAAATACGTAATAATCGTCCCCCGCCCCATCAGACATGCTACGAAATTTACCAAATTTAATCTACATAAGTTTGAAATAGTAACCGTGAGAAACATATTTCAAAGTATATTTAATCTTTTTTTTAATTGCAAATAGCCGATTTGTGTTTTTTTTCGTAATCAATTCGCTACAATTAATTTTAAAAAGTTAATTTCTTAGTCCTAATTATGTATAATAGTGCACCTTCTTAACTTGAAAATATTCTGACTGCAAAAAAAAAAAAATCCTCCATTTTCAAATGCAAAAAACGCTTATGCAGATTGAAACATGTTCATTGAAAAAAAATCCCTGTTATTAACTGTCTTGAGGCCTATACTGTCCTTCTTGTCGACTGATACATTTTATTATTTTTCCATTCAAAATACGCCGTTTCTTTGGTAAACTGGATATCATCCAGATGAATCCAACCTTTTGTCATATTAAGCCCTCGTGAGAAAGCAATAAATAGAGACTGGGTGGCAACTTTTCTCATTCTTTTGAACCTTAGCATGTTCACGTCGTGCTCCACGTGATTGGTTATGACCTTTTATTTATTTTAACAACAAACGGCAAAATATGCTGTTCAACGGATATAAGTACGCTGAAGATATATGCGTAAACGATGCACAAATAGTCCCAAACTGTGAATACAGGAAGTAATATCTTCATGGGTTAACAATATACGAGATGAAGACCCAAGAGCACATCGGCAGGAACTTTGTTGACAAACAAATGACAACAGTGAGAACGATTGTCTAAATCAAATACATTCTAATTAATATGTAACAAGAATTAAAATGCAGGGTTTAGCCGAGATGTGTGATATTTCGTTTCTTGAAAGAGAATATTTTATTGTGAGCCATAAATGTGTGCTGTCTATTGATTCGACTTGTACTTAGTGTGATGATCAGTAGAAATATAATACTACTACTAATAATAGCATGCGTTAAGGCTAAACACAACACGATGCAAACGTGTTTGTATAGTTATTATAGTTATTATAGTTATTATAATAATTATAGTTATTATAGTTATGTCTTTCCTCATTATGATACAAGTGCAAGTCGCTTAAATAGACTTATGACAAAATGCACATCTACCTTTGGATTTATAGTTCGATTCCATTGAAATTCATTAGAACTACGTTGATTTATCCCGTAATTTGATCAACGATCAATGAATCATGCTTCCCCTTAAGAATATTCATGGTTGAATGCCTGCCTTTCAAAAGTACTTTTATACTTACATTTCGATTTTCACGGCGCGGAATAACCAGTTTGTTTACACATTTTTCGAATGGGATTCCTTTCTGTGCAATTGCATTTCATATCAAAGCAGGACTGACATGCAAACTAAGTTTGCCGGTGTAAATATAACATCATCAACACTCATGCTGGTTCAGTTGAATAGCTATGGTTGATTTGTTGCATAACAATAGCGGTTTTTGAATGGAAAAGTTCGAGTGAAACCTTCAGGGTCAGAGGTGACCCCAGAACACGAAAGTCGACGAAACCACGTTCGGTGACGGTGTTAGCACGTCGGTTTTCACTTATGAAGTAGCACGAAGCATAGATATCTGCATCTTCATGTTTTGTTTTATTTCGATTGTCGAATGTTGATAAACATTACTTTCTTGTTTCAAATTGTCGATTTTAAAGAGTGCTACTTAGAGAAAATAAGAGGACAATACTATAGAGAAAAGCGGAAAAATCTATATAACTAACTGAAGTACTTGTAGAAAGTGTAACGCGAGGTCATGAAATTCTCCAGTCATATGTGACACATTCTGAGACTCTCCAAGATTGTTTGTGCATCAACACAGATGACGTGTATTAATTGTTTAATTTATTATTCGAAAATTGTTTTAACTACTAAAATTTAAACATGAATTAAATTTACACTTTTTATTTCTCGTGTAGGTTTAAAAAATGTGTAAATTTAAAAAGATAGAATTATATTTCCTCCTTTTAACTGTCGTAAAGCTTTGGTCTAATTTTGTATAATTAACTTTTGAAGTTAATTATACAAAACTGTGGTGAGCAGGAACAAGCGATTGCTTGTCCGTGTAGCATTGCTACAGGATAACATTTGCGTAATTTCCGATTCTGTTACTAATTTGTGAGCATAGGTAGTTTTATGTCGGATTGTATCATTTTCTGCTACATAGATGACGGAGTAGTAAACTGTTTTGACAATAGTTATTCCGTGATGATGACTACAACTGTTTGATTAGTTCTTGAATGGTACACGTTCCAAGAAAGGACACTCTCATACACATATATATATTTCGTTAAATAAAACGGACGACTTATGTCTGCATACTTTTGCCTTTATCAACAACTATAAAATAGATGAACAGTTACTAAAAATATAATTAATATAAACGTACTCTCAACTGACCAAAATAAAAAAATAAAACTGATTATTTACTATAATAAATTAAAAATCTCAAACCCCATCATTACTAACAATTCTTCTCCTCAATTAAGGTTTTAGATAGTACAAACCTACTGCATGAATTATAATGCCGGTTGGGACACTGTGTCTTTGACATCGAATAAAATAGCATATATATAGGCTTAACCACCACAACTTTGTCGAGAAGGTAAACTATGCACTTATCTGACACTAGTGCTATAGCCCAACACACACAAAAACCAACATTCTTGCCCCGCTCTTAATTCCGAAAACGCCTTGTAGATAACACCTCCATTTTAAAACAGCCTACTAACAAAAAAATCTACATATATTAAAAGCCCTACACAGTAAAAAAAGCCAACCACGAACAAAATAAATTTTAATAATAATGACAACTTACTATACCGATTTCGATAACACAAAAAATTCCGATTGTTTCAATTCCCGATTCCGATTCCGATAAATAATCCCAACACTAATATATATATATATATATATATATATATATATATATATATATATATATATATATATATATATATATATACATATATATATATATATATATATATTAGAAATTCATGACTGTTCTTTTTAGAAGCATTGTTGAAATTTTAAAATTAAAATATGAAAGCCGTTAGAAGCAATACAATGCAAAAATATATATAAAAAAAATAATCTTATATTTTCAGCGATAGACGCCTACATCAGTTAAAATAGGATTTGTTTCATTTTTTAAAAGTCATTTATTTCCTGGTTGTCCTTGGAAATTCGCGAGATGTTTATTAAGGAGTGTCAGGAAGACAGTTCTGAATCAATAATTAGTTGCAGGTGACAGCGCTAGTAATGGAAAGTGATGATCAGTCTTTTTTGAAGCATTTTTAAAATTTAAAGTTTTACATATTGAAAATGAGGCCATAAAAAGCCACACACACACACACACACACACACACACACACACACACACACACACACATATATATATATATATATATATATATATATATATGTGTAGCATTGTTAGTGTATGGAATAAGTGGATAATCGTGGATATCAACAAGGTAAACAATGACATTGACATATTTAGAGCACCGATATTTATGGTATTATCTATATGTGGATACTTCACCCAAGCTACAAGTTTGCATGTGAGTATATTTATCAGATATGGCTGGCACACGCATACGTCTTTCAAAACGTAAACACAATTTGGTCGTCAGCTGAATAGTTTTAACCTTTTTAATTTGAGATCGAAATTCATTGTTCAGAAATCACCAGGTTTGGCAGGTTTACTCTCGTGACTTTTTAAATTTTTTAACACAAGTTATAATCTTGAACAAAATTGATTTTAATAATCAATCTGAACTGTAAATGTGTCTTTTACATAATTCGGTTAATTCAAAACAAAAATGGCTTTCTCCAGCAATCAACCAAAAATATAAACTTCTACATTGTGATTTACAATAACGGAAAATTTAGTTTAAATATTTTCTTTTTAGGTGTCATTCAAAGACGACGCATATATATATATATATATATATATATATATATATATATATATATATATATATATATATATATATATATATATATATATATAGTCTCGGAAGTTTCTCAACCATTAAAACTATATAAAAAAAATATATATATATAAAAAAAAATATATATATATATATATAAAAAAAAAACTTATAGTCTCAAGTCTTCCAGTGGAAAATCACTCATGTAAGTCAATTTATTTTTTACAGTTATTATATTAGTTAGTTTCTAACACTATTTTAAGGGATCATCAGTTGTTTACCATGAAAAACTGTTTCGGGAATTTAAAAACAAGACAGTATTTAATTTCATGGCTTCCCAGCAGAGTTGATCAGACCCCACTTCCCTTAAAAGACAAAAACATAAACGTTCCTTATACTAAATCTACGTTTTGTTCCATATAAATGTTTTGCTAACTTATATTAGTTATTTAAGACAAAAAAAAAAAAAAATTCTTTACCTGTGCTGTTCGTCTGTCTAATAAAATTTATCCGTTACTTACAAAAATGTTGCTGCATTATAAAGTGTTTGGACGAATCCATGACACTATTATTTATATATATATATATATATATATATATATATATATATATATATATATATATATATATATATTTCTATACTTTTAACAAATTACGACTTGAACATGACCTTTTCAAGTAGCGTTATTCGTAATAAAAACGATGATTTTCTACAGTTGTCACTCAAACTCAAATATGCTTTCTGAATTAAATCGTTCACTTCGAGAACAAATAAATATTTGACGGTACTTGATACTCCCAAAATGTGTTTAATTCTATTTCTTTTACTTAATTATTTCCTAAAAAATTAAACTTCATTAAGCATTTAATACTGCACCATCAAACTTCTCATCGTGTCCTTACCCCCTAACCTATTTTGTCATTTATATCATCGTAACATGGCAAAAAGTATCAGAGTATATATATATATATATATATATATATATATATATATATATATATATATATATATATATATATATATATATATACAGGGTGGGCAAAAATAAGGGTCTTATTTTTAAAATTTCATAACTTTTTTATTTATTGATTTTTTTTTTTTTTTTAGAATAAGTAAAGGACCCCTTCCGAAGCAAGCATGAGCCGTATTAGCCCTAAGGAACGTACCCTCATTTAGAAAACATTATTTTTGCTTAAAAAACTCAAAACAGTGTAAAAAACAATACTTTAGTTTTTGTAAGTTTTAAGAAGTGTTTTTCGGCTAAAATTTGTTTTGTTTATTTCAAAAGATCTCGGAAGGGTCAGTCTACACACACATAAAATTTGGTGAGTTTAACTTTTATTTTGTGGAAGTTATTCAAATTCAAGTTATTCAAATTTAAAGATAGGACCCTTATTTTGGCCCACCCTGTATATATATATATATATATATATATATATATATATATATATATATATATATATATGAAGCATACATAACATCATAATATCATCTACATTCATCTTTTGTCGTGAAACAAGGATTATCTCTCTTTTTTTAACAGTAGGTGTAAATAAATTTTCTTTCTTTAATATAGAACCGTTCTTGTCTTAAAGTCGGGTTAGCAGCGAATATCTCCACTGGATGTGATTATAGCAAATTTTTCCTGGTAGCGTGCTGATTCCTGGTATACTAATGCCATTTCACTTAATGATTAGTGCAATTACCCCCGCCTTCAAGACACATCTGTGTAAATTCTGTTGGTCCATATGGATATAGCTACTTATTGGTTCACTAATGGAACATCTAATTTTCAAGAGGTTTCCTGTTCATACGAAAGTTCTTCTCATTCATTCAAACTTTTTATTTTGTAAGGGGTTGAATTTGATAACATTTCTATTAGATGTTTTCGTTGATCCGCTCTACCTAAGCGATGCGTTAATTAGAGGAAAATACGAGTGTCTCGTTTCGAGTTTCTCTTGTTTGGAAAACTGGCAGAAATCGGATGGCGTCCCCGTGCACCAGGCAGCCTATAGGAATATATAGAGTTGATAAAGGGGTACGTTAATTGTATTTGTACATACTCATAGGTGTAAATGCTGTCTGACATAACTTTCCCTATTATAAGAGTCACACGTCTTTTTTTTTTTAGTTTTGCTATACCTGTAACCCTTTTCCGATGATATGCAGCAATTCCCTAATGTTTTTCCGCCACAGGGCTTCAACTAGGGCTTTCAGTTTACTTTTGTGGATTAGAGTTTTGTAATGTTTCAGTTTCATAGGAAAATGATTTCCATTCTGTTGTTTAGCAGAGGCCAATTTATAAAAGCAAAGCAAGATATAGTGGTAAATAAAAGTTAACCTTTGTCTACAATGTAGACATCAATCTTAACACTGCCAAGTGGTATCTTTACTAGCTTTACCTTTAATTTGTCCGGGTAATAATTTAGTTGGGCTCGTTTTTTTCATCCATTTTCAGACAGTCGGCCTAAGAACAGATAGACTTAAACTATACGGGTGGTATTCACAGTATGTTCATTAAACCTCAGGTATCTATAGCTAATCAGATAAATGTACAGTTTAAGTTGTAATAATAATGTCAATAATATATATATATATATATATATATATATATATATATATATATATATATATATATATGTATATAAATTTGGTATTTCTTAATCGGCTTCGCCCCGGCTGTATAATATCTAAAATTTAGAAACAAATATTTATTCTTTGAGTCAACTTGACCGGGGTTTGTAAGGGGGTACGGTTTCATCCTTTTCCTAATGTTATTATCTACTAATTTGGATATTTCCTAATGTAAAGTAATCGCCGACTTATAATTTAAAACACTTTTTAAGTTTTAGTAGACACTGCCGCTACTACTCGCTACTATGCGCCACTACCTGCTAATACCAACCACTGCCCGCCAGTACCCGCCACTATCCGTCACTGGTCGCATCTACATGACACTCTATAATATTGCTTGCTATTGTCCGAAATAACCCGCCGCAGTCCGCCAATACCCCCACTTTTTATATATCTTAAAACGCAGCGTTACCCGGGATAAAGAACTTTACCGTCTTTTAATGATTTTGTATACAAGAAGATGTATTGGTGTTGCCTGGGTCTCATAAAATAATAATATAGTATTAATAGTGTTATGTGTTATATCTTATGGCAAAATTCCTCAATATAATAGATAGAGCAGGTATGTTTGAAAACAGCGTTGTCCAGGATAAGGAACTTTACTGGTAATTGATGATGTTGTATAGAAGAAAATGTATTGACGTTCTACACGAGTCGTAAAAACATAATATAGTATTACTACTGGAAATGATATATCTTATGATAAAAGTGCTCAATACAATAGATAGAGCTGGTGTGTTATAAACACAGTGTTGTCCGGGATAAATACTTTTACCGTTTTTATCAGCTGTTTTTTTTTTACAAGAAACAGTATTGGCATTGCCCGGGAGTCATAAAAATAATATAGTATTAGTACTGTTAAGTTGTATATCTTATGGCAAAAGGGCTCAATACAATAGATAGAGCAGGTGTTTTGTCCGGAAGCAATAAATGTGTCACTGACATCATTATTTCTCTTCATAATTTGATTTTTACTGTACTTTTGACAGTTCGCTGAAGGCCTCCTAACTGCAATTACAATAGTACATTTAGTAACGAGAGGGGTACAAAACTTCAGTTATATTCGGCCTTATTCTGGAGTTAGAACATTTACATTATTAACATCACTTCTGTTAATACCTTGATGTTAACTGTACTTTTGGCAACGCTTTGAAGACCTCCTTACTTACATGACAGTAATATATTTGTGTAAGTCAGAACCTTCTCTTCAACTAGGCGTTGTCCACTAGCAATACATGTAAGATTACAGTATTACCGTTAAAATATATAGCTCGGGGGAATGAATTATATTATTATCATTTTTTTCAACCCATTAAAACAAAAGAGAAATGAGCTGGTTTGAAAAGAAAGAGACGGTTTTGGGAGAAGGAGCGAAGTGATGGAGAAGGTGGAAATTGAGAAAACTAGAAAGCCGGCTAGAGGAAGTGAGAGAGTTAGAAGTTTTAATATAAATCTGTTACATACACTACTTAATTTTTTCTATTTTATTTTGTTATGGCCCCGGGCAACACTGGGTAGCCCTGCTAGTATATATATATATATATATATATATATATATATTTCTATATATATATATATATTTCTATATATATATATATATTTCTATATATATATATATTTCTCTCTATATAAAGTAAGGTATGTGTATATATTATATATGCACATATACTTCTATGTACAAGATAATCTCCTAAACTAATGAACGGACATTATGAATTTTTAAATATATATCTTAGGTTACACGGTGAGTAACATAGGCACATTGTTTGTTTTGTAAATGTTTATATTTAGGCAGTGAATATATATAAATTCAAATATGTGTATATGTTTATATATATTTCGTTGTACAGGATAAACTCCTAAACTAATGAACCGATCATTATGAATTTTGGAATATATATTCTCAACAACACGATGAGTAACTTAGGCACATTATCATCTGTAAACTATAACATTTGAGGGAAGGGCACCCCTCAAACTCACACCTCTTATAAACTTAGAAAAAGTTAGATATCAAACATTTGATAGAAAAAATAATTGCTCTACATTAAATTCTGGGTTATATTAAGTAATACATTTGTAAGTGCATCGGTGCGCGCGTGTCAGCGTCAATAATATGTATGCACTTGGTAAAATCCTAAACAATTGGACTTATCATTATGAATTATGGAATATCTATTTTAGGCAACAGGGTGAGTAATATGGTCGCATTATTATATTTTTGTATACTTCATCATTTACGAAGCTGCCACAGAAACCGTATCATACCCTCCAAAGAAAAAAACCATTAAAATAAAAAAAAAACTAATGCAATATTTATTACTTATGCCCGTCATAGGACGGATATTCTCCTAGTATATATATATATATATATATATATATATAGGGAGAGAGAGAGAGAGAGGGAGAGAGAGAGAGAGAGAGAGAGGGAGAGAGAGAGTAGAGCAAGCATGCCTTAAACTGATGGCGAACGCAAAATATGGTTTTAGAAAGAAAAGATAGAGTTTGCTGAACATGGACGACGTTGATTATTAATTGAAAACGATGTTATTTCTTGGAAAGGTCTACTCGCAAATATCGAGATCGGCAAGTAGAATACAATTTGACGTCAATCATCCCACAGGGATCGAGAGACGATGAAAATAACGATGTCAAACAAGTCACGTAATAGAGCAAAAAATGAGAAACGGCGAACAAGCACGTTAATCAAGTGTGTGTATCCAAAAGCATAATGACTCCGCCGTATTTATTTACCATCATGCTCCTCGGTACAACATCCGCCGTCGGAAGTCAGAACACATGATTTTGCTTATGAATCGCCATAAAAAGATGACAAGTTGATCAGCTAACGTAACTCGAAATGACGCATTACATCTTAAAATAAGCAGTGTTTTCCCCGGTGTGTGGGGGGAAGGTGTGACAGATTAAGATGATTTGACACAATTGAAGATAAATGAATATCAAACTTAGCGTATTTTAATTGGATATCAAATATCCTTTTCTCACTGCTCTCATATTCGAACGCATGATATACTGTCCGTAGTATAACTGCTTATAACCACATGCCCTTTAACAGGTAGTCCTTGTCCTCACATACTTGAAGATAAATATAAACGAAAGTGTGTGTCTATTAGTCAGTGTGTATGTAAATAATAACGCTAACAAACGTATTACAAATAGCAGGAAATATGATAGTTGTTAGGTAACTATTTAAAAATGTCTCTTAGTAAGATAACGTATTTATAATAAATTAAAATTAATAATCAAAATTATATTGTTGACTTGGAGAACATGGTTACACAATCAATGAAGAATAACTCATCCTAGATGGATCAGGGGACGATGTCTATTACGATATCAAACAAGTCACGTAATAGTCGCGCTATTTAAAAAGAAATATTGATTTTGTAAAACGAAACGTATCGATGATAACCTTCGGAAAATAGACAAGCTTCACTATATGATAAAGATGATGACAACATATATTACAACGGGTTGCTTTGTCAATAGTTTTGCCAATAGCTTGCGCCCATGCTGTTTAAAACTTGGGTAATTGGTCGGTTGGCAATTCATCCTAACTTGCGCTTAGACGGCGTTGCCGTGTCTTGATCTATTGCTGGACCGTTTCTTAGTGTTGAGTCTGGCATTATGTGTGAACAAGCAAGTTCGAATAAATGTTCGCACACAAAACATAAGATACATGTTTGTCTTTACATATATACTGTATTATAAAGTGTCAAAGATGATGGATCCTATAATTATAGGAGTCTTATAACTTTAAGTTTTACACCCTTTTTCATATAGTTCTACTAATCTACTGTTTTCCACCTCAGAAATATCGCTCATAAAATAAACACTTGCACATCACACGAGTATTTCAAGCCAATAAGTTACTGACACCAGGGTCGAACTCTGATGGATGGACAAAAGTTCCACTGCCTTTTCATTAATTGAGTAGTCGATAAACAATAATATCCCAGGCCTTTTAGCTGATGAGACTTCACATTTCTTCCCGAGGGAAGGTTTATGCACATAGCAATTTACAGATATCAAAGACTCGCACTTGACCTTTAAACATTCATAAAAAATGACTTTTCAATATTCTCGTGCTTTGATAATTAAACCGCTGTTTATATAGGTGCACAAGTTACTATCACTATGTGGGAGCAAAATGTGTTCTACATATCGCTGACACCACAAAACTCCAGTTTTAAATGACATAACTGAGACCAATAGTTTTACACTTCTCAGCCAAAAGTGTGTTGACACCTTTTCCTTTTAATAACTTTCATTTATAATTAATTTCAACTATTTTAATTAGTCAACCTAATATTGCTATTCACCGTATGAAACCATGATTGGTGTCATACAATTGAATGCTCTGATAAAGATGGATTCATATAGTATTATTCTACTGGTCTGTGAAATATTGTGATTTTGGAAAGAAAAACAAACAATTCTGAAACTTTTACAGGGATGACCTTACATATGTGTAAAGATGTGTTTAAATCGAAGCCAACATATAAATGAATAAACAATATATACTGGTCGAATATAAAGAAAACACCTTTCTACGGATAACCCTAATACCATCCTGGGAATGTAGTTCTACGGACAGACTAACATTTATAAAACATTTAAATTATTAATAGGAATATCATCTCTTCTTTTTTTTTTTTACAAAGATCGATATCCATATTGATTTAATCGTTCGAACACTTCTATAAAATTCCTATTTATACTTAATTCGAGCACATTTTAGTAAATTATTTCATTTAATGTGAGGCATAATCGAACGACCACTTTCAATATTTGATCGGTGTTTCACTGCCTTTGTTTGCCAATTACTATCACAGACGCCAATAATCGATTTTATTGATTACCATTACTGATGTTCTTGTTCTAAAAGTGTGTTTACATTGGTAGCATCGTGGGATTAATAACATCAATATAAACCTTCATGTTCTTTATTGGTTCCGCAATTTTGAAACACTTCCTTTAATATTTGCATTGGGAAAACAAAAACGGAAAATAAACACTTATCAATCGGAAAGAAAAGCAGCATTTGAAATACCAGCACAATAAAGAAAAAAACTTTATGTACACGTTTTGGACTTTTCTCCTCATCTTCGCTGCTGCCATTTTCACAATGTTATGGCCGTTGTACTCTTATGCCTTCTTTGTAAGGGAAAAAGCATATACGAATAAATTGTAGCACTGCTGAAAACAGAGTTTGAACTCTTATCTCTGGAAAATGAAATGGGCAGTCGCTATTTGATATAAGCAGAAGTGCATACTATTGACAATGTGTTAATCACCACTTAACTGTTTAAACCATTTCATTAAGCAATGTGTTCATCTCGTTAGGACGCTTCAGTATTTTCTATTTAGGCTATGCTGAGTTTATTTCTAGATAAATAACCACTATTGTTTTCGTTAATTTGAAATTCTGTTGTATATTTTCTATTAATTACATTCTTTAATCAAATACTGATATTTTTTACTAATGAATTATTATCAGTCTGACATCGCGAAAGAAAAAGCAAGTTGCTAAGATTACAAACATATTAGTATGTAAAAACTTCGAAAGTGAAAGGATCCTAATGGTCACAGGTTCAAACTGTTGGCTCAGTATTTCGTATACAAATCACTTTCAGATATTAATCTATCTCACAAATCTATCACTTAAATATGGGTTAGAATCTTAAATATTTGTAGGATAGAAGAAAATCCCGGAGATAACGCTTACAGCAAAGTATGTCTCCGTCACATGACACAATTAATTCACATGTCTAGTCATCAGTTCTTTGATTGAGTGGGATCCTTAGCTTTGTACAAATATATGATGATTGCCCCTCGAAGAAAAAGCTAACATTTTTTTATACGGCTTTCAAAGACAACATTCTTTGAAGTCGATCTCGTACTATGCAAAACAAAATCCATTCTCTCCACCAGGCAAATAATGACTAATGGAAGATTTTGTGTAGCAAGTAAAAGATATATATATCTGATCACAGGAATTTCTGGAAGGTGACGATGGCTAAGTGGTTAACGACACGGACTGACAAGCTGGGGTGCCAAGTTCGAATCCAGTTTGTTCCACAGAAACACCTTAGGAAAGCGACGACATATCAACGAGGCCCTCCCTTCCAAACTAACGTTATTACGTGATTGCAGTTATCCTCTATTTGATGTCTTTCTAATTTGGCTACCATTATAGAAACACTTACTGCAACTATATATAGATGGTACATTATTACAGCAGCAGAATACAGTTTTTTTTAAATACAGATACACTCTATAAGCTGTACAAACTGATCAAGATTTGTGCACCATAGTAAACTTCAAGAACAAGGATTGTAACAGACATCCATAACTCTCTGAAAAGAAAGTCGAAACTAAATATACTGTTGTAGTTTTCCGTTGTTGCGTGTTTGTTGTGTTTTTTTTGTTTTTGTTTTTTTAACATAGTTCACCCCAAACAAGGCAGGCCGCCACTGTAGACGTAAGGGGCTACTGAGAAAAAGAAAAGGGGAGAAGGTAGGGGGCGGTCAACCTAGATTGAGATCTGCGCAGCGAGGAGTCTGTTTACATTAGTTTTAAATTTCTGCATGTCTGTACTGTTGGGGAAACAGGGGGCAGGGAGGGGGTTCCAGAGGCCAGCAGTACGAGGAAAGAAGCTATTTGAGTAGAAGGCTCTCCGACATCTGGGGACCTCCACAACGAATGAATGAGATTTAGTTGATTGTCGAGTTAGTCTAGTGAATTTACGTCGAGGGGGTACCAGAGTAGCCAATTCATCGGAGCATAATCCATTGAAGTATTTGTAAAACAAGCACAAGGATGCTACATTGCGGCGATGGGACAGAGGCTGGAGCTTGGTTGACAGTGAGGGGCCAATTAGGTTGGCGATTCTTTTTTGGACCTTGTCAAGGAGGGAGAGACTAGTAGATGATGCACCACCCCAGATGTGACAACAATACTCCATGCATGGGCGGATGGTGGCTTTGTAGAGATACAGGATGATGTCAGGTGTGAGGAGTTTACTAGCACGGTAGAGGGAGCCAACCTTCTTTGCGGCAGCCTAGGCAATGTCTTCAATGTATTTGTTCCAATTTACGCTAACTTTGGTGTGTACATTGTTATTGTTATTCCTGGTTAGTCGCTTCAGTTAGAAACATACATGCCACAAAAGAAAGATTCATACCTATTATATTCTTGATTTTCATAGTTCTTCTTTATTAATGTTCAAGAAATACGGTGCGATGTAAATTAGTTAGGGTGTGTACTGCTAGAGTGTGTGCGTACGTGCGTATGCTGCTAAACGCGAACTACAATAGTCGCGTGTCTGGCTACGTAAATGCGTTCGTCTTTCAGGTTCCATCCGTTCGCTTTTTTCGCATTTCTTTTGTAACTCTCCTTATCTGTCTAGTTATATATCTAGATTCCTCTTTCTTACATAACGGTTGACGTCAACAAGTATTCCGTATATTTACCTTGGTTTCCAATCCAAAAGATAATGCTCGTCGGAATTCGAATGTGTTTGTTACATATCATACTATTATTTATTAACTTAATCATGTTAAAGCATTTTGCTCGTCATTCGTTGACTGACGTAATAAAATAGTACTAACTGAATTACGTTGCACTAATTCTTTAATACCAGGATTAGCCTTTTTACTTCATTGTCTTCTTATTCAGTAAATCTTATCAGCAGTTTAAACGTCTTTCCACATAATAGACGTCGACAGTGATCAGGGGTATTTTGAGAAGAGTACGCAATGCACTCTAGTTTTATCGAGGGAAATAGAATTAAGTTAAAGAATTCAATTTCAACACAGAAAGCAAGCGGTTTAGTTTTTAACGTATGTCTTTAACTTTTCATCTAATATATAAGAACCCCATTTCTTACCGAGCAATACTGAATGCTTTTGCTATTTATAAGATAATAAAGCATAATCATCTAAATCCTCATTGAACGTTTAGTTAGATGACTATATACATCTATAGTTATGTAGAAAAGTGAAGAGCATGCGTTTAGGTAAATAAATAATCTGGTCCTCACTCTACAGACAAATAGATTCACAAGTCTTCTCTCTATTTCCTCACCAGAAATTAAAGATGCAGCTACTATTTTCTTACAAGTTAAAGAACTTATTTATTATTATAAGAATAAGGCACATAATAATATGACATATCTTTTACACGTTTTAGAATCCTATTATTATACTTGTACCAGTTCATTGCGTAACCTAGACGACATTATGAAGTTATTTTAGGAGCTCATTCCTTGACATCTTTCTTGTAGTGTTTCTGAGTTCTCCCTTTTGAGACAAAACACTGTTACGATCGACACATGTTACACATGCTACAAGTTTATTTATTTGTCTTTTGTCTGACATCATTTTATTGTTTGAAACCAGGGGAACGAGCTAAGCATTTCATCGGCAAATAGATTATGACATAAACGTTTTATAGTAAGAATTTATTTATTTGCCAAACGCCGTTAATATGGCCGCATTTTTTAAAGGCCAATGTTAAAGTGATGACCTGACCAGAAATTGGATAGTACTATACCGATGTAACTTTCGTAATAGCTTTTGATGCCTTGTATTTCATGTCCAACTTGCTGCCGTCAAATTATAGAAATGTCATGACGATGTGAACTTCCTGATCTCAATAGAACTTCCCTTCTCCAAAAACTTTATCAAATGGTTCAAATATCCGTAGTAAAACGACACAAAAATAAGTTATTCCCTTTATCAGATTATTTTTACGCTCATCACCGAAAGACTACATGCGATTATATTAGATATTTTCATATCTAAACTTTTTGTACACTAGTGTATGTCGATTTTGAACATTTTTAGATATAAAATATATGTAGGCGGAGAAAGTTGGGTACTGGTACAATGAGTATTGCCATCCAAAACTAGATTTTTAACTGTATCATTTTTTTGGTAAATAGTTTTGAGAAAAAAAAAAGAAGTGGAAGATGGAGAAGATGAAGAGGGAAATAAGAATAAGAGAGTGAGAGAGGAATGAGAAAAGACGAAATAGAAAAAAAAACGATAAAGAAATGAATAGGAGAAGAAGAAGAAGATGATGAGGATGAAGATGAAAATGAGTAAGAAAAGAAAAAGAAGAAAACAAAGAGGTAACAAAAAAACAAAGCAGAAGGATGAGCAGCAGGAAGGAAGCTATTAGAGTAGCAAGCCCTCCGGTATCTGGGGGCATCTATCGTAAAGAGTGGGATTTGGCTGATTGTCAGGTTATTCATGTGTATTTACGTCGCGGGGGCACCAGAGCAGTACGTTCGTCGGTGCACATTCCATTGAAGTACTTGTAAAACAAGGTCAGGGATAAAACATTGCGGCGATAGGACAGGGGTTATAGCTTGGTGGATAGTGTAGGACCTACTAGATTAAAGACTCCTTTTGGACCCTGATTCATAGGGATAGGCTAGTGTTTTTGTTGTTGTTTTGTATGGAAATTGCTCCAGACAAGGCATGAAACCACTTGATGTAAAGAGCTACAATAAAGAATAAATATAATAATACTTTTAGCTCAAATATATCCAAAAATAAGTGCTAAATAGATAGATTCCGACTAAGAAAACAGCTATTTTCTCCCTTTGTCAGAAACATCGCACATGGAATGTGAGGAAGAAAGGCCAAAATAAGGGTTGATGCACACTATCATGAATAATACCTTTGGATAAATGTAAAAATGTGATTTTATTTACATTATTCTAACTGCTGCTCTTATTTTGTACGTTATTCTCACGAAAGTTTGACCCATGTAACATCCGACCATTCTTCAGGTGCGTCTTGTCGAACTCGGGAATCTGTATGGAATTCTAAAACGAACCCTTTATTTAATCGACGGGTTCGATTGTTCTCATTTTATCAGCCATGACCAGGTAAAAGTCTTAAGTGATTTTATTATATTTTTCGTTTCGCCTGTACTAAGGACTTAATCTTCAGCCTCTAGAAAACTGTCACTTAGAACTAGTTAAGCCTTAGTACTCTATCTGGTCTCACACTTCTGGAATTTGTAGGTTCACACGTTTGCTCTACCTGAGAGACACTTTTTCAGAGGGTATTCATTGTTTTGTGATACGGCGAGAGGTCACACCAGAATTTTATTCATATCTGTCATTTTGAATTAAGCAATGTCGATTCACAATATATGTATTTTGAGATTGCCATACCTTTGCTTCACTGTAAACACATCATTGCGTAAGAATCGGTTGAAAAGAGTATCAATTTTTTAATGAGAGATAGTGAGAGAAAGTGAGAGAGATGGAGAAAGAAAAAAAGCTTAAGTAAACACAAGAGAGACCAGACTAGATTTCGACTCGACTTACCGATCCCATAATTCATGCTACCCGCATCTTCGAAATTTCATGGAATGACATCAAATAAGACGTATCCCCTCCAGCTACGGCTTTATCTTGTATTCTACAAACGATGAAATCAATCTCCTAACCTCAGTTTTCAAATACTACTTGACATTTAAAGTTGCAATACAAACATTTGTGCGTTTTAGCTGACCTTTGCGGTTAGAATGTGATTCTCTTTCTTTCCGTCAATAAGGATGCTAAAGATTACAACGAAAGTGCATTGAACCAGAAAAATCTCAGTTTTAAAAGTATCGGAAATAAGAGAGATTGAAAGCAATATATGGACAACAGAAACAGAAAGATTACTTCACATGCGTACACACACACACACACACACATATATATATATATATATATATATATATATATATATATATATATATATATATATAATATTTGTTATTGTTTATTATCTATGTACGTATACGTTTCGTCCTTTTTCAATCGGGACTCATCAGCATAGAGATATGACTATTCACTACCGGTCATGCGATTCGAAACCCCGGACCTCAAGTATTTTTCAACTTTTTTTCCAGTCCGACGTCGCTAATCGCTGGGCCAATTGTAAACAGCGAATAAACTATGATAATTTTAAGACTTTAACGGCGGCTTTGACGTCGAGGCATTCTACTTCTATTAAGGGAAGGAATGATGCATTATAAGCAAGTGACGTCATGCTGTGTTAATACTACCAATTACAGTGCTCTACTTTCAAGGAGCGACAAATAATAAATATTTGTTATTGTTTATTATCTATGTACGTATACGTTTCGTCCTTTTTCAATCGGGACTCATCAGCATAGAGATATGACTATTCACTACCGGTCATGCGATTCGAAACCCCGGACCTCAAGTATTTTTCAACTCCAGTCCGACGTCGCTAATCGCTAAACAGCGAATAAACTATGATAATTTTAATTGGAAAGCATACTAAATATAACTCGAGTGTCTACGGTTTGCTATCCTCTCGTTTCTTCTATAAATATTTAATTTTTTTCAACTATTTCAATATTTGATAGAGTATTATTAATTATTAATAGTTACATGTAGACATATGAATAAAAATTTACAGTTACTGATTTAAATATTTGAGAGAGAACTGGAAAACATACACCTAGAGTGTATTCAATCTCTCTGTAGAGTTAAATACGGCATGATTACGCACTGGATTATCTAAAGAGAAAGTAACGGTGTACCTTCTCTCAGTGAACCAAAAGAGAGCAACACAACCAAGTTGTCTAATTCGCCACAGTATGATTAAAAAATTATTAAACATCCAATATTCATTTAATTTATACATATTTAATTTCTATATTTCTTTTGTATTTTTATTTACGTACTCATTTATTTTTGTATTTAAGAGTTCATGATACATTATGCCCGTCATATTTATTTTTCTATTTGAAATGTTCAATTTCGATCGATACAAAACCGTATGTCAAAGTGCTCACATAAAATAATGATTAACAAACACTAACAGCTATCGTCTGAATTAAACTATTTTTCACATTTTTTTCCTTCATTCTTTTTATATTTTTTTCTTTCTTCATTTTTGTAAAGAGTATAAATTCACCATATCGCTGTTCATCAATCTCGTATGAACCACTTCCGGTTTAATCATAAGAAACTTTAGTAGTAATTCGATTAAATCGCTATTTTTCACTAATTTTCATTTTAGCCATCATTTTTATTATATTACATCATCAATCATTAATATAATGTAAAAAATACAAATAAATTTTAATTTGATATTTATTTAATTATTACTTCCGGTAATATTTAGATCACTTATTATTATTAATGATGCTCGATTTATAATTTCAATTCATTAATATAACATTATTTCAAAGTGATTAGCATTACAGAAAAAGCAATGGGAACCCACCACACAAGCCTCTGGCAGTATAGTCCAGAATAAGTCGTAAAGTGAGGCTTGTTGGCACTCACGATCTGGGAGGCCGGCCCGGAAAGTGACTGTCTGTAAAAGGGAATGTGGAATAGAGAAACTATGAGTGCTATTATCAGCTGCTAATATAAAGTATTACAATTAATGGACAGTTTACATCCTCCCTATGATTACATTTTTATTTATTCTTGGATTTTAATAGTTATTTATAATGCCATTTTATTTATTCAATTTATAATTGTTCAATGAAATTATAGTATTTTTTATTGTATTTTCATTCAACATTTAAATAAGAAATGTTTTATACCCTCTAAAGTTATTATCGATTATTTTATAAAATTTCTTAAGTATATACGTCTTAACTGTACACTACATAGGGAATAACACCCAATTGTTTGCTTTCTTCTTTTAATTATTATTATTATTATTATTATTATTATTATTATTATTATTATTATTATTATTATTATTATTATTATTATTATTATTATTATTATTATTATTATTATTATTATTATTATTATTATTTGTACTCACTAGGAGTTATCACACAGATCATCGTCAGTGATTACTCACCGACAATAATCAGTGGTGTTCCCTGGAGTCTGAGTGACAACAAGCCTCCCAAGAGTTCCAGTATTCTTCACATCTTTTCGAAAACCACTGCAAATAACCTTGCAGTATCACAACAGCCCCTTACCATTGATCTCTCGCTGGTAAGGACCATTGGTCTTCTCTGGGATTTGGGTGGCTATAAGCCTCCCCAAGGTCCCAGCATTCCTCGAACTTTTCCAGTGGAGGTCTAGTTTGTGCTGTCCCTTATCGGTCTTCTCATCCTCCTCGACCCTCTACAAATATTTTGTCTGGTTTCAGCCTAGGCCGGCACTATTTTTTATTTTTTTATTTTTTATTTTTTAATTTTTTTAATTTTTTATTATTTATTTATTTATTTATTTTTGGGTAGGGTGGGGAAGGAAGGGAGAGAGTCTATGGTGTTTCTTGTAATTTCTGTTCCTTGGTTCATTTTTGTGTGATGTTAGCTGATGCCAGTTTAATTTATTGGGGGGGGGTATGAAATGATGGTTTTTGCAGTTTCTGTTCCTTGGTTCGTGTTGTGGTGTTCTTCGTGTGGTTTTGTTTTCTCCCAGTTGTAAACTCCTTGTAACTGGTTACCCTTCTGTAGCTTATGCAGGTAATCATCATCATCATCATCATCATCATCATCATCATCATCATCATCATCATCATCATCATCATCATCATCATCATCATCATCATCATCATCATCATGTGTACTCACTAGGAGTTCTCACACAAGTTATCGTCAATGACATTGCGGTATCAAAATAGTCGCTCACTATTGATTTCTCGCTGGTAACGACCATTGGTTTACCTCTGGGATTTAGGTGGCAATAAACCTCCCCAACGTCCCAGCAGTGAAGGTCTGCTTAGAGCTGTTCCTCCTCGGTATTCCCATCCTCCTTGACCCTCTACGACTATTTTGTGTGGTGTCAGCCGAAACCGGTGCCATTATTTTGTGTGTGTAGGGGGTAGCTTATGATGTTTCTTGCAGTTTCTCTTCCTTGGCTCGTGACGTATGGTTCTTCTTGTGTTTTTTCTTTCTGTTGTAACTTCCATGTGATTGGTTTCCCTTCGTAGCTTATGCGGGTTGGTTTCCGCATACGAGGATTTTCCTTATGCCTGCAACTTTTTTGATCAGTGCCGTCCTTTGTATGGTCTCAGTGATCCCTTTAATTTCACTTTCTCCCAGTCTTTTTTTCAGTTTTTTACTGCTCCTAGTGCTCCTACGATTATTGGTATTATATTTACTTTCTCATGCTCCATATTCCTTTCAGTTCTCTGGCAACTTCTGTGTATTTGATTTTTTCCGTCTCCTTGATCTTCACTTTGTGGTCTGCTGGAACGGCGAAGTCTACGATTTTACAAGATTTTTCATTCTGGTCGATTATAATAACATCAGGTCTCCTTAATGTATGAGTTTATCTGTTTGTATATCCATATCCCAGAGGATTTTGTGTTTTTCGTTTTCCAATACTGTCTCTGGTTTATGTTTGTACCATTTGTCTGCATATTCGAAATTCAATCGTTTGCACAGTTTTCAGTGTACTGTTTTCCTACGCAGTCGTGTATGTTCTTGTATTATTTTTGGGCTAGTTGACTGCATTCACTTATTATATGATTTAATGTTTCGTCTCTTTGTCCACACATTTACTGTTTTGCTGGGTTTTATCTATTTTAGCTTTAATGTAGTTTGTCCTAATCTCATTGTTCTGTGCAGCCATCAGTAATCATTCTGTTTCTCTGTTCAAGTGTTCGTTTCTTAGCCATGCCCAGCTATTTTCGTTGGTCTCTTGTCTTGTCAGTCTTCTGAAGCGTCCATGTAGTTGTTTTTCTTCCCACTTTTCTTTTCTTGTCTTTTTGTTTCTGGTTTCGGTGCTTCCCGAGTTGTTCGTTGAGACGGTGTCTCTTGCTGCAGTGATGAACCCTCTGTGTTTTAAATTATGTATTTCCCAAGTTTTTTTGTGTCTTCCACACTTCTATACTTACCAGTCCTCTTCCCCCTTCGTTTTTTCCCGCACAGTCTGTCAGTATCGTCTTTTGGGTGTAGTTCGCTGTGCATGGTCAGGAACTTTCTCGTCCTCTGGTCAAGGTCCCTGAGTTCTTCTTCAGTCCAGCCTATGAATGGTCTAGAGTATCATATTTAATGATGTCTGCTTTCAGAACTCCCAAATATTTATAGCTCTCCCATTAACCTAGCGCCCTCATCTCCTATTGGTTGGTCATTTCCATGTCCTCTGTCGTCTCCAGTTTTTCCCTTTTCATTTCTAGCAGTGTACATGTTTCCATTCTGAATTTCTATTTGAATGTCCTGGCTGAAGATTCTAATCGTATTTATCAGCTTTTCTAGTCCCTTTTTGCTTTTTGTAAATAGTTTAAGATCGTCCATATACATGAAGTTTTTTTTTCTGTGTCTGTAAACTTGTATCCGGCATCACAGTCAGATTATTATTATTATTGTTGTGGGGTACAAATCACTCCTATTGAAGAACTAATGGAAGCAACCATCTATAATAAATACCATGGTTGCAAAGACTCAAACAGAAGACATTCCTATCATGTGAGAGTCCTCGTACCACGTGTGGTATCTGTTCCGATGGATACTACACCCTATAGACCGATGTTGTCTTGGCCTTCGGGGCATGATTCCGCCGGTCTATGGGTCTGTCCTGTGCAGTTCTAGGAGGTCCACCCTCCCAGGCTTTGCCTCTCCTCTTTGGGGAGGAGTAAGTTTATAGCTTACTGCCTGAGGCGCCCCTACCGGGGAATGCCGACGGGGCTGCCCAGACAATTTTTAATGGCTAAAGCGCTCACCTCTCGGGCGCTGGCTTTTCAAATCCCACTTTCCGACCTTGTGTCACATACTCCTATAGTGGGTAGGTGTTAAATATAGAGGACATTCCTATTCATGTTTTACCGCATGGTAGGAATCCGGTCATCTCCTACCACATTTAGTGGCGTTACTGTATTGCTATGAATAAATACATTGTATATTTTAACCTGTCACAATTTGTGGTTGTTATCTTTGTGACCCCTAGCACGGGTCTACAACAACAACAACAATTATTATTATTATTATTATTATTATTATTATTATTATTATTATTATTATTATTATTATTATTATTATTATTATTATTATTATTATTAATAATAATAATAATAATAATAATGAAAAAAAAAAAAAATTAGAAATAGTCGTGAAGTGTCAAGAAGGATGGGAAGATCTAGGAGGGAGAACATTAACCAAACCTCAACTAGTAGAGTGCAGAGAGTACTGAGACATTTGGGAGGCTTATTACCACCCAAAATTCCAGAGTGGCCCAATGGTCGTTACCAGCAGGAAATCAATGGTAAGTGGCGATACCACAAGGTCATTTGCGGTGGTTATCGATAAGAGGTGGCGAGTACTGGAAATCCAGGAAAACAAGGAACACCACCGGTTGTTTTCGGTGAGCAATCACTAACGTCGTGATAACTCCTTGTGAGTACTATAATATTAACAGGTGAATAAATAATCAGATAAAGAAAATTGTATATAAGTTCCTCAGGAAAAAGTCATGTTGATCAGATACAAGGTATATGAATGTTTAGTAATAAAAATTATTACTTACTTTCAATTTTTAGCAATAACCTTCAATTAATAATTAATATTATGACAAATAATAATATGCTATTAAATAGATAATGGAAGGTAAGAGATGTTTTCTAATCAATATCGTAAAATGTAAATAGATACTGTTATAATAATATTAACTATAATAATGATAATAATTAAGATTTCTCAATTATAAACCGCCAATCATGAATAAAATACGAAATATAGGTTTTAGATAATAATAAAAAATTTAAATTAGGCATTTTTTGATATTTTTAAATTATAGCGATTATAATAGGTAACAATTTTAGTTAAATCAAAAAATAATATAAATAGATTAATGCAGATATTATTTATGCTATGAACGGAAGTGACTCATCGATAATAATAATGTTATAAATGTGTTAAATTAGGATCGTATAAAAGATGAAAGAATAATTGTTTAATAATGCAAATACTACTACTACTACAACAACAACAACTACTATTACTACTACTAATAGTTATAATAGAAAGAATGAATCATCACTAACTGTGGTAATAAATAAAAAATGAGTCTTAATAGAGATATAGGAACGAAAGTAAGCCGGAAGTTTGGAGTAGGAGTAACTCAGCAGATTATACTACACACACTAGACCTCTTCAAAATTGACCTTTTTCTTCAAACATATGGAAACTGCTATTATTCCCATTCTCCAAGGTCTAAATTAGCTAAATATACCAGTTATTGTGATCTTGGACCTTGGCTATGCCTGCCTCAAGAGCCATGTAATTTTATTGTTGACGTTTTTCAAAAACGCTGCAAAATATGAGATATTATGTCCTTATTTTCATTGTAGCTTTCCAGAGGTTGATGCTATAGCATTGAAAGTGGTACCAAATGAAAGCTAATAAAATTTTCTTGCATATGGTAGTAAACACATGAACACCTGTGTTAATTTTAATTAATTTTAATGCACAAACATATATATTTTTTATGCTTGGAAAGGATGCCATCATATAATACATAACTTTATCTCAAAAATGTTACTCTTAATGCATGTATATAATTTATTATCACTAAGTATGTTTATCTCTTCATTTCAGATTGTAAGTTAAAGCTGATTTGTTAAGATTTGTGAACTGCTGACAACATGGCATCTGGAAGACAACTATGCTGTGGGAAAGTGGTCAGCGATACAAGTGAACGGGATGAACCAACTGAAAAGAGAAGAAAGGTGGCAACTCCTGCCACAAGGTCATTCAGTGATGTGTCTCTCATTGGGCAACCCAGCTCCAGCATCAGGGGCTCTCAACTTCCTACTAATCGCCAGGTGTTCCAGTATTTCCTGCATTTGAGGAATGATAATCTCAACAGTGACAATAGGTCTTTAGCCCATGATACAGTGGATGTCGTTTTGCCATTCTGGAATATGGCAAGGATTAAAACACTAACTAGACCAAATGCAGTCAACCGTTTCATGATCTTCCATGAAAAGTACAGGAAAATTGTTAAAAACAAGGGAAGAAATAACACACCAGAGGAAGAGAAACGAGCTAACTTTCTGAAGGACTTAGACAAGTTATTTGATATTGGAGCAAAGGATGTTGTGGAGGAGATAAGAAGCAACAGGCTGCTCACAAAGGAGACCAAGGAAGAGGACGTCAATTTCTACTTGGACCAACAGACAACTCGCCTGGCACACATGTCAGGTCATGATAAGGTGTTTGAGAAGAAGTCTAGAGAGAAAAGCTTCCGAAAAGAAAGAGAAGAGAGAATGTTATCATCAGTGACTGCTGCAGCAGCAGAAGTTGGGAAAATTTCAAGTGATGAAGACCCAGAGAACAGTCAAGGCTCTGGTACTAGTGAGGGTTCAGAATACACTGAGACAACACCAAGCTGTTCATCAAAACCAAGTACGATAACCTTACACTTTCCACACTCAGTTATGACTAGTGAAGAGATTTGTAGCACTGCAGATCGGTTGTCACTCTCTGACAACCAGACTACAGCCATGGTGTCTGCAGTGTTGAAGGCAGGAGGCGCAGATCTTGATGACTTTGTTATATCAGCCTCTACTACAAGACGAAATAGGATAAACACTCGTCATAACTTGTGCCAAAGTTACATGAATAACTTCAAGGAAAGTCTGCCAGATTACTGCACACTACACTGGGATGGAAAACTTCTACGGGATGTTCTTGGTGAAAGATACCCAGTGGAAAGTCTTGCAGTGCTCGTCTCTGGTACTCCACAGTATGAAAAAGGGAAGCTGCTTGGTGTGCCCTTCATAGAAAGTTCCACAGGAATCCAAAAGTGTAATGCTACATTGGAACTGATAGAAGCATGGGGTCTCACAGACAACATTGTAGGCTTGGTATTTGATACCACAGCAAGCAACAGTGGCATCAACAAGGGTGCAGCGAAGCTTATTGAAGAAAAACTAGGCAAAAAGGTATCCTACTTCGCTTGTCGCCATCACATATCAGAGGTAATAATTGGAAGTGTATTGGTGTTCAGCAAGGTCAAGAGTCCTGACAACCCAATGTTCAGCAATGTGAAAGAGAAGTGGGACAAGTTGGTTAAGGACTGCCCAAGAATTCTGGGCCTAGTTGAACAAGACTTGAAACAGAAGAAGACAAGCACAATTGCAGTCTTAAGCAATTTCCTTGAGGAAGCAAGTCCGAAGGCAGATTACAGAGAGGTGGCAGAGCTGTGCCTGATCCTGCTTGGTGAGGAACCTCCTCGAGGTATCAACTGGGCCAAGCCAGGTGCCATTCACCAAGCCCGCTGGATGGCCAGGAACATTTACTGTATGAAGATGCTCATGTTTTCCAAGGAACTAAAATACAACACGGACACTATCTTCAAGCTGGAGAGGATGAACAAGTTCCTGACCTTATTCTACACCAGCCACTGGGTAACCACCACATCTGCAGCTGATGCACCTATCCATGACCTCCAGCTTATGAAGAACATGCTGCAATACAAGCAGTATGACTATGAACTGGCAACCTCTGTTTTCAAGAAAATGAACAACCAGCGCTGGTATCTGACCCAGGAACTAGTGCCATTCACCTTGTTCAGTTCACATGCCAGCATGACCAAGTCTGCAAAAGAGAAGCTCGCAGTCAAGCTGTCAGAAACAGAGAAACCTGAGAGTTACAGGAAAGGCAAGCCAGTGTTTCCTGTCATCAATGCAGCTACAGTTCTCACAGACCTGGTAGGGCCAGAGTCTCACTTTCTGTTTGATGCTCTTCGAGTGAAATGTGACTGGCTCACTACTCCTGCTGACACCTGGGAAGACAATGACAGCTACAGGAATGCACAGAAGTTTGTGAGGTCAGTGAAAGTGACCAATGATGTGGCTGAGAGAGGTGTGAAACTAATGAGTGACTTTGCAACTCAGATCACAAGTGACACAGAGCAAAGAAGCTGCTTATTACAAGTTGTGGAGTACCACAGGAAAAAATTTGACAGTTTCAAAAAAGCCACATTGAACAAGTGATAATACATGTATTAGTAACATCCTATCTAACAGTTTCTTATGCAATATATGTGTCAGTGCAGTGCTATCATACTACCAAACTGATTTTTTGTAGTGTCCCAGCTGTTTGTGCATTAAAATTAGTTAAAATTTACACAGGTGTTCATGTGTTTTATTGTGCTTACTACCATATGCAAGAAAATTTTATTAGCTTTCATTTGGTACCACTTTCAATGCTATAGCATCAACCTCTGGAAAGCTACAATGAGAATAAGGACATAATATCCCATATTTTGCAGCGTTTTTGAAAAACATCAACAATAAAATTACATGGCTCTTGAGGCAGACATAGCCAAGGTCCAAGATCACAATAACTGGTATATTTAGCTAATTTAGACCTTGGAGAATGGGAATAATAGCAGTTTCCATATGTTTGAAGAAAAAGGTCAATTTTGAAGAGGTCTATACACACACCCACACGTATATATATATATATATATATATATATATATATATATATATATATATATATATATATATATATATATATATATATATATATATATATAGTTTAGAAAAAAAATAATGTGAACTAGTTTAAAAAACAAAATCAAAATGAGAATAATGGTTATAATAAAATTAGCGATTTTTATTTATGATATAGGAAGAATTAATGATATTTTATGAATTACTTGGTGTTTAATAAATCCTAGGATAGCTCAAATATTTTGTAACCATATTTGAAAATAATATAAACTTTACTAGAAATAATTATTAAGAGGTTGAAATTATAAATCGAGAATCATAAATAATATTAGGTGATCTAAATATTACCGAAAGTAATTATTGGAAAACAATTAAATTACGTAGATTATTTGTATTTATTTCATATACAAATAATTATTGATGACGTAGTAGGATAGAATGTTATTGAAAATCAAAATTAGTAGAAATGGTTTAATGGGGACGATAGCGATTGTGTGAGTTAATTATTCTTATATGTGGGCATTTTGACATATGGTTTTGTATCGATCGAATATGAACATTTTAAACGTCCAAATAAATATAAAAACAATATATCGTGAACTCTAAAATAAAAAAAATAGTTTATTTTTATGTGAGTGGAAAAGATAAGGAAAAAAGTTAATAGCTGTAAACACTTGGTATACCACGAAAATGTATACTTTCAAAATGTGCAGAAACAATTGTCTGTTTATAAAGTGTTTTTGGATGAAATATGGAATGTTTTTTCTGAATTACTATGATTATATGATGTTATACGTTATTCTTGCTCTCTCTATATATGTACGTATATATGAATACATATATGTATATATATGTATATATATATACATATATAGGAAAGCCACTTTTCTTCATAGTGATTCTGATGTTCGTCATATGATGACCTTTTAGGTCAGCATTGAGTCCGGATAAGAAATTCCATTACTGTAAACAACGGGAACACAAGTTGTATCTTATAATACCTCCAGATTTTATCTGTTGACAACTTAGATCCTGCAATTTATTATATGGTCGACATATGTCAGAAAAATAGTGTTACTTAAACGTAAGCTTTAAAACTGAATAATTGAATTCATGAATGATTATTTTTTTAGTCATTTTAGTACTCACTCTGCACATGCACAAACCTTTTTAGAATCATCTAATGGCACCACATCATATATGCTTTTTAGATTAAAAAGAAGCATAATAATAATAGTATATAATTAATAATAGTGCCTGATATATATATATATATATATATATATATATATATATATGGCTATAATGGCTATAGTGGCTATAAAATAGACCGTTTTGAGGTCTTGCATCGAGCAGATTCCAATAACCATTTGAAAATATTGGAATCTGTCTCTATTGCCATTCGAAAACCTTCCTTGTGCCGGCAGAAGGAATTTGTAAGATCGCTGAATCTCTTTGGGGAACTTTGAACTCCTTCCCAATTTTTTTTTTTATCCCCTAACGTAGTGCCTTTTAATCGACTTTTAATCGAAATCATTAAATTGAATTTTAATCGCTTTAACGATAATTTTGGCACACTCAATTTCCCCATTTTGCTCTTTCTTTCGACGTTATTATTAATTAAAACTATCGATTTTCTCCTGACGAGATGATAGTCGAAAGGGCCTTAGAGAGATTTCCGCGTATTCTTTTTAAATCTCTCTCTCTCTCTCTCTCTCTCTCTCTCTCTCTCTCTCTCTCTCTCTCTATATATATATATATATATATATATATATATATATATATATATATATATATATATATAACGACGTCGTACGTAGGTAGAATATTTTTTAAATAATATTTTTCAAATATTTGAACTTTGGCTTTTTCGAAAACCAACTTATCTATCTGTATTTCTCCTCTGATGATAAGATCTCGATCTTTGAAAAGCCTTGGCTTAAGGAAAGAATAGTAAACACTAGTTTATTACTGAATACACCTTGCATTGAACAATTGAAATTTGAAATAAATTTGGACAATCGTCGCATGTTTATCACTCTTTTTTCTTCTCCCCCTCTCTCTATCTCTCTCTCTCTTTCTATATATATATATATATATATATATATATATATATATATATATATATAATAGAAGGTAATACAATGCAGATGTGTAACAGATAAACACGAACTAAAGCAAATTAAGACTTATAACGGTAGAATGAGTTTTGCAGTTTCCACCGTTTTATTAATACAATAAATATATATTCTACATTATATTACAATTTTATTTGGCTTCAGTGCGGTTCAATGGAAGTACCGTATGATATGATATTTTGGGAAGAAAATGTTCTTTCTTTAGATGTGTTTACAACTTTAATTTAAACCTGCATAAGAAGCCTGTTACCGAAAATGGCAGAAAATTAGATGGATTTGAATTTTATTTCATTTTTTTTCAAATCCGTTGTTTGTCTTTAATTTCATTAGTGTCAATGTTCATATTTATATTTTTATTTTTTTGTTTTTTCCTATTACGTATATTTTATAAATATTTTTACTTCTTATGTCAAAGTTTTAATTTGCTCATTGTTGCATTCAGTTTTAATTAGTTTGAATTTTCTAGGCAAGGGAAACAACTTCGTTGAGTGTAGTCTTCCGTGTTCGTTAAGATCCGTGGTTTAAGGTTAGGGTTAATAATTTTTATAGGCGTCGGGCATAGCTTCAATATTATTTATTTATTTGTTTATATTGTTCAGTTCTAGGCCGAATTATTATTGTTACAAAGCTTATATTCTCGGATCTAAGTATATTGGCTCTTGACTAGTTTATTCATTTTAATTTTAGCAAGGTAATAAACTCCGTTAAGTTAAGATCTGTGGGTTAACGTTTAAGATTAGTTATGTTCTGCCTCAATATTTATTAATTTATTATTTAATTTAATTTAATTTTTGTTACCTTCTTTGGCATTTAATGTTGAAGTAAGTATTATTCCGATATAGCGAATATTATTAGGGCCCAATCCTAAATATTATCATAAAAATGTGAATATTCTCAGCCTAATGTTTTGTTTCTTAGAGGCGCCGGATATAGCCTCAATATTAATTAATTAATTATTTTATTTCATTTTTCCTTGTTCAGCATTCAATGTTGAAGTATTAATCTTATATTGCGAATATTGTTCAGGCATCAATCTAATTATAATTATTACAAATAATTAGTAAGTAATTTAGCGAAAACGATAATTAAAGCGAAATTGATAATAAGCAGTGCAATACTGTAAGTCAAATCCTAAACTGAAATATACGTTAAAAAATAATTACAATTCATAATCCTTACTAGTAACAACATATCATCATCTTTAGTAAAACAACTTTTAAACGAACACTAATATCAGGAATTAAAATAAAATAAAATAAAACTACAAACCTAAAATAAACAATGCAATAATATAAATATGTAAATATATACAGGGTGATTCATAAGTCACTTAGCTATTTATTTTTGGAAATTCTAAAGTTAAAAAAATACGGTAATACAAAACAGAAAGTTGATTCAACAAATTCATTTATGGGAGTTTACAATTACAGCAAATTTTCAAAATGTTCACCTTCGTTCTGCATGCATAGCTCCATTCTTTTTTGCAAGTAATTTACGACTCTTTGTAGCATATTTGATTGATTATGAAATAAATATATATAGAAACAAATATATAAACGAACACATTTAAAATAACAAATAGCAGTAATTAGAGAGTAAGATAAAAATTATCATAGGTTCATAGTATGTTTGTGCTTCATATGGTAATCATTTTAAATAGCTAAGTGAAGTGACTTATGAATCACCCTGTACAATAATTAATTAGAGTAATAATCTTAACTTTACCTCTCACAAATATTGCAATCACTATATAAATTACCCCTACACTAATAGAAATGAGTGAGAGGTTTACGAATAGATATTAGTTAAAACACTTGATCTTCAATTAAATCTTATGCAATTATCTTTATGAAATTGTCGTAAATTTAAAATAGGTTACAAGAGAGAAAACTCGGATGTGCTAGCTAGTAAGAGAGTAGTGGATTATCTTCCTTGCATTTGAATTATATATTTATTTATGTAAGCGCTGGTGTTTTTTTCTTCCAGTTTTTGTGTTTATTTTGTTTTAAAGAAAGATAACCCTGTGTAAAATAGACTAATGCGAACTTTCTAAAATAAAAAAAATTGCGAACCATAGAGATTATTCACCACGTGTGTCGAAGGAAAAATGGAAGTTTTTTTTAGTTAAAATATTTAATATTAAGTCGTTTTCTAATGTAGATCTATAAGATTCAAAATTTGTAGTTACCAATGATCTGATTGCATCGCTATGAGAAAACAGCTGTTATTAGTGAAATTAAAATAAATTTTGCGTGGTACAATATCTCAATTTGTATATATATATATATATATATATATATATATATATATATATATATATATATATATATATATTAGGGGAGGTCGATTTTGAAACTGTAAATTATCGCACTCGAAGAAAGTTGCCAAATAATGTCAAAAGTTACCACAAGAAATATTTTTCTTCAAAACTTTGTATTTATTTGAGCATTGCAACTTTAAGATCAAATAAATCGAGATATTTTATCACTGCCTAGATTTCACCGGCAGATGTGTCGCCTTAAATTAAACCCGGGTTTTAACAAAAAAAAGTAATACATTACTTAATAATAAATATTTTAAAGTTTATTATTATTTTTCTTAAGAAATTAAATGTACATATTCAAATTAAAAAGGAATAAAACACTATAATATTAAATGTTATATATAAATAATTATTTGTTTACATAGGCGTTTTATTTATTGGATATTTTTTATGGTATTCACCGGTTGAAAATTCATCGGGCGAATTTGAGTTCCCGTGTTGATTCTGTGTTTTGTAAACACTGTTTACACATTTAATTATCACAAACATATATTGAATTGTCGAGCGCTGGCTTATCTAATCCCACTTTCCCGACCTTTTGTCACACCTTACCTTGTGGGAGTTAGATAAATAAAAACTAGTTCAGCCAGGGGGTTTTACCCCACCAAATAAACCGGTATCGTCCGGGCCTTTGGGTCTGGATTCACGCCCGTCTATTGGGGCTTGTCCGTCCTGTGCAGTTCTAGGAGGTGCACCTCCCAGGTTTTGCCTTCCCTCTTTGGGGAGGAGTAAGTTTATTGCTTACTGTCTGAGGCGGCCCTACCGGGGAATGCCGACGAAGCTGCCCAGGCAATTTTTAAATGGCCAGAGTGCTCACCTCTCGAGCACTGGCTTTCTCATCCCACTTTCCTGACCTTGTGTCAATCTTACCTTGTTGGGGGTAGATAAATAAAATCTAGTTCAGCCAGGGGTTTTTACCCCACCAAATAAACCGGTATCGTCCGGGCCTTTGGGTCTGGATTTACGCCCGTCTATTGGGGCTTGTCCGTCCTGTGCAATTCTAGGAAGTGCACCCTCCCAGGCTTTGCCTTCCCTCTTTGGGGAGGAGTAAGTTTATTGCTAACTGTCTGAGGCGCCCCTACAGGGGAATGCCGACGGGGCTGCCCAGTCAATTTTTTAATGGCCAGAGTGCTCTATAGCGCAGGCTTATCTAATCCCACTTTCCTGACATGTCACATCTTACCTTGTTGGAGGTAGATAAATAAAACTATTTAAGCCAGGGGGTTTTACCCCACCTAAAATATATGTATTGGAGTTGATGGGAGAATGAATAAGGACACATTGATGTATAAGGAAATTGTGGATGAAAATAGACAGAGAATTATGAAAAAAACTAAGGGACCAGAACACCATTTAACTTTTACAAAAGAAACACCATGTGAAAGTAAATATCTGACACATAGAGTTCTTCCTAATAGTGGTGCAACAGGTGCTGTTCATGCAGATCAAGTGGTGGATGTTTTGCATCAATTCCACAGTGAGAACAGTATCAAGGCTATACTTGTTGACAACACTAATACCAACACAGGTTGCGAAGGTGGAATGGTTGCAATTTTAGAAAAAAAACTTTTTAAAAATCTTCACACAATTGGTTGCTCTTTGCATCATAATGAACTACCTTTCAGAGCCCTTTTTAAAAACATAGATGGTTGCGCAAAGGGCCCTACAACATTCAGTAGCCCTCTGGGGAAATTATGCTCAAATGATTGCCATGATTTACCCCAAATATCATTTTCCACTATTAGCAATCCTCTAGAGTCAATTTTTAAAATTGATGAAATACATGATCTTAGTTCTGACCAAAGACTCCTTTATGAATACACAGTAGGTATTTCTAGAGGTAAGGTTGACTCTAGATATGCCTCCTGGAAAATTGGTCCTTTAAACCAATCAAGATGGTTAACTTTGGCCATCAGGCTCGTGTGTTTATGGACTCGTGGTGCATACCCACAAAGGCACACAACAAAACTACACTATGTAGTAAATTATATTGTAAATGTGTATGCCACTTCTTGGTTTGAAATTAAAAGAAATAGTAAATTCCACAATCAG
>OY744515.1:94783758-94953758 GCA_963556195.1 Sepiola atlantica
TGATCACATACGTAGGTAGGTAATTAAATATAACGGTATAAATCGTTCGAGAATATCATAAGCATTGAAAATATTAATTGCTCCATTTTCAATGAAAGACGTAAGCTATATTTCACTTGCCATCTTATGAAAGATATGAATTGTTGGATTAAGCATTTTGGATATATTGAGAGAAGGGGAAAATGTGAGGTTTTATAGGAAGAAAAATATATTACTTCGGTTGGGTTACATTCTGTCGGTGAACCCAGGAGAAAGAGACGAGGGTCAATTTCCTCTTTAGTTTCCGGTAGAGTAATAACATAGGAAGTCATTTGTAAATGAAATGACAGCTTAATGTTTTAAGTCGCCTCGTTTTAAAATAAATCAGATTAAACATCTTCTCAGAGAAAACAGATCTTTTCTTTCAAAGTGACCCACGGTCTAGACAAATTGAGAATATGTTATCAAGTGTCACATTGAGTTTTATTTTGATTCTAAACCAACCGTGCCCCTTTGGATTAGTATGATTATATATATATATATATATATATATATATATATATATATATATATAGTCATATGTAAACATTTCTTTATCTCATTTGCTATACTCTTTTTCTCCCTTTTACCACCACTCACCGTACATACGCATACCTTTCACTACACCGTGGAAGGCCGAAGAAACTGTCGAAAATTTTGTTCTTTTAGAAAATAGATTTTTTAGAACTTACATTTTGTATTCATATACGTAAACTAATAGGAAATAAATTAATAAAACGTATAAATATTCACATATATATATATATATATATATATATATATATATATATATATATATATATATATATATATATATATATATATATATATATTCATATTAATTTTGTATACATGTATATATATATATATATATATATATATATATATATATATATATGGGGTAAGGTACACGATAATTCATGAAAATGAAGTGTCTACTTGCTTGTTTGTCACTGGATTACATCACAAAAGGCGTATTCTACACGGATATGGTCACAAAATACGAATGATGTAATCAAGAACAATTAATACAGTTTACTGAAGAAAGCGACTGGCGTTAATAATTGAAGGAAAGGCGAAGAAGAATAGATAGGAGATATGGAAACGAGGAGAGAGGGGAAGGGGAGACGGAAAGATAGTTGCGAGAAAGCGAGAGAAAGTGGAATCAAACAAAGAGAGGGTGAAGATAAAGTGGAAAAGAAAGAATAGAAAAGGAAGCGAGAGAGGGATAGAGAAAAAGAGTGGAAGAGAGAGAGAGAGAGAGAGAGAGAGAGAGAGAGAGAGAGAGAGAGAGAGAGAGAGAGAGAGAGAAAGGATATTACTAATATTGATCCAACGGGCCACGGATCGTCTAGTTACGTACTATAATTTTAGAGCAAGTTAACTAAGCAAATTACTAACAGAAATAGTGTAGATAATTTTAAGATGGGATAAAATGAATTCAGAAATAATAGAAAAAAAGGAAATAAATAAGCAGTTTTTTTAATTAATTATCGGATGAAATATTAAATGGAATTTGATCCGTGTATCGATATTAATTTAATAGTCCAACTGTTCTCTGCGATATTCTTCTTTTTAGGTTCGAATTGAGAAAACTGTTAAAAAAAGGAGATATCAAAATCGGCATAACAATCAAATAATAATAATTGATTTCCTACAAATAATTGTACATATACATAATAATATAGAGGATTTTATGTTTTTCATAAAATATATGGGGAACGCTTATATATGTTTGTCATTAATCATTAAATCTTCACGTTTATTCAGTTATATTTATCTAATACTGTTTTTCTTCTCTCGCTCTCTCAAACTAGGTCACATATCGTCCTATCTTTTGTCGTCGAAGCTACTTTCATACATGCTAATTATATTTCCTTAATATATCATAGATGCAATCGTCCATCGATGGCTGTTGACATTTTATGCTCATTTAAAGTTGTTTTTCTTTTCGTTTTCTTTACTTCACTTTAGGCTGGTATCTCATTTACTTTTAGAGTCGTATCAACTTATCACATATCCCTATCGCCATCGTTGCTTCTGTCTAGTATATCCCTCTATATTGGACCAGAACATTTTTGCATATCCAACGTAATTGGATACTAAAATTATAATTTCTGCCCTGCGCACGATTTCCTATGTAAGTAGAAAAATCATTTTTTACGTCCCGATGGTAGATGTTTTATTTAGATTTTGAGGCTCCGTTCATCTTATTTACATCTATCTATCTATCTATCTATCTATCTATCTATCTATCTATCTATCTATCTATAAATATATATATATATATATATATATATATATATATATATTTCCCGAACAGTGCTTTAGCTTGTCTAATAATAAGCTGGACAATCTTGTGTCATTATCTATTGACTCTCAAGAATAACGAAATGATACATTTTATTACCTATATTAATCTTTGTATTTATCTTTGTCTGTAAATATTCTATACATCCATTTATGTCTGTTTTTTTAGATTAAACCATTTTAGATTTCGAATCAGTAAAGAGTCGCATAGTCCCTAATATCCACCATTACGTCTCTGACTGATGAATATATATATATATATATATATATATATATATATATATATATATATATATATATATGAGAGAGAGATAGAGATAGATAGATAAATAGATAGAGATAGATAAATAGATATAAAGATATAAGATAGATATATGAATGATGGTAATATATGTATTAGCATATATAATCAGTACTTTTTAATTAGCACTCTCTTCAAAAAGATTCAGCTCGATGATTGCCAACCAGTAACAATAGAGTATATAAAATAAGTCTGGTACATTTTATATTCTAATAAGTAGGTTTTTTTATTTTTTATTTAAAAAAATCGTTTTCACATTTTCAAAAGACATAGAATTCCGTTGAGACGTATATATACGACTCGTTTCTCTTGAAGTTAGCCACCTAACATTATTATGTCAATATCAGTTCTAGCTACTTCAAGATCCTCAGAAAACTCCACAAAGAAGAAAAGTTTTCAAATTGAAAAGTCTTGAAAAAAACCATTACAGTGGATCATTGTGGGCAAAAACCAAAAACCAAAGAAAAAAAATAAAGAAAGAATTACTCACACGCGGAAAAACTCAGTCGCCATTTTGAATTTTCCAATTCAGAGATAGCACACTAAAATACGCGGATATTCACAAAGTTTAATTCAGTGACATTTTGTTAATATAGTTAATTAATCCTATCATTTATTTATAAAATTGTGTACTCACTATAAGATAAGTTTAATTTCCTAAAATTACTTCATTTAAATTACAAATGTCTACTTATCTCATTTGAATGCGAAACTAAGTGCAGAACTAATCTCTTTTAAACTCACCAGTTAGGTGTCAGTTAGACAGATTTAGCCAGCCATTCGAGCAATGTTAAATTTGTTGTACTTCGGTATTATTGGTGAATGATGTTTTATATTTATTTATAAAACGTTTAAATTTACTTTAAGATAAGTTTAATTACCCAGATATCTTCACTTAAGTAGTAGGTGTCTATTTGAATGGGAAACTAAAAGCAGAGTGAATTCCTTTTAAAACGCAACAGTTCAGAGTCAACCAGACAAAACCGAACTCTCAACTCGAGCAATTATAGATTTGTTATGTATGTTAGTAAATGATGCTAATTATTTATTCATAAAATATTAAGAGTATTACAAATTCTTTTTTTAGAATTTTAGAAATTTATACCCAAAGTTAATTGTCATTACAGTTTTTACTTCACTTGTATTGTAGGTGTTTAATAACTTTATTTGAATACGAAACTAAGTGCGGAGTTTGCCCGATTATGCGTTTCCTTTTAGCTAGATGATTCTTATTTAGCTTAAATATTACACGATGAGAAATTATGTAATATTTAAGCTACATAAGATTACATAAAGTTTCGCATTTAAAATAAGGCATAATTTCCAATATATATATATGAGATTTCTTATATAATCTGCGTTCTCTACAAATGGGTATAGCTTTAGAGTATCAGTCCACTATATTTATTAATGTATTAATGATGTTTAAAACTAGACACATTTAGTCTATGTATTTATCAATAGCGATTACTTATCAATTAGGTAATGTTTAGTATTTAGTAGAGTATTTTTCAATAAAGAATATTTATTTTATTTTTACTCGAAACTACATATGTTCTTTCTCTTTAGCTATTATTGTCTTAAAATCAGGCATCACTGTTCCATTATATACTATTAGTTCTCAGTTTCTTTTGCCTACCTTGTCCTAGAATGTTCCTATACTGTAAGTAGTTTTCATATTTACATTGATGAAATATTAATACTTAAGGTGTCTATATAGGGCTGCAACGAGAGAACACATATGCGGTTCTATGTAGAGAGTTTAGAACCACTTCCTGTCGTTTATTTAATAAATTCTCCTTAGACATAACTATATTGTAGGATTCCAAAATACAGAGGTTACATTTCTTAGATTTGCTACTTTTGTATTTCCCTGCTTTACCGAATATATATCATTTCAGGTTGAATTGCATACTTTTACTATTTAGTTCTCTTATATGTTGTGCTAAAGTTGGGGGTGCCTTCTTTGAATTTTCACTAGGTTCTTTAAAGGAGTGTATATGGTTTCTAAACATATCCTTAAAAGTACACCTGTCGACCCAATATATGTTCTAATTATGTTTCCTTCTATGACGTTACATTTATATACTATATCTGAAGTAAAACAACTCCCCTCTAAAGGGAACATTTTTGCAGTTACATTGGGAGTTATTATTCTTGTTCTGGACTGTACTTCCAATGTAACTGCAAAAATGCGTATGTTAAAAAATGTGTGCATATATTAGAGACTGGTTAATAATAAGTTCATATCTGGTTATTGTTATTTTCCCATAACGTCCGGGGACGCCTTCGGGGAGACAGACAGATACTCTAGCTGTTCTAACTTTTCTGTGGGCATGATAGATCCTGATAGTGCTCATATCCTCTCCAAGCCACATACAGCACCTGATGTTCCCAAATGGTCATCCATTTAGAACTGGCCAGACTTAGCGTTGCTTAACTTCGGTGAATAACGGGAACCTGTGTCAATTTGATTATCCGTATATATATATATATATATATATATATATATATATATATATATATATATATATATATATATATATATATATAACTTAATAAATGTAGACGCAATCTGGATAGCAGAGCAATATGCCCATGTTTATGTATACAGTAAGAAACTTGATAACGAAATGTATGTGGCCACTGCGTGATGTCTATTTGTTATCAGGATATGTTCAGCTATGTCTAGTTTAAGGACGAATAATTAACCAAAAAACTTATGTTCCGAAATCTGACATAATTATCAATAATACGTCGGTAGCCGTATACAGTCTATTCCCTCGATTTCATAGCGGAAGGCAGGAGAGGCAGCCGACTGCTGTGAACCAAGACACTTGTCCGCGGCGATCGAAGAGAAGACGTTTGGTTTGCTGTTTGTGCGGAGGAGAGCTGCGGGCGCGAACTCGGAAACGCCCACTTACGAAAAGTTTAATTCAATTTTTTTAAAGTGAGGAAACGGCACTGGGCGGCTTTGGCGTGCTCATTAGCATATGTGATATGTCGCTAATATAAGGAGCACGACAAAACGTGATTCTGTGAGATGCGTTGGGAGGTGGACGCGAACTGAAGAAGAAGAAAGTGCCGCATTTATTTTGGTGAAACGTTGTGTTGACTCGTTCAAAGAAGCGAACAGAAGAAGAAAGTGCCGCATTATTTTGGTGAAACGTTGTGTTGACTCGTTCAAGGAAGCGAACAGAAGAAGAAAGTGCCGCATTATTTTGGCGAACCGTTGCATTGACTCGTTAAGTGTGTTTCAGAATTGACTCAACATATAGAATAAAAAGTGAATAACATAAAATAAGTAATAAACAAGTATCAACAGTTACGCTTAAATATTTGTATAACTTAAAGCCATATCATGTGAGCTCTGCTACTTGTAACCTCTCAAAAAAATTGTTCTTTCATTTTCATTCCCGGCTTCACAATCAGAATATTGCATCACGAAGTTTAACTGACTCCCCGCTAGAACTAAATAATTTCTGAAAATGTGTCGCGTAAAACTTTTCTATAAATAAAAGGTTTTATAACAATATATATATATATATATATATATATATATATATATATATATATATATATATATATATAGTCTTGGAAGTTTCTCAACCATTAAAACTATATTAAAAAAAACCCTCAAAAAACCCAAAAGACCTTAAGTCCCAAGTCGTTCAGTGGAAAATCACTCATGTAAGTCAATTTAACTTTTTCAGTTATGATATTAGTTTGCTTCTATATATATATATATATATATATATATATATATATATATATATATATATATATATATATATATATATATGTACATGTATATATGTATATGCGTATGTATGTATGTATGTATGGACAAAAACACATGTATACCCGCGGTGGGCCTACGCACAAAAAACAAAACTAACCGCACCCACACACAGACAGAGTGACGGCAGAGTTATAAAATCTCATGGGCAATTCTATAAGCAGAGATTCTGACCAAAATGTAATCAATCACACGAAGATGACCGGATAGATCAAAGTCAGAAGCACACATACTTAAAAACACATAACTTTGACCCAAAGAAGAAAAAATATGAAAAAACATACACACGCACCCACACGCGCGCACATGCGCAGAAACGGCAAAATGTTAAAAATAAAAACATTTTTTTTCAAATGGAACGAATATCTGAAGAGAGTACAAATTCTTGAAACGCGTTATAAAATGATAAAATTATGAAATGATAAAATGATAAAATAATAAACAATTGTTGAAAAAAGTTTTTTACAAATGTTGAAAGCCTCACTTCTGTAAATATACATTTTTCTCTCGTTGGAACTGCACTGGTGCTGCACTACCCTCTACTCTCCCCCTCTCTCTCTCTCTTTCGCGCTCTCTCTCTATATATATAGACAGATAGATAGATAGATAGATTTGATACATCGACTTATATATAGATTGATAGATTTAAATATATACATATGTATTTAAACAAACTGAGATGAACGGAGAATCACAATCAAAATAAATATGTTTCATCGAGACTTAAAAACTGATTTTTATCCGGAGATTATAATTTTAGTATCCAATTACTTTGGATATGCAAAAATGTAATGGTCCAATCAGTTAGGGATATACGTTGACAGAGACGGCGACGGTGGCAGGGATATACGGGCGGTTGATACGATTCTAAAAAGCAAATGAGATAACATTCTAAACTCAAAAGAAAGAAAATTAACAAAAAAACAAACAAACTTAAAACAAACATAAATAATGTCTACAGTCATCGGTGGACGATAATATCTATGAGATATTAAGGAAATATAATTAGCATGTATGAAACAAGCTTAGCCAATAAAAGATGTGACGGTATGCAAGCGAATGTGACAGTCAGAAGGAACACAACTGTATTAGATAAATAGAAGTATACATTAATGTAAGTAAATATTTAATAATAAATGTCACATATATGAACGTTAATCATATATGTTCGAAACACATAAATGCTATATATTTATAATTATTTTCAACTGAAACCGTTAAAAGAATATTTCCGAGAACAGTTTTCTGTATTAATGCAATATAAATATATCGATGAATTTTGTTAAGTATTTCGTACGATAGTTATAAAAAATTCGCCATTTCTTCTATTATTTATGAAGTAATTTAATTTCATCTGAAATGTTCTACGCTATTCTTGTTCATGACTGATTTGGCAAATTCTTGAAAAAAGATTACTCAATTAACCAAAAAATAAATTGGTTCTTTTTAAATCTGTTATGACAATTATTGCATTACATGGATGTAATGATAATAGCTTTGGTCTAAGCGAGATAAATCAGATACAGCGCTATTTATTGATTTCGTGTTCGTTTTATTCAGACCTGCACTCTGCTGTAACAACTTGCGGTACTTGTATGAAATATGTCTTGACTGTTGATGTTTGTTCCTCGGGTATAATGTTGTGTTAATGGGCCGGTAGTCTCTAGTTAACAGATACTCCAGGGGAATATTATACCGAAGAATAGATACATTCACTTATGTTATTTCCTTTTTACGAGAAATTATATTTTTTCTTTTTATAATGTATAGACCAACAACAAATATATGTTTTGGGCATGTTTATTCCTTTCTACAGTTTGTTGTCCCGCTATCTAGCTTTTATGTGTAAGCACGTCTGTCACGTTTGCAGATCTAGCTTATGTCCCCTATTCTTATATTATCCCTACCGGTTCTTAAGTGAATCTTGTTCTAAAATTTCACGGGATCAAATTTCGGCCATTATCTGATATTGTCACCTGATTCTAGTCAAGATTCCTCCCCTAACCGGACTTCGTTTGAAACATCTTTTACTTATATCTTTCAGTTGTTTATGAAACTTCTAATACTTTTGAGTCACTTTTCCTAGATTCTAATTGTCCCATTGTCCGCGCGGCTATAATCGGATATTTTCATTTCATCCTAGTCAAAACTTTTAAACGAATTTTGTTTCATATATATTTTTGTCTTTTATTTGTTCAATTGCCCATACGGATAATATAGAAGTGACGAAACATGCTTTTTAACTATATAACATGTATTTATTAACAAATATATCTAGTTACAGGCAATGAAAACGAAAATAATTTGTTTTATTTTTAACCAAAAATGAATAGACCTGATTGCAGAAATCCCACCATAAATCAGAGGTAAGATTTAGATCTAGAAGAAATTTTTTATTTGCGAAATGGACCAAACAACGGAAATACATATCTCACTGATGAACTCCACATCATATGTAATATATAAGGCCTGTTTCCTCCACCACCCCAAGATCTTTCCAATTATTACTAACTTAATTCTTTTATACAGTATTACACCCCTCGGCTATATTATATTATACTTATTACATCCACATCCCATCTACCAACTTAAATACAACTTACACTTGCACCCTCGTAATACCAACCTATCACACATAACATAAATTATTAGATACCTCATCATATACGAAAGTATTTTTAAACATTTAAATATATTAAATATATTATGTTTCACTAGTGAAATACTAAGAAATATTTCTATCGAATACCCTTAAATAATAATAAAAAAATATAACCAGGATTTAAACCTTACCGCTTTATACGGACCCTTCGGTAGGTTCATAAACGTTGTTAGATATAAGCTAACAGAGCTAATTAAACACAAGTATCCCACGCGAACCAATACAGGCACTACACATGATGATAGCAAGCTTATATTGACCCATCTACTTATTTTGATACTCCTTAGGAAACTTTTTTTTTTACTGATAAATACCCCTCATTAATACTAATCGCCCATATAGCTAATACACTAGAATTATAACAATAGTTTTACACTCAATATAAACACTATCCCAAAATTATAAAAAGTCATATAAATATAACACTTAAACCCTTTAATAAGATTAATACAACCCCACCCAAAATCTAACCCACTCACCGACAAATAAACTGCAACGCACAGTACCACTCCTAAATATGAATGCATCATTGAAGCAGAGAAACATACGATATCCATTATCAATAATTAATTTATTTCAAATAATACTTAGTTAAGATTAAGACTAATATAAACATACAGTCCGCCTTTATTGACTCGGTACTTTTTCCAAAAGGGACGCTTGAGTTAACTCACCGGAGGACGGTGCTCTTTGAACTCTATTCTTCGATGTGTTTTTATTCTGTGAATCGCTGATGATTTGAATTGGGCTCTAACGAACTTTTTAAACAAAAATAAAAAGTCAGCCTATCTCAATGAAACCATGGTACGTCTCTGAAGTATGTAACGTATACTTTTTAAATAAATAAGTTCACCTCAGTCATTCTAATGAGCCATTTGCAGAGTAGGGAGTTAGGACATCATGTCGAAACCACTGTTCATCCCTCTCTACATATGTTCGTATGTCCAAAGCGATCTCAGACCTCTTTACGGCGATATAGCGTTCAGTATTCGTGAACGCAATCGTACCCATTTAGAGCGTATAACTGACCGTCAATAAAATAAAGACTGTTGAACTTTCATGACTGAAACTTACTGGGCAAGTCAGACATTGACTGATGTTCCTTTATACCAACTATGGTTAGATTGCAAACTGATTGTAAATTTTATTGTTGATTCCATCTATGGATTTTTCTGGATCACTTTTGACCAAACATCAATTCAAAAGGTTCTAGCTCCAAGCAGGCAGAGGAAAATCACCATCGTTCGTTTCACAACTTTGAAAATAAACAAAATAAGTTAACCACACGAAAACAAGGTGAAACATAAACAACTTAAATTTGTATTAAATAAAGTAACTGTTCTATTTCTTTCTTGTCTTCCCTTATCACCATTTAATGTGACCGTTGTACATTTATTAACCATAGGAAATAAAACGTGTGCAATTACGATCTGCAAAAGTAAACACAAAGTTTCATAAAAGAAGCCTTCAAAATATATAAACTAAATGAGAAATATATGATAACAAGCCGCGCGTGCGTGGTCCCCCTCTGTATGTGACTCGATGTGGCGAGTGTAAAATGCAATAAATTTGGGCAATTTGTGGAATTTTGACCCCCCTTTGACCCCCTGGGGGCGCGAACCAGAATTTTTCTGAGGTCAAGGATGCTCATTTTATATCCAGAACAATTGCATCTACATTTTGGCCAAGTTTCAGAAAAATTGAATGGATGGATCAAACGTTATGGGAGAAAAGGGTCATTTTTTTGCAATTTTAAGGGCTTTTGACCCCCTGAGGGCGCGAACCAGATTTTTTCCAAGGTCAGCGATATTTATTTTCTATTAGGAACAATTGCCTCCACATTTGACCAAGTTTCAGAGAAATTGAATTGATGGATGAAAAGTTATGGGGCAACAAATGTCATTTTTTGCCATTTCGAGGCCTTTTGACCCCCTGGGGGGCTAACCAGATTTTTTTCAAAAATCGGAGAATGTCACTTTCTTACCTGACCAAAGTTACAACTTCATGCAAAATTTCAGAGATATTCAATGGATGGTTGAGGAGAAAAATCCGGACGGACGGACGGACGGACGGACGGACGGACATGCCTCAAAACATAAGTCCCCCGATTTTATAAATGGATTTCATTGTTTTAACGTGTTTTCTGTTAGTCTTTCAAGTACATGATCTCTATCTCTCTCTCTCTCTCTCTCTCTCTTTCTCTATCTCTCTCTCTCTCTCTCTCACTCTCTCTCTCTCTCTCTCTCTCTCTCTCTATATATATATATATATATATACATTTTGTTGATCACTTTCACTGCTCGTGACAATTAACCGCCGACTCGCTATTTACAAAGTTAAATTCCTCTTTAATTATTAGCTAATTCCCTATGGCCGAGGGGTTAAAGCTCTTGACTATGAAATCAGTGGCGATTTGTGATCAAAGTTCGGGCCCACCGACCGTTGAGAATTAACTTCCTGCACTGAAGATTGCGTTAGCATGAAACATCGATGTCTGTAGGTAATAAATAATTAATATATATATATATATATATATATATATATATATATATATATATATATATATATATATATGAGAAAGGAAGGATGAGGGTAATCCGGCGTAATGGGAAATGAACAAGGAAAAACCAAAAGATGTTTTTGTTTTATGTATTCATCCACGTTTCGTCTTTATCTGTAAGACTACCTCAGGATGATAATTTTAAGAAATACATACATGAAAGCTATGATTTTGACGGCTGTATGAATACTACTCACTAGAGTGCCCTGATTGGAGACGACAAATAATTATAAATATTTGTTTATCTAAATACGTATACGTTTTATCATTCCGGAATCGTCAGTGTAGACATAATTATTTAATATAATCAATTTGATACGTACATAAAAGTAATCCATGGACACGTGTTTCTGGCTCACAGCCGTCATCAGCACAGAGATTGAACCCTCGATGTTGATGTCTATAGTCCAGCGTTCTACCACTGGGCCAAGACGCTCTGTGTAGAAATATGTACTATTTTTATCACCCAAGTATCAAATTAATGTATATATCAAAAACAAAAAAATACGGCCTTTGAAATGAGGACAACTAATAATGCAGTTTTTCTGCATCTTAATCACTTAGGAAGTGAAACAATTACAAATAATAGTAAGCTCAATAACAACGAGCTGAAAATCACTTTTAAAAATAATTACATAGAAATCATTACATACTTGGGTGATAAAAATCGTACATATTTTTACACAGAGCGTCTTGGCCCAGTGGTAGAACGTGTCAAATTAATATATATATATCATAAAACAAAAAAATACGGCCTTTGAAATGAGGACGACTAATAATGAAGTTTTTGTACATCTTAATCACTTAGGAAGTGAAACAATTAAAAATAATAGTAAGAAAATCACCTTTAAAATAATTACATAGAAATCATTATATATATATATATATATATATATATATATATATATATATATATATATATATATATATATATATATAAATTAATATGTTATTTGTGTGTTTTCTGTATATATATATATACACATAAGTAGAAATAGGCCTACTAATTGAAAAGAAGGTGTGACGAAGGACTGCTACAGAAATACGCGCAAATCGAACACAAATCAATATAAGGCATTTATCTTAATCAACTTTTACTTTTTACATCTATTTTCTAAGCAGCATGAACTATCGTCGATGTTGTAGGAAATGGCCGAAACCGCAATGTGTTCCTACGCGAGTAATCTTTTCTTCTTTTCGTCGAAGAAGAGAGGCGCCTTCGATCACGTCTAATCGAGCAAAACATTACCAGAATGTTTCACAGCGTAATTCTAAATGAGAATAAAAGTATGACTGGAGAGATCTGAGTTAAATTTGACCAGAACAACTGTCGTCTGGTTTCCAATATTTGCAGCCATAGAAGATAACGTGACTATTTTATAATAACCGAATGCCCAGTCACAGCTGGACGAACATAGTTTTTCTTAAGTATTAGCCGACGTATACGACCTGTATGGGTTAATACTACTAAAACATTTTTATAAGATACAACTAGATCCTTAAGTAGAAGTACTTTTAGAGTTTGAACTAGTGAATCTAACCTGTACGTTTTCTACCCATTAATTAGATACACCATTCGGTTATTTCATAGATTTGTAAATGCTGCCCGAAACTACGTGGTTCGTTCAGTTTTATTCTAATATAGTTCACTGTTGCGTTTCAGTGGTTTTCTCAGAGTTAAACGTTAAATGAGCTTTTATTACTCACAGATTACGAGAGAAAGAGACAGCTATATATATAGTCACCCATAGACATACTGTTTCACTGTATCACAGCTCCTCAGTGGGACTAGACCAACAAGTGCCTCAAGCCGGGAAAGAAACTTGACCGTCTACAGCTATAATCTAGCAGATGCTGAGAGAAAACGAAATCTTAATCACAAACATGCTGAAAGCTGCATCCGATCAAAAAAAGAGCACTGCGTTATAAGCTAGTGGCAGGTGACGATTTCACTTACCAGAGAGCTAAACACAAGAATGGAAGCATATGAGAGAAACAGTTATATATGGAAACTAGGTACTTGTGATTTCTGGAAAATCTTCAATAGTATGGTAACTAATGGGGAATCAATAATTCCTCCACTATTCAACCACAATGATGTCGCTTACACGGCAACTGATAAGGCTGAACTACTTGCCCAGCGTTTCGCTTTAAACTCTACTTTAGAATCCGTAAACACCTCCTTACCAAATTTCACATTGCGTACTGAAGCCACACTTGATTACCTGGTCATCACCCCATCTCATGTCCGTAACATATTAAACAACCTTGACACCTTAAGAACGTAGGCCTGATCTTATACCAGTAATAGTAATAGAGAAATGCTCTGCTGAACTGCCCCCTGTACTCCCCAAACCCTACAACAAATACCTTGCCGAATCTTGCTTCTCTGATAGCGCTGGAAAAATTGCCTTTGGTGTACCAGTCTTAAAGAACAATGGAGATAGAACTGACCTTCAGAATCATCGCCCCATCAGTCAACTCCCGCTTTTCGCAAAACTCTTTGAATCGCTGATCAATCTAGCGATAGTCCGGCACTTCGTTAATGCTGAACTTCTTTCTGACAATCAGTAAAGATCTGGGCAAGTACGGTCTACTGCGGATATCATAACGTCATCTCTGAACGCATATACCAAACACTAGATAAGACAGGTTAAACTAGGGCGGTGGCGCTGGATATATCCAAAGCCTTTGACAAGGACTGGCATGAAAGTCTTCTCATAAAAATAATTCATCTGGTACTACTGGACGAATATTTAATATAATTATATCCTTCCTAACCAAAAGAAAAGTTCAGGTTGTCCTCGATGACAATTCATCCAAATAACATCACATAAATACAGGTGTGCCCCATTGATCAATCCTTGGACCTTTATTGTTCCTTATTTATATAAACGACATCCTTGATGACATTGTGTCTGAGATGAGTATATTTGCTGACGACACCACGCCTTATTCTCGTCATGTGGACAAAACGGACGCGCACATATCCGACGCAATGGCTGAATTCTTTAGAAAATAACCTCCAGTCTGTAGTGGAATGGGGCCATAAATGGATCGTAACATTAAATGCTGTAAGAGCAAGCTTCTTTCCTTCAGCAACTACAAGAAACCTCCTCAACCACCGATTGCCATGGCAAATAATACCATACCATAGAGTCTAACGTTCAAACTCATCGGCCTAACATTCACAGGTAACATGAATTGGAACAAATACATAGAAGACATTGACAAGGCTGCTGCAAAAAAGGTTGGCTCCGTCTACCGTACTAGAAAAGTTCTCACACCTGACAGTATACTATATCTCTACAAAGCCACTATTCGCCCATGCATGGAGTATTGTTGTATCGTCTGGGCTGGTGCACCAACCACCAGTCTCTCCCTCTTAGACAAGGTCCAAAACAAGCGTCTCTAATCGTATAGGTCTCTCACTATCTACCAAGCTCCAGCCCCTTTTATTTTATTTACAGTTTTTTTTTTATTTGTGCTTCTTTTATTATTCCATCATTGATAAACATTTATGCATTGTGTTCTGTCTCTGGTTTTATAGTTCTCGTTAATTCAACTCACGCCAGCATGAAACGGATTGGAACTAAAATGCCTCATTTCTGGAGAAAATATTCGAAGGTTTGAAAATTGAAAAGAAATTGAACATATTTATGTAAATTAATAAAAATGAAAATAAAATGGAAAGAAAAATGTAAATCAAATAATTATTTTATCTGTTAAAACGAGAAGGCGTAACTTATAATCTGTATATTGAACCAGGTAAAGATGAAAACATTTCTCTTCTTAAAAAAAGCCAATTAATATCACATTTTCTCTAATTTTGACTATTTAAGTTTTGTATGTGTGTCTCTTGTTAAAAAGTTCTTTTTAGTTTGAGTATATAGTTCACGACCCCACAAAACATTATTGATCTAAAATGTGCTATTTATGGACCTTATAATATGTGGTGGTAGTGACAAAAACTTATTCTAAGTAGAAACTTAACGTGATTTACGGAACGGGACATAAAATACCTGGTATAGTATGAAGGAGTTGGTTTGTCCTACTTAGCGAGATGGGCGCGTAAATCTTTTTAGATCATCTATCGAGGAGACGGCTACCTCTTCCACATTTTTATCAAATCCCAACATGAAAAGTCAAAAACAAAATATAAGCGTAAACACAGTAACCCAACATCTAACGTTGATATTTACTACCAGCGCTTCCTTTTCCATATTTGTGGTCTGCGTTTTAACATTCCAGAAGTTTAAATCAACTTATAAGAGACTAAATACGACTTATTGTTTCTGTGTATCGCTGGCATTTGCCTGTCAGTTTGTATCTACGGCTTCAACACGATTCAAGGTAATTATAACATGACCTAAACACCCGACCTTAAAGATCGCCATGGGTATAAAATTTGTGCCTAGAAATGGAAAGGATCTCCATGCCGTAGGGACATTTTCGAATGAAATACTGAGTTGCCCTTTATGTATTTACGTGTTGCACGTGCTCACATCTCTTCTCATCTTTGCCCTTCATAGTTGACACACCGATGGTTGTCACTGTTATTGAGCGCTTATCTAAAAATATTGACAAGATCCGGTCTGTTTACCCTTCTGATAGTATTCATGTCTGTTGTGATTTTAATGATAACACTCTAGAATTGCTAGTCCAATCTAGACAGACTGATAATGTAAAAAGATTTTGTAAAAATTCTTCCCTTGCATGCGAGCTGAATGAGATTGTTAACAAATTCACTCGCGTACCTGAAGCAGATGAACATTTTGCAAGCCGTCTTGATCTAGTCCTGGCAACTTGCCCTGAACAGTAAACATCTACTCTTCAATCGCCACTGGGATCCCCCTGTCATTTAGTTGTCTCAATTAAGATAAAATCTAAGTTCAGAAACACTTTTAATTGTTCTTCCTATTGCAGAGTGTATCGATACTTAGGGGCTGATTGGGAGCGCTTCAGATGTTTCATCTCTCAAAGTCCTTTGAATTTTATTTTAAAAGTAAATGTGTTCTGTATCGCCTCCGATATATCTGATTGGTTAATCGCTGATATTAAGAGAGCTTTATAACCTTAAACAATAGAAAGAACACTAAAGAGTCAGTTCTTGTACACCCTTGAGAATGCCGCTGCTATTATCCACAGAAACCATTATTGCAAGTGCTGTCAACCGAACAAATGTCCTGCAATGCAAGCCCTCTCTAAAACGCCTCATACCCGCTGCAAATTGGTTATAGAAACTCTGAAAAGTGATAAATCTTCTAAATCTAAAATTGCTGAACAAAGATTTTGTGTCTCAACAATCATAAATGGATCAGAGGGGATCTTGTTAGCACCTAATGAAGCCAAACCCTCTGTAAAATATTTGCATCATTCCTTTCCATTGCGATCAAGCCAACATAGTGCTTTTAGAATTCATTCTTAGAACTGAAAGTACCCTAAGCAACATCCCTGTATTTATCGAGGATGTTTCTATACTTATCAAGAAACTTGATGCTAACATGCTAGTAATTGTAATTAAGAATCTACTGATAGAAGTTGATCATATTCTTTAAAAGTTGTTCACCCGTTACTTAAAAGAGAAATGTTTTCAATCTCCTTGAAAAACTTTGTCCAGCTGCCCAGTCTTTAGAATTAGTAGAGATGGGTAATTTATACAGACCGATTAGTCTCCTATGCCTTATGAGCAAATTGTTTAAATCTGTAATGAATCAAAAAGTCGTCAACCGCCCCAGCAAAATTAATCTTTATAACAAGCAATGTAGATTTCGTTTTGCAAGCTCAACCGTTGACGTGCTGACTGCATATAAGCATAGGATGTTAATATATCGAGGGGAACTTCGTTTCTATGTCAATAGCGTTGGACACATCAAAAGCCTTTCTGCCCCTGAGGAAATCCCTCGCTTTGATAAGTACACAGGACTGACTGTCACTCAAGGAATGAAATGGAAGACTTCATCAAATCCGCTGCTAAATTTGCTGGAAAAATTGTTTGGTTATTCTACCGCTACAGAAAGTACCTGCTTCCTAAAGTAATTCTCTATTAATATGAGTCAGATAGTTCCTAAGATGGAGTACCACAGCCACATATTGGGGGGGGGGGGGTCGGGGCTCTGAGCACCCTTTCCTGCCTTTACAGATTACAAAATAAACTTCGCAATCTAGTGGACGATGATTTTTTTTCATTCCTACAGTCTTCATTTGTCATAGAAGAGACGTTGCTAATCTTTATCAATATCGATGTTTTCATGATAAATAATTGGCTTAGCCTAAATCTCTAGCCCCCCCCGTAAAAAGCAAGAACTCGTCTTTTTAACACCACTGCGAATAAGTTTTCTTTATTCCTTTGTGTACATAAAACTACACGAAATTTCCACGAACATAAGTTTTTTTTCAAGAACATCCGATCTGTAGAACATATTACCAAGGGACCTTTTCCCTACAGACTACAACATGGTCGTATTTAATTTAATGTAATGTAAAACAAAAACTTGCCGCGAATTCCTCTTAAGTAATCAAATTTTGTCAATTTCATTCATCGTTTTCGATCCTCTCATTGTATATTTCATTATCCAAGTGAGAATCTCATTAAGAGTTATCCACAATTTTAGTCTTGATAAGCCGTGATCTATTAGTATAAAATGTACAAGCTTTATTTATTACTTTCGTTGTATATGTTAATTCTTAATTATTTGTGTAATTATTTTCTGTTGTTTTACAATTGAGTATTTGGACAGTTGTTTTTTATTTTACAATCTTTATTACCTCATCTGGGCTTAAATATCAATACAAATATTTATTAATGTGTCTGCATTTAGCTATCCATTCTTGCTTTTTGTTTAATAAATTAATTGAGATTTTTTAAGCTTATGATCTACAGGGTGATTCATAAGTCACTTAGCTATTTATTTTTGAAATTCTAAAGTTAAAAAATACGGTAACACAAAACAGAAAGTTTATTCAACAAATTCATTTATGGGAGTTTAAAATTACAGCAAATTACAAGGTTTTGTTTCAAACAAGGTTTGGATTTCTTCTACTTTTGCATCATTACGTTTCGGAGCACGTAGATAGATATATAGAAACAAATATATAAACGAACAAATTAAAAATAACAAATAGCAGTAATTAGAGAGTAAGATAACAATTATCAAAAGTTCATAGTATGTTTGTGCTTCATATGGTAATCATTTTAAATAGCTAAGTGAAGTGACTTATGAATCACCCTGTATATTGTTCCTAAGTATAATTTACAAGGTTTTCTATTCGTATTGCAATGAAGAGCGAATCTTAAGATTTCCCAATTTATATTATAAATTTTTGTTCCCATCTTTATTCATACATTATAGGACTACTTCGATACCTTTTATTCCCGACTGTAATCTTGTGATGATACTAACATTGCACTTGAAATTAATTTTTGTGGTCTCTTTATGTATACCTTTTGTCTACTGTTCATTTTAGTATTCACTACTGTTTTGTACATGACATTAGCTGTAAAGCATTTATTCATTAGTGGGCAATTATTTTTATTTCATAATTTCATAGGTTGTTATTAGTATTAACACTAATATTATTAGTGTTTATTTATTATTACATACGAGAATAACTAAGTTGAATGCTATTCCTATTGATAATTTTAGTTAGCCTTTTGCATTTAGGGGGATGTTTTTCTATTATCCTAAAGAATATTTGACCAATTTGTGCTTTTATCTCTCTGTCATAAAGCGCATTAAAAGAATATATTTCTATTTTTATTGCATCATCAGCATCATCAGCATCAGCATCAGCATCAGCATCAGCAGCAGCAGCAGCAGCAGAAGAAGAAGAAGCAACAGCAGCAACAGAAGAAGCAGCAGAAGAAGCAGCAGCAGCTCACTAGAACTTCTCACACAGGTAATCTGTGATTGCTTACTAATAAATGACCGGTAGTTTAGTCAACAAGTCTCCCCAGATTTCTAGTATTCTCTACCTCTTTCGATAACGATTTCAAATAATTTTGCGTTATCGCAACAGCAGCTTACCATTGATCTATCACTAGTAGCGACCATTTGTCTTCCCTGGGGGTTGTGTCGCAATAAGACTCCCCAAGGCTCCGGTACTCCCCGCAACCTCCCAGTGGAGGTCTAGTAAGTGCTCTCGCTCCTCGGTCTTTCCATCCTTCTTGACCCTTCACGACTATTTTGTGTGGTATCAGCCGAGGCTGATGCCATCAAGTTGTGATTTTTAGGTGGCAGTTCATGAGATATCTTTGAATTTTGATTTCCTTCGAGTTCACATAGTTTTCCCTCGAGGTTTTTGTTTTATTTCTATTGCATTTGGCTGGTTAGTTTTGATAGCTTATGTGGATTGATTTCTGCATTCAAGAATTTTCTTTAAAAATCAGCTATTTTTACTACTTCCATGTATTATCTCAGCCTTACCTTTGATTCCAATTTCTCTTAGTCTTTTTTCAAGTTTATTTTCTGTACTGTTACAAGTTTTATTTACCTCATCTCCAGGAGGTTAGATACAAGGTTAGGTGTGGGTTTTGATGAAAGTCTTTCTGTGGAACGGACCTGATTCGATCTCGGCACACACAGGTCTTCAGTCCGTGTTATTAACAACTTAGCCAGCGTGCCATTCCCATTAGGACTGTTACTAGTGCTCCTACGATTATTGGTATTATCATAACTTTCTTCCCGTTCCATATTCTTGTCAGTTCTCTGGCTGTTCCGTTGTTTTTCTTTCGTGTTTTCGTCTCCATTATCTTTACCCTATGGCTTGTTGAGACAGCAAAATCTACAATTTTATTTATAAAAATTCTTGTTAACTATTATGAAATCCAGTATCCTTGATTGAGTGAGTTTAATTTATATTCTTATTCTTATTCTTATTCTTATTCTTATTCTTATTCTTATTCTTATTCTTATTCTTATTCTTATTCTTATTCTTATTCTTATTCTTATTCTTATTCTACTTTTCTTCTTCTTATCATTCATTTTCTGTTGAGTCAATATATATATATACAGGTTATAATATATTAGAAATAAATTTCTAACAGCAAAGATAAAGCACAATATTTAATATTTAAATGTTAAATATCCAATAAAGCTAGTCAAAAATAAATAAATAAATAAAGTATTACATTCAAGGTTATATCCTTTATGACAACTTCGAAACTAAATAAACCCTACACATGTTCATGGAGGAGTCGGAGGCAATCACTAGTAATCCAGGTTGTTATAATCAACTCCTTCTTCATCAAAAAGACGTAAAGACGACAAATCTGCGGGAAATCCAGAAAAAATGTCAATGGCGACTAGAGATCGATAGAAACAAAAATAAAACACACAATAAAATCTAACAGCTGTCAAATCTGGTTATAACGGACATAATATCGTTCAAAGTATTGCACAAAATATAAGTTATAAAACAAGATGTCTCTGATATTGAAAACTAGATAAAAGCAATGTCAGCATTAAAATACTAGACTCTCGTTCCCATAATCATAGAAACTAAAGATCAAAATGAAGGTCGATAAATCAAATGATAAGATTGATCTTTTTACATTGCAGTTCAAGGGGCTAATTCACTGTTGCAACGTTTAAGTTGATAAACTTCATTATAAATTAAAAACAGATATTAAGATAACTAAATTTTACTACTAATATTAGTTATATTATCAATTGTTTTATTAAGACACTAAATAGAGTATTAATTAATGTTCACATGGTTAAAATAAATAAGTATATCAATGAGGTAGTACATAATGAAATACTGTGTATAAGAGATAACAGTAATTGAAGTGCTTAACATTTCTACTTAATCAGAGATGGTTCGATTAGTACTAAAGTTAACTATACATATACCGGGCTTTCATAAAGTTCTGTTATTTTACCTTCTGCTTATAATTAAACAATTATTTATATTCAAATACATGATTATGTGCTTTCCACCATGTTCGAAAGGTCATGCACACTTTACGGGCGTAGTCTTTCCTTACTCATAGTCATGTGGAATAAACGGGGAGCTTCAGCTAATCGATATTGCTAAAGCGAACTTTACAAGCGTTGTTCTAAACATCCGCTTACAAGCTGTAATAAAAAAAGATAGAAGTCAGGCTACTGTGCTTGCCAGAACTATTTCGGCCAGTAATTTATATTTCACTATTCCACACCAATATAGTAGAGTAAAAAGTCGAGCTTGGGTTTACTTTCGGCAGCCTCGCAACTCTCGTTTCCTTTATTTTGTCCTTTAGTTTTCACATTCCATGAGCTACTTTTCTGACAAATGGAGAAGAATTGCTGCTTTCTGGGTCGGAATCTATTCATAGAACGCTTATTGTGTGCTTTTTTTTTACTTTAAAGTATTATTTTTTAAAGCCTTTTACATAAAGTAGCTTCATTCCTTGTTTGGAGCGATTTCCATGAAAAGTCACTCTGCACCACAATGACAGTGTGTTCTGGCGCTTTTTCTGCTTAAATACCTGCCCTAAATGTCTGTTAATTTTTCTCAGCCAAGTCAGAACTTTCGTGTCAAATATATACCTATAGTCAACAGCAATTATTATGTATCCGATTTCAAACCTCACAGGCCGCATATTCTCGCCATTTAAAATCACGAGGCTAAGTATCCTCACAGATGCTGTATTTTATCGTATAAACATTGGGTACACAAGAGACATTCTGATCGAATATAATACATGCTCATTCAGTTCCCACACGCCTGAATACATCGTGAAGCTCATCCCATCTGAAATAATGATAATACGATTCCCATGTCACTTCAAGTCGTTAATAAGATGCATTCGACTACTTAGTAAGGGTCTTTTGAGGGGCCTCGGGCTCTTTCCACCTTCATTCTTGATAGCGTTGGATATTGCGACCAAAGAAATTATATTTTTACGCAAGCTTAGTCATTTTAATCGTGGATCATATTTAAAGTCGTTCATAGCAGTCGATATTTTTAAAGTATATATATATATATATATTTATATATATATATATATAGTAATCTATCGAAAGCTTTTTCTTGGTCTATGATTCATCAGTGTGGCTATAAGCAGCGAGTGTATTTGAAACATGAATTACCAATAACTTCCAATGTAAGCCGTAATAACTATATATATATATATATATATATATATATATATATATATATATATATATATATATATATATATATATATATATATACACTTTCAAAACAGTTACACGGAAAAAAGCTGATGCTCCCGCATTTTTACTTCAGGTGATAGGGTTGCCCCCCTGCCTATATTTCTTGACATTGGTCCCCTTTGGTATTTTGTGAATTTGCAGTGATAAGGGTAGGCTCATATAGGTTTTCAATCCGCAATATGCCAATTTAAATGGTATCCCAAAAATTCGAACAAATTAGAGGCCGTATATTTGTGTTATGGTAGTACCCCTGTCACTAGAAATACGAAAGATGGGAATGCTTCTGTATTTTTAGTGGGGCCCGTTTCTGTGGATAATGTTTTTTGTACATGACCTATATAAAAAATGTTTGCTTGCATTTTAATATTAATGTTAGATACACATATTTAGTTTTTTCATGTATAAATGACTAAAAGCTTTTATATAGATAAATATGTATTCTCTCATTATACATATATATATATATATATATATATATATATATATATATATATACATATGTATATATATATATATATACATATGTATATATATATAAGGTGGTAAAATAAACCATTTGTACCTTACAGTATGTATAAATGACTAAAAGCATTTATGTAAATGAATATGTACTCTCTCTCTCTTTCTCTATCTATCTATCTATCTATCTATCTATCTATCTATCTATCTATCTATCTCTTTCTCTCTCTCTCTCTCTCTCTCTATATATATATATATATATATATATATTCAAGGTTGTAGAATCAACCATTTTTACCTTACAGTATTTATATAATAGTGTTCAATAACAAAAGAGGGCCTCGTATGTTTTAAAATACAATTATTTGTATTTATAAATACTTATCTAGCTTCCCAAATACATGCATGTTTCGACCTACCAAGTGTATAAGTCTAAGCAGGTAATAGTAAATGTTATATCTAATTTTAAAGAATATGAAGATTCAAAAGTTTTTGAGAGAAAAAGTTACTCTATATTTACTAACTAATTGACGATGGCCCTTTGGTTAAGATCACCGACTACGAATCAGTGGCGATTTGTGTTCGGGGTTCGCGCCTACCGACCGTCGGGAATTAGTTCCTAGACTGAAGATTGCGTTAGCATGAAACATCGATGTCTCTAGGTATTTTAAATAATTAATATTTATTTATTAAAATATTATTATATATATATATATATATACATATATGATTTTAACAGATTAACACTAGATATATCAGACCATAAGTGTAATAAAATATATTTATCTCAACAATTTACTGAAGAATCACGATATAATGTGAATGTATTTTAAAAATCTGGAACAACTAAATGACTAGTGAATTATTACGGTAGGTAAATTTTTATTATCATTTATATATATATATATATATTAAAGTGAAATATTTTGAAAATCAAACAATCGTTCAATTTAAAATGAAAAATTCATTTATTTAATTTTTTTCGCGAATTTTCGTTGTAAAACAAATTTGTCAAGCGAGACTGTCTGATAGTGTTTTTTTCTTCTTTTCTTCTTCCTCATATTAGTGGTATTAACCCTGAGGGGTCGAAAATACGTCAAGTTCTTACGACGTTATGTTTAGTTCTGGCGATGTTATACGCTGATTGACGCTTTTTTTAAGTAAGGAAAAGAAATCAACATCTTTGAAGCACGGATTATAATGTATTAAAGTTAAATATTTTGAAAATCAAACAATCGTGCAATTTTAAATGAAAAATTCATTTATTGATCTATTTGATTCCAACTTCTCCCAGTCTTTTTTTCAATTTTTTGGGGATTGTTCCTAGTATTTCGTACGATTCTTCATGCTACACATCCCTTTCAATTTTCTGGAAAGTATAGTTTATTTGCTTCGTTTTTCCGTCTCCTTGCTCTACCATATGTGGTCTGCTGGAACGGCAAAATCTACGATTTGGCAATTTTTTCTTTCTTGTTGACTATTATGACATCCAGTCTCCTTGAGTTTATCTGTTTGCACCGCCATGCCCCATAAGGTTTTTTGATTTTCGTTTTCCATTACTGTCTCTGGTTTATGTTTGTACTATTTGTCCACATATTCGAAATGCAGTCGTTTGCATAGTTCCCAGTGTACTGGTTTCCCCTTGCAGTCGTGTCTGTTCTTGTGTTCTTTTGGGGCTAGTTTGCCGTATTCACTTATTATGTGATTTACTGTTTCGTCTCTTTGTCCACATAATCTGCATTTACTGTTTTCCTGGGTTTTATCTATTTTAGCTTTAATGTAGTTTGTCCTAATCGCATTGTTCTGTTCAGCAGTTCAGATGTTATTTTCTTAGCCATCCCCAGTTATTTTCGTTCGTCTCTTCTTTTGTTAGACTTATGAAGCGTCCACGTAGCTGTTTTTCTTCACACTTTTATTTTCTTGGCTTTTTGTTTTTGGTTTCGGTGCTTCCCAAGTTGTTCGTTGGGACGGTTTATCTTGCTGCGGTGATTAGCCATTCTGTATTCTTGGTTATGTATTTCTCCAGCTCCTTTTTGTGTCTTCCACACAGTCTTCTATACTTACCAGTCCTCTTCCTATTTCGTTTCTTTTCACGTAGAGTCTGTCCGTATCGTCTTTTGAGTGTAGTGCATGGTGATTAATTTTTTAGTCTTCTGGTTAAGGTGCCTAAGGATTTTTTTAGTCCAGCCTATGAATGGTTCGAAGTATCTTATTAGTGATACTTCCCCAGGTGTTTATTTCTTTTACTGGGTTTTGGGTATATAATTTCATTTCTATAAACAAATGGCTTGTTAAACTCTTACTGCTGACTGTTTTCCTCCTACCTATAACATGTGATTTGAAAAGACTAATGTCAATACGCACCCCTTTCTTTGCGTTAATCATCTCATGTTTTATATTTTCGCTCTTTACATTAAATGGTTTTATGCCCTATCTGGAGAGCATTCCATAAATATATTTGAATTTTCCGCCTCTTCACACGAATACACTTGCACACATAACAATAATAGATGCGTTATTATTTGAACTCGGCAAGTTTGATTCCATCAGCAACACGGGTTCTTAGGCTATAACGCATATCAAATAACCTTTGGACGTATGCGTGCGCGTGTGTGCAAGCATGACAAACAATGGAGATGGAGAGACATTTTATTGATGGGATTATCATTATTGTCATTATTATTTTCTATTTTTGTTTTAAGTAAAGAATACGGATGGTTTTGTTTTAATATTTGCTTGAGTAACCCTTCCATTGCAGAGCGTCGCTGACATTTCACCACATCTGGAACGATTGGGCTTTCCATGCTAAGAATTTGCTATTTTTTGTGACGACAAAGTTTACAGCATTTTGTTTTGCTCAAATACCAAAGGTCTTATCTTCCTTCAAATGGGAAGGAATCTTCTTCAGTCGATATTCTTTAGGAAAAGGTTAAGTAGTAAGCAGGTGAACGGACACTACAGCATAAAATCATGTGAGGTATATTTATATATAAATGTCAATGTTAGTTTGTTTGTTTGTTTGTTATAGAAATATATACGTAAGCAGTTAGAACATTCAAATGAGTTAAGATTTAATGTTTTCATGGAATTTTAAGACATAATTAAAATGTTCTACCGATTCTATCTGGCGTTACTAGGTTCAATTATCGGTTAGGTCAATGAAATATATTAAAATCTAAAGAAACGAAATTCATAAAAAAGTTTCTTTGTTTTATAAAACAAAAATAAATTAAGTATCTCAGTTAGTAATGTATTTAAAAAAAGATTTAAACATTTAAATACTAATTTTTATTGCTATTCTTAAGACTTCAAATAATTATATAAACACAAAATTATCCAGAATTCGATTAATCTATTTACTGTTTTATAGCTGCATTTTTTTAGCTTTAACTACTGACAGTGGCAGTAGGAGGAATTAATCTCAAAAGGCCGCTTATGCAAATATAAATTATGAGCACGAAGAGATGGTAGCAGTGGGAGTGATTAAATTAATTGTGGATGGGAATTCGAATGCGTTCATTTTTTTTTAGTAATATTTAACTTGCGCAAGATTTAATTCATTTCAAAATGAAACTTCGAAAATTTGTTGTTATATTATACTAAACTCGAACTAATGACAATAACACATCGACTGTTACTGTTGAAACTACACTCAAACAACTAGCTAGATTTATTTCAGATAGTTTACAACGCGTTCATATATATATATATATATATATATATATATATATATATATATAGAGAGAGAGAGAGAGATAGATAGATAGATAGATAGATAAGAGGAAAGATAATGAAGATAAATTTTATCTTTAAATTAATCTTGATAAGTAAATGTTCAATATACAAGATAGAGCAGTATTATAGGAAAATGAATGATGAAAATAACTGCTATAGTATTATATCCAATTTTTATCATAATTAATTTTCATATATATATATATATATATATATATAATTTCATGTATATACATGAAATAATATATATATTATTTCATGTATATACATAAAACGTTATAAGGAGATATAATATTTTATGTATCGATTTTCAGTATTTACTTCGAGACATTCACAAAAAAGGGTGAGTCACCCTATACAAAACATAACAAAAGGATATGTAGTAAAAATCATCTGAAACTTTGTATAGAAGAAGGCCTGTTATTAACTAATGGAAAAATAAACCTGTGGGAGGGAATAACAAAGAATTTGATTGGTTAGCTAGCTAGACTAAAAACCACGCCTATATATATATATATATATATATATATATATATATATATATATATATATATATATATATATATAAACACCCGCTAACACAAATTCCACGCACTTTAGCCTGGCGATTGATGCGGGGATGAAACGTGGATACATTCTTCTAAGCTTCTCGTTTAAGTAATTATCTCTATTGCTCAAAACATATTCTTACACCTAACATATGACCAATAACAATTGAATATGAATTAATTATTAGAGGTGAAAATTTTGAAAATACAAAAGTGGAATTTTTTTTTTGAAAAACATTATAGGTAAACAAATGTTTCAATGTAAGTCCAGAAACAGATCAAACACGATTCGAACTATGGGCAGAATGTTTAATCAAATTTACATGACCCAAACTGCTTAAACATCCAAACAAAGAAGTTGAACAATGTTCGATGTTATTTCGAAACCTTGAGTGCCCCAAGACATTGTATTTTATGGTCACAGATAGCCACGGACATTTAGGTCTGAATGATACTTGAAAATTACACACAGAGCAAAAAAAATATTTATACATCCATGCTTCAAACCATACTCGGCTTCCTGCATATGACTTCAAATGGTTCAAGGGAGATAGACGTTGGAAGTCGAAACTATTGATGGATGTATCAATTAAGAATGAAAGTAGCAGTATAAAGCATTAATCTCAACGGCCGCTTTTGTAAATATAAATAATGAGGTCGAATAGATGGTGGCAGTGGGGTTGATAGTGGCAGTAGGAGGAATTAATATCAAAAGGCCGCTTATGCAAATATAAATTATGAGCACGAAGAGATGGTAGCAGTGGGAGTGATTAAGTTAATTGTGGAGGGGAATTTGATGGCTGAAGAAGTTATTAAAACAGTCAAGGAGAAGAGGGCGCGCGTCATGCTTATTTGGGTAATAGAGGCAGTTGTTGAGGAAAGAGATTGACGGGGTTAGATATTAAAGTCGTATATATATATATATATATATATATATATATATATATTCAATGATATTACATAAGATAATGAGGCCATTATCACCGATTTTGCCCATAGGAACACATTTATTTTCCTTCTCCGCCAACCGATTATTTTTATGGATGAGATTTAATATTTATATGATATTTCCTCTATCTACATAATATTAATGTTATCTGCGAAAACCTTTAGAAAAATAAAATTCTGTTAATCTTCTGTCTCATGTATATATTAATAGACGTAGCCACTACATTCTCTATAAAAAGAGCGAAAGAATAAGAAAGTATCCCTTCAAGACCCTGTACACATGTATCCCATCCCTATCTCTATCTGCCTGTGTCTCTGAACCCTTCTAATCAATATGTCTACAAACCTCTTCAAGTGTATGTTGTCAAAGTTGGGAATCTTTATGTTCAACTCGGGAATCTATATGGAATTTGGTATTGGACCCTTTATTTAATACCTGGTGTTTTATAGTTTCTGTTCCATTAGAATGATAAAAAATATAAATAAATACACATACATGCGCATGTACACATATTCATTCATTCATTTCGCACAACTGCATCATCTTATTGTCAAAATGTTGGTACAGGAGGAAATACCAACTGACTTAAGGGATGGCCTAATTACAACAATCTTCAAGAAGAAAGATGAAAAAACTGACTGTGGAAATTATAGAAATATAACACTACTATCAATAGCTGGAAAAATCCTGGCCCATATCTTAACCAAGAGACTAACACCTCTTGCTGAGTCTGTCTTACCCGAGTCACAATGTTGTTTTCGACCGGCTCGTGGCACCAGTGACATGATATTCAGTCTGAGGCAGCTTCAGGAAAAATGCCGAGAGCAACACCAACCTCTATATATGGCTTTCATCGATTTAACAAAAGCCTTCGATAGTGTAAGCCGTGAGCTTCTCTGGAAAATTCTATCAAGAGCTGGTTGTCCAGAGAAGTTCATCAGGATGATGAAACTTCTTCACGACGATATATCTGCAACGGTAATCGCAAATGGCTGCTCTACGGATCCATTCAAAGTAAAATCTGGGGTCAAACAGGGATGTGTAGCTGCACTAACTTTTCTCAATCTTTATTGCAGATATACTGCACCTGTTGGATGGTCAACTTCCACCTGGTATATGCATAAACTACAGAATGGATGGTGGAGTTTACAACATAAGACGTCTGAAGGCCAGAACTAAAACAAATGTTGATTCTCTTATTGAATTTTAATATGCAGATGATAATGCAGTTTGTGCTCTGACTGAAGAGGACCTACAAACCACGATTAATACCTTTGCCAATGCGTACTCAAAATTAGGATTGAACATCAACATTAAAAAAACTGAGGTGTTATTCCAGCCCTAACCCCAAGATAACTGCAGAAACCCTCCTAATATCCAGCTGGGCGGAGAATCGCTGCAAAACGTAGATCGCTTTGCATATTTGGGCAGCCACCTTGCCTCTAATGCCACCATTGACGATGAAATCCAGTATCGCATTAGGTGTGCAAGTGCTAATAATGGTCGTTGTCAACTAAATATTGTATGAATAAATAAAACGAATATGTATCGTTTTATTTATTGGAAATTGTAACAATTTAAATCTTTTTAAAACAATGATTATTCTTTTTCTTCTTACCGTAAAAATAATTATCAGCTAAATATTTTCTGTATATGAATAAAACGAAGGTTTTAACAGTTATATTTAATTTATTTATTATAACAATTTTAATCGTTTTAAAACAAATAATCGCCCATATTACTGTAAACACAAATTATCAGCTAAATACTCTTTAAATAAAACAAATCTTAATAAAAAATGCTTTATTTGCATTATATTTTCGGCGGTTGATGATAACGGATGTACGAACATGAAATAACCTTAACGTATTATTATATAGATAACAAATAGATATTAACATTGTTTTCCTATAGCAAATAAACACACTTTATGTGTGCGTCGCAGTTTTCCCGACTAGATTTGAAATATAATCTAATTTGTAAACAATCAATGGCCACCTAACATCTTTTATTTATTTATATACTATAACTTACTATTCACAAAATACTGTAAAATTTTATTACTTCGGATTTTTAAAAGAATTGTACGTGATATAGATAAATATATTATTTTGGTATTACGTTCAATTCCCAATAATCACTGTTTTATTATATGTTTTATCATTATAATATTTATTTGAATTAACAGAAGTTGAATATTTTTTGATTTTTAGTGCGAATTGTAGAATTATGGTTAACGGGCAGAAACACGTACACTGGAACTTTATAACATAGATTGTTTTCACAATATTATTCTATCGTATTGTTGCCATACATCTGCTACCGGAATAGCCGTTTCATAATACTAAGATACACCTACATCTTTCAAAGCAATAAATCAAATACTGCTATAAAAATACTTTTGTTACTAACGTGTCACCGTTCATCAAGGTCAAAAAGCCACTCGAGAACAAGGGTTAATGGTTTGTGTCAGGTGGATGGCGAGTTAAACACTTTAAGGATCGCAGACCATGGTTGGATCTGGTCTGAATTTGATTACTTAATAGGATGGCTCAACACGAATTTATTAACATTGGACTTAAAAACAACCATGCTATACTCAACTGAGAAGCAGCCCCGTGGTATTTCGTTCCACATACGGATAGTTCTTGGAACAAAACTCTGCTCATGGAAGTACCGTTTGGTTTTAGGTACACAGAAAGAACGAATGAAAAAATATTCACATTGGTGACGTGTTTTTGCTGCGAATGTTTTACTAGAAAGAACCATATATTGGAGCTAAGTCGAGCCCCGAGCATGAAAATAACTATAGAGCAGAGAAAGACTAGCAACCTTTCTTCTGTGGAGAGATGAGGACACCCCCCATTAGATTCCGAAGTCTTATTTTGTACTTTTTCAAGGCAGTAATGAGTGCTCTGAGCGGCACCTCTCTAGATGTTTCAACAGTGCTCCGTCTTAGGTCCTATCTGGCTCTTCTATAAGTAGATAATTGAATCAGTAGTGAGATACTTTCTCGTACGGGAGAATAATCCAACCGTCTTTCCAGAGACCTTAGTAACAAATTTGATCTAAGTCTTCCACTTCACATCCAGGGTGAACATCAGACCTAGAAGCTTATCAGAACAGGTGGACTCCCCAAGGGGAGCTCCATCCATTTCAACTGGGGCAAAGTATGGATCTGGGCGTTAATGGTGAAAGGAGAGAAGCTTGGTTTTAGATATATTAAAAGTAATCAGTCACTTTTTCCTCATTGCACAACGGCGGAAGAGAGAGAACCAGAAAGATCTTTATCATTAATGTTATTTGAAATGCTCTCATAGATAGTTATTTCCTCTGCATAGATATCAACTAATGATCTTAGAATGTGATTTGGTAGATGACTATCAGGAAGAAGGTTGAACCCAGAATAGATCATTGAAGCACGTCAGTGTTGATACAATGTGCTTCTGACTTCTGATCATCGAAAACTACTTTTATAAACCTATGAGAGGGAAAGTATTTGATAGTTCCATAACTCGCAAGCTCGTGAAGCAGACCTTTGTGCCAAACCCTATCAAAGGCGTTTAATATATCAGGTGCTATTACTCTAGAAATTAAGCCCCCGTCAATAAATTCGCTGACCATATGTCATATTACAGTCAGCACGTCAGCTGCGTCTTGCATGGCGAAATCTATATTGCTTGTTACTGAGTAGATTGTTTTTACTAGGGTGGCTGACAACTTCTTGATATATTACAGATTAAAACAACTTACCCATGACGCATAGAAGACAGAGAAGACAGATTAGTCTGTACTGAGATGCAGAAGACCGCCCTTCAGTATTTTTAAATACTGGGCAAACATATGAGGTTTTTCAAGGTGATGGGCAGCTTTTATCCTTTAAGCAACGATTGAATAGCCTTGTAAGAATGAAAGGCTTGTTCAAGTTTCAGCTTCTTAATCACTATAATTGGGATGTAGTCAGGACCAGTTGCGTAGCTGGCATCAAGGTTTTTGATAAGTTTGGTAACACCCAAGACATATATGAATGTTGCTCAAAGTGTTTACAGTATAAGGGGAAATACAGGTAGTAAACCAACCTGACCGCAAAGAGTGGAATTTAGTACAATTGTTTTTCAAAAATCTTGGCTTTATCAGATGCTGAAGAGATCACTTCTGGTTCATTAATGACGGTTGGAATAGAGGTCTTACATATGTTCAGGACCCTATTTATTATTCGCCAAAACTTGTGGGAACGTAGCATCTGCTCGGCCACTCTAGATTTAGCGTATTATGCATAGGACTCTTTCTCGTTTTCTATAACCCTTTTGAAGTGGTTGCTGGTAATCCTAAAGACAGGTTTCGTTTTAGAACATCTATTGTAATGAAAATAATTGTAATGGGAATGTTGGCAGCACATTCAGAGATGTACCACGGCTGGTTTATTGGTTTCTGTTGGAATTCTTTGGCGGGTATGAAGATTTCAATACCAGCAACTAACCAATCAGTTATATCGGATACGATACATGACACATTCTTTTTGAAAATGGAATGTAGACGAATTTTGATCTTAATTGAGACAACTGAGTAATCGAAAGCTACCAGCGGAGACAGAACAACAGATTAGCACAGTACAGGACAAATCGCCAGGAAAAGATCAAGGAGGCTTGCGAAATGTCATTCAGCATCAGACACGCGAGTAGGTTTGTCAACAATCTGTGTAAGATCATAGGTAAGGGAAAATTATGACAAAACCTTCATTTATCGTCGGTATTGTTTGAGTGGACTAGCCATTCAACATTGTGACCATCAACGTCACCACAAACATGGATGCTGACAGAACAGTGAACAAACAGTATATAGTCAATTTTCTCAGAAATACTCTCAAAGATAGTGACTCCGTCATTGTGGGGACGATAGAGGGCAAGGATATATGCTGTGCTGTGAGCAAGTGCTACTTAGAAACACATATAGGACAATATGAGGTCTTTCTTGACGATGTCCTTACCACATGAACAGCCGTCCGTAATGTAGGCACACATTCCTTATCCGTGGCGATCTTGAAGGTTGGGGTTTATTACAGTGTTAGAGTAACCTGTAATCATGAAATCATAAGTTCGGTTTTGTCTCCCGTAAGTGGATTTCAACCTCTGGAAGTCTGGAACGTAGATCCATAATGTTGGAAAAAGAGACCTAGTAGCAAGGATCCATGTTAGAAGTTTGGGAACTTGTATTTTGTTTTGAGATTTTTCATGTTGGGATTAGAAAAACATTGTTGAAGAGATCAGTAGACGGATTGAGAGACGAAACACAATGAGTAAGACGATTATCTTTGTTAACCATTGAAAGAAGCAAAACCTTAGTAGTTCCCACTAATATGGCATCGAGAGGACCCACCGGAAACTACTGCATGGTACAGACTCCATTCATCAAATGGTAATGCAGGCCTGGTATTTTTCACCTGCTTATAGGACAGCCTCCTTGGGAGTTACTCCAAGGTTCAGGTCCTTAGATTATCAGCCCAGATATAACATCTATTTCCAGCACATTTATAAGTGACATAACATCAAAGACGGATGAAAAGGAATTTACTCGAGTCATCTCCACATACAGTTGAGACTAACCAAATTACCTACCTAAGAGATTTTCTTCCCCCTCTGTCAGAAACATCATACTCGGAAGGTGGGGAATAAGGGACATACCTCAGTTGTAAATATGCCTTTTTACATTCCCTTCCATAACGATATGAAGGAAAACATTATGTGTAAATCGCCTGAAGACTTAAGGAAAAGCCAGCTGCCCCAAAAGGGTTACTCTGGATATATATATATATATATATATATATATATATATATATATATATATATATATATATATATATATAACGTAAAATATAATAACACGAAATTACATGATTGTCGATGCAATAATTTATTTCAACCTTGCGGTTTTATTCAAGCATCCAACTTAACAATTACATTTTTGATACTGATAGAAAATTGAAATTATCCTCGGCACTTCAAACACAATCAGAGGGAGTGGTGGTAGCAGCCGGTTTGAACACCCAACATAGAGCGAGTAGGAATTAACATCTTATATTTAACTAAATTAATCTAAGGGGATCTTATGGTTTTTTTTGTTTATTTTTATTAAATAATAACGTCTGGGTTAAGCGCACATATTCTTTCTACATATCCGACCTGGTGACATACGCCTCCATACATACGCACACATATACCTATTCTTAACATCACATATATATATATATATATATATATATATATATATATATATATATATATATATATATATATATATATATATTAGAGGAATAGCCGTTCTAGGACGGGTAAAATTAATTCTTCAAAGATACTAAAACTCATGTCTAGAATCCTTATTCCAATTTTGATCAAAATCTATTGCATGATTTTGATTCTAAAAAAATTCTAAAATTTAAGGCTTAAGCTTAAGGAGTTTTAATAAGAAATTGAAAATAAGAGAATTTAGCTTAATTGCTTTCAAATGAATATGAATAAAATTTAATGAAAATTTGAAAAACTGAATTTTCAAATGCGGGGTTGCCCATATTATGCCCTCTAAAACTCTTAAAAATACTAAAAAGAAACTGAAATTTGTAAAATATATTTTAATTGGCGTCTAATAGTTTTTGTCCAAATTTCAGACAAATTGAAGGTATCTGAATTTTCACGAAAGGCCTTCCACTACTTTTTTGCCACCTTGGCATAAGACTAAATTGAACAAAATATAACCTATATTTACGCCTAGGAGCAGTGTTCACAAATTCATAATAGTCGGTAGATTAGTTTAGGAGTTTATACTGTACAACGAAATATATATATATATATATATATATATATATATATATATATATATATATATACACATATCTAAATTTATCTATATGCACTCTCTAAATCTTAAAGTTTACCAAAAAATAGTGTTCCCTATGTTACTCACCGTTTTGCTTAGAATATATATTCCAACATTGAAAATTGACCGCTAATTGGTCTCTGAGATTATCCTGTACCCCTAATACACACACAAACACATACACACACACTATAAAAGATGATGTGAAAAAATATATATGTTTATATATATATTTAATTTATTTCTTATTTGTTGACGTATAGGAATACAAACGTTTATACATTTTCCACATTAATATTTATACATACAATTATATATATCAGAGTAATTTATAGAAAACACTATAATACAGATAACAAGAAACAGGTGGACACAACAAGCAATATATCATAATTAGTCACAGCTGTCTCGGATTGAGAACTTTAAGTAAGTTAACAACAATCCGTTATCTATAGCGTAATACAACACTCTTGTTCTCACCTATTGAGTTCCCTTTACGACTTGTTAATATGTCAGCTGAATTTGCCATTTAGACGTTAATTTACTCTCCCATATCTACGGCAATGCGTGGTGGACACATCGGTAGGCGCTCCGACTACACTACTGAGTGTGGGGTGTTAATCAACAATAATATCCAAACTTTCAATATTTTTATTTATGCCATACGAATAAGATATTTAATTAGTTAGATAATTTTAAAGATATTTATTTAATTTTCACCAGAAAGGTGAACACAACTCAAATCAATTGCTTCAAATTAAAATATAAAATGGAACGTATAGTAAAAAAAAATTTAAGATTAAAAAAAAATTAAATGTAGGGTAAATTTGCAGATTAACCCCCTGCATTAATATCTCACCACTCCGAAAAAAATGACATTCTGCTTTTTTAGGGGATTATGTGTTAACACCATGGAAATGGAAAGAAAGAAAAACAAATATTTTAGAATTTAGCCATTGTATTGTTTTAGGGAACTTAAAGGTTTTACCACTAACCCTAAGTCCGAGTGTCAGGGTCATAAAACCACACGTAAAGTAGCGCCCCCCTCCAAAGAAAATGCAGCGGATTTAACTCCCATAACAAAAAAGAATTTAGTTAACTGCCCTAAAACTGGCTCGGAAATTTTACCCGCTTTAAATTATAAAATAATTGTTTTTTTTCTTCTTTCCAAATAAATAAGGTAAAAACTGTAAAAAGAGGGCGAAATAAAGGGGGAAGAGTCAGAGAGAGTGAGCGAGACCCCCCTCTACTTTCTCTTCCCGCTTCTGCTTCGCTTGTAGCAAGCCAAGACAACCAACCTCTCCCTACCACCCCCTTTCTCTTCTCGCTTCTGTCTTGCCTGTAGAAAACCACGACCTTCGATAAGGTCGCCAGCGAGCGCATGGAGTTAAAACTTAAGGTGTTTAGTTATTTTTCCGATTTATTTATAAAATAACATTAATTAATTACTGTTAACATAGACGAAACTATTGCATATAGATAGCCAATGCAATTTCAAAATAATAATACTAAACATTAATTAATGATGAATGGTTTTAAAAATAGTTATGCTAATTAGGCAGACAAAAGGTTCTCTCTTAATCTTTTATTTTCACTATATATACAGAATATCAAGACTTTACATTGTATAATTGATTTAAATAATAGAAACCCGTTTTGATTATAATATAGGAGTGATGAATGACATTTCTTTTCGCATTATTCATTTAGATCCTTTAAAAAAACTATTACTTAATATAATTACAAATATAACTTATTTTAATTTTTTTTTTGGGGGGGGGGCAGCTGAAAGTTCTAGTGGGCGCACACCCTAAATGGAAAAGTTTACAAAAATAAATAATGTCCCCATGTTACTCAACGAGTTTCCGAGAATATATATTTAAAAGAATTCTAATGATCGGTTCATTAGTTTAGTATTTTATACTGTGCAACGAAATATATTATCAAATTTTATATATATGTAACACCTAAATGTTAAGATCTACAAAAAAATAATCCGTCCATGTAACTCACCGTATTGCCTAGAATATATATTCTATTCAAATATTGATAAGGATCTGTTCATGAGTTTAGGAGATTATCATGTACATAAAATTATATATATATAGATATATATAGTACATGTATTTTTTTCTAGATGTCGATCCGATGAAACTCCAGTGTTTAAAAAAATAATAGAAAAAATACAATGTATATATATATATATATATATATATGTATACATTGTATTATTTTTATTAGTTTTATAATTGCATTGCATTGAACAATCGAAGTTGAAATAGATTTGTCATTCGTACATATTTATCTCTCTTCTTTCATTTATCTTTATAATTGCTCTATCTCGTATATTGAGCTTAAACCATTTCACTATAGGTTCTATCTACTAAAAGTATACTTTTAGTTTCATATATATATATATATATATATATATATATATATATATATATATATATATATATATATATAATTATTTAATAATAAATATTTAATTATTATCTGCATGCGAATACGTTTCACCCATGCGGGATCATCAGTGTAGAGATAACCATTCAAGCCGGTCGCACAGTTCGAATCCCGGAACGAGAGCCGTTTGTTTATGACTCCAACTGATTAGCCGATGAGGCCAGCATGAATAGTCATAGGAAATAATGTGAAATAAACTTATTTACGTCAGCAAGCGGACATTTTTATAAGCAGAAGTCATAAGGTGTTCTACATAAAGGAACGTTGCACGATAGCCAATATTGATGGTTGTCTTATCTCGCATGAAAGGGTCTAGTCAAACGGGGTCTACAAATAATAATTTAATAATAAATATTTTATTATCTAAATACGTATATGCTTCATCCTTGCGGAATTATCAGTGTATAGATAACCGTTCAAGCCGGTCGCACGATTCGAACCCCGCAACGAGAGTTGCTTATTTATAACTCCAAATCCGACGCTTTAAATCCAGCATGAATAGTTAGACGAAAGTCATGCGAAATAAACTTACTTGTGTCAGTAAGCGGCCATTTTTATAAGCAGCAGTTAAAAAATGTTGCATTATGGTCAAGGTTGACGGCTGTCTTATCTCGCATTAAAGTTAATGCTTTAGGGATCTCTCTCTCTCTCTCTCTCGGTGTGTCAATATATATATATATATATATATATATATATATATATATATTGACACACCGGTTCCCGTTAGATCACCGAAGTTAAGCGGCGTCGAGCCTGGCCAGTACTAAATGGGTGACCATTTGGGAATACCAGGTGCTGCATGTACTCTCTGCTTATCTCGGCATTGTTTCCAGTCGTCTTGTATTACTACTTGCCATTGGAATCAAGCAATGCCGACTCAGAAGAGCGGTTGTTGAGGATTGCGCAACCCTTGCAATTACAAATTCACGCGCGGGCAGTCCCTGGTGGGGCACTCATACGTCGAAATCGACGGGAGAGTCTATCACCATCATATATATATATATATATATATATATATATATATATATATATATATATATATATATATATATATAAAAACATATAAGCAAACATTGTTAAAACAATATAATTACTCAGTTTGATTATACCCATTTTTAATCTTTCGATTTTCCTAATAATTTGTTTAGTTTCAAAATCAAAAATCAATATCATCTCGAGTACTTTTAATTCTTCGTCAAATAATTTTCAGGTGACACAATAATGAACAAAAAACTAGCGAAAATAGAAGAGAATTTAAAAAACAACCAAGAACACCGTATGAGATAAAACAGATTTCAATAAGGAATCATGCTTCAACCGCAGCACATTTAAGAAGTGCAAGAGATTAATCTTCATGTTAATAAAAATATATATATGAAAAACTGTTTAACCAGAATTTACATGGCTAAAGTTACGGAGTCTCTTGAAATTATTAGAACAAACTCCTTATAATTAGCTTTACTTCTGTTAATATTTCAATATGGTTTTAAATAACATTGACTAAAAGATGTAAAACAACACTTTATCGTTTAACGGGATTAAATTATCACAACCAGATAACCATTACTCGCCTACGGCAATCCATATATGAAGATAATAATTTATATCATATTAAATATTAAATATTCGTAGGTGTATTAGTGTGAAAATAGTTAGATAGATAGGTACAGGGAAATAAGCATCCACACACATCACTCATTTTAGCATATGTATTCGTTCCGCCATGTTACTGCATAATTCTTCCGCCATCGTTTTATATACTTTTTTTATATTACGAAAGTTCTTCCCAATATGTTTCTAAGTTCTCCATTTCATTTTGTTTAATATATTTTACCTGCTGTTATTTTATGTGCTGCTTATGAGACGGTTGGGCACAAGATAATGTAAGTCTTATCAGCGCGGGCGTATTTGCCAATCGAATTACTAGAAATTTCCTACAAATGCAAAGATGCATATGCTTTTATAACTGTAATTATCGAACGTTTTTTTGTTTGTTTCTATATATGAATACATAAGCTGATATCAAAATGGCTGCCACATTGTAAGTTCGTTGGAAGCAATGTGATGTAATCGAATTTCGAGTTGCTGAAGGAGAAACACATGTAAAAATTTACAATATACTGAAAAGATATTAACCATGATGAATCTTTATAACACATAAATGAGTGGAGATGAGAGCACAGTTTATGTAGTCGAACGCCAAATTCTTTCAAGTTTGCAGAAAAAAAGAAACTTATTAATCATGATAGGTGCATTAGTCATTATCACATCTGCTTCTCAGTGTCTTTTTCATAAGATCAAAGAGAAATAAGTCTAAAGATGTTAACCCAGGTGATTAGGGTCGTTGTAACAAAGTTTCCCCCCAGAACGCGGTGATTGCTTGGTTGTTGGTATTTGAGCTCGGAATTAGCCACGGCAGAGATCACGATATTATTGAGTCACTTAGATATTCGAATAGTTGTGCTTAGAGAAAACAACGCAACCCACTCACCAAATAATGACGCACCTGCAGCGTTTGGAGATAAAACATTGTTACAGCCACTTTGCTCTTTGGCAGAGAATCTTCAAACGTCGACCACTTTCGTTAAATCAAAGAGGTACGCAGATCAAACATGGCAGTGATGAAGCAGTGAACGCCACCTTAATAAATCGAGGAGTCAGCTGTTTTTTTACGAAGTTTTGCTACATGTTCTCATTCTTTCATTGAACTTATCCAAAACAGTAACTATGTTAAGAAATAAGGATGTGTATTTATTATGTATAAATATTTAATGTGTTATAATTATTAGACACCCAGGCACGGATCAGGGGATTGTCGCGAGATTTTAGTCATTATTTACCAAAAAGGAGTTTATTCCAACGACAAGTTTGTCAGTGTATCTCTTTTATCTACTCTCAAGCTTGGCCTTTTGGCAAAGATCAAAGTGTAGTATCTGTTCCGATGGATACTGCACCCCATACTGGTGTTGTCTTGGCCTTCGGGTCTTGATTTACGCCGGTCTATGGGTCTGTCCTGTGCAGTTCTGGGAGGTCCCCCTTCCCAGGCTTTACCTCCCCTCTTTGGGGAGGAGTAAGTTTATTGCTTACTGCCTGAAGCGCCCCTACCGGGGAATGCCGACGGGGCTGCCCAGGCAATTTTTAAACCCCAATTTCCCCGACCTTGGGTCACATCTTACTTGTGGGAGTAAGATAAAAACTGGCATTGTGCCTAACTCTTGGAGAGGAGTAAATCAATACTCTTAATCGTCTTTACAGATTTGCATGACTGAGATAAGTGGCATAAACATGCCAACCAATCATACTCAGTTTCTATCCTATTCTCTTGAATTGGTTAGAGGAGCGTCAAAAAGAGCGTCTTTTCCGTTCATTTATTAAAAAATAGGAGCTGCTTCTACTTCGTCACTTTTTGTATAAAAAAGCACCCTTCATGCTTACGCAATCTTAGGTGCAGGAAGCTAATTCCCGACGGTCGGCGGGTGTGAACTCCGTTACAAATCGCCACTGATTAGCAGACTTATCCGTTGGCCACCACAAATTAGCTTGGAAGTTAGGATGAATTTAACTTTGTAGATGCCAAGTCGGCGGGTATTTACAGCAAGCATCGAAGAGTGATAAACAACAACAACAACAAACCGTGTTGGACCTCGCAATGAAGCTAGTAGTACTGCTTGTTATTTAATTCGCTCAGAGTAGCCAGCCTTAGTAAAGAGGGCTATATGATAATATTTTATAAATAAATATTAATTATTTATTACCTGCAGACATCGATGTTTCATGCTTACGCAATCTTCAGTGTAGGAAGCTAATTCCCGACGGTCGGCGGGCGCAAACTCAGTTGCATTATAGTCAAGGTTAACGGATTCTTATCTCGCATTAAAAGGCTCATATATATATATATATATATATATATATATATATATATATATATATATATATATATATATATATATATATATATATATCACAAAACGCTACCTGTTTTAGGGGCGCTCACCCTTTACCCCCGCTCCATTAAGGCGTGTGGCTATATTTTGATTTACTTAGCGAATAATAATATGTATTAGTTTTTGACTTAGCATCGTATTATTGATCTGTATTTACCGTCAAGTAAATTATAACCCTGAATATTTTATTATTAAATATAGAATGCGAGAAGACGATTGTAGGAGCTGATGCGCCTGTGACAGACAAGTAGAAGACAGTATTCGTATTAGGAAGGTTAAAGGAAAATGAAGCGCGCATGCCTGAAACCCCTAAAAGGGTTCCTTTCCTCGTACTAGCAACACTATAATCCCCCTTGAACACACTTGCCCTGAAACGAATACTCCAACTGTAGTTGTGTGTTATTTTCCAGTTTAGATGTATCTGTTTTACGGCATATAAACTATTTAGGGATTATCTCATGTCGAGATAAAATACATATTTTTTACGTTTGTTTTTATTTTACGACATATCAACTTCGTTTGGTTTATTTACGGTAAAAGTTGTTATGCTTCATGTTCTTTATATTTTTAAATGGTTATTCATGTTTTAAATTTATGTATAATTAGTTTCGTGTATTATTTTAAGGATATTGATTCATATTTATACTAGTCGAAGTACCTGTCAAAACAGGGTTTTTTCAAACGTTTCTCTTCTGCGCGTCAGTTCAAATGAAACAAGTTTTTATTTTGTTGATTTTAAATCGCAATAAAATATTAAAAAAATAACTAGTGCATTATTCCGGTTTATGATGATGATCAATATTGCCTAAGAAATAACTGGAACGTTACATAACAAAACAATTGTCTAGTGGAAGATTCAAACGCTGAAAGATGTAATACAATATTTGAACTTAAAGCGAACATTTTATTCAAACAGCCACCGTTCAAACGAAACTATTTTGGTTTGACCTACTTAAACTGTTTATGAGTTCTGCGTAGGGATACAAAGTCCGAGTGTCTAAAATAAATGAAGAATGTCCATTTTGTACGATGATTTGACTTAAAAATTCGGCTTATTTTTATGTTTATTTATTGTTTTCTTACTCACAGTGAAAAGGCACACCCATAAGTATGTTGTCCGGTCGGCTAATAATTGAAAATATAAAACTGAAAAAGGAATGCTAAACATGTGGAAACATTTGTTACCAATGTTAGTTTTACGTACACTTACTTTTTAATAATTAGTTTTTAAAAAGGTTCAAGAACTTCTGACATCGATAAAAACTTTGGATCGAAGGTGCTGATTCCAAATCTGCGGTTAGTTTGGCGTTAAGATCAACAGACGCAAGGACACACATAGACAAACAGACAACTTTGCTTCATATAGATACTTTGCTCAAATTCGTAGTCTTCATTTTTTCAGTTGTTTAACTATGTTATATAGTCCACACTTCCCAGGAAATATATTAAAGTACTTATCTATTTTATTATTTTCAAACAATTATTCATATTAGTTTTGTTGTAATATACATCTCTTGTGTGCTCTAGACCAATGCATTCATTACTTATGTTGTTTCACAGCACAATGCCGAATAAAGTCATTTTTGTATAAAACCTTTATGTTTTCAAATCTTTAAAAAGTTTAAATAGATATTAATCGTGTAAATATATACGTATACCATAGTCTCTGTCATACACATGTTTTACCACACGAGGTCAGATTGGACATGGATGTAATGCTAAGTAAAGTGTGTTTCTACACTTAGCGAAATTCCACCCAAACACCTAGTGTAGTTAAATTTAATGGACAGGATATATTATTGTCTTTAATAGCTGAGCAGCGGTATTTAACATAATATTCTGCACACAACCATAAAAAACAGCTTTTGATTTGAGTACAAAAAATCATGCTATTCCATGCAATTTCATCTCATGAACGAAAGAGTTCAAACAGCGAATCTCATTACGAGACGTTCGTTAACATTCATAGAATTTTGACGCAGAAGTCGTCTGTCGTCAAATCCGATGTCAACCAGGCGCTCACTCGGGTCAGAATTATGTTAAAATAATTTGCATTCATTTACATCTGGTCTGATTTAGTCGTCACAAAAGATATCTAGAATTATCTTTTCAATTAGAGATATATTATTTTGCCATAAAACCAATTAAAACTAGGAGTACTCAATTAGTTTAATATATTTAAAAAATCTTCAAATTGTTCAAATATTAACAAGACTAATAATAATATATATATATATATATATATATATATATATATATATATATATATATAATGGATGAATGAAGACCGAATGTTCAATTAAGTAAATAAGTCCGTATAATATGCATTTATTTAAATATTATATATTTATTTAATTGGATATGCAATTAGATATCACATGATGAATGATACAGACGTGTTTTGACTGCGTTGCGGTTTAGCAGTAGCATTTAATTCATAAAACCATAGGTATGAAAGATCCTATTATTTAATAAATGTATTTTTAAAACAATGTTTTGTAAAATTATTATTTTTGAGAAAACCATAAAAAATAATACTTTTACGAAATAATGTTTTAAAAAATACATTTATTAAATGATAGGATCTTCCATACCTCTGGCTTCATAGGTTAAACGCTTTTTTTCAAAAATATGTCTACACCTCTACTGATTCAAACCAGCGTGGCCCCGGTAACAGACATACCGGATTGTTCTTTCTGACACCAATAATTCCACGTAGCATCGAACAACGAAAAAGAAAAATACATTTTGCTTTGACAAGAGAAATTTTTAATTTTTGAAAGGTTAGATTAAAATAACTTTTATATATGTAAAACACACATTGGTATAGTTTTCTAAAAAATAATACTATTACGAAACAATGTTTAAATATATGTCTAACCCTCTACTGATATATATATATATATATATATATATATATATATATATATATATATATATATATATATATATATCTAAGCAAGCGTTGTTGAACATCACGGAACTTTCACGTTTGTATATCTTCCTCGTGAGGTTCTCAAACCGTCGAGCCATCTTTCTGGTTTCAGGTGGCAATCCGTATAGTACTTCTCCGATAGTTCTTAATTCGGCCATTTTTTTCGAGCGCTTTCCACTTTCGTAGTCGTCTTCAGGATAAGGGTTTTGTTTGTCTTTTAAAAAATTAAATAAGAAGACTGGAGTTAGTGTTTTATAGTTATCGTTAAAGAAAGAGGTGGGGGGGATTTGCAATCCACATTATTCCCGCTCATCCCCCACCGCTTTCTCTTACCACCAGCCACAGTATCCTTGCTCACCCCCATCTTTCCACTCTTCCCCATTCATTTTCATAAACATTCATTTTTCATTCCTCACTACTGACTCCACCAAGCACGGACGTCAACCCTACTGTTTTCTCCAGTAGTGGCTACTATTTTCTCCCCTTCTTCCCAATATGTCAACCCTATATGTGTTTGTACTTGCATGAGATTTTTCATTATATTATCATCCTGATGAAGACGAAACGTTGATGTACACATAAAAGAGACATCCCTTTTTGGTTTTCCTTTTTCATTTTCCCATATATATATATATATATATATATATATATATATATATATATATATATATATATATATATATATATATATGAAGCTATGTTTCAGCCAATTCGTTGAACACTCTATGGCTTAGTTACTGTGTATGTCTGCTGATTATATAGAGTTTAAACCTCCTTCTTTCCCGTGCTGATTGATGGTATATAGGGGGTGAATATGAGACTGCAGAGTCAAAGTTCACTTTGCAACTAGGGCTTTAATCCTTTGACAGGCATTAATTAGCATTCCTTTACTGAAGATTACATAAGCATGACACACTGGTGTTTGTAGGTAATAATAATAAATATGTATATAAAAATATTATATATATATACATATATAACATAGCATGTATCACAACTTAGTTAGAAAACAAAACAATAACATTTTCAATAATTAGTTCTACAAGAGTTAATATAAAGTATAATATAAAATAAAAATATACTTTAATATATATGTATATATATATCATATTGAAAAATGTGAGTATAAAAAATTATTGTCTTAAGATTATAAATATGGAAATATTTTAATTTCAAATTGTATTCTTTGTTGTAACATTTTAAGTAAAAGTTTTTTTATTCTAGACTTTACTAGAAGTAATAACTTACTTTTTACTTTTGCAAGTGTAATATCTTGTCATTTACTTTTCCATTTTATAATTTTAAGAATAACATTTTTCATGCTAGTATTTTTCAATATACTCCATGATTTTGAAAGGCATTACTACAGGGTGGGCCAAAATAAGGGTCCTATCTTTAAATTTGAATAACTTGAATTTGAATAACTTCCACAAAATAAAAGTTAAACTCACCAAACTTTATGTGTGTGTAGACTGACCCTTCCGAGATTTTTTGAAATAAACAAAACAAATTTTAGCCGAAAAACACTTCTTAAAACTTACAAAAACTAAAGTATTGTTTTTTACACTGTTTTGAGTTTTTTAAGCAAAAATAATGTTTTCTAAATGAGGATACGTTTCTTTAGGGCTAATACGGCTCATGCTTGCTTCGGAAGGGGTCCTTTACTTATTCTAAAAAAAAAAAAAAAAATCAATAAATAAAAAAGTTATGAATTTTTAAAAATAGGACCCTTATTTTTGCCTACCCTGTATTAAGCTTATTAATAATGTGTTAATTATTAATGTTAAATTTTGCTTCAAAATTGATCGAAAATCGATCAGTTTAATATATTTGTTTGTTATCTTTAATTAGTGAATGAATTCAGATTTAATCTAAAAAAATAAAAGAAAGATTATGATTTGGAGAGAAGTTTATTTACAATGATTTATTATAATACTAAATTTTCATTTTCCATTTTTCCATGAAACTAAGGACAATGCAGGCAATTTGGCAGGGAATTTACAATGTCTTTTTGTAATAATACTGTCACTAATTTCATCCCAAGTATCACCTCAAGTTTTAATTAGTGAAGTAAAATGGTCTGCTGTGAATGTCGGTCATCTATAAATAATAGCTGCTTTGAAAAAACTCAGTGTCAAATATATTGTTCTTAGATTTCTTTTTGGTTATTCGTATATGTAATTTTTTGGGGGTTTTAATAGAACGTTATTTTTATTTTTTAATCTTTGTTTGCTTTTTGTATCATTTAATTTATTATTTTCAATTTTATTTTCCCCTTCATATTTTTTATATTATTTATTTTTGATTGTATTCTTCTGTATTTAAAATATTTTTAGATTCTTGATTTTTCTATTGTATTCCTCTGCATTTCTTCTTCATTCTTTATTAAATAATATTTTTATTATTTATATTATCTTTATTATTTATACTAGCAAATATATGCTCTCTCCGGTGGCATATTTTTGCTAGGCTGCCGCGCTCACCCGTAAACCGATGGAGCCCCAGTCATATTTCTTGGGTGGATAGACATTGATTTTCTTTGTTTCTAACCAAGAATATTTTTATTTAAAAAAATAAAAAAACAAAAAAAACATTTTTTACCCCCCCCCTCCATTTTTTACCCTCTCTCATGAATACTAATATTTTAAGTTAAAAAAAGAAAAAAAAACATTTTAACACTCCCCCCCCCCAATTTTTTTTTACCCTTTCCCATGAATAGTAATATTTTCAGTTAGAAAAAAAAATTCCCCCTATTTTTTTTTACCCTTCCCCATGAATAGTAAAATTTTCAGTTAAAAAAAGGAAGGATGAGTCAGAAATTTACTTTTCCAAAATGGTCACCTATTTACTAATGGCCTTGTTTAATTTTAATTTACAGCAAAATACCTCATCTTGACAATGTAATGAAAATGAAGAATTATAATGTGAAAAGAAATCCTCTCAAAATGACGTCACTTTCGAAAGGATGACTTTGCAATTTTAACAGTACTCGTCATTGAAATTATGCTTTAGAAAACACGCCGGTTATCAAGAAAATGGCTTTAATTAATTGTATGAATAATTTTTATTAATATCACCTTATCGGAAAATATTGTAAATACATATGTAAATTTGATAATAGCAGTTATAAGTGTATATTTGTAAATATGAATTTAATTGATGGTTAAAAGGAATGACTTATGTAAATGCAAAACCCGTCTGGTGTCTGAACGACTTTTAATAACAGTATATAAGGAATTTGAAAAAGTATTATTAAGTAAGATTCTTGACACGTTTTCCGTTCTAATCGCAGTCTCGTCTTGAAATTTCGTTCTTCTTTGTTTATTATATGTTATCTAATGTTATTTAATGTTATCTAATCTAAATTAATTGATTAATAGTTTTCTTAATTCAAAAGGTATACAAATATTATGAACGCTGGCGGACTTAGTAAATAGTCATACTGGAGTTTCGGCGTCAGACAGACAGATACATAAACTCCATTATTAATAGATGTTTATTTTATTTGAACATTCTTAATTTTTTTTTTATTGTATTTTTCTTTATTTAGTCCTGTTGCTTTTTTATAGTCTTTAATTTATTTTCATATTCTTGTTTATTTTGTTTATTTTTCTGTTTTATCTTATTCAACCTTAATTAGGCATTTATTTTTCTTCAAAACGTTGTTTAGTCAAGTCATGAATAAACTCCCTCTTTATTATTTCATTATTTTTATTTTTATTTTCCTGGATTTAATTTTACTCGTCCAATAATAAGCAATATCAAAATTTTAACATGCAATGAGTATTTAAAAATGAGTGCCTGTATTGTGTGGTATTGTCATTTAAAGTTAGTTATTTGGTTGGGTGGTTATTCTCATTTAAAAGCCAGTTGTTTGGCAGTTTTTATATAATCGCCTCCACTAAAAGTAGCATTTCATTTTTGTTTTTAGGTGAATTAGCATCAAAGTATAACGCTGCGATAATACCCAGCAAAAATAAAATACACCCAAATGAATTTCTCCGAAATTGGCCAAACATAATATCAGGCCAGTTTATAAAATCGACTTCGCATTTGTCTTCGTTTTTTTTTCGATTTATTTAAAAGCGAACATTTCATTTAATTATCTGAAAGTGAAATTAATATTAAAACAAAATGATGTTACACTTTTTCTAGAAAGTATTTTAAGAAAGACCCATTTGTGAAAATATATATTTTCACCAGCTTGCATGAATCAATAACACGTCATTATAAGTAAACTCATGTTGTTATGCCGAATTTAGATAATTTACGTGACTAAAATAGGAATTGATTGCTTTTTATTTTATTTAGTAGCACGCCTGAACCAAACATTTTTATAGTGGAATTTATTTATTTATTTTATATTATAAATATTACATCGTACTTTACGGCCCTAAACTCCATATTTCGAAAACCCAAAATGTCAACAAAAATTCAACATAACTACGTTAATATGGTAAAAGTCTAGTATGCTGTCGCGAAACATAATGCGAAATCGCCGCCCTTCATAAACTCAACCACCAAATCAGGATTAGTGGTTGGGTTAATGAATGGAACTTGGTAAAAGTCTATTCTGTTACCGCGAAACCGTATGTGGAATACGTACAATTGTTAACCTTCATGAACTTAACCACTAACCCTAAGTCCGTGATGTCATCACCAGTTTTGGAAAAATTAGCTATATTTTAATCCGTTTTTAATTATTTTGCTATTCATTTATCAACTAATGCAAAACAGGAGAAAATATTAGAAATAAAAATAGAACAAACACAGAACAAATATTTTTATAAATAAAATTATAAGAATAAATGAAAATATTTGTTCATTTTTATTATTAAAAACTCAAATGAAATAAAAGTAACAGCAAAATAAATCCTGGAAAATCGTAAGAACAGTATTTATTTATAAAAAGAAAAAAAATTTAGTTTCACTGTTTTAGCGCTATTCCTTATTTCTTATTTCTAGAAAATTTTAACCAAAAAAAAAACTCACGTTTTTTAATGTAACTTTTTGTGTCAAAATGTAGCTGGGTAGGCGTTATTTTCAACGTTTTTTATTTGATTAAGCTAGCTAACCGATCAGATTCTTTGTTATTCCCTTTTACGGGTTAATGTTTCCATTAGCCAATGACAGGGCTTCTCACAAAAAAGGTTTTACTTTCAATTTTTTTTGTTCTGTTTACTATGGGGTTGACTAACCCTTTTTGTGAATGTGTCTAATTAATAGGTGCCCCTATTTTAATACATGCGAGCTTTTTTATTTACATTTTAAGGCGTTTGCTTAGTTTAGTTTTTTAAATTTAATTATTATATTTTATTTTTGCATGTGTTGTTATCCTGTAGTAAATTTTATTCTGTGTATACAGTTGTTTGCTATTTTACTTCTACATTTTAATAGGTTTTGAGGGCATTTAAAGTTTATATTTCAAATTTCCCATTCAGGCATAATCTACACGGGTTGTCTAAATTTCTACATGTACTGGCTTGTACTATTTTCAACTCGATTATTGGCGAGCGCTCATTTTCTAGTGCTGCTTTAAATCGGCATTTCTTCTTATTAAGTGTGCTTTTGAAGTCGTAATATCTGATTCTTAAGTCCTGGGAGGTCATAACCACGGCTTACTTCTTGTTATTCGTTTTTCCTGTAAAAATGAATAAAGACATGGTCACTGGAATATAATTTACCATTATTTATTTAAACATGCTCTGTAGTTAAACATTACTATCTATTGATCTTAAACCTGACTACATTAAATCTGATTACATATAATAAATATATGCACACGTATATATTTATATATATGTATGATAAAATACGATATAAACTTTTGAAAAGTTAGAACATATATATATATATATATATATATATATATATATATATATATATATATATATATATATATATGCGTGTGTGTGTGTGTCTACTTACATATTCTTCAACTAAAAACACAGAAGGCATGTAATTTCATCAAATTACCGAAAGAGTAGGAAAAGTGAATCTCATTGCGGGAGACTCGTTAAAATTCATAGAATTTTGACGATGAAATCGTCTTTTGTAACAAACGCGTTGGATGAGACGATCAGTTGGGGACAGAATTAAATTAATATGATCCGTATTTACTTATATTTCGTCTGATTGAGTCGGTACACACAACAGCTACGATACTCTGTTCTACTACAAGTACTATATAAAGTTGCTATGAAAAAATGGAAGTTGACAATAAGTTTGACATATTCAGCTATTCCCCAAATAGTTAAATAGTTGAAATTAGGTGAATATATATATATATATATATATATATATATATATATATATATATATATATATATATATATATATATATATATATATTTAGGCAAACATTATTAAATAACACGGAGTGGTTTTGTTTGATGCGACTTTTTTTTTATTTTTTCAATTTTCCGAATTGTCCATCTAATGTTTTGGTCAAATTGATATAAATATGATCCATGGCTTTCTTGTTCCATTCTTTTTTCTTTTTTGCAAGTACTTTCGATTTGAATCGTCAAATCATCTTCAGGCGGTATTAGTTTTAGTGTCTTTACTGTTGTGCTTATTTTTGAATTATAACGGCAAGTAGTTTATATTTGAAAACGCGTCTGTAAAGTTGAAATGTACATGAGAGCGTGATGGCGTTCTACACATACGAGAGATTTAAAGTTTGACTGTTTAAACCGTTAAGAAATTGATGTCGTTAAATAAAGTGCATACAATTCAAACGCATAACTACCTAATGGCTAAGAATTTGGTAATGTTAATTATTATGCTAGACACTTTAAAATGTTGCGACTAGTTTCATAATTGACATTATTAATTGTGGGATGTTTAGTTTTTATGTAGAGGGCTTCGAGTATTTTTAATTTTTTGATATTGGTATCATGGTGTATTATTTGGTATTGTTAACAAGGATGTTTCTATATTGGGAGGGGGTGAAATTATGTTTCTATCCTTTCATAATTGTCAGTGTAGAGATAATTATTCAACCGGTCACACGATTCTAAGTTTTTAACTTAGATTCTGACGTCTCATCCCTTGCGATCACCATAAACAACTACTTAAATCGGTGAGAGTTTAAACCTATTGTACCGAGCTGATGCGATAGGCACCCGACGTAAACAGATTTCAACTTATGAAGGATCATACATTAAACCTATGATTTTGACGGCTGTATAAATACTACTCACTATATATATATATATATATATATATATATGATTTTTTATTTATACAGATATATACAGAATATGCAACACTGGCATGTCGATGTTATCGATCAACAGCTGTTATAAACTGAGATCTCATTAGGTAGAGATAGAATAAAGCCCGGTTGAAATTCTTTGAATTCCTATCCTGTTGATGTTTACCTTGCCTGGGTTATATATATATATATATATATATATATATATATATATATATATATATATATATATATATAAAATTGTGTGTGTATTAGAATTTGTACCGCTAACGAGTATAACTCACTAACAAATAGTTGTATATACAAATCTGTTTTGGCATGGATCTAAACCATTTATTGATGTGCATAGTCACAAACTATGAATTTATTTCCTTCTCTTTCATCGATTTTAGTCCTGATCAATACGTTGTCTTATAATAATAATTCCAGTTTCGACGAAATGCGAAGGTACAGTGGGGATACCATCGTTCTTAGAAACGCGTACTGTTTTGTTTAATAAACAAAACATCGCGTAACTCGTCTCAAAATAACGGTAACATTTTCGAATTTTGTATTTGATTGACGAAGGAGATATGATCTCCAAAAATTATCACCCCCAAAGCGAAAGAAATATGTATTTAACAACATATTTTAAGTAAAGTTCATTAAATCCACCTATCTAGCGATGAACATGCCTTTTTAATCTGATGCGTGTTCCAGCTAATGAAAATTCTATATCGAATGACTGACAGACGATTACAGCCTTTCTTAGACATGAGCAAACACATCTAAAATGAATATCTGAAACTTAAGAGAGAAAGAGTAAAGAGAATCTTATTACAAACATTAGCATTGCAGATAAACCGACGGACATACCTTTTTATATATTGGGTTGGCCCCAAAAGTTGGTTTGTTTTTTTAGTGTCATCTTTCTGGCCTACTAAAGATCGTTTTATATTCCTAGTCTTTAAATCCTGTATTTGGGGTAGCGAGTATGTTAACGGCAGTGTGTAATAAGCCTCCGAGCAGAGGAGTTTGTACATTTTTGCTTGTGTTTCAAGTATTGAACGGGAAAATAAAGCAGAACACTACCAACATCTGATGCTTTTTTCCCTACAGAAAAGGAAAATAAGCTACAAAACCAGCATAAATATATGGCATGTGTATATGGGAGAATGCTGTTACAGAACGAGTGTACCAGAAATTGTTTCTCGATTCCGGAAAGGACTTTTTTCAGTGAGATATGCTCCTCGCTCTGACCGGCCAAAGATGATCGACAGCGACCAAGTGAAAGCCGTAGTTGAACAAGATTGCCATTTGACAACCAGACAAATCGCAGACATTCTCAACATTTCCAAATCGAGTGTGGAAAATAAACTCGGATATGTTTCGGAACTTGATGTTTGGGTTCTTCTTTCCTAAAAAAAAAACGAATGAACTTTTTGTTCAATCGAATAAAAACTTGAATTCTTCTTTCATTCAATCTGCGCGCGAGAAACAAAAAAACAATGAAATTTCAAACTTCAATTATAGAAAGACGAACACGTTATTTCAAAATTAATCGTGACATATCGACTTATACACACATTTTACTTGGACGCTTCTAAAATACATCTTTTTGCGATTGATGATTGACATACTATTTAAAACTGAACAGCGACAAATCGACAAAAAAACGTTTAAACGATTCTACGCATCAATTACTGAATCGACAAAACTTTTATTTCTTACCCTTTACTCATCCAATATACAATGCAATTTCTATCGATAAGCGTGATGATGAAAATCAAAAACGTTATATATCCAATGAAATGATTAATTCGTAATTTTATTCTGTTTATAATCGTTTTTCTTTAATCGAAAACACGATGATATAAAATAAACTCAAATTAATTACATTTGTACTGCTTCATTGCGTTGTGGGGGGGGGGGGCACGTGACGCCCCCCCCTACAGACAGCTAACACCTGAAACAACACATGTCGATTTTGGGATGTAACAGGGATCAACGTTCAAATATGATATTCGTGAGAATGCGCCGGAAGAGAGAAAAAGCATGTTTAATTGCATGCTGGGATATTTTCTAACGGGAGTCTTTTTAATTCGTGAATTAGACAAAAGCTTTTTTAGTAGCGAACGAAGTGGGCATACCATATTATGAGATCTTAAAAGTTGGAATTAGTTATTTTTATCTGTCTTTCTTTTTTCCCCGAAGCTTGAATCTAGAAGAAAGAACTACATACATATTGATACAATGATGTCTTCGTGATTATTTATATGCTTAGAACCAATAATCAAGCAGAAAGACAATACAAAGAGGTTTCCAGCAGACAGAGTTCCGTCTTCCAAAGCAAAAAGCGGAGAGGCTACATAATAAGCATCACTAAATACCAAAGTTTTTTCTACGCTTATGTAGTTGTTTGTACATGTTTTTACATATTAGCACAGCTTGATGCCGGACAAGCTAAAGCTGCGACTTCTGAGTGTAAACAATATTTAACTTTTATAATAGAAATAAAAATAAGAGGATTGTCTCGCGGTGTATGTTTTAAAGTAAAATGTATAATCGATACGTTTATATGCAACAGATGATTAATTAGACGGTAGAGCGAGATGGAGTCGACGGTTCAGTGATGATTTTCATCCATATCCAGTTATCAGGCTCTCTCGCTACCTCCTCTGAATGAAGCGCGTGTAGATATATGAAACAAGAAATGATACTTATTTAAAACGTAAATGTCGTCTTAGTTTTATCAGCTGACGACTAAGAACATCAGGTAGATGAATCCATGGACAAGTAAAACTGTGAAGAGATAGAATGAACTGCAGGATAATCGAAGTATCTTACCATATGATTATTTCATGTCTTCCGGAGTGAGATCGATAATGATCAGCAGATCAATGTACCCTGGGATTTAATCTAAAGGACGAGTTCTACGCGTGGTAGACTTTATGTGTACTATTTAGAGATGGTCAGACTAAGTTTGAAGAATAATCGCAAACAACCCAGCAGGCTCAATTGAACGCCTAAGGACATCTCAGACTAAAGGTATTTTACACTATGAGGGAATTGAATGTTATGATAGCTTCCTGAGATTGGGTCCAATTTTAAGCGAAAATCCAATTCCACGTATGACACAATTAAATAAATAGCCTAAAAATCCCAATTATCAATTTGAATTGTGGTCGGCTTGGTTAAAAGCTGGAGCCATAACTACTAGACGATTTTTAATGTATTAAGACAATTCGTTATGTTAATATTGTCACAAATGTCTTCTTTTCCGACAACACCACGTTTAGGTTATTTCATGCAAATACAAATTTACTATTGTAAATAGTCACTATATAAGATTAATTAAACACATGTTTCGTTTTTATCTATAAGAGGAAAGAACTTCTAGGGTGATAGTTTTACTCACAATATCCGTATGTAGTTTGCCATAGAGAATTAGTTATCCTCAGTATTACGATTCCATAGTAAACCGATTGTACCCATTAATCCAATTACACATGATACATTAATTTGTTTTTCTTGTTTATGTATGCTTACTATTAAGATTAACATTTCCCATCTGTTTAAATTGACTAATGAACCAGATTCTCTATTAATATAAATTATCGGATTAAATACTCTGTTTAACTACGAATAATGGTCTTTCATAGAATTAAATAAGATTCGATTAATTAATAATTTATTTTAAAGAGTTAATTAAGAAGAAAGAAGAAAACACTTCATCAATAAATTAAAGTTTCATAATCGTATTTTAAAATAATTTAACCGGATATGCACCTTGTATGCAATTTAAATTCCAACTTTCGTAAGTAGCTTTTTCTTATTGCGAAACAACCTTTCTTTAATACAAGATATTTCTTATTTAATTATCTTTCCAAAAATGTAAATATTTTCTTACACGAAATTATTAAAAGAAAAGGCAAAAAAGCGGTCAGCTTTAATAAAGTAAAAGTATATTTTTCGGAAATTTTGAGATGAGAATTGAACATTTTTATTATATTGATTATGTTAACGCCTTGGAGGTGATTCTCACAACGTTTCAGCTGATAAAACCTCCGACATATTTCAGGTGCGTCTTGTCAGTAATCTTTATGCACAACTCGGGAATCTATACGAAATTTACAACGGAACCCTTTATTTACTCCATGTGGGTAGCTTCTCCCGTTCCTTCAGCTATGAGGAGGTAGAAGTCTTTATTAATTCGTAATTATATTCTTAGTATCGCGAGCCTTCAGCCTCCAAAAGACTCACTTAGAACTGGTTATTACTTAGCATTTTTATATGTGGCGCACTGGGCCCTTGCTTATAATTCTAGTATGGATTTTAGGAGCCTAAAATCTATTCTTGTTTTTGATGTGTAGTCTAACAACCTATTAATACCTACTACTTCCTCTATACTCTATTTCTCTCTCTATATATATATATCTATCTATCTATCTATCTATCTATCAAACTAACTACGTACCTACATATCTATCTATCTATCTATCTATCTATCTATCTATCTATCTATCTATCTATCTATCTATCTATCTATCTACAGAGTGTCCCAAAAGTCACTGACACTTAACAAAATTAATAACTTCTTTGTTTTTAAATATTTTTTTTCAGAATAGTTGGAGCTATTCCACGGACGTTAACATGATCGAATACAGCATTGGGGAAGGAATCCACATTGTACAATTGTACTTTGAGTCACATGGGTAAAATTCTAAAAACCTAGCGGTGTTACTGACGATATGTTAACACTAGAGATGCCCCAAGCGTAAATGTCATTACAGTCATAATAAGTTGTTTTCAAAAATAAGGTGCAATATGTGACCTCCATGAGATCCAAAATGTCTCGTTCAGTTAAAACTGAAGACAATCGGGAAGAATTGGAGCGAAGTCTGAAAGAAGATCCAACAGTTTCAACCAAAAGAAGATACCGACAATGTGGAGTTTGACGACCCTCCTTACACAGGATGTTGCATGACATGAACATGTTTCCATACAGAATTTAGCTTGTCCAGCAGCCTAAGCCTTAGGATTATGAGCAAAGACTGGAATTTGCTATGAGATTTCAGGATTTGGTAAATGGTGATCCTGGTTTCTTGCAAAAATTGATGATATCAGACGAGACTCATTTTCATCTGAATGATTTTGTCAACAAACACAATTGCAGAATTTGAGAGACTGAAAAACCATCAGGTGATTCATGAACATCAACTACATCCTCTTAAATGTACAATATGGTGCGGAGTAACATCTAATGAAATTATTGGCTCATATTATTTTTAAGATGAAGAAGGAAATCGGGTAACTATGACGGGAGCACGATATCACACCGTGATTCAAGAGTTCTTGAGACCATGTGTAGAGGCCCTACCTGTGGAAATGTGGTTCCAACAAGATGGGGCCACATGCCATACTGCCAAAGAGACCCTTCACATGCGTCAGAATATCTTCCACTATCGAATTATCTCTAGGGCTATGAAATAAACTGGCCACCTTGATCGCCTGACTTGACAATCCCTGATTTCTTCCTGTCAAGCTATCTTAAAGGAAAAGGGTTTATGAATAACGCCCAAATAATAATAGACTTAAAACGTAACATTTAAGATGAAATAAGGGCCATAAGCCCAGAGATGCTTTCAAATGTAATGCAAACTATTAGATAGAGTAATTCATTGCGAAACCGAAAATGGTGGACACTAAAAAACATTATTTAAAAAAATTAGACCATGTTTACCCCCTAGTTTAAGTAGTGCTACGTGCTAAGTTTGGTAAGTATGGCTTTAGAATTATACGAGTTATTAAAGATTTACAAGTGTCAGTGGGCTTCTAATCCATTTTTTATAGTTAATACTTCCCATATTGTATTAAATTATATACTAGGTCTACTAAGGTGGCCATTGTAATCCAACATATGTACTAGTTTTTTGAAACGTCTTACTCTTAATTGTTCTTGCCCGTCTCTAATTTTAACTTTGTCCAATATAGGTAGATATTCTTCATTTTCCTTCAAGTATTACAGAATTCCCATGTTTTTCTAGCTTTACACTTAGTAGGCATGTTTCACCTTTGTATGCTTTTCCAAACTTACATGAAATTGCATACGCACGGTGGAAGGCGTGATTCGGCGAGATTATTTCGGAGACGTGTGTTGCTCTTGAATACTGTTTTGATGTCATATAGATAACATATTCTCTGAATTTTTTTAGAGAAACTCTTCATATATGGTAGATAGCCTAGGGTGAGTTTTTGTGGTGGTGTACTTTGATGTTTGATCCAAATGTCTCTGAGCTGATGCCATGTTCTCTGGATAGTTATTTCGGTGGAGGGTTTCTCTTAGGCTCTCCAACTATTCTTGATATATATTGGTGTTACTACCGATTGTCCTTGCTCGATGTTGTAAGCAACATATGCTTTCTTTCTTTACATAATATGAATGGTAATGGTTGAAGTTGATATATTGTCCAGTAAAAGTTGCCTATCGATATACGGAGAACCTGGACCCCTGATCAGTTCGAGCTGTAAAACACATGTAGGAACTACAATTTGTTATTATGTTCCCTGTCCATGGTGAACTGTATAGATAGACGGATCGGGTTCATATCGTCCAGCGATGCTTGAACATTCTCCTAATAAGATCAGATTAGGAACGTGTCATCCTCATAGTGCAACCATATATTCAGGGAAAAAGAGAAAATCATCTCCGGTTATAAGCCGAAGTAAAATTTAGAGACAGAGAATAACGGTGAAGATGTCTCAAAGAAAGAGCAACTATGTTGGGCGACAATGGCTTCGTAAGTAGAACTAGTATAGAATTTATTACACTATGGAAATCATAATTTATAAATAGATTAGAACATCATTATATATAATATTTAAAAAAAAAATATTTAAGATTACCTACAGACACCGATGTTTCATGCTTATGCAATTTTCAGTGTAAGAGATTATTATGTTTGCAAGTCGGAGGACTCGAACCTTGTTGCAAGTCACATCCGACTCGCAGTCTGACATTGTACCGTTTGCCCACTACCAATTAACATAAACACGAAGAGAATTTAAAATATATAAATGTCGAACAGTGTTCACCAACAACAAAGGGTTGGAACATCAAAGGCCCATTCTCTTTGTATATATATATATATATATATATATATATATATATATATATATATATATATATATATATGTATATATATATGTATATATATATATATATATATATATATATATATATATATATATATATGAGATAAAGATTATAATAAATAGTGAAATGTAGGAAGAATACACATAAACACAAGAAAAATTTATAATAAATTTGCACAAGGACTTGTAGGGAAACGGGTAGAAGTGTTTAAATTTTCTGAATATCAAAGGTTTAATCCACAATGCAGGCAAATATGAAAATACAATGACTAATTACTTAAGACTTCTACCCGACGTTTATTAAGTATATAGTTCCGTTGGAAATTCCGTATCAATCTCCGAGTTATAGATAAAGATTCCCTGGAAAACGCACCACAAAAAGTTGAAACGTTGTGAGGATAGCATCTAGAATGTAAATAGTAGTCTGAAAATCCAAATAATATATATATATATATATATATATATATATATATATATATATATATATATATATATATATATATATATATATAAGGAAATTGACAACCTCATTTAGGCACGTATGAAAATGTATTTAAGTGAGACATTTCCAAAATTAACACATCGTGCAATTTAAATGAAAAATTCATTTATTTAATGCTTTTGGCAAGCTTTCGTTTTAGAACAACTTTGTCAGGCGAGACTGTCTTATAGTTTTTTTTCTTCATTTCTTCTTCCTCATTTTCATGGTATACACCCGAGGGGTCGAATCATGATAGAAGCAGAATAGCACGTAAAGTTCTAAAAGATGTTAGGATAAGTGTAGTTCGGTCGATGTTATGCTCAGATTGGCGCTACCTGAATAAGGAAATTGACAACATCGTTGAGGCACGCATGAAAATGTATTTAAGTGAAACATTTCGAAAATCAACACATCATGCAATTTAAATGAAAATTAACTTATTTTTTTTTTTTTGCAAGCTTTCGTTGCAGAACAACTTTGTTAGGCGAGACTGTTTGATTTTCTTCCTCATTTGTATGGTATATATATATATATATATATATATATATATATATATATATATATATATATATATATATACTCTACGGAGTTATATATTTGTCGCCGCTAGTATTCATGTTTGTGGCGACTTCAATGTTTACAATGTTGAGTGATTACTGCACTAAATGATAAAAGGGCGGTTTTGTATTGAATTTTCCCTCGCATATGAGCTTACTTAAATTGTTGACAAGCCAACACGCGTACCCGATGCCGATATACATTTTAAAACCCTTTTTGGTCTTTTTTCTGATAACTTGCCCTGAACATCTTGTCTTCTCTGGGATCCTCCGCCATTCAGTTGTTTCAATGAAGATTTAAACAAGATTTAGAATTTCATGTGGTGTCCCTTTCCATCACAGAGTTTCCGATACTCAATGGTTGATTGGGACAGCTTATGATCCTTCATATCTAAAATCCCTCTGAAAACAACTTTATAAAAAACCGTGTCTGATATATCTGATTGGATAATCGTTGGTATTGAGAGTTTTATTCCATGCAAAATATTCAAACAGAAACCAAACAGCCAGTCATGGTACACCTTTCAATGTGCTGCCGCTATTTCCTTCGAGAATCACCATTTCAATTGCTTTCAACAAAATGGATACTCAGAAACTAAAGCGTTCTTTAAATCTGCCTGAAAAAGGGGTCATAGAAAACGCTAAAGGCATCATATGTGCAGTCTGTTAAATCTAAAGTGACCGATCAAAGACTTGGCTTCCATGAGAATTGGAGAATAACAAACAGGGTCCTGAACAGATGTAAGACCTCCATCATAACTATCATTAATGGACCACAGGTGATTTCCTCAACATTTTACAAAACGATAATTTTCGCAAAAATCTATGCAGCAAATTCACCCCTTTCTTATCAGGACCACCTACCTTCCTCTATAACAGGAAAAAAATCAAAGCAACATCCAATAACTGTCCAGAATGTCAGCAAACTTATCAAGAACATCAATGCCAACAAGACAACTGCTATCGACAACATTCCAGTAATAGTACGCAAGAAACTGCAAGTAAAAATAACTCATATCCTTACAAAGCTGTTTAATCGTTGCTTAAAAGAGAAATGCTTTCCATAACATTTGAAGACTTTGCTGATCTGCCCAGTATTTAGAAGTATTGGATATCGGTCATCTGCATCGCAGTACAGACCGATCAGTTTCCTGTGCGTGATGAGAAAGTTGCTCGAATGAATCACAAGGTTGCCAACCACCTACATAGAAACAATCTACTTAGTGACAAGCAATATTGATTTCGTCCTGCAAGATCTACAACTGACGTGCTGACTGTGATATCACACAAGATCAGTGAATCAATCGATGGGGGTTCGTTTCTATGGCGATAGCTCTTGATATATAATAGGCCTTCGATAGAGTTTGGCACAAAAATTTGCTTCACAAATTTGTAAACTATAGAATCTCTTGAAATCTTCTCACAACGATAAAATATTTTCTCTACGTTTTATTAAAGTCGTTGTTGACGGGCAGAATTCAAAAGCTCATAATATTAATATCGACGTACCTCAAGGATTCATTCTGGACCCAACCCTTTTCCTGATCTTGATAAATGAGCTTTTAAATCGTATTCTGAGATCATTTGGTGATATATATGCAGACAGCACACCTATCTATGGCATCTCTCCGAAGAGCACTGATGACCAAGATCTTACTGACTCTCTCTCAACGTTGAACACGTTGTGCAATAGGGGAAAAGGGGGCTTGATACTTTTAACGCGTTCAAAACTAAGCTTCTCTCTTTTCACCACCAACGCTCGGTTCCTTATTTATTTTCAGTTGAATTAAATAACTCACTGATTAAGGAAGCCCCTTTCATTTATAAGCTTCTAAGACTGACTTTTACTCCATACTTGAAATGAAACACAAATCAAATCTGTCGCTAAGTTCGCTGGTAAAATGGTTAGATCATTCTATCGACCTAGAAAGTACCTTGCTCCTGACGCCATCTAAAGAGCTCATCCGTCTTATGATGGATTACTGCTGTCATATCTGGGGAGATTCCGCTCGTAACACTTATTCTTGTATTGATAGAGTACAAAACCGACTTCGCAATCTAGTGGGGTATGATCTCTTTTCTTCACTGCAGCCATTTTCACACAGAAGAGATGTTGCTAGCGTCTCTTTACAATATCGTTATGTTTATGGTAGGTGATCGACTGAGCTACAAAACCCCTATCCTCCCTTCTTTAAAACATTCATAGCAAGAACCCTCCTGTGCTACAATTACAGCCGAGAACTTTTCTTTCTCTATCTCTATACAAAAGACCAAGCGAATCTTCCGCAAACAAAGTTTATTTCTTAGTGCGTCCCATAGCGGAACAACGTACCATGAAGCTTCTTCCAAGCCGACTACAAGATGGCCGACTTCAAGTCTAATATAAACAAATACTTGTTGAGCTGTCATCTTGGACTATTAATTCATCTTAAGGAATCTTCTGCCCATTATTTTCAACCCTCGCGTAGTGGATTTAATCGTCGAACCAACGATCTCTTAAAGCGTTATCCTCGATTAGGGGGTTGCTTTGCAGTTACTCATTAGTAGAAACAAGAAAAAAAGAAAACACTTCTAAACATCTAATCTGCACACCTGATCGTTATCTATCTATCTATCTATCTATCTATCTATCTATCTATCTATGCGCGTGCGTATGTGTTTATATATAAATCAATCCTGTTTTGTTTGTAAAAAAATGTCTACTTTAAATAATGATTTTAAAACAGGTTTTAATAAATAATTGCAATTAAATTATTTTGCATTTAATTGTTTAATTCTGATACAGATAAGTTTTGTATACATATCTTATGTGAAACACATAAGGAAATAACGAATATATTTATATACTTTGGAAAAGTATTAACTATTTGCGTCTGAAGGAAGAAAATGTTCTCTTGTACATATACTATTTCCGTATTCTTTTGTGATGAACAAATAGTTTTTATTCATATCTCCAGACAAAATTCAAAGAAAATGTGCATTAAACAGAACGAGTTTAAAAACAATAGTATACATATATGTCACTGCTGTTTTAGTATTATTAGACTTGGCCAATGTTAAAGAGAGCTACTAGACGTACCATATTATGGATTATTAGTGCCTTCCGTAACTAATATATTGTGATTTTTATAAATAAATGCAAGTTTTTCAGATATTTCGAGGTTGAGCACCTTTTTTTTCAAAGCATATCCATGTAGTTTTCGTTTAAACGAATTCATTATAACAATTGTTCAAACTATTTGACCATGTTCTTATATAAGGTCAATTTAGTCTGTTTTGCGATGATATATGCTATTTCAGCTTAAGGGTGACAAACCGTCTCTTATGAATATGCGTGGACGCATCTAAAATAATTCCTTAATGCATTTCTATATTAAAAAACTATTGCCCAGTGCATTCTTATATTTATAATTGAGATGCACTAATGCAAACTGTGCTTTTCGTGATGAAACGTCTATTTGAAACTGATGCGTGACAGACCGACGGACAGGTAAAGAATTTCATCAAAATGCGTTCTCGCATGTTACAAAAAGTATATGGCTGTCAGACACTAATGGATAGATATATAATATATTATTATTCTATGTAATATTATGTTTGAAAAAATAACAAAGACACAAAACAGAGACACCAACGTACACAAATAGCTAGGAGAATAATGAACGAAGAGAAAATCATTACTACAAGGAACGAATAGAAAAGCCTAAAATTGCTACTGCTGGTTTATTGTTAATAGACTTGAAAAGTGTTCAATAAAGCTTGACAAACATACGATGTTATGGGTCATTGTCTTCCGTAACAAAAGTCTGATTTTAGCCACTCATAATATAAGGGGCACTTTCTCTGTCTGTACGTCACAATTTTTTAAAGAAATGTCTTAACTTCATGTAGAAATAGAAAATGTTGCATTAATACTAAATAATAAATTCCCAACAAATTATGCGGATGTCAATACCGGAAATCGAAACCAAAACCTTGTGTGCTATGAACTGAATTATTTAGATTTTCTTATAGATAGATCTAAAAACATTAACTTAATAAAATAATTATAGCTTTGACGTGACGTCATAGATTTATGATTTACGCCATGTTTCAAAACATTAATTCAAACATAAGCGATCATGAAAATAAATGAATCGTGAAACATTATCAATACCGTTTTAAAATTGTTTTAATAGTCCAAACTATTTATTTCGCATTAACTATGTATTGGCGTTAACAATTATTTAATATATTATGTATACTAGTATTTGACCCCATATATATATATATATATATATATATATATATATATATATATATATATATATATATATATATATATATATATGTGTGTGTGTGTGTGAAAAATGACATATATATATATATATATATATATATATACAGTATCTACAATAAGTGAGTACACCCAACGAATCTTTTACTTTTTACTTCATAGAACTTTAATTTTTCGTAGGATTTAAATGAAACTCGGTGTGAACATAGCCATGTAGTGGTTTAATAGCTTTATAAACTATGAAGGAACAAATATCTTGTCAATGCAAAAGAATTGAACAAAAACATTTGGAACAAGTAACAAAAAGTGAGTACACATGAGCATTTTAAACAAATAATCTTATTTTTAATACTTTGTATGACCTCCATTGTTATCAATAACAGCAGACAACCTCCTAGCCATTGATTCGACTAGTTTATGACATGTGTCCGCCGGAATTGCGTTCCATTCACATTTGATGACCTACTTCAGTTCGTTATTATTTCTCGGATTTTTTCCTTCAATTGTCCGTTTATTCTTGGAAATTGCTCCTCATGACAATGATTTAGATGAAAAAACTCGTGAAACTATTGTTAATTTATTCAAGAGTGGTCATTCATATAAGGAAATTAGTGACAATGTAAATATCAGCCGAAATATGGTAGCAATAGTTGTTCAACGGTACAAAAAAGCTAGAACCGTCAAAAATGGCCGCCGTCCCGGTCGACCAAATAAGTTTTCTGATCGAACTAAGAGGCGCATCAAACAACTAATAGAGGGACACAGACGTCGGAGTGCTGCTAGCATCGCAGAAGAAATTTTGCACAATTTAAACGTAACTGTGAGTGCTCAGACAGTGCGCAACATTCTCCATGAAGATGGGTTTAAAGGCTGCATGCCTCGGGGGAAGCCTCTTCTTAAAACTTCTCACAAAAAGAAGCGCTATGAATTTGCTAATGAACATAAAGACAAAGACATGCAGTTTTGGCACAAAATCCTTTGGTCTGATGAGACAAAAATAAATCTATTTGGATTAGATGGCGTTAAGCGTGTGTGGCGACGAAAAGGGGAAGCTTACAAAGATAAGTGTGTCGTGCCAACTGTAAAGCATGGAAGTGGGAGCTTAATGGTTTGGGGGTGTATGAGTGCCAAAGGAGTTGGACGACTTGCTTTCATCGAAGGAAAAATGGATTCCAAACTCTACTGCCAGATATTGGAGGAAAAAATGTTACCAAGTCTAACAAGTGTTGGCAGACGTGGAGTTTTCCAGCAAGATAACGACCCTAAGCACACATCTCGGGCTACTAAGGCGTTCTTAGACAGTAAACGGGTTAATACCTTACCATTGTCGAGTATGTCACCTCATTTGAACCTAATAGAGCATTTGTGGGAGCATCTGAAACGGAAAATTGAAGGGAAATATCCGAGAAATAATAACGAACTGAAGTAGGTCATCAAATGTGAATGGAACGCAATTCCGGCGGACACATGTCATAAACTAGTCGAATCAATGCCTAGGAGGTTGTCTGCTGTTATTGATAACAATGGAGGTCATACAACGTATTAAAAATAAGATTATTTGTTTAAAATGCTCATGTGTACTCACTTTTTGTTACTTGTTCCAAATGTTTTTGTTCAATTCTTTTGCATTGACAAGATATTTGTTCCTTCATAGTTTATAAAGCTATTAAACCACTACATGGCTATGTTCACACCGAGTTTCATTTAAATCCTACGAAAAATTAAAGTTCTATGAAGTAAAAAGTAAAAGATTCGTTGGGTGTACTCACTTATTGTAGATACTGTATATACTAGACAAACTGTGTAAGCTCGGAGTACATGAAAGAAAGGCGTAAGTCTGTATGTGTGTGTAAAGGTAAAACACTACATAAGATACATTTGCAAATTTCACATCATAGGTTTCAGTATGAACTGGATATGTGTAAAATGACATTGTATTCCAATGAGGTAAACGGAGATCAAATTAGTGCCTTACATTCTGTCATTCTTAATGGTAGTTATTTCAAAAGGAATAGTGAAATTAGGTCACACAGTTAGTCAGATAATTTTTTCTTTTGTTGCTTTTTCTGTTTTCTATTATATTGAACCAGTTGGCAGACAAACAGAGGCAGTGAAATGTATACACACACAGAGAGAGAGAGAGAGAGAGAGAGAGAGAGAGAGAGAGAGAGAGAGAGAGAGACGGACGAATTCAGAGAGGTATAGAGATAAAGAGACAGCCGGGTAACATATAGAGAGGGATACACAGAAGAAAAGGCAGAGAAAGAAGTTTAAAAAGAAAAATGTTACCCACATCTCTTAATCACTTTTATTTTGCTATAAGCCCACCGACAATATCAGTTTAATATATAAAATTAATTCAGTCCTATTCTTGACTTTTGTCATCGATAGCTCCAGCAGTACAAACTCAATATTTTTTCTGAATAGCCATTTTATTTTGTTGATCATTGATCTATGTTGTTAGGAAAAAAATGTAATTCGAGTTAGTTACTTCGAGAAAATAACCTATACGATTGGATGTATGTTCGTATAACCGCTATATTAAAAAATCAGATGACTCGGTTTGTCAAATACAGACTTACATAGAAATATAATATTTGGGAAAAATAAAGTACGTAACTTTGTCTTCGTCCATTATACTTACTTCCCTTTGTTTTGAACAGAAAAATAATATATTCTTAAACAATGGTAAGTAACGCTGTTTTCGTCCACTACAGACGTACTTCACTTTTTGTGAACAAACATATTAACTTAGGACAAGATAACACGGCATAGATTCAAAATAAGAAACGCAAAATAATTGTAAGTAAATACACTACAAAGCAACACCGAATAAGGACAGCTAATAGATAATAAATGCCCCAGTTAAACGCTTATTACCTACAAGTAAACACTCATTAAAATATTTGGCAAAAGTATTAAATCTATAATATACAAGGTCTTCAAAAATCATCTATGCTAAAATTTTGATAACATTAAAACTGCATTTCTGATAACAAAACACATACACACTGAACAATATATATTATAAATGCATGTCATTCAATCGAATGCCCCCTACACATTTCTGCAAATGGCTCACAAATGATTATCTCGCATCTTTCAAGGTTTCCGAAGTTTTTCTCAAACTTTCATCGTCAATAATTAATTAATTGTTTGTTGTTTTTATTCTAAAAACTTTATTCAAATTATAACGGGCCATTTCGCCCTCTCCAACGCCCATGACAAACTAAAACAAGATTGCGTAAAACAAGATGGCGTACAAAATGTATGCAGTATAACAAATTATTATTTTTTATTGATTTTTTTGTATATAAGTTTTGTAATTATCAGAAATACAGTTTTATTGTTATAAAAATGTTAAATAGAGTATGAGTTTTTGAAAACCCACTATATTACAAAGATGCGTCCATTCAAACTGCCCGTTGAGCGATGAAAATGCCGTCTAAGCATGGTTAAGCAAGCGTGACATATAGAACGACGATCAGGGCATCTTAAAGATGCATCAAGTGAATCTGCGCGTTTGGTGGTAAAATCTCAAACTGGCGCCTCACAAATCGGCGGAGCGACAGAGTGGCCGAGATATTCATGAAAATCTTAGGTCGCATCTAAAAACAAATAAGCGTATAGATGGTTCAAATATTCCCATAATTGTTTTAAATTAGGAATATTTATTACTCAGTTTGAATAAACACAAACACCAACATCTCGATCAAAACCTTCAAATGAACGTATATTAAATAAGCGAACAGAATCTAATCATTGCTAAAATGATAAGAATATTTGATAACCCTGATAGACCCTCCGAATGTTAAATTGATAGCTACTTTGTATGTACGTGCTTGAAATATTGTCCTGTTTTCTGATTGGTCGATTAGTATTACAAATGGAAGACCGAAGTGTATGCATAGAAAATGGCCGAACATTGCCGTGTAATCTATTTACATATGTAGGGTTGTGTATTCAAGCAAGCGACATAATTACCTCGTATGTGTAAGTACTTGAATAGCTGTATCATTGCCAGAAAAAGCTAATTTGTGTGTTCAAGGGAAGCGTTCGACGTTCCAATTTGTGTACGCGGGATGAGGAGGGAAAGGAGGCGTAAGACGAGGAGAAGAAAGAAGAAGAAAAATTAATAATAAGAAGAAACGAAGGAGAAATATATGAATGAATGGAATAATAATGAACTGAATGAAAACGGAATATGAAAACATTAGAATAAAAGTGACCAAATAAATAATTAACTGTTAAATAAAAAAGATAATAATAATATTCCGCTTCAAGAGAAAGCATAAAACGATTTTATGTCTTAAGCCGAATATTATTACTATCTTTTGAGTTTAACAGAGGGCGCTCCCATGCTTAACCTATACACTTTAAATCGGCTGCTTTCATAAATATATATTTAGTTGATCCCTCAATACAAATGACTACAGATATACGCGACAATCAGTTTCTGAGGATTTTAAATAAATATTAGAATCACCATGTTTTAAGTAATCATACGTCTGTTGGTCCACTGAAATTAGAGTAAATGAGCGTAAGCCCTGCGCTGCGATAGATACGTTAAGGCATGTTTAGAAGGACAGGGACATGGAAAGACAGGGTTTTAGATGTGAGCTAGGCTCCTCAACGAGGTACACCATAGATACCGCTGAATCTAAATACTGGATTCCTACCCACTACACAATGTAACATTTCTTTGTGGTTTTGCTGTTAAATAGTAAAGACTCTCCCGTGTATGTGAAATAAATTATTACGCCTATTGACATGGTGTTTTGAGTTATTTCAATTTAAAAATTATTTTGCTCTGTATCTACAGTAACCTCTCTAACAGAAATGTTCCATAGGTTTTACGAAAGTTTTCGATTCTTCGTCAAATCATTCTCAGGCCTCAAAAGCAAATGAACAAAAAAGCTGGAGAAAGATGAGAAATTTTTTTAAGACTGTGGAGAAACGCGCAGAGAACGTTTTTCGCATTGTTCCAGGAAGTCGTTGATGATTTAAATTCATCAATGCTGGATGGCATCACGGAACAGAATCGCATAACGTAAAGCATTTTGAAATGTTACCACTGGTTTCAGATGTGATGTTATTCATTTTAGGTTGTTGTGTTTTTATGTAGATAGTTTTCAGCATTTTTAATTTTTTAAATTGTTTTAGGAATGTATAATTTTAATGTTATTAACTAGAATTTTTTTAGTAACACGGTTTAAAAAACAGTAAAACGATTAATATATATATATATATATATATATATATATATATATGTATATGTATATATATATATATGTGTGTGCGTATGTGTATAAGTATATATATATGTATGTGTGTGTGCATATGTGTGTATATGGTATAAATTTATTGATAGATACTAAACATCTTTGTGAATGTATATTAATAGGCATATTGATACATAAACAGTAGGAGGAACACGACCAAATAATAGGTGTAAACATTAAAGTGAGTCCCTAATGTTTAAATTCGCTGTTCACTTGATAATATGAATTAGATTTTAAACGTAGTAAAGATTAATTTTTTAGGTAAAGATGCCCGTAAAACTACTTTTGAATCCTCAGAATACTTTTAGAAATGAAATAAATAAATAAATAAATATTTCATGCCCCCTTCGGTATTTTAGAATTGTTGTCTGACAAACTGGAGGATATATTTCGCCGTGAGTGAACCCCCCCCCCATAGTTTCGCATTTAAATTAGTAATTTACTACTTGAGTGTAGAATCCTGGGAAATTAAACTTATCTAAATGTTTTTTGAAAAGATTTATTAATAAATACTATATACATTCCATAAAAACGCCGATGTAGAATAATTTTTTTAAATAGTTGATTGAATGGACGGCTGACAATATGAAACTATCTCTAAAATACTGTACCTAAATGAGTTTCGACCCTAACGACCTAAATAAACATTGAAGTAACTTTAGTAAAATATAAATCATCTTCAAGTTAACTGGAACTTTATAAATAAATTATAGAACCTATTAAATAATTTAGGAAATATTACCGAATTAAAATTTTAAAGTTGTACGCACTAATGTTTAAGAGATACTAGCTTTGAACGAAAAATTCAAAATGGCGGAATAGTTGGATCTCACACGTGTGAGTGTTTGCTCTCAATTTTTGTCTGTTTTTTTGCTTGTTTTCATCCTAAAATAAAACTGATGTATCGTGTAGGTGTTTTCAAGACACTCTAATCCAAGAACTTTTTACTCTTTGTGATTTTTTTTACTGATGATTTTATAGTTGTTGCAGAGACGATATTGACATACAAATGTTGGTTGGCACAAGGCAAATGAAACGGACCGTTAAAAATATATCTCACAGAAATTAAAAATTTTTGAAAATGTGAAAAAAGAAAAATAAAAGTAATAAAATAAACCATGGTCATTGGAATATAATATAAACTCATATATATATATATATATATATATATATATATATATATATATATATATATATATATATATATATATATATATATATGATTATTTTTATTTTCACAGACATGTACAAAATCTGTGATACTGGCATGTCGATGTTATCGATCAACAGTTATTATAAACTTGGATCCAAATATGATCTGAGGTTCAGATCGGATTCTAACTCTGCCTGATGAGATCTCAGTTTATAATAACTGTTGATCCATAACATCGACATGCCAGTGTCGCAGATTTTGTACATGTCTGTGTAAATAAAAACAATCATATATAAAGCTCTATTTGATATTCAGCACTTTTTATAAACCCGGTTGAAATTCTTTGGATTACTACCCTGTGGATGTTTTCACCTGGATTATTACCATTATTGTATATATATATATATATATATATATATATATATATATATATATATATATATATATATATATATATATATATATATAATTAACTTGTTACAAATATCCAGGGGGTATGAATCCGAAGGAAGTTGAAACCGGGTTTATGAGAGTGCTCAATGAAAATTCAGAGCAAAATATATATATTTTTTGATTTTATTCCATTAGTTGCGACAAAACAAGTTTTGTTTCATTGGTGCTAATAGCGACCAACTCATCGGGCCGGCGAAAGGAATTCAAATCTGATTTGAATTCCTTTCGCCGGCCCGATGAGTTGGTCGCTATTAGCACCAATGAAACAAAACTTGTTTTGTCGCAACTAATGGAATAAAATCAATATATATATATATATATATATATATATATATATATATATATATGAGGTAGGTATTTCAACGTAGATGTAGTTTTTTTAACCTGCATTCGTCAATTTATTTTATAGTTATTTTGACAACGTTTCATCCGTAATTTGACACATATTATATCGTCTACGACTACTTTGACAAAGGGTCAACCGAAAGACGTCTTGGTAGCGATAACATCTATTTCTCCTCTGGTAATTCAGTGCTTTTTAACCGTGTTACTAAAGTAAAAATAAAATAAAACAGTTTCTTGATCCCCTCTACTCTTGATTTTTATTTTGGTAATAAAGGCATCTTTTTTTTCTCAGTAATTATGGCCACTTCATCAATATTATATAAGTTTATTCAAACATTTTTTACCTACAAATCTCTCTCTCTCCGTTTCTTTCTTTCTTTCTTTCTTTGTTTCTTTGTTTCTCTCTCTCTCTCTCTCTCTCTCTCTCTCTCTCTCTCTCTCTCTCTCTCTCTCTCTCTATATATATATATATATATATATATATATATATATATATATATATATATATAAAAAAATAAAAATTCTCTGAAGCACTTTTCTCCCATGCATTACAACACGATTATTATTTTAACTTTGAACAGGCTAGACTCGTTAAATTTATGTTAAATTAATCTCGGCGAAAACTTATTGAATCAACACTCATTATAAACTCTAACATAATTAAACAACGTAATCGCTTCTACAATCTATCTCTTTTAATCAGCAAACTTGTTTTATCCGATCAGAACTTAAATGTAGATCCAAGCTAGCTACCTTACACTACAATCCTGACCAAACTTTGACACAATATCGATAATAAAATAAATATAAAACAAAAAAAAACAAATAAAAATAAATAAATAAACACACCCATTTTATTTCATAAACATATCACACATTTTAAATTGTAACGGCTATGTGTTGTTAAAAACAAGATCAAAACCATTCCTTTCACGTAATAGTCCCACCACATTTTCTGAATTCTAACGAGTATGTTTTCGTTTGAAAGAAAAAAACATTCATTCAATTTCCTAAACGCAGTACCATATTAAATTCTAACTGCTATGCTTCGTTCCAAAAAAGAATGAAAACATTCTTTTTACGTCACAAACGGACCAAACTTTTCAAATATTTATACTTGTGTGTAATTTCTTGAAATCAATCATGTCTGTAGAAAAGGAAAGAGAGAGGAAAAGAGAAAAAGAGAGAAAAGGAGAGAGAGAGAGAGATTTCAGTTGTAACATGGCCAGATGAGGTTGGATTTCGAAAGAGATCGCAACCGAAACATGTATGCATATATGTAGCCAAACAAATTTGCAAAAATAAAGGAATTTATACTAAAATACAGCTCTACTTATTATTTAGCAATATTGTTATTGTATAAACACTGAGGTTTAATTGAGTTAACATCTAGGAAGCAACAACAATACGATTACTATATATATATATATATATATATATATATATATATATATATATATGTATATACACACATGTGTATGAGTAATTGTGTCGATGTGTTTGCGTATAGTACTTTTGTATGTATTTAAGTACGCGTGAGCATGTCGTCGGGCAGATTGGTGTGCTTATTTCTCTTTCTTTCTTATTCTCTCTCTCTATCTCTCTTTATTTCCTATTTCGTTTTGGAGAATAATCGATGATCATTTCCTAAATTGCCCTCGAAATCAACATCGGTCTGCTGCTTAGAGATAAAATACAAATGATAAAAATGATTTGTCCGGAAAGAACACTAAACATCTCAGAATTAACGATTTCGACAGTCAAAATAAGAGCGTCCATATCTGAAGTAGGACAAAATGCTGTTTATAGCGTCCGTGAAAGCATTAGCAAACCCATATAGCAAACGGACCCAACAACATTCAAGCCATTTACTTCGAGACTACATGTGTTGCAAACGACAATACAGTCATTAGTCTGGCCATAAAATTATTCAATAACCAATAAATAAAGACGGAATAATATTCCAATGTTTAATGGATATTTGAGAAAAAAGCAATGACAATATATACGAATTGAACCAGTCATAGAAGAAAAATCCGTCTGAGATTTTAATATAAAATAATACATGTGTGGATGATTTTTATTTTTTGTAATATTTTTAAAACAATTTTTATTATGTTTTTCTTCAATCAACACTTCATAGTTTTTATTTTATTTTCCGTCTTTTGCAAATATTCATCATTTTATCTGTTTAATAAAGTGTATCATTTATGTCTGTATCTGGCGATTATAGAAGCCCAAAACACAGAATTTATGTCTGTTTCTGGCAATTATGGAAGCTCAAAAGACTTAGTTTATGCCTGTATTTGGCGATTATAGAAGTCCAAAACACTGAATTTAATGCTGGAATTTGGTAATAATTACCTGATCCATATCTACTGTTTTCAGAATGTTCATGCGTTGATTCTGTGTTAGAGAAATGATTTCAACGCACTTATTTTACCGATGACTTTGTAAATTTCAGGAATCTTACCTCTACTGAAAACAATTGATGTTGTCTGTTTGTCTGCACGTGTTTCTTCTTTTCGTACCTTTGATGTCTGCGGATTTACGACAACTTCCCACCTTTTCGCACATTCCTTTACATTATCATTGAACTCTACAAGATCTCTCAAATCGCACTAGTAAAGAAAATATAGATACGACAAAACAGTGCATCATCGTAGGGTGCTCCACTCCACATTCACAAATTGCTGGGTCGGTTTTGTAGCCCGATCCGGTCATATCAGCTTTTGATGATGCCATCTCTGTCCTCAGACGGTTGAGCTTTCCATGCTGGACACAGGTTGCTTCTGAGCCAATAAGATGGCACCACAAAGGGTGTATTCTATATCAGTAGAAGACGATAATTTTTCCAGCCTTGTGATTTACAGCTGTAGTCTGGTTTATTACTGAGATTTCATGTGCCTTTGATATGGCTGACGAATCTTCTACTGGACTCAGTAGCAGGCTCGGGGGAGTCACGTCCGTGAAAGACATGGCGTTAATCACTGGTAGCATTTCTGACCTCTACTCGGTTTGTAAGTACCAGTTTCACATGTTCAGCCTGGTCGGATTCATGCAACCAGTGCTGAAGTGACAGGTTTTGTTCAACGCTGGGTCTAGTTTATTTATAGAGATTTATTCCTCATAAACGGCACACATAGAGGAATAGCTCTGCAACAAGGCAGTACATCTTAGTGTGTGGTGTGCTGTATCTTCCAATTTGGAGTTAGGTAGTCTTCGTAGGATGTTGTTCCAGATAATAACTTTTGATTTATTGTTTTTAAATGTGTTTATTGTATCGCCATGTAACGTAATGGATAAAGTACTAAGTAACATTCAGTTCTAAGTGACACTCTTCTGGAGGTTGAAGGTTCAATCCTCAGTGCAGGCGATACTAAGAATACAATTGCGAATTACTTAAGACTTCTACTCTGTCATGGCTGACGGAACGAGAGCATCCTACCTCCGTGGATTAAATTAATTGTTCCGTTTGAAATCCCTTAAAGATTCCCGAGTTTGACAGAAATATTATTGAGTTCTACAAGATACACTCGAAGAAGGTCAGAGGTCACATCGGCCGAAATGTTGTGAGAATAACACTTAAGATGAGAACAGTAGTCCAAATAATACAAATAATACAAATTATCAATCATCATCTCAAAAAAGCAGAAACAAAGAAAATATTAAAACAGGTCTTCTTCTCAAACTTCACATCCGTATTTCGAACTATGCATATATAACTTTGGTGTAATATCATTACCAACTTTGGTATAATACTATTACCAACTAAATAGAATATAACTCTAATAGAATATATCATTACCAACTAATCCGTAATTCATTATCCGTAAACTCAACCTAGCTAAAGTTCTCTCTCTCACACACCCACCCGTAATTTTAAAATTTAAATACCGAAAGTATTTCTGATTCCAACTGTTTCATTATTTTGTAGACTAGCTACAGCAACATATGCTAACTTTTTTATATAATACACATTAGTTAATTTGATTAACTTAAAAAATTAAAACGGAAGCACTAACACACGTGCGATTAAAGAAAACAAAACCAACTTACCGTTTTTATCACTGATTGTAAACGTTGTATTTTTTTCATAGACTAGTTATAAAAACGTATGCTATTTTTTTCAAATTATTTCATTTTATTGATTTTGTTTTTAAACACTCACCATGCTATTCAAAAAAGTACAAATCACATTTTTATCACCGGCCTTAAACGATGCATTCTTTTTGACTCATTACAACAACAAATACTAACTTAATTTTCCATATTTAAATTATTTTATGATATTGATTTTTAAAAATTTTCAAAGCCACCCACACACGCAGTTCAGAAGATAACCAAAATACATTACTTATTATTTTTATCACTGAGTTTAACCGTTGTATTTCGCCCATAGACGAGATACGTATGTTACTGTTTTTTTAAAATTAGTTCATTTTGTTGGTTTCATTTTCTTAAACTACCCACTCACGCAGCTAAAAGAACAAATGCTTATTAATGGCCTCAAACGATGCATTCTGTTCTTGAGATTCCTTAGTTTTATCATTTTTTCTAAATCCATTAATATACAGGTTATATCTTCTCAATTCATCTAATATCCATAATAAAAAAGTAAATTCTAATTCAAGGAAAAAATAACTCTATCTAATCGTAATCATTTTATTTATCCCCTTCTCTCACAAAAAATAAATTACAACACTTGGCTAGTATCAAAGACGTAACCTTCTATCTGATTTATTCGAACCGTGCTCCTGGCAATCGATCTACTTCTCACAATTCTGATTGTGTTTGATCAATTTTTTGTTTATATTTCCATTCACAACTCTATTTATAAAACGACAACAAAGGGGGGGGGGCCTTTCAAAAATAAAAACACACCCAGACAAACAATAGATAAACAGAAAAAAAAATGAACTGTATTCGACCTTCGATTTTGTCGGTTTTTTTTCGGTGACGTCTCAGATGTTCCTGTTTGTTTTGTTTACTTTGAGGGGGTGCGCCATGTTGTCATCTTTTTGGTTAATTCTGGGATTGTGTATCTCGCGGGTGTTGCAATTTAGAGAACTGATCCCAGTTTTCTGTGCGTTAGATGCAAGCCAGTGTGTATGTGTGTGTCTCTGTTCGGGATCAATCCGATTGGCAACAGATATAAACATGTTTTTGTGCGTTCACTGCTCTGGCCGTGATTGTTTGCTCGTTATGCTGGTCCAAAGTTTTTGTTCTATTCCGACATTGGTCGCAATGGTTATTGGATGGTCTCATTCAATGCTGCAACAGAAGAATTCAAATGACACCACAACTATAATTTAAAACAAATAACAGGTTTATTTATTGGAGATAACACTGGCGTTTGCTTCTTCGGCTCAATTAAATGTGAATTTTCATCCCGGCCCAATCAAAACACAAGTCATAGAGTTTAGAAATTGACTGCATCACGACCAGAGGGCCGGCTCAAACTGCATTCCCTATCTCCTGGAATATATGCACCTTCGACCGAAAATCCTAGATATCCGATTTTGATTTCAGTAATCTCCATTCAACCGCCCAGACGCCCCCCAGATATCCACTAGAGATTACGGCTAGACAGTGTCCGCTCAAAAGAGCTTAACTGCAGACAATCTATGAAACTTTACTTTTCTCATGCAGGTTGCTCTCAACGTGAGCTCCCGTTTAAAGAGAAATGTATTTTATTTCAAAGAGAAAACGATTTATGTTTGGCCGAATTTAAAATCAAATAAAAATATTTCAAATTTATTCTTTTAGTCGAACGTCTCGAAACCGCAGCAAGTCTGTCATCCAAGTGCACCGAAAACACTCAACACTAAACATGCCACCTAATATATGTTTACAGTTTTGGGGTGCGCTGGAAGATGGAAAATCTTCGTTTCAAGATCATGGAAGCCAGGTCAGTTTGCCATTCTAAAGTTAAATATTCTTCGGAATGAGACTATATCTGGAGTGATTACAGCATAGATTGTGATGCCAATGGGGAGGTGCTGTGTTTTTGGCAGCTACTCCAGGATTAGTTTTTCGCTCAGTCGGGTATTGTAATGAGTAACGAAAATAATATCGATATTGTAAGCTGTTTTATAACGTCCACTGTTGAAGGACTTTGGTTATTTGAAATCATGGATCAGATGAAGCTGATTGCATCTCGCCCGATTCTATTGTCACTTAATCTACAGCGTTAATAGTGTATCCGCAGTGTGTATGATTGCTGCTGACGTCATCACCCTTTGGATTTCATGTTGTAGTATTTCTGTCATAACGAGGGGTGTGGGTGATGGTTTGTAGACTGACGTGATGATAATCCTCAGAGCCGAACAAGATCATACTATGCATTATATATATATATATATATATATATATGTAAGGAGATTTAGTGAATTATAAGGTTCCAATTGCCCAAAGAATTAGAACAACAAGTCTATTATGGCGTACGGCCGTTTCCAAAACATTCTGGAAATACTTTATTTCATTCTTTAATTAAAAAAAAACCAACAAAATCTTTATAATGTTTATAAGGTGTTGTTGTAGTTATTATTATTATTATTATTATTATTATTATTATTATTATTATTATTATTATTATTATTATTATTATTATTATTATTATTATTACTATTATTATTATTATCAGGTTCATCTTTATATTCTTATTTTATATCTGTAACTTATTCTTTTTCCAATATTGGTCTATGTACGCCCTCCTGCCAATGGATATTCCTCTAAGACGAGCTTGTTATTTTTTCCTTGAAGTTCTGTAAGATGTGGTGCTAAAGGCGCTGATGAAGACGTTTTGGAGTAGCTTTTGTTGTTTTATTATTTAATTAAAGAATAAAATAAAGTATTTCCAGAATGTTTTGGAAACGACCGTACGCCATAATAGACTTGTTGTTCTAATTCTTTGAGCAATTGGAACCTTATAATTCACTAAAGCTCCTTATTATAGCTCTGGTTCATTTATATATCTTCCATTGAGCTGATACCTATATCTACAGTGCTCGGTTGTGGTAGTGTCCCTCTTGGGGTGTCTATTCTTAACGCACCCCAGACATTTGGTCATTTACCCTCCGTTAATGTCAAAATTACCATTGATATACGCTTATATATATATATATATATATATATATATATATATATATATATATATATATATATATATATATATATATATATATATATATATAGTCTCGGAAGTTTCCTAACCATTAAAACTATATAAAGAAAAAAAAAACAAAACATTTTAGTCCCAAGTCATTCGGTGGAAAATCACTTTTATAAGTCAATTTACTTTTAGCAGTTACTATATTAGTTTGCTTCTAAGAATTTACGCTAGTCTTAACATTATTTAAGGGATCATCAGTTGTTTACCATGAAAAACTGTTTCTGGAATTCAAAAACAAAACAGTATTTTATTTCATGGCTTCCCAGCAGAGTTGATCAGACCCCACTTCCCTTAAAAGGCAAGAACATAAACGTTCCATATATTAGATCTAAGTTTTGTTCTAGATAGACGTTTTGCTAACTTATATTAGTTATTAAAAGACAAAAATGTCCTCCTCACTTGCGCTGCTCGTCTGGATGTCTCAAACCTGTCTGTTCTGCGTATCAACGAAAATCTGGGAAATTTTATTAAAAACAATTTAAAATTACGCGTGTCAATCTGTAAAGGTTAATTTAAGATACGGTCAATGATCCTTTACTTCAGATCAACAAATAAACAACATGTATCGATGATTGCTGCTGGTAATCTTAAACTTGTAGCCATCAACAAGACACAGATCGTATTTCACTCACCCTACGGACTAATAGTATAGAATTAATGCGTTCAATTTGTTTACTTCACTCTTTTTTAACTATCAAATTGAAATGTAAATTAACTTTCGAAATGTTTATATGTAAAATCAAATAATTTACTAAAATACTATTTTTTGTGTACAGTTTAAAACAAATGCTATTTTTTGTGTACAGTTTAAAACGATAAATTATCGTTTTTTTCTAGAATTGAACTCAACGTCATTGCCCAGTATTTAGATTGAAAATTGAATAATTATAGCCCTTAAATTTATTTTCTATAAACAATTCTGACATTTTGGTGATTTATGATTCATATGGGTTTGAAATCGAAATTGGATGAAGAAAGCGTAAGAAGCTGATAGACAAACATATATATTTTGTTTTATATATTATTATATGTATATATAGAGAGAGAGAAAGGGAGAGATGATATACCCGTTTCAGAACGGGTTACTAAGAATGTGACACACGTGGAACCTTTAATAAGCTCAAGAGGTAAGATAATACTACTTTAAAGCAATAAAATATATTGACACGATGAAATGTGTAAAAACAGAAATTTAACAACTGAATTTATGTATCAGAAAAGTTTTCGTTTGATGCAAGGTTCGTATTTTACATAAAGACGATAAATGGTAATTAACCGGCGGTTTTGTCGCATTAGAACAAAAAAAAGTATTTCGACATGATTAGATTAGGCAAATGGCCAATTGTTGTCCACCAAAAATACTCATTAACAGGACTAAATTCAATCAAGTTCTGTTCTCAGCGTTAACCGACATCGCGATTTCTTTGAAAGCTATCAAATACTTATAGCTAATGTTCAGGAAATTGTCTGTCCTGTGCATTATATCTTTACTATATCAGTAGTGTCTCTGTCTTTTTGCATGTCTTAGAAAACAAGGACTATTTTAAGAACAGACACATAATTTCTCAGGTATTTTCTTCTTAGAAATCAAGTGGTAGTATATATTTCGTATAAGTTTCATACTAATATTGTGAGATCTGTTTCTATGATGGACAGTAAATCAACTGTAAATATAAATGTCTTACTTCATTAAATTTTATCATGATTGTAAAATTGACAATGTTGAAATTTACTAATCTTGTCACGGAACGCCCCATAAGCGATCAAATGCTGTTCATACCATTGCTTATGTTATTACTCCCATAGTGTTCCTCATATTTCGGATGACAATCATTCTCATCTCAGTAACCCTTTTTAAAACTTAGTTTTCCCCAAACAAGACAAGTTGCCACTGTAAGCGTAAGGAGCTACTGAGAATTAGGGTGAAGGTTTAGGGGGTCATCCTGTGTTGGGAGCCGTGCAGCAAGATGTTTGTTCACATTAGTTTTAAATTACTGCATGTCGATACAGTCGGGAAACAGGGAACAGGGAGGGAGTTCCAAAGACTAGCAGCTCGAGGAAAGAAGCTATTGGAGTAGAAGGCTCTCCGGCATCTGGGGATCTCACTAAAGTGAATGGATGGGATTTAACTGATTGTAGGGTTGGTCGAGTGTATTTACGTCGAGAAGGCACCAGAGCAGCAAGTTCATCGAAGCACATTTCATTGAAGTACTTGTAAAACAAGCACAAGAATGGCAATCGGTGGTTGAAAGGGTTTCTTATAGTTGTCAAAGAAAAGGAGCTTTATCTTAGCAGCATTAAATGTTACCATCCATTTATGACCCCCCTTTCCACTACATACTGGAGGTAATTTCTAAGGATTCAGGCATTTCCCCGGATATGTGCACATCCGTTTTACCCACATGACGAGAGTAAAGAGTGGTGTTGCCAGTAAATATACCCATCTCAGACACAATGTCATCAGGGAGGTCGTTTATTGAAATCAAGTACAATACAGGTCTACTTGCATTTATGTCACTTGCATTTATGTCATGTTGTTTGGATGAACGGTTATCGAGTACAACCTGGATTTTTCTTTAAGAAAGAAAGGATCTAATTATATTAAATATTCGTTCTGTAATACCATATGAATTAATTTTTCTGAGAAGACCTTTATGCCAGACCCTGTCAAAGGCCTTGGATATTTCAAGCGCTACCGCCCTAGCTTCACCTGCCTTGTCCAGTGTATGGTGTATGCGTTCAGAGATGACCGTTAGGATATCTGCAGTAGACCGTACTTGCCTAAATCCATACTGATGATCAGAAAGAAGTTTAGCATTAACGAGGTGACCTACTATCGCTAGATTGATTAATAATTCAAAGATTTTAGCAAAGATCGGGAGTAGACTGATTGGGCGGTAGTTCTGAGGATCGGTTCCATTTCAAGAATTCTTGTAGACTGGTACCACAGAGGCAATTTTCCAGCTATCGGGGAAGCAATATTCGGCAAGGCATTTGTTGTAGAGTTTTAAGAGGACAGGGGCCAGTTCAGCAGAGCATTTCTTTATTACTATTACTGGTATCAGATCAAACATGTGCTTTGTAGGCGTCAAGGTTTTTTATGATGCGCCGGACATAATATGGGATGATGTTGAGGTCATTAAGTATGGCTTCAGTCCGCAATGCGAAATTTGAAAGAGAGTGGTTTGCGGAGTCAACAGTGGAGTTTAAGGCGAAACGCTGGGTACGTAGTTCAGCCTTATCAGTTGCCAAGCAAAAGATATCATTATTGTTGGATAGTGGGAGAATTGTTGATTGCACATTGTTCACCACACTATTGAAGATTTTCCAGAAATCGCGAGTTCCTAGTTTCTGCGACTCAATGCGTTTTCTGGTCATTTCTGTATACCTTCTCTTTGCTTAATCTATTACAGTCTTACCATGATACGTTGACGCTATACGTTTCTGTCTATTTGTAGTTGGCTTTAGGCGGCTTAATTGTCGAGATGTTTGCTGCCTCTGAGCAATAGCAACTGCACAGTTCGAGGTGAACCATTGTGAACAATGGGGTTTACTGTAGAATTTTCGCATAGAAACAAAGGCTTCAATGCCTGCTTTGACCCATTCGGTTATATCATTTGCGCACTGATCAGCAGAGAGAGAACAAGTTTCACTCCATGGAGCGTCTCTGATGTGATCTCTGACGTATTCCCAATCAGCTCGTTTGTAGTATCTCGTCGTTTTGAGCAACGGCTCATCAGCTTTAGGGCGAGGTTTTAGTGTGATATCATTCATTATCACATTGTATAAGTCTCGGGCAGTGACGTCAAGAACAGGTCGAGAAGTGAAGCTTGCTTGTCCACATGATCAGGGAGGCGGGTCGAGAGACTGATAGTTTGTGAGAGGGAGTGCGCTATCGAGAAACTATACGTGGAGTTACCAGCTGCGTTTGTATAGCTGGAGAATTCAAGTCAGTCTCGATTATGTACATTAAAATCCCCAAATACATGTATTTGGGCACTCGAGTCAAGTGAGCTGTATCTATGCTTTCAGAGACAATGTTAAGTAGAGTACATTCCTGGGTCGGAGGAGGTTGCTATATGAAGTACGCTGTACTGTAAGGTTCATCTAAAGCACATGTAGGCTTGATCATCTGATTCTAACCTATGTTCTCTCCTCAAGGAGAGAGTGTTCCGAACATGAACTCCTAGTCCGTGTATATGTTTGTCAGAGTCTTTACGTCATGTCAAAATTGTGTGAGATGACTGAGGATTGTAGGGTTGTTTCGCTTAGTGCTATGATATCTTGGAAGTTTACTAGGAGAAACGTTTCTACGTAATTTATGTTGGTTCCAAACCTCCAGATATTTGTGAATGCTACCATCAAGTGAGGAGGCGAAGATGTTAATTGGTGGGTGTCTGGTTAGTTTTTTTCTCTTTGTACTGTCATTTTGGTTTTAGATAGAATGGTGAGAGAAAAGTGGGTACTTGTTTTGTGCCAATAAGCTCACACATTCAGACTATGAGTCGAGACTTGATCTATGACGGCTGTAGTCTCGGAAAAGCTCACCAGGGATAACTGTAGGATCCCTTTTCATGTCACATACAGTAACCCGCGATATTATACAACTGTTGATGGAGCAGTCGCTCTTAGCGCTTCCTAAGAGTTAGGGCTCCTTACTACTAGTCGGAAACAACAGCAAGACAGGCTGTCTAACCTGTACCCTCACCTGTCGGAACAAGAGCGACCCAGACTAGTCATGTGCGACTTATTTGTTCATGTCTCCAGCTCTAGGAAGGTTGTTGATCAGGACTAAGGAGACCTCCCTTCCCTAGCGGTTTGGTGCCAAGACGTAAGTAGTCAGTAGCACAGTTTTTTATATCAGAGTTTTCCATTACTTAGATGGATGACCTGACAAGATATACGGGTCCATTAAACCGAGAGGGGTAATCCTGCGCCCGTACACTAGTTAGGTATTTTAGAGCCCACGCAGGTATTAAAAAAATTCGTATACATAAATAAATATAGATATAAAAGTTTATACCAGAGATAACAGAAAATTGAAGATGGGTTTCCTTCTCATAAGTAAAATTTACTGTGGAGACATGTTACCGTCCTGTAAGGTGGTGAGGGGGCTAATCTACTTTTGTATAAATCAAAGAAAGAACACTTAGCTATGATGTCACAGAATAGAAAAAAAAGTAGAGAATATGAAAAAAAATAGAGAATACGTAAAATAAAGAAATATATGAATGAAAAAATTATTGAAATAAAACTAAAACTCACAAAAGAGTTAGGGCATGAATAATTTAAAAGCAAAAAACAGAAACAAAACTTAGCTAAGTTATAGATGCCGGATTGCATCTTTGGCTCCATTGAAAAGCCACTCCCGGGAGAGACGAATATCTCACTCATTCAATGGCGTCTTCTTATAGATATTGAATGACAAGGCAGGCTTGAAGTCGAGGAGTAGGGAGTTTCTCTTTTTAATTTTAGTAAATAGAGAATTATTTTTTTAAACACTTTTCTTTCATGGTTGACTCACTTAAGAGTAACTGAATATCAGATATGGAAACTAACTAGAGACACGAGAAATTCATCAGGCTTGACATGCCACAGAATATAAAGAATAGAAGAAGAAAAAAAAACGAAAATACGTAAAGTATATCCATATATATGAATGAAAAAATAATTTAAATAAAAGTAAAAATCACAAAAGAGTTAGGGCATGAATAATTTAAAAACAAGAAACAGAATAAAATTAAATTAAACTTAGCTAAGTTATAAATGTCGGATTGCATTTTAGGCGCCGCTCTCGAGTTTCCCTTGGCCTCTATTGGTGGTGATATCAATAGTAAAAATACATGACTTAAGACACAACGTACCCGCTATTTCAATAGACGCAACTCTTAGCTAAGAAAAACTGGTTATCTATAATAAAGTTATATAAAACTATATTATGTGAGTTCCTGAATGTATCAGCACACCCGAAAGAAAATTGAATCTCGTCTAAAGAGAACATAATATTAATATCTGAAACGCTATCGTGGAGCATATAAAATGTTTATGTTACGGGAACAGTGACAAGCAACAACAAAAAAGAAAACATCACTTATCTGGCGCAAGAGGTAAAGTTTTCAAAATTAAAAAAAAAATGTTGGTAGCTACACTTCTTTAAATATACAGTTTCCTCTCGTTAGAACAACACAACTCTATACTTTATAAAGATATATGTATATAGTATGCGGCAGTATAAACAAACAAATCTATTTTATAATTCAGATTGATTCTAATGAGAATCAATTCTCTCAAAAAATGACCACACTCTCTGCCACTCTTTCTCTGTTTTCTGCTCTATCTATCTATCTATCTATCTATCTATCTATCTATCTATCTATCTATCTATCTATCTGTGTGTGTGTTATAATTAAGAAAGAACACACATTTTATGAGATAATTAATATTTTCTATTCATGCTCCGATAAATTCAACACCATCAATATTTATCCTTGTGTACATATGTTTCAGAAATTTATCATCAGTTCAATCGCAGGGTAGAAGTTGACAAATATAAGCGTCTCATCTTAAGCGCAACATTTATGTACCAATTCATTCTTTTATATGAGGTATTTTCTTTTGTTCTTCCTGTTTCCATGGATAATATTATAATGAAAATTATTTATATTCAGATTGTTATTTTTTTCTGAAAAAATTAAGCATAATTTTATGAAAGTAATATCTATTATTAACGTTATTGAACTAAAGATTACTCATTTGAATAAATTGAATTCATCCGTAAAAAATATGCATCTGATTTTTAGGGACTTCAATGATTTTAACCTTCCTCTGAATATTTCCTGTAACGAATTGATAATACATCTTTTGCAGAAGCTGATAGGTTTATAATACTATACTTCTACCCTGCCCTAAAATTCTAAAACATGTGTACACATAGATAGATATCATTGGTGTTGACATTGTCGGAGTATTATAACTAATAGTGATTATACCATAGATTGAGTATTCTACTGAGCTCTGTTGGGCTTTAAGTCTTAACTATTGAGCTACAATTCCCCTGCAGTATTACATTATATTCTGGAAATTTGTAATACTTTTTATTTTTATATAATCATCAGTGTTATTTGTCTTATTGTAATATAGCTAAAGTCATAGTTATTGAACTTGATTTATCTATAATATATATATATATATATATATATATATATATATATATATATATATATGTATATATATATATATATATATATATTATCGCAAGCATGATTAAAAGTTAATCAAGAGAAGAAAATGCCAACCGACCGGCTTCGCCCTCTCTTAACAAAAGCTGTATCGAGGAATTAAAAAAAACGAGGGATTAAAAAAAAACAATCCCTCGATACAGCCTTTGTTAAGAGAGGGCGAAACCGGTCGGCTGGCATTTTTTCTCTTGATTAACTTTTAATCATGAACGATAGAATTCGTCTTCCCTTCATGCTTGCGATAATAAAATTTTGCACTCTCCCAAAAATCATGATATATATATATATATATATATATAGGTTGATAGATAGTTATAGGCTGTTCGTGAGAACATTTTCTCATATTTTTTCTTTTCAGAAACAGTTGAACTATTTAATAGCTTTTCAACGGATCACAGTTTCTACGTACTTCTCGTTGGTTGAAGAGCTGTAGATCATGGACGACTGGAAAGCACAATAAAATTGTAAGAAATAACACATCATCGTCATGACTCGCGCCGGATGCTAAAATTAAGAAAACTTACCTCAGCTTAGTGCTCCTTGAATATCTTGCCGTGGGATGTGAGCTGAAAAATTTGAACGAAAATATGGAAGCATTAACTTACAGGAAAGATCATAGCGGACATTCTGAGTGCGTCCACAAAAGGAACATCGTTGAGAAGCTACAAAAGAACATACGGCAGGATCCGGCAAGAAATGACGAAGTTGCGACAAGTAAGATGGCGCTGAACGAGGTAAAGCACAATAGTGCTCTTCTCCAAATCTACATCCAATATCTAACATCAATCGAACATAAGGCGGATCAGTTACCCCATGTATTATATTAATCATAACTTCAATTCTCAATATTCATTAAACATAAGACTGCCACACTAGAAATGACTTATTAATCACATCTAAACTAGATAAGAATTTATCTAATGCAAAAGCTTAGCTACTTATTTATATGTATTCCCAATGCTTTTATCCTTTTAGAGTTTATTGTTTTATGGTTTGATTATAGAACTTAAGTTTGCAGATAGAAATCAGGCTTGTAAACCTATATCCCTACATGGCTAATCTGTTTAGATTTGTTCAGCAGCATAAAAAAATCTATACAATTTAAGCATTTTCATGAAAAGACCTACATTCAATATTGATCCCATCAACCCCACAGTAGTAAATGTGTACTTATCAAAGCTACCATGAAAACCTATTTTATCTTCTTATATACAAAGTAGAGACGATTTCCCTCCTGTACCTTCTCGGAGAATAGGAAAATAACCACATATATCACAGGCTACTAAACGCATCACTATATTACACTTATTCACTCGAGCGTGTTTTAGTAAATTTGTTATTATTTTTTTCCAGCTAACACTAAATATTACATTTGGCCCACCATCTACGACTCTCCGACAAACGAACTCCATATAGTTAGTAGCAAAAACTTTTCTCTCTAACAATTCTGTACTGTCACTCTACTCATCGACACCGGGAACTAATAAACATAGTTTAATTTTCACAAAACAGTCCGTTCTTATTTATTATTTGCCTGGTATTAATTTACTACATAATATAAAGCAATACGCAAATACTAAATGACAGCTCCCGTTCACTCAGAGGATTTTCCGCGAATATCAGATTACGTTATTTATAATTCTACCTATTACTTCTATATTTATATTCATTCCGGAATTAAGCGAATGAAATTAACGAACACAATTCCTACAACATTTATTCATTGAACATGGCGGCTACAATTTCTTGATCGAATCGACTTCCTACTTAATTCAATAAGCGCCAAGATACTCGTAGACCCCGATACATTTACATTTTCAAAATCATACACCTTTAACACGCATATAATAGAAAGCTTGCCCAAATCCATTTACTTCATCAACAAATGACCTAAACCGTGTCATTGTTGAACTTTACATTTGGTCGACAGAAGCTAAATCTTAACATAACACGCATGCCAATAAACAAGCCTAGCTTAATTGGCCTATTTTCACATGTATTTTTATCTTGAAACCATGGCGCAGTCGTTAAGAAGGCAGGTTTCATGATCGCCAGTTTCAGCGTTCGATCCAATTCTACTCTGCTGCTTTTCTCTCTTTTTTACTTTAAAACATTCGCCAACATGGTAGAGAGGGTAGAAAGAACAATAGGCCGTTTCTTTTTTTATTCGACGTCATGCAATAGGTAGTACTTTCTCCCGTGCAACGCCGGGCGACGAGTTCCGCTAGTTTATTATAAAATTTGAAATATGCATATTATCTAAATTATTCTCTAATTATTACCCACAGCCTAGCAGCAAGTTAATTTATTCGACGCCATCTTCCATAAAATAATGGCAAATTTCATGAATAGTTATTTCTTAATTTTAAATAGAATGAAAATTAAGATACAATTCTGGAAAGCGACGTACCATAATTGTGCACCACTTCCAAACTTTGTAAACTATTCTGGTAGTTAGTTGAATCTTTATATAAGCTATTTACATTTTCATTGATTCCACAATGATAATCTAGATCTAAAATTAGATAGCATGTACTTGTTACGGTGTAGACAGTTTTGTAGAATCTATTGCATAATGTTTAGCAAATTATCCCTTGAAGTAATTATATGCTAATATCTATTTTGTTAGGTATATATTTATTCGCCCTTTTCAATATAGACCACTTAAAATCAAAATAAATTTTCTTACTAATAAATTCTCTAACACATTTAGCTAGTGATGTAAAGGCTTTCTCGGAATCTGTATTGAGCATATTCCTAAAAGTGCATTATGGTTTCTATATCTGTCTTGAGAGCTACACTGTGGACCCAACATAAGTGTGGATGTTGTTCCCCGTCTTTACATAACATGTATATACAACGCCTGAGATTAAGCATCTACCCTCATGTTATGGTGACTTACCTATGTACAACATAGACTCTTCCTCTTTACTCAATAAATGCCAACGGCAATTAACTCTCGCCGGAATCCAGTAAGATAGTCGAACTCTACTTACCAGGCGCATATTTCTTCCCTCTGTACTCTATTTTCTTAATACACTTGTTTCTACTTTATACCGTGTTCGTGTCTTCATTTCGGTTCCTTTTAACAGGGCCACAACAACTTGGCGACGAAGGATTCGAAGATCTACTCTCTCTCCATTTTATAACCACCAGACAACAACTGGCAATCTGGAATTACGTCAAATTTTTCTTATGTTCTCATCTTTGAACAAACGAAAAGTTTTTCGAATGAAAAAAAAAATCCAGCGTAAGACAAACACTGGCAAATGCACGAGAAAATTAAAGACGAACATGGAGAAAGCTACACAAGCACCAAAGTTTTAAAACAAGCTTATCCGGCGGACAAAGATTTTTTTTTGTTCTTCGTCTCTTACGAAAAAATATCAACTATTTATTTTTTCTAGAAGGACATGCGTGAGTCATTATTTTATTCCGGTACTGAGTTAAGATTTTTAACAAAGGAATATAATACAATTCGTTTTCTCTCTCCAAAGAGAAAAAAGAAAAGTACTACCCCCGAAATAAAAACCTTGGTTGACTTTTATTTACTTTTTCCTGGTTGAAATACTAATTTCGTTAGCAGCGTAATATAAAATAGAAAAAAAGCTGTATTGTATAATGACACAACAGTAAACATGGAAGATTTCAGAGCTATGATGTTAGAACTTGTTAAGTTCCAAACCGAACAACAGGCTCAAATGGAAGCTAGGTTTCAAGAAAAACTGCTTGTCCAACAACAAAAAGCCGACGAACAACGACGAAAAGCTGATAAAAAACAGCAAAAGTTTGAACAACTATTGCTACAAACAATATCGAATAGGGGTCAAAATACCGAGAACGAATACGCATTTTTCCAAAATACTGTTTGGAGTACAATTGACAATTTTTCTTATTCTCCAGACAACGATAGAACATTCGCTTCATATTTTAGAAGGTATGAAGATCCATACAACATAGATTGCGAAAATTGGGCAGACGCTAAAAAAGTTCGATTACTCCTTCGTAAATTAGGGACCATCGAACATACAAAGTTCGTTGACTACATATTACCCCGTAATCCCAGCGATTTAACTTTCTCGGGAGCAGTTAAGTTATTGACGGAGTTGTCTAGCCCCAAAATTTTCCCTTTTTCACAAAAGATGAAAGTGTATAAATTTAACGAGAAAAGATTACGAGGATTACACGACTTTTGCATCAGTAGTAAATAAACACTGTGACGATTTCAAGCTTGCCGAACTAAGCGCAGATGATTTCAAATGTTTAATTTTTGTACAAGGACTGATATCAGCTAAAGACGCCGAAGTAAGACGCAGAGTTCTGAATAAGCTAGGAAATGAGCCGAATATAACCTTACAAAAAGTCGCAGAGGACTGCGAGAGATTTGTAAGCGTGAAGCAAGACTCGAAAGACATAGAAGAATCGGGCATAGCACACATAAGAAAGGTATGACAAAAATCATATCCTAACTTTTCGTTCAAAATCAAGTCAATCCAAAAAGAGTGACTATTCTCAATTTTCGCCAAAAACAAATTTCCCCAAGAAAAAACAAAACAAATTACCACCTAGCCCCTGTTCGCGCTGTGGTGCTCTTCAGTGGTATATGGATTGCCCCTACCGGTTTAAAACTTGTTTAATTTGTAACAAAATCGGACACAAGAGCTCACATTGTAGAGCAAATAAAGGATTTAAAAGCCGGATAAAAATCGTAAGATCAGACAAACAGGATAGCATAAACATAAGGAAGTACGTTCAAGTACAAATCCTTAACGAAAGAATAAAGTTACAATTAGACTCCGGGTCTGATTTAACTATCATCAACCTGCAGACATGGAAAAGATTGGGTAAACCAACCATGTTAAAATCAAACAAAGTAGCCAGGTCGGTGACTGGGGAAAATAAAATTCAAAGGTGAGATTATAACTAACGTTAAGTTTAACGGAAAAAAACAAAAAATTAAAAATGTTCGTGTTAAGAAACACTTGCAATTTATTTGGGACAGAGTGGATGAGCCATTTTAATCTATGTGATTTACCCATTAACGCTTTTTGCCCAAAAAATAGAAAGCCTGACAACCGAAGCAGATAAATTAAAAGAAGATTTGAAAAAACCTTCCCAGAAGTTTTTTCAAATGGACTGGGTCGATGCAAAAAGATGGCGACACAATTTGAATTAAAGGAAAACATCCAACCCGCATTTAAAAAGAAAAGGAATGTACCTTTCGCCTCACCCGAGAAAATAAATGAAGAACTAGACAGACTAGTTAAGACCGGCATTCTTTCTAAAATTGAATATAGCCAATGGGCTGCTCCGACTGTCTATGTTAAAAAGAAAACTAAAGAGATCCGCGTCTGCGCCGATTTTTCCACTGGATTGAATGCATCACTAAAGGATTACCATTATCCTCTTCCGTGCCCAGACGAAATATTTACTAAATTAGATGGAGGAAGATTTTTCTTCAAAATAGATTTAAGTGACGCATATTTACAGGTACCCGTGGAAGAAGAAAGCTCGAAACTACTATGTATTAACACCCATCGCGGGTTATACAAATTCGAGAGACTCGCTTTCGGTGTCAAGGTCGCACCAGCCATATTCCAGCAGGTAATGGATACTATGTGAAACGGACTAGAATTCGCGATAGCATACCTAGACGACATTCTAATGACTAGTCATACCAAAGAACAACACCGGGAACACGTTCACAAAGTTGTTTTGCGAATCCAAGAGTAAGGTTTCAAACTCAAAGAAGCGAAATGTGATTTTTTTATGAAGAAAATCAAATATCTGGGCCACATTATTGACAAAGATGGCAGAAGACCAGACCCAGAACGAGCTACTGCAATTCAGGACATGCCGGCTCCTGAAAATATCGCATCTTTACAAAGTTTTCTCGGACTGGCTAACTACTACCAAGTTTTCATACCTAATATGAATAACCTCCGTGCTCCAATGAATGAACTTCTGAAAAAAAGACAAAGAGTGGGAATGGACAGCTGAATGCCAGGAGGCATTCGAGAAAACGAAAAAAAGTCCTCACATCCGATCTTTTTCTAACTCACTATAATCCAGACTTAGAGATTATTGTCGCTAGCGACGCAAGCTCATATGGCATCGGGGCATGCATTTTACACAAAATGCCAGACGGGACTCACAAACCAATAGCTCACGCATCGAGGACACTGCTACCAGCAGAAAAGAACTATCCCAAATAGGAAAGGTGTCTTTAGGGATCATATTTGCAGTCTCGAAATTCCACCGTTACATACACGGTAGATTTTTCACTTTACAAACGAATCATAAACCTTTACTCACAATTTTTGGGTAAAAAAAAGGTCTGCCCGTACACACAGCTAACAGAGTGTAGAGGTGGGGAACAATCCTTTTAAATTATAATTTTAAGATGGAATACCTCCCCTCGAAAACAATCTGTCCCGCTAACGGATTGTCAAGACTCATCCCAAAAACGTAGTGAACCCCTGGAAGACACTGTGATTGCCTCCCTTCGAACGGAAGGAGAAATTAACTCGACATTACGGAACACAGTAAGGGAACTCCCTGTGTCACTGCACGAAATAAAAATGGAAGCCCTCGGTGACGAGTTTATTGAGATGACCAAGACTAAATTAATTGAAAAGGACCAAAAAACTTCAGACATTTTCTCCCTGTGCGAAGAGGTACTCTTCTATAGTGAGAGAGTCGTCATTCCTAAAACTCTTCAAAGGAGAATTCTGAAGGATTTTCATATTGGCCACCCAGGGACTACAATAATGAAGAGCTTGATGAGGAGCTACGTGTACTGGCCTAACATGAACCATGATATCGAGAAAATCGTAAATACGTGCAAAGGCTGTGCATTGGCAGCAAAGGCACCTCCGATCAAATACAGTCCTTTGCCAAAAACAGACCGACCATGGTCCAGGATCCATATAGACTTCGCAGGCCCATTAGACGGTTTCAACTATTCAATTGTAGTAGATAGTTTCACAAAATGGCCCGAAGTGTGCCGATGCAAAAGTCCAACGACGGAAGTAACCATAAACTTCCTCCACGAATTGTTCGCCCGTTTCGGGGTGGTGGATTGTTTAGTCAGCGACAACGGAACACAGTTCACGTCCGCTGAATTCAAGGAATTCTGTGATACGTTCCAAATAGAACATATTACGACACCAGTATACCACCCGAGGTCAAATGGCCAAGCAGAGCGTTTTGTCGATACACTGAAAAGAGCCCTGAAGAAGTTAGAGGCACTCCAACGGAAAAATCCTTACAACAGTTCCTTCAGGTGTACAGGATAACGCCAAACACGAATACACCATTTTCATTATCCCCTGCTGAGGTAATGTTTGCGTGCAAGAAAAGATTCGTTTTTGACAAACTGCTGTCAAAACAGACAAAACCGGGACGAACAAATGCAGTACCAAGAAAACGTTACGTCCCAGGCGAAAAATATTTTTTTAAATGTTTAAAAATAAAAAATCGTTCTGGGAAGCGGATTGGAAATATGGTATACATAATTCAAGGCCCTAAGTTCTCTCATAAGAGACATTTAAATCAATTAAGCAAACGACTATCGGACGACACCGACAGTGCTCTCCAGGAAGAAGAAGAAATTATAGACACTATATATGACACCTTTGACATTGAGATCTCCAAGCCAATCAAAAAGGAAGCGAAGACTAACGGATCTGATCGTAATAGACCCTAAAAGGAAACGCTATTAATTCTCCTGCGGAGGTAATACTTAGGAGGGGGTGTTATGGTGACTTACCTATGTACAACATCGACTCTTCCTCTTTGCTCAATAAATGCCAACGGCAATTATCTCTCGCCGGAATCCAGTAAGATAGTCGAACTCTACTTACCAGGCACATATTTTCTTCCCTCTGTACTCTATTTTCTTAATACACTTGTTTCTACTTTATACCGTGTTCGTGTCTTCATTTCGGTCTCTTTAACAGGGCCACAACACGCCACATCTTAGAAGCATACATGTATATGAATAGTTTATATTAAAATTTGAAAACCAAAACATTATGCAATTTTAAATTGAATAAAATAGATTTTTAGACTAAGGCTTTCTTTTTATTATTCTTCATTATGTTGGTATTAACCCGGGGGGGGGGGAATCCACTGTAAAATGAAAAAAATACGTCAAGTTGATAAAGACGACACTTTAAAGTGAACTAGGGTCCGGTCGATGTGCTACGCTAGTTTGGCTTATTTTTGATAAGGAAATTGATCACATCTTTGTAGCATCCATTTATATAAATATTTTATATTAAAATTTTCAATGAATAAAATCATTTATTTATTTTATGTTAAGACTTTCGGTGAATACATCATTCTCAAAGTAAGACTTTTTCCTTTTCTTTTTCTTCTTAATTTTGTTGGTATTAACCCTCGAGGAGGGCGAATCCGCCATAGAGTCACAAAAAAACGTCATGTTGTTAAAGACGACAAGTTAAAGTGAAGTAATGTCCGGTCTATGTGCTATGCTGGTTTGACGTTTTTTGAATGAGGAAATTAATCACATCTTTGAAGCGTCCATATATATATATATATATATATATATATATATATATATATATATATATATATATATATATATATATATATATATATATATAAGGAGATTTAGTGAATTATAAGGTTACAATTGCTCAAAGAATTAGAACAACAAGTCTATTATGGCGTACGGTCGTTTCCAAAACATTCTGGAAATACTTTATTTCATTCTTTAATTTAAAAAAAAAAAAATCTTTATAATGTTTATAAGGTGTTATTATTATTATTATTATTATTATTATTATTATTATTATTATTATTATTATTATTATTATTATTATTATTATTATTATTATTATTATTATTATTATTATCAGGTGTATCTTTATATTCTTATTTTATATCTGTAACTTATTCTTTTTCCAATATTAGTCTATGTACGCCCTCCTGCCAATGGATGTTCCTCTAAGACGAGCTTATTATTTCTTCCTTTAATTATTTTTATTCATACAGATATGTACAAAAAGCCGCTACACTGGCATGTCGATGTTATCGATCAATATTTATTACAAACTAAGATTTCATCAGGGGAAAATGTCTGATCTTTCACTTAGATATTTATATTACGGAAACTATTTTTTCTGCTTGATGAGATCTTAGTTTCTAATAAGTATTGATCAATAATATAAACATGCTAGTGCAGCAGCTTCTTGTATATGTCTGTATGAATACAAATAATTATATAAATAGCTATATTTACTATTGAGCACTTTATTTATAAGCCCGGTTTAAATTCTTTGGAATTTTATCCTGTCACAGGGATAGTGTTTCTCTCATTTTCATGAGGTTCAAGGTGCACTATCACACATACATAAAGAAACATTTACGAGAAAAAAAAAAAAAATAAATAAATAAAAAAAATAAAAAAATAAAATAAAAATTAAAAAAATAACTAAATAGATAAATAAATAAATAAAAAATAAATAAATAATAATAATGAATAATTGATAAATAAATAAAAATAAATAAATAAATAAAAAAGATAATAATTATATATATATATACACATACACATATACATATACACACCAGGCACGTATTATTATTATTATTATTATTATTATTATTATTATTATTATTATTATTATTATTATTATTATTATTACTATTACTATTACTATTACTATTATGATTATTATTATTATTATTATTATTATTATTATTATTATTATTATTATTATTATTATTATTACTACTACTACTACTACTACTACTACTACTACTACTACTACTACTACTACTACTACTATTATTATTATTATTATTATTACTACTACTACTACTACTACTACTATTATTATTATTATTATTATTTATTTATTTTTTTTTACTCACTAGGAGTTATCACACTGGTCGTCGTCAGTGATCGCCCACTGCCGACAGCCTGTGGTATTCCCTGGAGTCTGAGTGACAACAAGTCTCCTCAGACTTCTAGTATGCTCCACCTCTTTTCGTTCATCACCGCTGATGACCTTGCGGTAATCGCTACAGCCACCTACCAACGATTTCCCGCTGATAAGGGCCATTGGTCCCCTCTGGGGCCCGAGTGGCAACAAGCCTCCCCACGGTCCCAGAGCTGTCCGCGCTCTTCCAGTGGAGGTCTGGTTTGCGCTTTCCCTTCTCGACCCTCTGTCCATAATTTTTTTTTTTTCGTGGCGTCAGCCTATGCTTGCGTCTCTCTCGTGCGGTTGTATTTTTCCCGGTTCTGCTGTCTTGTGCTTCCATGTGTTTGTTCTCCATTCGTTGCTTATGTGGGTTGGTTTCCGCATTCGAGGACATTTCTCAGGATTGTAGCTGTTTTGATCATTACTGTCCTTTGTATGGTCTCAGTTATCCCTTTGATTCTTATTTCTCCCAGTCTTTTCTCCATGTTTTTGGGGACTGTTCCTAGTGCTCCTATGATTATTGGTGTTATACTGACTTTCTTCATGTTCCATATTCCTTTCAATTCTCTGGCAAGTTCAGTATATTTGCTTCTCTTTTCCGTCTCTTTGATCTTCACTCTGTGGGTCTGCTGGAACGGCAAAGTCCACGATTTTGCAGGATTTTTCTTTCTTGTTGATTATTATCATATCCGGTCTCCTTGCTGTTATGGGGTTGTCTGTTTGTACATTCATATCCCATATGATTTTGTGTTTTTCGTTTTCTAGTACAGTTTCTGGTTTGTGTGTGTACCGTTTTTTTGCATATTCGAAATTCAGTTGTTTGCACATTTCCCGGTGTACTTCTTTCCCCATGCTGTCATGTCTGTTCTTGTATTCCCTTTATGCTAGCTTGCTGCATTCACTTATTATATGATTTATCGTTTCGTCTCTTTGTCCACACAGTCGGCATTTGCTGTTTTCCTGGGTTTTATCTATCTTTGCTTTAATAAAGTTTGTCCTAATCGCATTGTTCTGTGCGGCCGTCAGCAGAGATTCCGTTTCTCTGTTCAGGTGTCCTTTTCTTAGCCATGCCCAGCTGTTTTCATTGGCTTCATCGCTTGTGAGTCTTATAAAGCGTCCATGTAGTTGTTTTTCTTCCCACTTTTCCTTTCTTGTCTTTTTGTTTCTGGGTTCAGTACTTCCGGGGTTGTTTGTTGGGCTGGTGTCTCTTGCTGTGGTGATCAGTCTTTCCGTGTTCTGGGTTACATATTTCTCCAGCTCTTTTTTGGTGTCTTCCACACAGTCTTCTATACTTACCAGTCCTCTACCCCCTTCATTTCTTTTCACGTAGAGTCTGTCCGTGTCGTCTTTTGGGTGCAAAGCATTGTGCATAGTCATTAGTTTTCTTGTTCTTTGGTCAAGGTGCCTGAGTTCTTCTTTGGTCCAGCCTATGAATGGTCCAGAGTATCTTATTAGTGATACAGCCCATGTGTTTATCCCTTTTACTAGGTTTCTGCTATATAGTTTAGTTTCTAAGAGTTTCTTCTTCTTCTTCTTCTTCTTCTTCTTATTATTATTATTGTTATTATTATTATTATTATTATTATTTTTATTATATATATACACACATATGTATATATATATATGTATATATATATATATATATATATATATATATATATATATATATATATATATATATGGTGAAAGAATAGAATAAGGTGCGAATCAAATTTTATCACAGTTGAATGTTCAGGCAAAGTTCTTTAAAGTCCTTAACTCATGAGTTTTCAAAGAAAATCTTCTCCTCAGAGGACCATTACCGCGATCACATTACTGCAGGTAATAAAAATTAAACTTTGAAAATATATAAAAAAAATATATATATAAATACATAAAGGTATATATACCCCTATGTATTTTATATATTTTTTAAATATATTTTCAAAGTTTAATTTTTATATATACCTTTATGTATTTTTATATATATATTTTTATATATTTTCAAAGTTTAATTTTTATTACCTGCAGTAATGTCATTGTGATAATGGTCCTCTGAGGAGAAGATTTTAAGGGAACAATATAAGAATTTGGCATTCAATGGAATCTTACATAATAGGCGTCTAATGAAGATAGGAAATATTTAATGCAAATCTATCAAATACATTTTCAAATGTAAGGTTGTGCCTATATTAAACCTGCTAAAAACTATTTTAAATACTCCACAGAATCTGAAACTTAGATAATATTTATTATTTGATGTCTAATACTTACTGTTAAAATTTCACAAAATATTAGGTATCTGAATTTTCTATGAACGGTGTAAATCAATATTTTACTCTTTTCAATGAAAAATAATTACAACTAAATATATCGAATATTCCACACACTTACGCCTAGTTCCAAACTTTCTAATCATCAGTTCATTAGCTCAAGTGTTTATATTGTTAGAAAGCATTGTTTATATGGTAATATGAATTATTTAAAATAATATTGAGCAATTTAATATTTTTTTATTTACAAAGAGCTTTATATATATATATATATATATATATATATATATATATATATATATAAAGCTATCTGTTATTATACCTATCCATAGAATTTAGTACTAATCAATCTATCGATATATAACTAATTTACTATCAGCCTATTAATGCATATGAAACTATTGCAACGTTTAGTATTTATAAATGTCCATGAACTATTTGCACTTTGAAGCGCTTCGTGATGTTGATTCTTTTTTGTTCAGAAAACAATAACAAGGAACGACACAGATTCCACGAGCGTGAAGCAAAAAGAATCGACACAAAAGAAACACGAACACAGTTTTAATTACATCATACTGTAAAGAAAGGCACGGCTTTGCGTCGAGTTCTTGAACAATGATCACAGTTGATCTTCCATTATTCCCGCTTAACATATAGAAATCAGGCAGACGCCGTGACAAAAAGGCATAAACAGAAATCCGACACGGTTAACGATTGGCTACTCAAAATCAAAGATGACGTAAGTAATGAATTCCGTCGAGCGAATATTCTCTTATTGCACGGCTTTTTTTAATATACACGCCACGATAACACATAGATATATTCAATATAGACGTCTGTATTATCTTTACAAGCAGTTATATATGAAACACTGGTACTTTTTATTTACGAAAGGACGTAACAACCTATAATAACTTATAATAGTGTACGTCTATCAACCTCTCCTGGACATTATCCCCGTCTAATAATATTGAATGAGCCGTTACAAGTGTAAGTCTACTTTTAATTTTCTTTTATTTGCTCTTTTATTTGTTCCTTTGCGATCTGTTTTAGCTACGACTTTTTAGTGCTTGATCTTTTCGATCCTTGCTAACAAATGAAAGCGTAGGTAATCTAATTTAGACTACACGCAATTCTTTATGTAAGACGGTCTTTAATACATTTACGGAGAAACATAGCTACCTAAAGTATTACATGTGTCTCAAGCACTTTCCCCCTGTACACGAACCCAATCAATTAATGGTCTCCGTTCAGTCTTGAGAGACAATGGATATTCCTTGTAAGGGTTGTTGTATGTGTAATTCTGACGTAAGGGTTGCGCAATTCTAACCACACATCTCCTGAATCGGCACTGCTTGATTCCAGTGGCAAGTAGAAGTCCAGGACGACTGGAAAAATGCTGAGATAAGCGGAGGACACATACAGCACCTGGTATTCCCAAATGGTCACTTATTTAGTACTGATTAGGATCAATGCCCCTTATCTCGGGGAGCTAAAGGGAATCGGTGTATCAACGGGAATATGTCGTCAAATAATACAGGGTGACCCCAAAAAACGGGCCCCGTGTACACTTTATGTGATATCTCCTATATTTATTCACCGATTGCCCTTATTTTACAGGACATGGCAGAATCAACGACCGTGAGTACACCAAGACCTCAGTGGGAGCTGGGACAAAGAATACACTGTGTTAAATTTTACTACAAGACAGGCTCGTTTAAGAAAACCCAGGACAGTTTCATGCATCAGTTCCAATGCGAAAAGGCTCCATCCAAAAGCAGAATTCAGAACTGGGTGGACCACTTCGAGAAGTATGGGACTGTGGAGAACCTGAACGCAGCCAGTGAGAACCGTCCAAGCCACTCGGGATGTCCCAAGAAGCGGACAGTCGAGCTGGTCGAAAGTGTGAAAGAGTCTCTCCAGGAGAGTCCGAAACGCTCTGTGCGTAAGCGAAGTCAGTCCCTCGGTATCTTCCGTGAGACTTGCAGGAGAGTGCTGGTGAACGATATCAGGGCTTACCCATGCAGAATACAGACGCTGCAAACAAGAAGCAGAGGAGCGCTATGACAGTCAAGATGCTCGATATAATCGAGGAGACACCAGGTTTCCTTAACCTCCTTTGGACCTCAGATGAAGCCCACTTCCATCTTGACGGAAAGGCGAACTCCAAGACAAATGTCTTCTGGGGGTTTTCCAGACCCAATGAAGTAGCCACCAAGCCCTTGCACTCTCCTAAGTGCACGGTGTGGGCTGCAATCTCGGTCAGTAGCATCATCGGACCAATCTTCATCGAAGAATCTGGCGCAGCAGTGACAGTCACCAAGGAGCGGTATGTGGAGGTTCTCAAAACCTTCAAGAGTGAGCTCCAGACCCTCTACCCGTCGCTCATGAGCAAGTTCTGGTTCCAGCAAGACGGAGCAAGTTCTCACACCTCAAACCTGTCCCGAGATTGGCTGAAAGAGAACTTCGGAGGCCGAGTGATCAGTCTCAAGACTAATTTTGAGTGGACACCCCATAGCCCGGACCTAAGCCACCAGATTTTTTCATTTGGGGCTATCTTAAGGACAGAGTGTACGCAGGGAAACCCAGAACCATCACGGAACTCAAGGAAGCCATTAGGGAGGAGATGAGAGCCATTCCCAATTCAGTCTGTAAGAACGTCATGGACAACTTCGTTCTGCGCCTTAAGAAATGCACGGAGCTAAATGGAGGCCATCTAGAAGACATGCTGTAGAACGGAGAAAAAAGGCCAAAGACCCTAGTGTTTTGATGTGATGTTTTGAATATAATAAGCTAGTTATGATCAAACATTCATTTCATTCGGTCGAAACACTAAGAAATGGGGCTTAATTAGAGTTGGGGCCGTTTTTTTGGGGTCACTCTGTAGTAAACTATCAATGACAACTAGATATACCTATACTCTCAATGGCATACCTACTTTTTCAGACGTTATTTTCCACGTTGTTTTTCTTTGTTCCTTCTTCTTCTGACGACTTGATCTCGACACTAATTGCAATGTTTGTTTTTATATTACATAGGCAATATCAAAGAATATCGTTATAGCAATGTTATCTTAGTGGTCCGATACTGCGATGACGCTGTATTGAAAATATACAGAATTTTGAAGTTGACCGACTCAGTCGAAGATTTGGGTACGTGACACCACAATTTATCTTTGCCTTGTTGCGAGGAAGCGTTGTCGTGAACTATGAATACACTTTTTCTTTCTGCTGTGTTAAACTTATGTTTTCAGCAACCAAGCCGGAATAAATATTCGCATAAGAAACATACACGTTTTTCCTTACAAATATACATCATTCGAACTTAACTAACATTGTGGGTCCATTCGCTAGCTAACATAAAAGATGTGCACAACACTTCGAAAACTACATCCTTCTCCATTCAATTAAATCATCGAATATTACTAAAAAAGCAACTCCACGCCAGTCGACCAATCTAGTTAGCTACAGGTGTGTCGAGACTCACAGTGAAACTTTAGAAGTTCATAATTACAAACGATATTTCCGTATACATGAGAATTTAATCTGATTGCGATCCATTATTCCTGGAAACTTTTCAGCCTTTGTGTCTAAAAATAAAGAAACCAAAGTTCGCAGAGACTGGACATAGTGGAGTGTTTATTAAATAGTTTTTATTCCCATAGTCGATCAACCGTAGGGGGGGGGGCTTCCTCCCAAATCGTTTAATCAGTTCCGTTAACAAGACTCAATATATTGTCTCTTGTTTTATTATCTGTAACGTCCTTCCCTCTTTTCTGTCACTATCTCTTTTACTACATGAGTACATTGAAAACTATCTACTAAATTCTAATCTTTATTTCGATGCTGAAATGTACTCTTTACTCCAATATCGAAGTGGAATTATCCTTTCTACGTCAACTAACACATCGTACGTACCGTATTACTACACATATGAATATAAATAAAGAAAAAATAAAAATTAATAAAGAAATAAATGAGAAATAATATAAAATAATAAAAATAAATGAATTCTATTACTTTAACCAATGATGTAGACGTAAGTTTGATATTTCGGCATTCTCATCAATGTTGGACAAAAATAAATAATAAATCCATCAATTACGCCTTTGAATTTTACAGCTTTGCATACAAGATGTCCACTATTATAATAACTGATATTAGTCAAAAGCTCGTATGATAATTAAGCAATACATTCTGAAGTTTTTAGGGTTGTTTTTAAAACTGTTCTCTTCGGGAAATTACTTTTACTCGTTCTTCTAGTATATTTATAAAATTATGTATGTTTATAGGTTTATATATTTGTATATACAGGATGCACACTTAGATCAATTAACCGATTATTATGTATTTAGGAACACAGATGCTAAGTTTAAGGGATCAAAATGTTGGCTATATTTAGTTTTATTTAGTTTTACGCAAAGAGGGTAAAAATGGAGGTTACAGCCGTACGTGAAAATCTAGATACATCCGATTCTTGTGTTATTTCAACAGATTGTATTGGGTAACAATTAATACATATTTCCTCGAATTTCATTTACTTTGGAATATTTTAAAGCATTTAAGAGAACATGATATAGTCACAACCATCCTATTAGAAAATTCGGCACTTTGTTACATTAGGACCCGAGCTAAATTTGATCCCGTCGTTAGGGTTAGGGTCAGGATCAAAGTGAGAGTTTGAGTTAGGGTTAGCGTTAGAGTTGTGGCTATGGTTAGGGTTTAGGGTTATAGTAATGGTAAAAGTTAGCGCGGGTCCTAATGTAACAAAGTACTGAAAATTCAAATATTTCAGATTTGTATTTAATTTGATTCATAGTCATTAGACACCAATGAAGCAATATTTCCTGTATTTGAATTTCTTCTTACGACTCCTTAAACTTCAGCCTGTAATTTAAAAGAAATTTCTGGAAAAAATTATGTAATGAATTTTAATCAACAGTAGAAAAAGGAATCTAGACATGATGTTTAGTATCATTATATCTTGATATTTGTCTTCGTAAGGGAACATAAAAATGGTGCAAAACTGTTATGTTCGGGGAATTAATTTTACTTCTCCTGATACGGGTATTCGTATAACATATCTGTATATATACGTATTACATTCAAGAGAATATAATTCTATGACTTACTAACAATTAAAAAAAGAAAGACATTTTACAAATGATTCTAGAGCAGTCGGAAGTAAACACAGGTAATAAAGACTGCTCACTCAAACATCATCCTCATAAGAAAATCGAAGAGATGTCACATCCAAATCAATCCAGAGAATGAAAAAACAAATGGCGTATGAACGAGCAGAGATTTCCAAACGTTAGACAGAAAATGTTAAAAACAGTAAAACTCAATAACAAGAGACACATTGTACTGTAAAATGATTAAAGTGTAAAATAAAATATAAATTGATTTTATACCTACAACTTTATACATTTTCATTTTGCTTACTACTTGAATTAATGTGAACTATATATATATATATATATATATATATATATATATATATATATATATATATATATAAATATATTTTATAACTATATTATATATATATATATACACACACATATATATATATATACACACACACACACACATATATATATATATATATATATATATATATATATATATATATATATATATATATATATATATATATATATACATACACATATAGACATACCTACTTTTATATATATTTTCATGTTTATTTGGTTAGAATACAAAGATCTATTAAAATCTGTGTTTATTCTTCTTTCTTCATAATTATATTTGTGAGAACTATGGAGAAAACTGCCGCCAGTCGGATAAATAGTTTAAAACTATGTGTTATTTACAAAGCTGTCTGATCAGAAATGAACTGTTTGAACTTTCGAGTTGATTCGAAGTCATTGGCTGATGTTAGCAGGCGTCAAAGGGGTTAATAGACTAATAGGAAAAGAAATGACATCACACAGACATATTATTAACACGTAAAGAAATGTCTTCCTGGTTTAAGGATAACCGTGAAAATGTGACGTTACAAATCCAATCGATGTGAGAACAGCAACAATTAATTTCTCTTCTCATTTTACATCGATCAAAAACGAAAAAAGGGATAAGATCTACTTGTGACGTGGTATGTGACATCAATCAATAACTATTCTCTAAATTGCAGGTTTCATACATTATTTTAAAAAGGTTCCAGGGGAAATGAAACAGAAAAAGCATCCCATATGAAGATTCAAATATTTCAGAATTACATCAAATTTTATCTATCGTCATACGTCAAAAATTAAGGAAGATTTGCGAAATTTGAATTTCGTCGCAAGCATTTTTAAACTTTATGCTTAAATTCAGATATTTTCTAGAATATAAATCATGTAATACATTTTGATCAACATTAGAATAATGATTCTAGGTTTAGTATCATTTTATGTTGATTTTAATGTTCGTAAGGGGATTTAAATGTGATGCAATTTAGTTCTGTCCCGAGAATTTATGTTACAAGTCTTTTTTTGTATATATATATATATATATATATATATATATATATATATATATATATATATATATATATATATATATATATATACAAAAAAAGACTTGTAACATAAATTCTCGGGACAGAACTAAATTGCATAAATATATATATATATATATATATATATATATATATATATATATATATATATATATATATATATATATTCCAAACCCGACTTACCGCTAGAAAATTTACAAATTTACGTGAGTTTATTTCAAACTGCCACTGGTTGCGGCGATATTTATGTAGGGCAACCTGAGTCGAGACTTGGGCAACTCGATGTCTGTTCGTCTTACATTTAAATTTCTTCATGTTAGCACGGTCGGAGAAACAGGGAGAAGAGAGGGATTCCAAAGGCAAGTGGTCGGATGAAAGAAAATATAAAAGTCGAAAATCCCAGAATCTAGAGACCCTTACAGATCTGATAGTCAAGTGTCTCAGTGTATTTTCGTTGAGGACGTGCATGTATCACAATAACATTTGACGTTATTGACATTCATTGATTTTCAATTAGTCATTTCATTTGCGTAGGTCCATCGACATAATTAGATTTGGTAGCGCATTAGGTAAATACATAGTTTGTCAATAATTATATGATTTGATTTCAATTATTAATAAGTAGATTACTTACTCGGCGATACCTGGGAATCTTGTTACTTTCATGTTTGTTTCCCTTTTTTAATTGTGCTGTGTTTTAGTTTTGCAAAAGTCTTATTTATTTAAATATGATTTTGAAAGTTAAATTTAATTGGTTATCAGATTATTAATTGAAATAAATAATTTCGTTAAGGTAATGTTGTTTTGATTTCTATGTAACGTGATGACAAATAAAATAGGCAAATCGAATGTGCGTGCTGAGATTTGGTTGCATTTGCAAATCAAGGCTAGTTTGTTGTTGATAAATACGGTTAGTTGCTCGGGAAAAAGGGGTGTGCTTACTTGACTTCTACAACCGAGGACGACCTGACCTTTTCTCAACCGGAAATGAGTGAGACTAAGCAATGAAAAGTAAAAATCGTAAAATACTTTTTTGTTTCGAATCTTCCTGGTGTTTTTACTTGCTGGTGTAAAACACTCGAGCGGAACTAGATTACCGCAGATGACAACAACATTTACAACTTCAAACAGTTCTCTACTTTTAAGAATATTACCTTTTTAAAGGGACTTTTAAGTATAAATATTTTTTATACTATTGGAGTGTATATATATATATATATATATATATATATATATATATATATATATATATATATAGAATAAAAGCATTGTTTTTAAATGGCCAGATTTATTCATTTTAATTTCGTTTAAGTGCGCTCCATCTACGACTTGAACTCAATTTTCACCATTGGATTTACTTTATTTTGAACGCCTTTCTGTGATGCCTCCACGAAACTTTTTCCTCTCCATCGAAACTTCCTTCCATTGGACACCTTATCGGCGGACAATTACGACCTGGACAAACCCAATATCTTTTTACACTCACTTTTTTCACCCATCATTTTCTAAATATTTTTTCAAATGTTGAATTTTGTTTTTTCTATTGCCAACTTATCTATCTGTATAATTCCTCTGATGATAAGATCTCGATCTTTGAAAAGGAAAGAATAATACACATAATTTTATTACAGAATATACCTTGAATTGAACAATCGAAGTTTGAAATAAATTTGGACATTCGTGCATGTTTATCACTCTTCGTCCATCTATCTATCTATCTCTCTCTCTCTCTCTCTCTATATATATATATATATAATGTGTGTGTGTGTGTGTGTGTCTATGCGCCGGGGCGTGGAAATACACAGATTAGTGTCTGGAGGTACGATTAAACCACTGAGATAGATTCACCTTTAGTTATTGTTAAGACAGGCATCTAGATGGCAAACTCTGATGTAAAACCCGAAGTTTGATGTTAATGCTATATGTTGCAAACTTTTGCACCGACTGTGTGCTATCAGAAGTTCCAAGAAGTGTGGATGATCCTATACAAACCTTCACCACTGAATACAAATCTTTGTATGACAGTCTAAAAGCAATACTCAATTCGATCAGTCTCACACACGTTTGCAACAAGACCGCTGATGAGAGGGTGAGTGTGACGGGAGACTCATAAAGAGTACTTCTAGCAATCTATAGCTGGAGCTCTACACAGTAGCGACCACTGGATGATAGTCGTTCATTCTTAAACTAATGATCAATTGTGTTGTCCGTGCTTTCCAGTGGTGACAAATCAGGTCTTTTTAGATACAACACTGCTTTTTCCAATCCGGCAGGAGGCAAGCAAAGGAGCCCTAAACACTGCTTGCTCATGAAAACATTATTCGCAGCCCACCGCAACTGTCTGCTTATCCATAATCGCAGTTCAAAGAAAGAAAAAAGAAGCAAAAATGTAATCTTGGCGCTTGGAATGTCCGCACACTTCAAGACAAATACAGCTCTCGAGCGCAAAACAGCAGTCGGCGCTCTTTCTCTTAAAAGGCACAATGTATTATTTGCTGCTCTGAGTTAAACTAGTCTTGCGGGATTTGTCCAGTTAGAAGAAGTGGAGGGGGTTATACTTTCGTCTTTTTTGGCGATGGCGAAGACGAACGTCGTCAATCAGGTGTTGGCTTTGCCATTAAATCGGATCTTGCGGGATCCTTGTCTTTTTTTCTGAAACGTATCTCGGACCGCATCATGACCTTGACACTTGATATTGGGAGCAACACTCATGCTACTTTGTTAAGCTGCTATGCTCCAACAATGACAACCTCAGAGCAGGAAAATGATGGTTTTTACGGTTGTCTTCGTGATGTCATTTCAAGAGTCGAGCATAGGGACAAACTTGTCCTGATAGGAGACTTCAATGCCAGAGTTGGTGCTGACCATGTGGCTAAGGAGAGTGTTTGTGGACATGACGGTGTAGAGCGAATGACTTCAAACGGTCTTAGTCTTCTGTCTATCTGCAGTGGTTTTGACCTTACCATCACCAATATTATGTTTCAGCAGAAAGATCACCGTAAGACGTCTTGGATGCACCCCAGACCAGTGGATTGGCACATAATAGACTACATGATTACTTGGAGGCGAGACGTGAAGGACATTTCCATTACTCGTTATTTTCATCGCCCCTCCTTTCTGTCGGATCACACACTCCTCCGTAGTAGAGCCACTTTCCGTCTGGTACGCAAGAGGCTTCGACAGTCAGCAGTACCGAAACTCACAAATATGTCGCCATTCAAGAACAGCAAGAAAAGGGAAGAACTGTGTGATGATCTGGAAGAATATCTCGACGCAGCCGGGATAACTGATGACATTGAGAAGTCTTGGAAGAGTCTGGGAAATGTAGTTTATTCTTCCTCATTTGAAATACTTGGGCTTTCTGTTCGTAAACACTAGAATTGGTTTGACGATAACAATAAAACAGTTTAAGAGCTGATCAATCAAATGCATGATATGCACAGAACATGATAAGAACTCGTCTGTCAAACATCAAGTATACCAAAAGTGCAAAAATTAAGTTCAAGCTGCTATTCTTTGTGGTCATCTAAAGCTGTCGAACCCCAACAAGCAGCTGATAAGAAATATACTAAAACCTTCAATGATGGATTAAGAAGGGTTCATGGTCCAAGAGAAAATGAAACTCTCCAGTCATTACTGCTGAACGCAAAACACTACAAACGAACAAAAGGGATGCCTTATTGCATTGAAGGGAACATTTAAAATCAGTTCTTAATTCCAACTCTGAAGTGGATGAAGACGTCATAGCTTCAATTCCTCAGCGACAAGAAATACCCCAGCTTTCTTACCTTCGGACCTTTAAAGAAACTAAATATGTAATACAGCAGATCTTATCAGGCAAAGACCCAGGAAGGGACGGAATTCCACCCGAGATCTATAAATATGGTGGAACAAAACTAATAAAAAAGCTCTTGGATTTATTTATTGTCATCTAGAAGCATGAGTATGTACCACAAGATTTCTAGGACGCCCTCATACAATATCTTTTCAAAAAAGAGTACGCGAAACGTCTAACAACTCTCGGGGAATCTCTCTGTTGCCATTTACAGGGAACATTTTAGCTCGATTTATTCCTAACATAATGATTCTGCATCTTGTTGTGGAGATTTACCAGGAATCGCAATATGGCTTTCGAGCTGGCCGTAGTGTTATCGACATGATCTTCCCACTTCGTCAGGTTGCCGAGAAAGTGAGAGAGAAAAATCAGGTAGTGTACATGGTGTTCGTGGACTTAACTAAAGCCTTGGACACCCTACACAGAGAGGCATTGTGGAAGGTGCTCAGGAAACTCGGTATTCCTGACAGTTGATGTTTCAATGGTACATAGCAGCGTTTTATCATGGCTCCGGTTCTCTTTGCATTTTCTTTCTCGGTGATGCTCCAATATGCTTATGCTGATTCGACTTGTGGTGTTCAGTTAAAATTTCCCACAAATGGTGGCCTCGTTAAACATCATCGTTTCAGAGCGAAAACTTGTGTACGCTCTACTATCATACGTGATCTGTTCGCGGACGATTCTGCTCGCTTGCAGGACTTTTGCACTCACCATCAGCTAAGGAAGACTGAGGTTGTGCATCAGTCTCCCCCTATTCCCAAGTACATCAGTGGTGTAAAGCAAAACCCACCTGTAAACCAATTCCCAAATATCCCAATAACAATAGATAGCAAAAGCCTGAAGTATGTGAAATTTTTCACATATTTGGGAAGTACTGTGAACTTGCATGCATCGCTTGATGATGAAATTATCAACCACATAGCTAAAGCATCTAATGCTTTTAGTAAGCTTCGTCATCGCCTTTCGGAACATAATAGTGTCGAACTTGACACCAAGATCCACGTCTATAAATATGTCATTCTTATCGTCTTTTGTATGGGTCTGAGAAGTTGACTCAATATCGATCGCAAATTTATCAGCTCGATGTCTTCCACAAACGTTGTTTTTACTCGATCGATACGTGGATACACACTTAAAGATAAAGTGAAAAATGCTGATCTTTTCGCAAGATGTAAGATTGGAGAAATTGAAACGTTCCTCATCCAGTCCCAACAGGAATAGGCTGGGCATGTAGTAAGATTGAGTGATGAGCAAATACCAAAGATCCTTATGTATGGTGAACTGAAGGATGGGAGGAGTACTGGAAGGCCTTGGCTTCGATACAGGGACAAGCTGAAGTCCAATTTTTCGGCTATTAAAATCCCTGCTGAAAGCTTTTAGAACTTGGCACAAGACAGGAACAAGTGGAGAGCCTTCATTCGGAATAGAGTGGGGAATTTTAAAGTGGATCGCATTGAGAGGATGGGGGAGCAAGATTAAAGACAAAGGTGTGTTCAACATTTTTTATTATTGCTCTATTTGTGATCTGGTGTGGAAATGACTCGCTGAACTGAAATCACACAATCGCCATGAGAACAAAAAAAAAACAACAAAAAAAAAACAACAAAAAAAACGAACTGAGTTTGCTTTTGGGCACTCATACGTCGAAATCGACGGGAGAGTCCATCATATAGTATAGTACTGTGACTTAAATCTAAATGATTATATTACTCATTTGAAGTAGTTGCAAATACTTTAAAAAACATATATGCAATATCGTTAATGGTCACTGGCTATCTATAGCTATATCTATATATCTATCTATCTATCTATCTAAATAAATAAATAACAACAGTTTGCTAAATTCCAATGATCAAGATGTATTTTACGAATCATTCTTTTTTTCAAATATAAAACCTCGGTACAATTACGGATACGTTTATTTGACTGAAGAACCACCCATATTTGATATTTCTTCTATGGACTCAATGTAGTAAAATGCTGTTTATTTATATATGCTCTGTTGTTACATGTTAACAATCGTCGAGCTTCCACTTTGATAAGGTTGGTATATATAAAAAATAGAACATATATGCAAACACATGTATTTTCACGCACCTATTTATATACAGCGTTTTAATTACCTGATTAAAACTATTAACGAATAAATTAACTTATAAAGAGGTATACTCAGGTTTATCAAAGATTATATGCATAGATAGATAATTAATATTGTATATATCTATGTATGAACTAAATCGGTAACCTAATCAGAAAGGCACACGCACCCACACAACTATATATATATATTGTTTAAATATTTAAATATTATTTAATATGATTTAATATTTATTTATGAATATTATTTATATATATATATATATATATATATATATATATATATATATATATATATATATATATATATATATACATATATATATATATATAAATAGATAGATATACATATTGAGAAAAGGACGTTAAAATATTGTCTTAGTCATTTGATCATTTTTATGATCGATCTATTTTGGTTTGTTTCGTTTCCTCTTCTAGACAGACATCCTGAACGCACTGTTCTTTTTTATGCGAAAAAAGATGCTTGTTTTTATTTCCCTAGTGACTTCACCTCCGCATCGACCTCTGTTCGTTATGTGTACTGCCTTCTCAAGCAGATAGAACCTCTTGAGTGTTGACGTACGTTGCTTAGAATATAAACGTGTGTTTCAAAGAAGCGTGTAAAGTCTGCGAAATAAGATATTCTGCCACTAAAACAACAACGATAATCGATATATGAGTGGAATTTAATATTTAAGTTGATTTCTTTTCCGAGAAAAGAGAAAAAAATATATTTTTCACAATTTTATTGCAATAAATATAAACAGTGAATTGTTTGTAGATAGTTTACAGCAATCATTACTTTTATCTCGATTTGGTTTGTATCTAATGAAAATGGCGGAAAGTCGAACGGTGTGCATCCAGGCTTGCACACATATCTGAATTCAAATATTTTGTGCTGGAGTAGTGTAAAACCATACGTAATTTACCGGACAATATATGATGTGTATAAAAAGGAATACAGTATTTGCTGATTTTAAGAACAAACGAAATTGTCTTTAATGTTTCGGGTTCATTTTTCACCAGAGCAATCCAAGGCATTACATAAAAAAATGTGGAAACAATCAGCGTGTGAACATATACCATTAACTATTTACCCATTCTTTGAATTGCGATTTGCTACAAGCGATTGTGTATTGAACAGTACAATTTCTAAATAGCAAAACCTTAATAAGTTGAATGAATAAAACAGTTTGATATTCGATGGGGAAAATGTGTTTTAAAATGTAGATTATATTCAGAAATATGGCGACCTTTTCTCTGGATTATATATTTATATATCATATTGAATAATTAACCTTATCTATTACTGTCTGAAGCAGATTACAAAAACCAATACTTATATTAATTGTACTACTGCTTTTTTAATACTCAGTTCAATTTAGTATACTATCTAAAACTAATGTACTATCTTCCAATGCTAAATTAAGATGTTTGTGTAGCTTCTGTTCTGTTGTAATTATACTATTCTCCTAGGAATTACTTCCTCCTTTTAGGCATAGTGTAGTATCTGTTTTATTGTTCTCAGATCATCTTCATAAGCGTAAACTTCTCCTTTTGGTTTGTAGCGCATGTCAAAAAAGAAATTGTCACAATCAGTTGTTCCTTAGCAATTCCAACACTTATATTACATATATTATCATAAAGATGCAACCAGACGGAACATATTATCGCCAGGTTATTTAGTACCTATCTTATATACACGTAGAGTGATATACCCATACTATAATGAAATACCAATTCAAAATCGAATTATAACTTGGACTTGCTGATAATTGGTATGGGGGTTCATACCTTTTCAACTATGACTGATCTAAAGACATTCGAGCTCGATTTTTTTATTCCATTGTCTGAGTGCGTAAACACTACCCCCCCACACACACAGTTATGCAAAAAATTAGTAATTATCTGGCAAAAGAATACATAAAGTTAGACGTCACAAATAAATTACAAGATGGTTGCCCAGCACAAGCGGAGACTATATTACATTATTGTTTGTTTCCTCAAATGATATAAGCTTATTCAAGTATCTCGGCTAAGGTACTATCAGAATAGATATGGTTATAGAGGTTATCGTTAAATCTCTAGGAGGAGTTCGAGAACACAAAAAGAAGAAAGGAGCTACAACTTGCACACAAAGGTATCGTTGCTAGTCTTTCTCTACTCTATCGTTATTGTCATGGTAAGTGCACTACTGGACCCCAATCTCCGATTCAGCACGGTAAAACTTTCACAGAACAAACTCCTGATGCTACAACCACTGTAAATGATTTTCCGTTCTTCCTTCTGTGTACCTAAAACTAAACAGAACTTCCATAAACAATGTTCCTTTCTCGGAACTGTTGGAATTTGTTAAAGCCCTCCTCACTGATTGGCTGTTGCCATGTCCCTTAAGGGCCTCACGGATTGGCTGTCAGACATTGCAACCCCTTTTTTCTTAGGTGTCACGTGAGCAAGCCCTTAAAAACCGTTGCATACGGCTTCCCGCTCTCTTTTCCATGACTCTGCTCGAGTCAAGAACACATCGGCTAGTCTTCTCAGTGATACAGCCCACGACGGCATCACACAGAATGACCTCCCGCCGATACCCGAACTCTATGCAGGCTCTTTTTCAACGACTCCACTCCAGTCAACAACACATCGGGCGGCTTTCTCAGTGATACAGCCCACGACGGCATCACAGAGAATGATCTCCCACCGTTACCAGAACTCTAAAACAGATAATTTCTCGCGAACCACGTTTTCGCAACCCACCTCTCTACCAACCTCAAACCATCCTTTCTTCCATCCTCTCTATGATTTACCAATGCTTAATGAACTGTTTGAAACTGCAAATACTCGCTCCAACTTTCTTTTTCTTACTAAATTGATATGAAATTACACCCTTGTGTTTTGTGTTCCTTCTTCAGACTTCCGTCCTATACATATCTTTGATGAATTTATCTGCACATGGTTACCCCATTCTCACGTGGGAGAATTGAACTTTATTTCAGGATTATTTTAATCCCAACAGAACTACCCGTCTATGAAACACAACACTACGGGGTCACTTCCCATCTGACTACAACATGGTCGGTTTCAAGTCCAATGTTAGCACATTTTTTTCGAGACCTCCTCTTTAATAATAACATTCTACCCAGTTTCACCGATCGTCTCTAATCCTTTCAAGGTTTTGTTCTCACCGCCCACTTTACAAACTCAGTAACTCTTATCCTCGTGTGGCATTTGGGCCTTGATAAGCGGTGACTCACGAGTACAGAAAAAAAATATATTCGCTCAAGTTATAAATTAAATACAATAAAATTATCCGACCTGAACACAGACCCAACGACATCATTTTTTCCTCTTTGATAAAAATGATATATTCTTATCTAAGTACCTTGAGTAACTTACTTTTTATTATATATAATTATGGGCTCTATTCTCTAGGTTTGATCAGAGCCTGTCATGAAATTACTTGTGGGTTAGAAAGGTAAACTATGTGAGATTGACGTACGGATTTCTGATGTTTACAGAGAATTATGTGTTAGTAAAATATTTACACATGGGCTAATCTGAAGAACACACGAAAATTAATCTGGAACCAGTTTCACCAGGACAATGCGCTGTCTAATACGGTAGGACGAACAGCGGTAATTATTATGTTTTGAACCTTGGCACACTCTATTGACATTCCAGGTTTAGCTTCATTCTGTTTCCGAATTCTTTGGACACCTCAACGAATTACTAACTGAAACCAAGTTTTCAAGCGAGGTGCAAATGTGTAAACATCTAGTCGAAGTATTTCTATGCTGAAGGACCACATAAGCTTTTTGTAGATGTGAAAGTATGTTATGAATACTAAAAAATATCTTTAAAATAAAGAGAAGATTTTTTCCTGGGTAAAATGTTTTATTGCAAAATTATTTTTACATATTGAATGACTTGCTTCAAACTTCTTCTCCGCATTTAAAACTAAGGTCTACAGTTTGTTTCAAAAGAATGATAAAATGTAAGCATGCGTTTTTCGACCTATTTTAACATTTATTTATTCAAATGGGATACATGGTTATCCGGAATATCATTACTCTCACGAAAATGTAACAATCAACAACGACGTTTTGTAAAATATCCCACAGGTCATGGGGCCGCACTATTTTTTGTCACAAAAATAATGGTGTCCGCACAGATCTTCACTATGTCGAAAAGTGTCAGGGAAAGCGAATACTTTGATTACATATTATTTTCTATTAGTGTATTACATTATTTCGCGTTTGCTCTCATTACTGATTTGAAAGTATATAATCTGAACTGAGAACACTTGTTATTTATTCCCCAATTATATGTTTATCTATTGCTGTTAGGTTTTGGTAGGATTAACAATATCTTAGGACAACCCTGTACATACGCATCAGATGTAAACTTTTATCACAGGAAATATATAGACAGAGAGCGAGAAGAAGAAGAAGTAGTAGACGTAGAGGGCGAGGGAGGATGCGTACATATGCTAAAGAGAAGATTACTTTGACGTCTGTGCTCGAAAGATGAGGATGTCGTAGACAAAAGTACAAACACCCCCGGGAGAGGGAGAGAGAGAGAGAAAGAGAGAGAGAGAGAGAGAGAGAGAGAGAGAATGAATGTGCGCCAACTTTCTATCTCGCTGTCTACTTACCCGTTCTTGGCCTTTTGGCTAAGATCAAAGTGTAGTATCTGTTCCGATGGATACTGCACTCCATAGACTGGTATTGTCTTGGCCTTCGGGGCTTGATTTACGCCTGTCTATGAGTTTGTCCTGTGCAGTTCTAGGAGGTCCACCCTCTCAGGCTTCGCCCCCTTCTTTGGGGAGGAGTAAGTTTATTTCTTACTGCCTGAGGCGCCCCTACCGGGGAATGCCGACCAGGCTGCCCAGGCAATTTTTAATGGCCAGAGTGCTCACCTCTCGGGCACTGGCTTTTCAATCCCCACTTTCCCGACCCGACCTTGCGTCACATCTTACTTTTGCCTAACTCCTGGAGAGGAGTAAATAAATACTTACCCGTCTCTTTATCTTGCTATTTATTTTCACCGCCTCTGCTACTGTCAACCTATATTCCAAAAATTGTTATTCAATTTAACGTGCACGGAACTAAAAATGCTAACTAAATCTTTTTCCCAATACGTATTTGTTTGTTTTTCTTTGATTTATAAAATGGGCAACAACAAATTGGAATTTCTTCTCATATGAAAATATCTGACTTTTAACGCAATGAGCATATTTATCTAATACAACAAGAGAAAAAAAATTACAATGGAACCAAAATATTTTCAAATTCCTCACCACATCGGAACTTATTATTTAAACCAAAGATTTTATTTATTTCAGCTAATTCAATTTTTAGAATCACGTTTTCCTCTTTTATTGATCCCATTTATCAGCTACAGAATGTGAGGAACACACACAATGGTATACTTATCTACTTAGGGTCATATAAGTAATAACTGTTCGTGTTATACTCTGAATTGACACGGAGCAACAGACGCTGTGCAAAAAAAAGAGACAGATGTTAAGTTATTTTTAGAGCATAATGCTTCAATTAAAGCATCACTATTATCTGTATCTTGAATAACGAAGAAAATATATGAGGTTAATTGTCAAATATTAATTACCGTTTTACTTGAGAATGTTTTCTGCAAAAAAACAAACCATTTTAAGGTCTTAAACCTATCAAGTGCAAGTATCTTTCAGTGTCCCAGGTTTGTGTTAATATAATATATTGTGTATGACACAACCTGCACCCACTGTTGAGATTCCATTTAGGGAGGTTTCGGGATATATATATATATATTTATATTAACATAAAGATAGAGGCAAAATGCCTTCAAAGAAACCATGTGTTAGATGCAGATATTTTATTGAATCAAAATAAAAATAAAAATATTTCAAAACATTTCTCAAAATATTTCAAAATACCTTCCTTTTTTTCTTCATCTTGATTTTTTTAGCTAATATTTCGCTTGATAAAACAAGTCTCGACAGAGCTTTAGGCAAATAAAAGGTATAAACCTTTTTTTTCGTAATATCCTTCTTGGTCTTGTAGAAGTGTATCGTCCTATGATGTGGACTAACGGTGCCAATGTCTGTTTTAAATAGAACTTGATAGCGTATGGTCGCTGGTACACTTCTACAAGACCAAGAAGGATATTACGAAAAAAAAAAGGTTTATACCTTTTATTTGTCTAAGCTCTGCCGAAGCTTGTTTTATCAAGCGAAATATTAGCTAAAAAATCAAGATGAAGAAAAAAAGGAAGGTATTTTGAAATATTTTGAGAAATGTTTTAAAATATTTTAATTTTTATTTTGATTTAATAAAATATCTGCATCTAACACATGGTTTCTTTGAAGGCATTTTGCCTCTATCTTTATGTTAAAATTCAAAAGATGCTTAAAAAATGAACTTTCCCAAATTTATATATATATATATATATATATATATATATATATATATATATATATATATATATATATAGTGACCACTTTGTTGGCATCATTGCTTGTTTACCAAAGGCATATAGTAGAGGTCATTCTCAGAGTCTCATGTATGGGATAAATTTATATATGTCCTGGATGTGACACAAACTTTTATCTGATGTTGAGATTCCAATTAAGGATGTTTAGAGAGTTAGGTGTCAACATTTAGTTTTTACGCCAATGTAAACTTTTACCCGAAACGGTAGTATTTGTCAAGGTCTCATATATCCATTAAATACTATATATAGTTTATAGATTATTTACACAATATGCACTCACAAAACCAATTTATGGTATAAAAATACAGCCGGTTTGAGCATAAAACTACAGAACAAGGTTCACACGCAATATCACTCAATACCTAAAGAGCCACTGAAAACAATTATCGTTCTATTTAGGACAGATGTAAACATGAAATATCTGACGTAGCTGCACATGCTAAAGCTTCTTTTTACAGAAGAGACATTTTTTTATAGTCGTTCTTTATTCTATCGTTGTTTCGATGAAAAATGCTCGACTGAGCTCCAACATCTAGTTCCTCCTTGAAATATATTCTAAGCAATAACGTGTCTTATTACTACAACTGGAAGTTACTTTCCTTGTTTCTCGGTGTGCTTAATGTCAGGCGGAATTTCAACGAATAGAGTTTCTTACGAAGACGTGCCTATCTGTGGAAAACATACGACGTCGAAAATCGTCGTATTATTTCTTGCGAATATAGCTTTTATCAATTCTTTTATCTACAACCCCGATTTCCCAAAACGACTTGTTATTCTTAAACATTCGAAAAAGAACCTTTTCCCTAATTTGAAAACGTCCTTTTTTGACATTTTTTGTTCGTTCCAATTTGTGATGAGTCGATAACACGCTGTCGAAAATTGTCTTAATTTTTTTCCGCTGGTGACATGCACGATAGAACGTTATCATTCGGGGGCATTCTATACAGTTGTAGATAATAATGTATAGCTTTCTCCGTAGGAGTACCCCTAGCGTTTTTAACGCTCTTTTAAAAATATTGACAAATCGCTCCGCTAGACCGTGGCTTCTGGCATGATACGGCACGATAGTTGGGTGTTCCACTAAAAACAATTGACAAAACACTTTAAATTCACTGGATGTTAAGTAAGTACCGTTATCCAATACTACAAATCCAAGACGCCGAAACGTGTGAGCAATTCATGGAGAAACCCAGCTATTGTTTATGTCGTTGTTTTTTATACTTTAGTATTTCTGGCCATTTAGTGAAGCTATCCACTACAACCAGGTAATAGGACCAGTCCAATGACTCAGCAAAGTCAATATGGATTCTCAACCACGGTCAGTCCGTTTTAAACCAGGGTTTGAATTTTATGGGAGGCGTTTTTGTAGGTAACGCACATCTTTTACATGATTTAACTGTATTCTCAATATCTCGATCCATATTCGTTTAGTAGACGTAACTTCATGTAAGATTTATCATCTGTGATATGTTTGGATGTGCAACATGAAACTTTCTTAGAATACGTGTTTGCAATGTCGCCGGAATTACCACCCGATCACTATACTTTACTACATGATCGCACATGAATTATTCTTAAGGAATTTTTGGTTCTTTTCTATGAGCCCCTTCAATTATTCTTTTTTATAAAATCACCGTTTATCACCTTTGTCTTTATTTCTTGTTTCATTCCGTTAAACATTTTAAATTCTCTTATTTTAGCCCTCATCATTAAATCGTCAATCAATCAATCTTGTTAGCCATTATTCTTCTACGAGCCCTTGACTATGATAATTGGTCATTCGTTAGTTAAGTCTCCTGTAATCGATGGTTCGCCTCACAAAGTGTATTTGAGGCAGTTTCCATGTTTGTCCCCTTGATAGCTGCGATTTTCAACACCTTGTTGAAGAACGAGGGTATCCATTACTATTTTCCCAGGAATATTATCAAATTGCGTCGCAAAAAACAACAAAGTAAGGCGTGGGAGATATATTGTCAAACGTTTACCAATGTTAAACACCGAGTAAAAAATCTAAGCCTATATCTTAGTCAACCGTCTGTATGCTGTACTGCCTAACCTAATACGCCTCGAACCGATATGTGCCGTTAAAGATAGAAGAATTCAGAATAATCCGCATATTGTACGCCTTATAAATCAGAAGGTTGACTCAGAAACCGCGCTAGGATCGGTCGATAGCATTGTCTCGTCTTCGTTCGGGTTTTACTCTTATTTGCTCTCCGGAATTCGCCACATGCAAAAACCATTGCGCTGACTGATGGTGACAATAGTGAGGTCAAGACCATTCATTCTGTCTAGAACAATTCCTTAATGATGCCCGCTTTCACCGATCCTCTATGTGCTTGCATTAGAACCTTGTCTTCTCAGGCTCAAAGTAACTTCGACCCTACAAAAAATTACATCGACAAATGCGTATATCACGGTAAAGAAATGCGCCTATGCCGACGACGTAACTGTCCTTATAACGGACAGTACTGAGGTTAGAAGAATTGGCGCAGAAACCAGACAGTATTAACCTTTTTTAGTGGGTCAAATTAAATGTTACAAGTCTTACGCACTGGTCTATGGAAGGGTGTATCTCTACCGGCATGCTTTAGCTAGACTGGCAGACCATGCAATATACCTTGCATCAGGGTTTATACTAATATTTAGAAGGAGAAAATTCGTTGAAAGTGTTGAAAGCGAAGATGGTCTCAGTTAGTCTGTGGGCCCATGAGGATTTTTCATTAAACGGGAGGGTGGCGGGGTGTGATTCACACATCTAATCAGCTTATAGTATCTCAGTTTTCAGTACTTCCTATTCCGTCCGCCACTCTGCTGAAGTTAAGGCAGACACTTTTTAAGTCATTGTGGGTAAAAAGGGCGCATATGGTACGCCGTCATATCTGTTACCTACATCTGCTGAAGGGGGTCTGTTCATGCAAAGCTTTGCGTGTAGTCTAAATTAGTTTCGCTTATATTACTTCGATTGAATTGTGCACATCTTGTGAAAAAAAAACAGAGCATTCTGTAAAGAAGACACTATGAAAGCATTTCCGACTTTAAAAAGAATACACTTCGATGAGGGATGGCACGCTAAAAGCTACCGTGAGTTAAGACTAGCCATGAATCCCTATGGGAGATAAGAGAAAGTGTCGCTGACATCCAACTCTTGTCCTGAAAGGCATTATATCGGGTTATGGTTAAAGGATCCGTTCAGGGTGATAGGATAGATGAGCTCTGTCTGACGAAGAAAGGTCTGCGCTTAGTCTGATCTTTAGCGACCGGGTTAAAATATCGTGATAGCAACAAGGCATCACTAACCTAGCTCTCTCGTAGCTAGTCAAGTTATTACACTCTCCCTTACCGATTTGGTGACGAGCGGTTCGAGTTGTCAGAGATAAAAGTCTGTTTTCGTAAGACGTGTGGTATGAATAAAGCTTTGAAGACCTGAATTAAGTTTACATTCTTGGACAATGATGTAGTATAGTAAACATCCGAGAAATGAAAAAAAGCAAAATATACAAAAATAAACTTTCACCAAACCCATTAAAATTTCATTTTATATCGACTTGCATAATTTAAAACTTCTGAAACTCTGGAAAGTTTGTTATATAAAAATTTGTTTTGTTACTTTCACTTTGCTGAATTTGCAAATAAAAAATGACAGTTGATTTCTTTTTGAGGTGGTCGCTAATTTTAGGCTTAAAATATCAAAATACAGCTTACCCTACTCTGAGCGGTGACTACCCCCGGACATATTGTTAGTAGTATTGTAAGCCTATTTTGGATTAGCTACTATAGAATAAACAACTCTACACTGGCCCGGAAATAGGAGATCAATATACATTGAATTTATATACGAAACTGATCCCTTCTTATTTGTTTTTTTTTTCCAGAAAGTTTTCCATTTCTAATTTTTAATTGGGGGATCAGATTAACTTATTAAACAAATAATTCCAGCACTATTTCATAATTTCTACGATTGGCAGAGAACGATTCTTCTTACATCCTCACTAAACTAGAACCATCCTTTTAACTCATCGTCGAATATGGGACCTATTTGCGTTACCACATTTTTCAAGATATTATTTAGGGATCATTATTGGTTCGAAGTTTTAGTAAAAACGTTAATTATCACATTTATACCAGAATAAACAATAATCGCACCGGATTTAGCTACCATACAAACACTAGACTTGCCCAGAAATAGGGATAATTTTACATTGAATTCATATACGAAACTGATCTCTTTATATTTTTACATACACATTTTCTTTCTTTCCACAAAGTTTGTCATGGTGTTCTCACGTAATCGCTAAAAACATAATATCATTTTTTTGGGGGGGGGGTGAGGGAGCGAAGGGTGCTATTCCATATATAAAAATATGAAACTTGTTTCCGTAAGTCAGACAAATCAGTGTTACTAAACTTTTGTTTTCATTTCTCAATGAGAATAGTAAAAAGAGGTTTGTAAACACTATTGCACTATCACACTCATCGTAGTAGGGGGGATGTTTTTTGCTAATATAATACCGCTCAACTGCTTCTTTAATTAGCTTCTTTTTCTTAAGCGGTGAAAAAAATACAGTTTTAAATATTAAAAAAAAAAATTATTCTTAATATTCTACTATTGATTTTCTTTTAATTAAAATAAGTATTTCATCTTTTCACACGGACCCTGCTAGTATATATATATATATATATATATATATATATATATATATATATATATATATATATATATATATATATATATACATCACTCGAGGTTTATATATATAATTTATTACTAATTCTTATTAATATGCATTTGTATAATAAATAATATGTTATGTATATATATATATTTTTACTTCAACACTGGTTTCGTCATCTGTACAATTCATTATTATGCCTAAACGTACTAGGATTCGAAACCTAGACCCCTGTGGATGTGCGTCCGGAATTCTACCGACTGAGAAAACGAAAGTGTTAGCGGAAGTTCGAGAAGTTATATCATATTTAACTGAATCTATTCATTAATTTATATTTTCTTATGATACTCATAACCGAACATATCCAATTCCTGTTATGGAAGAGTATACATTTTTAAATGTCGTTATAACATGCTGTCTTATAAAAGCGAATTTATTAAATATAACAAATGTACATTAAATCACACGCACATATATGTATATAAATATGTATATATATATATCTGTGTGCGTATATTTGTTACATTTAATAAATGTGCTTTCATAAATATAGTGTCTTAACACGATATTTGCAATTCGAATTTCATATCCTAGAAAATAAATGGGAAATTTAAAACGCAATCGATCAAGAATTTTTCAAAACAAATTCGTAGTCAGTAGAAATATATTGAGAAAATAAACACTTATTTAAATTATTCTACTAAGATATATGCGCATGCCCGTGTGTACCCTTATCTTCTAATTGATTCATATATATAAGAGAAAGCTAAAGTCATTTAAACAGGGTCTAGCCACACCGATGACGAGAAGATATGTAACAGCAGAGACAAACCTGCCAGGGGGAAAAAAGGGACGCAGCAAAGACGCAACACGAGCCATATTCAACGAAGAAGAAAGAAAAAAAGAAACGCGTGCATGCATACATATTAGGGATACACGCAGTCCTTTTTGATTACAAGTAAATTAAATGAAAAGTAATAAGAAACTAATGGACAAATCAAATAGGTCACCATTTTGAAAATTTAATAAAAGTACGATATACTACTACCACAACTAGCAGTACTACAGATAATAATAATAATAATAATAATAATAATAATAATAATGATAATAATAATAATAATGATAATAAAATGGCTTAAACAGATTGATGAGACAATTTCTTTTCCAATTCTGTAAAGGGCTTGCCTGTTGGGAACAGCAAAAATGTTAAGGTGCAGCTTGAATGTCTAAAGTCAAGAAATTGACTTGATGTTAAAAAAAACTCCAACGAAAACATAAAAAGTTGAGACTACTATGAAATAATAATAATAATAATAATAATAATAATAATAATACACATAATAATACACATAATTTGTAAATTGTCTTTAATAAAACACCCCGTAGAAAACAACGGAAGAAGGCAAGTTAAAGGTGACACTACAAAAAGACGAAAAAGAAAAAGAAACCTGTCAGGCCTTGAAATTAAGAAAAAAGAGAATGAGAGAAAAAAGGGAAAGGTGTTAAACGATGTTAGCAGTTGAACTGAAAACAGTTATAATAATTATTATTAGGAAAAGTTGCTGTTTTTATAAACGTGAAATTGTGTAATGAACTTCAAATGGAGAAATGACGACTGGAAAAACAAACCTAAATCAGTGAATTCACCTGACAGGATCCGGTAAAAAAAAGTTTTCTTGTTAAAGAAATCCTATGAGCAGAAAAATGTGAACGAAATTAAGAAAATGCATCAGAAGTATATAAAAAGTTAGAATAATAACGAGAAATAAGTAATTCCGGTAAGCTGTTATTCGTCAATCTAGAATGCAAAAGAAAGGTAACCCTAACCCTAACCCTAAAAGCAGAAAGTGTAGGTTGAAAGGTACGACCAGTATTATGGTTTTAAATGTATATTAGGTAAAACACTAGCAAGACTGGAAAAATGAAATAATGACGCTGATAGCAGACAGCAATATCATATAAAAACATTTCCAAGTCTATTGTTGTAGCATACTTTTGTGTGTATGACTATTTTAGCAGAAGCTGTCAAGCCGGAAAAAATGTAGAAATTATTGTAACTGAATGAAATGGACGCATAGTTTATGAAAACACGTATCAAGAATTGGCCTAAATCTGGATCGTTGAAGAATTCTATATACTTCTATAATGGTCAATGAAATAAGAACATATGGTAAATTTATAGAAGTGCACCTTTCGTATTTCGACCCCTAAAAAAAAGTATCCTACTTTTTTGGGCAAATTACATGTAAACAGCCTCAACAAATATCCGCGCGCGCGGATATTTGTTGAGGCTGTTTACATGTAATTTGCCCAAAAAAGTAGAAACTTTTTTTTTAGGGGTCGAAATACGAGTGGTGAGATTCAGTGGCCAACAAATGCGTGCTCACTTTACGTATAACTTATTATAGGAAAGTGACCCCCCCCTCCTAAAATCTAAAATGATAAAAATTTTCATAATATTTTTCATAGCGGATATTTGTTGAGGCTGTTTATATGTAATTTGCCCCCAAAAGTAGAAACTTTTTTTTTAGGGGTCGAAATACGAAAGGTGCACTTCTATAAATTTACCGAACATATTTACTTCACTTTATTATAAATAGTAGGTTGTTTGGAAAATAATAACCTATTTCACAAGCAAACATTTATTCATTGAGCTGATGCGGGACCAATTTATTGGGTTTTACACTATATTAATTTTCTTCAGATGTTCAGAAATTGTTGGAATAGTGTTATCAAGCGATTTAAATATGTGACACGTTGTGTTAAGGTGTATTCAACATTGTTTTAGGTCGTTCATTATCAAGAGTGTGTATCTATCCTCTATCTTTTCTATCTTCAAGTATCACCTTCGAACAGTCTGATCACTTTTTGATTGTCCTTCCTCGCTCTGTTGATATTTTAACTCACGAAGGAAAAGTAGATGCACTTATTTTTGTTTAATCTTCGTTATTTTATTTAAACAAAATATCTAAAAATAAACATGTCTAATTCCATTTTCTTGAAACAGAAAAAACAATTTCTTGCTTTAATATTTATTTAAAAGAAAATTATTAAAAAAAAAGAAATTTATAAAATTAGAACACTTATTATTATTATTATTTACTCACTAGGAGTTATCACACTGGTCATCGTCAGTGATCGCCCACTGCCAACAACCTGTGGTATTCCCTGGAGTCTGAGTGACAACAAGTCTCCTCAGACTTCCAGTATGCTCCACCTCTTTTCGTTTATCACCGCTGATGACCTTGCGGTATCGTAACAGCCACCTACCACCGATTTCCCGCTGATAAGGGCCATTGGTCCCCTCTGGGGCCCGAGTGGCAACAAGCCTCCCCAAGGTCCCAGAGCTGTCCGCGTTCTTCCAGTGGAGGTCTGGTTTGCGCTTCCCCTCCTCGACCCTCTGTCCATAATTTTCGTGGCGTCAGCCTATGCTTGTGCCTCTCTTGTGCGGTTGTATTTCCCCGGTTCTGTTGTCTTGTGCTTCCATGTGTTTGTTCCCATTCGTTGCTTATGTGGGTTGGTTTCCGCATTCAAAGACATCTCTCAGGATTGTAGCTGTTTTGATCATTACTGTCATTTGTATGGTCTCAGTTATCCCTTTGATTCCTATTTCTCCTAGTCTTTTCTCCATGTTTTTTGGGGACTGTTCCTAGTGCTCCTATGATTATTGGTGTTATACTGACTTTCTTCATGTTCCATATTCCTTTCAATTCTCTGGCAAGTTCAGTATATTTGCTTCTTTTTTCCGTCTCTTTGATCTTCACTCTGTGGTCTGCTGGAACGGCAAAGTCTACGATTTTGCAGGATTTTTCTTTCTTGTTGATTATTATCATATCCGGTCTCCTTGCTGTTATGGGTTTGTCTGTTTGTACATTCATATCCCATATGATTTTGTGTTTTTCATTTTCTAGTACAGTTTCTGGTTTGTGTTTGTACCGTTTTTTTGCATATTCGAAATTCCGTTGTTTGCACATTTCCCGGTGTACTTCTTTCCCCACGCTGTCATGTCTGTTCTTGTATTCCCTTTTTTTTTTTTTTTTTTTTTGTTGTTTTTGTTGTTGTTGTTGTTGTTGTTCTTCTTCTTCTTCTTCTTCTTCTTATTGTTATTGTTATTGTTATTGTTATTGTTATTGTTATTGTTATTGTTATTGTTATTATTATTATTATTATTATTATTATTATTATTATTTATTTTTTTTTTTTTTTTTTTTTTTTTTGTTACCTATTTTTTGCTTTCTAAAAAATATGGCTTTTGGCGCCAGTCCGTCGACGTCCGGCTGAATTTGAAAATTCCAATTCACACTTAATTCCAAGGTAAGAATTTTTTATTTTTCATTCAAAGGCAAAATAAGATGACGGACACTGATTTATGACTTGTTACGTTATTGAAAATAATAGTATAAAATAAATTTTATTTATACATTCACAAAAGGGTTTTCTTAACAAAAACAATAATCGTAAAGTTCATCCTTTGTCTAAGGCATACCCCCGAATCGTTTTGGTGGAGAGGAGAGGGTCGATGGTCATCTAATTTTGTGATAAACATTTGGGCTTACCCTACGCTAGACACTTTTTATTAAAGACTTATATATGTCAGAATTGCATTTTGAAAGAATTATTGTAAATTTATTAAAGTCTGTAAACTATTGTATTGAGCACTGTAAAATACTAATCTAAATCTACTATTTAAAAGTGAATAGAAAAACCGATTAATATTTTCAAAACAACCTGAAAGTTGCATAGTGTAAGATGATACATAGTCCCCTAATTTGTTTTCCGTTAGAGTTTGCCATTGTTAATGAGGTACCAGCAGAAAAATAGCATATTATCATAGAGAAATGGTTACGTTTCAATGTGTTTGCTCTGTGTTTTTTTTTCATTCAATCACTCTTGATTTCAGCTTCATTCTTTCTGAGACATTCTTTGATAGACGTATGTTTATCATTTACATTGGTTGACTGAATTAAAGGGACAACGTTTTGATTTTAAAATCATTTTTAAATGTTATCTTATGTTCAGATGAGTTATTAACATATGAGGGTATATACAGAGATAGCGATTGATGGACAATATCCTATCCCTGTAGACGTATGAACCGTCGGCTAGTAATATTGTCAGTTATTATCTTCATACGACATAATTAAATTGACACATCGATTCTCGTCGATCACCTAAGTTAAACGACAATGAGCTTGACCAGTACTAAATGGGTGACCATTTGGGAATACCAGGCGCCGTATGTGGGAGGGCTCTCTGCTTGTTTCATCATTGTTTTTTAGTCGTATTGAAATTCTACTTGACACTAGACTAAAGCAATGGGAGTTCAGGTGGGGTGGTTTGAGATTACGCAACTCTTACTTCACAAGAGTCTTGACGCAGAAGCACCTTGCATTGTCTCTCAAGACTGAACGGGGGTCTGTCTAGTATCTCTCAATATTACAGATATCAATCCTTTTGACATTTCTTCTGTGCGTCACTCATTTCATAACACTTTGTTCTTTCTGTTTGTTGATTACAAGAGATGCCGGTAGTTTAATTTAAAATAAAAGTAAAGTTTTTATTTTTATTTATATAGACACATACTTAGTAGAAAAGATAAAAAGAGACACCAACAGAGAACAAGCGCTACCCCACCACTCATCTATAATTACGAGTGAACTCGTTATCCGGATATTTGTCTTCTGATTTCTTGCTGTTGCTGTTAAGCGAATCGGATTTCTGAAAAGAACTCACGAAGATCGCGCCTCGAGATTCTCTGGTCTGCATGAAGTCCTCCGACAACGAGAAGAGTCAGCCTCAGCAGTTGCATGCCAAGCCGGAAACGGTTTGGACCAGAACACACAGAGAAATTGATCAGACGCAAAGTTGCCACTCTCACTCGCAGAGACGACCAGAGGACAACGGATACAGATGCCCACTTCTGTATTCCTATCAGAGCCCTGTTAACCGTGGAGCTCTACCACGTTGCCATCGCCCCAAACCACGTTGCTACTCCAACAACCATGGTGAGGAAGGGTTGTGCTTTTTTTGAGTGGGTATGTGTGTTCTGATGTACGTATGTCGTCAGACTTGTCTTTAGTTGAGTGTAGTTACTCAATTAGAGACAAGTCTGGCGACAGTTATTATTTTTAACCACTCCTACGCCCAACTCTTTTTTTGAGTAAATGTTTGTCTTTCTCATACTAATAAAGCCTCCATATTAAATACGACTTGTGCGCGTGTAATCGGACAATGAAAGATACGGCACACGTGGACGTGTATAATGATATTATACACACGTCATCACGACACAAGCACGTCTATAAGAGGCTTTGTCTGTCTGTTACTCCGTCCGTCAATTTGACATGGTTAAGTTTGAAAACACTTTCATCACCAAATGCGCAGATTGAATGAACACATCTTAAACGTATCCATTTCCGTTTCCTTAACACTGAATTCGAGCGATTCCGTCAACAGCAGAAAAGATTGTGCTTCACATTTTCATAAATTCTGTTTCCGTATTTCTCTTGAAATCATTTTTCCATCAGTTTATTTTCTGTTTATTTTCGTTGTTTTTTTTATAGTTTTTTGCCAATTCAATCGAGATGTGACCGACTTTCGCAACGATGACCAACTTGCAATAGGATTTATCTTTCTTTGGAAAATGTTAATTTCGTTGTTGAAAGAAATGTTTTTAATTTCTTTTCAGCTTGACAGATATAATCGTATCACGTCCGTACAGACAGCGTTTCACTTTCAATGTATCTCTTTTTCGTCTTTTTCCTCACTTTCTTATTCGACTTCTTTTATTCTTTTTTAATTCTTCTTCTCTTACTACTTATTATCATAATTATTATTATTTTGTTTGGTTTTCATTTTACTCGTTCAGTGTATTCCTTGTTTCTCTCTTCTATTTATTGTTCTTCTCTTTTCTTTTTTCTTTGTTATTTTTGGTCATATTTCTTAGTTTACTACCTTTTATATAATGGCATCAGGTCCGTACAGGCAGCCTTTCTTCTTCTTCTTCTTCTTCTTCTTCTTCTTCTTCTTCTTCTTCTTCTTCTTCTTCTTCTTCTTCTTTTGTTTTCCTTCTTCCTGTTCATTGCTTTCTTCCATTTATTTTTTTTTATTGTTCCTCTCTTTTTTTTCTTCACCACCTTTCTTGTTGTAACTTTTTGTTATTTTTCTTCTTATATTTTTAGTTCACTTTCCTTTTCGTCTATTACTTCTGCTTATTGGTATCCCTCTTTTACCTTCTTCTTCTTCTTCTTCTTCTTCTTCTTCTTCTTCTTCTTCTTCTTCTTCTTCTTCTTATTTTCGTCTTCTTTTACCAATTCATTTCTGATCATAGTTTTACCTGAAATGTGTTCTGAAAATCCGATTAACTTTTCAAGAAGCGTTTCATCTTGATGCAAAGAATTATTACCACGCTGCACAGCCGAAGCCTCTCTATAATTAGACACTTGCTTCTTCGCGCAGACTCAACGAATCGATTTGGCGCCACCAAAATCAAATGCAGCATTGAACCTAGGACATATTAATAGACAATAGTCGATGATCGATCACTTCGTTACAGTGATTACTATAGAATACTTCATAATGATATTCTAGATCGATATATTGTCAGCCAAAATTCGACTGAATGAGAAGATAGTGTCGCTCTAAAATGTACGGTTTAATTCCCTGTCAACGCTATAATTCTAAAGATAACCAGGTCTTGGATGTGACCCTAAACTGCATACAGTGGCGAAGTCCCAATTTCGGAGCTTTGAGGAGTGTAGAGTAAACCCTTAGTAACCATTACTCCCAGGTCTACTCTGGCCCGAAGTGATAGTACCTGTCAGGCTTTCATCTTTGTTGTAAATAAAATTTGTTCCAGACACAACACTAAACTAAGGTGTTTTCCTTTAAACCATCCTTTTAATCAAGAATTTATCTTTCTTTGCCCGTAAACGCTTTCTTTCTCCATAGCTAATTTACCAATACTATTAACTGTCAAAGATTCTCAAATTATGCTAGGTATTTCATAAAAGTACACCCAGCGGAAACACTCCAATTTTGAAGTTTTGGGAGTGTGCAATTACCTTTTATATACCATTACTCACTGGCCCACTCTGACCCGGTGTCTTCCAGAATCTCATAGGTTAAGTAGAAAATATCGTTTAACGATAAGCTGTTTATATACGTTTTGTTTCGGCATCGAATTACATAATAAGTGTTGACATACCGTCAAGAACAAAATCCAATAATACATATAACGTTCTGATACGTATGCGGTAAGAACCTAACACTGCTTATCGCAGTAAAGAGTGATATAGTGATCGGAATTAGAATAGTGAAAACATTTGCCACGTCAAGCCACTACTAAGAGCGTTGATACAACAAAACAGCTGTATGTGACTGAGTATATATATATATATATATATATATATATATATATATATATATATATATATATATATATATATATTGGGGATTGAACAACCCTTACTTCATAATATATTTCTCACGCAGGTACTGTATCAATGCTTTCATGAGACAGACGGATGTCTTTAACACATTAAGTAATTGAATTTGTTTTCCCAATATTTTAAAAAGTTCGTCAGTATCGAATGTTTTTCGAGAACTTGAATATAACGAAACTCACTGGACTGTGAGATATCAAGCTCGCCTGTTATTATTTGAGTGTACTAGCCAGATTTGCATTCATGGCTTGGAACACGAGCTCGGGACTTACGGTTTTAGCCCTATCTGGCCATGTGGAATCGACAACGTTCTTGCAACCTTCAGACCTTTTAGGCCATCTGTTTGCTGTACGAGTGTCAATTCACCTCTTGCTAACTAATGTGTTAGGTTTCTTTACGGGGTGTTCTTGCCAATTCTATAACTTGTAAAACATATATTCTTGAATTATATCTTGTTCTTTACAAATCATACACAGAGTGTACATTAAAAATCACCGTTGAAAGACAATACGAACTTTTCTAATGACACCTGAGGAAGCAAAAAGACAAAAGAAATAAAAAGATTTGATGCCCCAAAAAGACTTAATATTTATCGAAATTAAGTTGATTTGAAATGAATACATATTTATTAATATATATATATATATATATATATATATATATATATATGCATTGTTTGTACTTCTAAAACGAGGAACAATCTTTAGCAAGTACACCTAAACTACCTATCACAACAGATACCTTTATCTGCTTATGTCACCTAATACACTTGTCACGAACTAGCATGTATGCAAATATTGTAACACTTTTATCATATATGAATATGTAATATATTCAGATATGTAAATTAGCTAGTATATATATATATATATATATATATATATATATATATATATATATTAACGGATAACATGTGTGTAAAAATGAGTGTGTAGGCTCAGAGACAACGGTGCCATTGACAAAGCTCAAAGTACTAACTGTGGGAACGAGAGTGATTTTAGGAAAATGCAAAAGAAGAAATAAGAGCGAGAATTGTAGAGGCGAAAATATAATAACACTCAGGAAAGCAGTAAATGTAGTCTCTGTGGACAAAAACACGAAACAATAATTCACATAATAAGTGAATGCAAAAAAATAGCTCCAAAATAATACAGACATGACTGCAAACTTCTAAACATTGAACAAAGATGAGACAGTATTAGAAAATGAAAAAACACAAAATTCATTCGAACAGACATACTTAACAAAAACAAGAGATCAAGCATGATGCAAGTCAACAAAAAGGAACAACGAAACTTCTAAATCTGAGATTTCGTTTGCTCAGCAGTTTTACAAGGTGAAGATCAAAACGGCAGAAAAAAAGAAGCAAATACAAGGAATGAAAAACATGAAGAAAGTTACTGTAATATTACGAATTGTAGAAGCACAAAAAAGCTGAAAGAAAGCCGAAGCGAAATTGGAATAAAATAGAGGATTGATACCAGACAACGCACGGCAATCATGAAAGAGCCGAAATATTAAGGAATGTCATCGAGTGCGAACGCCAACATACATAATTCACTAAAACCAAGCAGCTACAGATAATTAAATAGAAATACAACAAACATATAGAAAAAACAATACACGAGCCCAAGAGAACTGAAACTACGAGAAATACAACCATCTGACCCATCCGCCAGAAGCCTCCGTGGTTATATGTAAAAAGTCGGAGGATGGAAGACAGAGGAGGGAGAGCAGCAAATAGATCACTACCGGAAGGGCGAAAAGCGTACTAGAACATTGGGAACCATTCAAATGTTGTTGACAGTAGACATTAATTGAAAACAGCTGTTGTTATAATGGAAAATTATTTACAATGGTTATCGAAAGCGGTTAAAAGTGTTAAAAGTCTATAGATACTTCTTGTAATTAAGACTCCAGGGAACACTACTGATAATCGCCAATGATCCATCGCTAATAATGACTTGCCTGATAAATTATTATTATTATTATTATTATTATTATTATTATTATTATTAGTAGTAGTAGTAGTAGTAGTAGTAGTAGTAGTAGTAGTGTTGCATAACCCCTTTAAAAAGGGGAGAGCCTTATTATTACTAATGAACTAATCCTGCCCGATTGAGGCAGTTCTCTGAAACCACTCAAACAGTTCGAATTACATCCTCTCCGGGCCGAAATCAATACGAAAAGTTCATGAGAGGATTAATAGCGATTTCTAACTTTTTAAAATACTTTTTTGTAAAACACTTTCATAGTCATTTTTAAGCAAACATTTTAAACACATGTTTTTAAGTCATTTTAAAATATTTTAAAGTGTGATTTTTAAACAGGGATTTTAAACACATTTTGAAGAGTCATTTTTAAACAAGAATTTTAAACACATTTTAAACACTATTATTTTGAATATAGATCTCTTTCAAGTTCTCCAAGCATTTTACATTATAAACGAAAGTTACCTTTACGGATTCTGTTCGTCGCTGTTGGTCGTGGATTCTGCCGGCATACTCACTTTGTCATTGGCCCGTGATCGTGGTGGTTTACCTGTTTTAGGGGCAGATTCGGTTTTTAAGCAAGAAGACAAGGACATTCGGAGACGATTTTCTTCTGAGAGAGATTCTATCTTTTATTTTCACACTTCGGTTAAAAAAATATATAAATATAGATTCACTTGATCGATTTCCTTGAGCAAAAATAAGCAATTTTTGGATTAAAAAAATGACCAGAGTGCTCAGTTACTGCGTTAATAGTTTGTTTAATACTATATTTACATATTAGATTATATCACACCATCGGTTTTGTGCCTCTATACTTATCAATGACGACCTACATTTGCGTACGAATCGTAGTTTTTTACTGATAAAAAAAATGATGATTCGTAAGCAAAGTTCGTACGTCATAGATAGATCATGAGGTAAGAAACTAATGGTATGGCATAATTCAATTCGTATATATATATATATATATATATATATATATATATATATATATATATATATATATATATATATTATACTGAAGCTGATTTGTTTTCCTGAAGGTTTATTCCCATATAATTTTGATTACATAAACATACAAAAGACATGCTTAAATATTACATAATATTATGATTGAGTTATATTTGATATAAAAATGATTTTACTGCGTCTAATTAACCACAATTTGAAAGTAAGTTACCAAGTGACGACGCATTTATTACCGCTTTCATCTTTTCTCATTGTACGTTCATTCAACCACTTACGTCTCTTTGAACATTTACAGAAAGAGTGACTCTCTTCTTTCAGCTAATTTAGATATTCTATTCGTACACACCGTAAAAACCTATTCAAATTATATAGTAGAATAATAAGATTAATTACTTCGATCTGCTCCATACGATGTAATAGAAGTAAAGAGACTTATTATTTCTTGTTATGAACACTTTCTTAATTCTATGGTTTATGGTAGATTGTTTTCAATCACAGGTAATCATTTTTCGGTTAAAAAATTATTTACACTTTCATTGCCCCTCTTTAGATATATGATAGTGTATTGATTTTTGAATTAAATCAATGTGGAACAAATAATGGTAATGGTTGTAAGTATATGTACGAAGCCTGTCAAAAACGTACCCTACCTTAGGCCAGTTTAAATATTTTAAATAAGTGACGGGATTGGGACCCTACTCCTCTTCAAAATAGGCCCCTTGTGCTTGCACTCACTCGGTCCACCGATCCATCCACTGCCGAAAACACCCCTTGAAGTCTTCTTTTGGAATGGTGTTCATCTCCGCCGTCACGTTCCACATCATCTCTCTTCTCACACCCTCTTAACAACAGATGCACTCCGAGCAGTTTGGGGTCTGCCAGAACGCTCGTCACTCTCCGCTGATGTGAAGCCATTTTTGAATCGGTTGAACCACTCCTGAATTCATGTTACACCCATCGCATCTTCTCCAAACACCTGCTGAATCTAACGCAACGGCGGATATATATATATATATATATATATATATATATATATATATATATATATATATATATATATATGAAGGAGAATGGAAAGGAATTAGAGAAAGCAAAAGCCAAATCAAAATTCAATTCAAAAGTTCAAAGCAAGGTATATTCCGCAAAAAGGCAGTTTATTCAAGTTAAATTTTCCTACCTGCTCTATCCTGGATATTGAGCTGTATACTCTTCACAATAGGGTTTTACCTTTCCTAAAAGTTCGCTTTTAGTACACCTCTTTATATATATATATATATATATATATATATATATATATATATATATATATATATATATATATATATATATATATATATATATATATAACTTTTATTGGGATCGAGTACACAGGGTTTCTCATTCACTGCCAATCAGCGCCGTGTGTGTCTTCTAAATGAATACAATTGGACTTTCTCTTATGCGCTTGTGCATTAAAGTAGCGATCTTTTCTAAAGTGTTGATGAACGGCATACATGCTCAGTCAGTCTCTATATAATCTGATATAAAACTCTGCTACTCTTGTTCAAGAAGAGGTCACGCACACATTCTACAAAAATAAACGTGCAGTGAACCACATTATACTCGACTTATTATAGATCAATACAAAAGACTTCACCCAATTCCACACGGAATTTCTTTACGTCTACGTTTTTTTATGCCTATGATTTATTATTTCATTGTCTACTTTCTTTTCTTTGTTTCTTTTCCGGTTTCCGCTCGATATTACTTTTTTTGTTCTTGTCTTACCTGTTGGCAAGTACTTGTATCCCCACCCACCAAGTATGTCGGTGCTCTTTCCGTCACTTCAACTTTTGGTGACTATGGCTTTCCATATCTGTAGAAAAGTCTTGACAGGCTGTCATTATGATTGTCAGTTGCTGCCAAGACCCTAGGAAACAATGGCTAGTCGTCAATAGCATTAATTCACATCAGCTAAAGAATATTGGTACAAAATTAATCTTACCAATCGGTGTAAGTTCAACTTAGTTTTTAACTAAAGTTTTGCAAAAAGCTTTTTGTCTGCCACTCTATGTATATATCTATGTATCTGTTTATGTGCATGTATTTTTTAATTCTATAGTTCAATCATTATTTCTTTGTATATATACATATACAGGGTGGGCCAAAATAAGGGTCCTATCTTTAAATTTGAATAACTTGAATTTGAATAACTTCCACAAAATAAAAGTTAAACTCACCAAACTTTATGTGTGTGTAGACTGACCCTTCCGAGATTTTTTGAAATAAACAAAACAAATTTTAGCCGAAAAACACTTCTTAAAACTTACAAAAACTAAAGTATTGTTTTTTACACTGTTTTAAGTTTTTTAAGCAAAAATAATGTTTTCTAAATGAGGGTACGTTCCTTAGGGCTAATACGGCTCATGCTTGCTTCGGAAGGGGTCCTTTACTTATTCCAAAAAAAAATTTAAAAAAATCAATAAATAAAAAAGTTATGAATTTTTAAAAATAGGACCCTTATTTTGGCCCACCCTGTATATATATATATATATATATATATATATATATATAAAATAATTATATTTATTTATATATATTTTATATATAAAATAATTAATATTTATTTATAAATATTATTATTAGCCCCCTTCACAAAAGGCCGGGCACTCTTGAGTAACTTTTATAACAAGCAGTACTAATAGCGTCATGCACGATCCGAATACGTTCGTAGATCACTCTAGCTGCTTGTGTAAATCTAGCCGCCGATTCGCTATTTACAAAGTTAAATTCCTCCATAATTATTAACTAATTGTCTATGGCCGAGAGTTTAAGACTCTTGACTACGAATCAGTGGCGATTTTGTGATCAGGGTTGGCGCCTGCAGATCGTTGAGAATTAGCTTCCTGCACTGAAGATTGCGTTAGCATGAAACATCGATGTCTGTAGGTATTAAAGTAATTAATATTTATTTATAAATATTATATATATATAAACTTATATATATATATATATATATATATATATATATATATATATATATATATATATATATATATATATATACATACATATATATATATATATATATATATATATATATATATATATATATATATATATGAGAAATGAAAAAGGAAAAACCAAGAGATATTTTTTATATGTTAATCAACGTTTCGTCTTTATTCTAAGACTTCCCTAGGATGATAATTTGAAGAAAAATGTCACGCATGTACAGCGAAATTTGGGGTTGACATGATGGAGAGATGAAGGAAAGTAGTAGCCGTGGCTACTATGAGTGCTGGATGAGAGTCCAGGCTGTGAGAAGTCAGTGGTGGCAAAGAATGTATATATATATTTTAGGTTGGCCAAAACGTTAATTCGTTTTTTAAGTGTACATTAATGCAATTGATTTTCCACGTCCGATTTTGCAATCTTGGGAATGTCTACGATTTGTCTGGTTGTTAAACAGCAATCTTGTTTAACTGCAGCTTTTAGCTGGTCACTGTCGATCACCTTTGGCCGGTCAGAAAGAGGAACATTGCTCATCGAAAAATTTCAGTTTCAGAATCGAGCGAACATCTTTTACACATCTGTTCTGTAACAGCATTCTCTCCATACACATGGCATATGTTTATGCATGTTTCTGTAGCTTTCTTTTTTTTCTCTAGTAAAAAAGCACCATATGTCGGCAGTTGTCTGTTTGATCTCCAATTTCATGCCTGAAATACAAGCAACAAATGTAAGAACTCTTCTGCTGTGTTTGAGGCTTATTTTACACACTGACGTTAACATAATCGCTCCACCAAATGCAGGATTTGAAGAATAAAAATATAAAACGATCTTTAGTCGGCCGATACTTTTGGACAACCTAACATATATATATATATATATATATATATATATATATATATATATATATATATATATATATATTAGTGGACGCACTGATGTATTTGTATTTATCTATGAGTATGTATAATTATCAGTCTTGATATGTATATATGCATATCCGTATAAGTGTACGGGTGTTAATCTCTGCGTTGTCTTAATATGAGTTATAGTAACAGTATGCTGGTATGGACATATTGTATAAATATGAAGAGGTTTATATATTTTACTTTTTAAAATTTATATGCTTGTGTGATTATACGTTAGAGCATGTGCATCTCTCTCTCTCTTTCTCTCTCGCTCTCTCTCTCTATATATATATATATATATATATATATACATATATGTGTGTGTGTGTGTGTTTCGCCAGCAGTAAAATTGTATTTGATTCTCGACCTGAACGAAACTGCTGGAAGAGAAATAATTAATGCTTGGACTATATATATATATATAGTAAGTCAACGGATTTTTCATTCGGCACTGTAGGGCGTTTTACGTAAACCGCCGCAAAGTACCGAATTTCCTACACTAGGTAATTAAGGATTATTCTAAGTTTAAGAATCACATTAGGTAAATGACACCAATATATTAAACAAGACCTATAACTTATAGTGTAGTTTAAATATTACTTATTGAACCGAACATAAGAATAAAAAATGAATGAAATTGTAAATAAAAAATTAATAACAAAATTAGAATAGAATAAGAATAAATAAAATAAAATAACAAATAAAAAATAAATACAGTAAATAAAATATATAAATATATAAAAATATATAACTATAAAAATATAAAAAGTCCAGAAATACATAATGATAAGATAAACCAGTAGTATAACCATGTAGGAGGTACGCAAATATTATCTATATTAGACTAAATTTAATTATGTCTAATTCAAACCTGGGAAGAAAAAAATATGAAAAATATTAAAAAGTTTAAATTCATCATGCTGCCGGCATTTGGAACTCTCTCCCTGCTCCCTGTTTCCTCGACGGAAGAAATTTAAAACTAATGTGAACAGGCATCTTACTGCACAGTTCCTAATTTAGTATGACCACTCCCCCCCAAAAAACTTTTACCCTAATTCTTAATAGCCCCTTACGTCTACAGTGGCAGCTTGCATTGTTTGGAGGGAACTATGTTAAAACAAACTTCAACCGTTATATTTAAAATGAAAAAAAAAACTACCTCCATTTTTAAGTCTCCAGCTCTAGGAAGACTGTCGACCAGGATTAAGAAAACCTACCTCACCAGTTGTTTGGTTCCATGACATTTGATGTTTGTACACAGGATTTACATAAGAGTTTTACTTCTCTTACATGGATGATCTGACCAGATCTCCGGGTCCATCTCTACGAAGTTAAGTTTCTACTTAGAATATCTTTACCTTTCTCTTTTCAGAGAAAACAAATGTTAAAGATAGGTTTCCCTCTCATAAGTATAGGTAGAATGATGGTAAATTTATAATAGTCAATTTCTGAACTATCTGGTAATAAGTAAAATAGAACTGAAGATATGTACAAGAGTTTTCTTAGAGAGAGTAATAAAAGGAACCTTTAAGATAGATTGGGTACATTCATTAGACTATTGTCCTATATTAAATGGGATTTTTTTGTTTTATAACATTACTTTTATTTTTACTTTTAATTATTTTGAATTATTTTTAATTATCAATATCTAATTTTAATTTTTAACAGATAATTAAAAACTTGGTCTAAGGGGAAATAACTCTAGGGTTTTTCATAGAGGTTATCTCCTTTAGGGCGTTTTCTTTTCTTTTTCATAATAATATATTGATTAGAGCGAGTGAATTTCTTTTCTCTTATTCAGTGAATTTAAATAATAAATGTATAAAAAGTAATACTTAGTAATTAAATCTAATTAGCTATTATTTTTAATTTTATATTAGCAAAAATATAAATACATATAAAAGCGAATTTACATGTCGGAATATTTTAAATATGAATTTTGGGTTATATATGTTTTTTCTGCGAAGCTACGATTTGTGCTGGATGTCTTTTTTGAACCAATTGTAGTTTCGTATTAAACTTTATTTTAGAATATGGGATTTTTAGGGGGTAATTTTTAGTTTTAGTATTAATAATTTATCACTCGTTTTTTCCAGGTTTATTGGTGTGGGGTTTTTCCCATCGGGATCTTTGTTTTGCTGTAGGGTGGGGTGATGCTAGCTTAGTTTTATTCGACTGTAAAGGACGGTTAGACGTAGTGTTAAAAGTTTTGGAAATAAGGTTTTTCTTGGGATTTCTGGATTTTGTCACCATTTCCCATGTCAGATTTAAAAAATGTATTTGTTCATGTATTGTGTCTTGCTGTTACTTGTGTCAAGAGCTCATTTGAACTTTTTCTATCCTCCTTTCCCATGTCTTTGGATCAAGTTTTTTTCTTATTACTACTGAATAAACAATTTCGCTGATGAGCAACAGCGTTATATATAAAAGTTAAGAGATCGTAAAAACAGAAGAAAAGTTTTGCTGTGGTCGTCCGACTATATATGAATGTTGAGAAATTGATAGAAAAGATGCAAGTTATGGTTATGGATTGATTGTTTCCTTGGTCATTGGAATGAATATATATATATATATATATATATATATATATATATATATATATATATATATATATATATATATATATATATAAACAATAATCTTTTTTTTTTTATAAATAAATATTAATTATTTAAATACCTACACACATCGATGTTTCATGCTAAAGTGTAGGAACTAATTCTCAACGGTCGGTAGGCACGAACCTCGATCACAAACCGCCACTGATTCGTAGTCGGGGATCTTATCCATCGGCCATAGCAAATTAGTTAGTAAATATAGAGGAACTTTAAATGTAAATAGCGAAAATCTGCGGCTATGTAAGGCAGTATAGAGTGATTTACGAAACGGCGTTCGGATCGTGCATATAGCTATTTGTACTGCTTTTTATTAAAGCTACTCGAGTGTGCCCAGCCTTTGTGGGAGGGGGCTGATAAACTATAAATTTTTTTTATAAATAAATATTAATTATTTAAATACCTACAGACATCGATGTTTTATGCTAACGCAATCTTCAGTGTAGGAAGTAATTCTCAACGGTCGGTAGGCGCGAACCTCGATCACAAATCGCCACTATATATATATATATATATATATATATATATATATATATGCTTTGAAGCTTGTAATACAACTTCATTGAGCTTGCTATTTGGAACATTTTCAGATATCATAAAGAGTATATACTTAAATATATATTTTTGTAATAACCAATCTCTCTCTCTCTCTCTCTATATATATATACATATATATATATATATATATATATATATATATATATATATATATATATATATATATATATATGTGTGTGTGTGTGTGTGTGTGTGTGTGTGTGTAAGAAATAAAGGATAAAATAAATCTGTAGGTATGAGTTAAAATAGAAAATGGTTCCGCTATCGTTTCGCAAACTTGAAATAATAGAAAGTAAAATTACGTATGCCCAGGTCGCTTCAATAATCACGTATACACACTATTTTCATGAGCAGAGAAAGGGAGGATTAATCTTAGTAATTGCTGATAATAATAAAGACATCATATAATAGCCACGTATGCACATGTAACTTTTTATGATCAAAGAAGAAGCGGCTTTATCTTAATCACTGCTACTAACTTTTTATAATCTATACAAAACACTCCCTCTTCTTTAATATGTTTGTGATTAAAATAGTCACACAGCTGCTTTATTTACACATTCAGAGGAAAGAGAGGGAGGGAGATGTAGAGAGAGGGAGCGGGTTAGTTTACTTTTCTCACGTATTATTTTTCTTTTATTAAAACTTTACTTGCGTATTTGTTCTTTAAGTAAGAGTTACCTTGCGGAGTTGGATTTTTTGTTTTGTATGTAAAATTGTTTCTTGTAAGTTTTACCTTGATTAGTTCTTCCTGGTTTTACCTCGCGTGTGACAACAGTAGGACATCAATTGTTATTGATGAAAAATGAATTAACTACCACTCCCGGGGAACAAAAAGTAGCCCTGTTGGTTTAAAATAATAGACATTTTCTTCTATAACTTTGTTTTAAACACGAAACATTAAAATCTTTATCTTTAAACATGTCTGCAAAGAAAGAAGAAATCAATTTGCTTTTTCACTTGCAATTTAGAAAAGTCAACTCGGTCTCTTTAAAGAAAAAATATTTAAACACAAATGCTAAATATTTGTCCATGAAATCAAATAATGTTGTTAAACAGAACTATTTATTATATTAATATCAAAACAATCATTGAAGTAAAACACAACAATAAATAATAATTAATCATTAAAATCTCCCTTTTTAATCAATATGCAAATTAGTTGACCTAGCGACTGATATCATATTTACTTAAAATACTATATGAAAAAATTGTGCGTCTAATGAAAAAGTCAAATCAACTTATTTTTGTTTGTATCAGTTGGGGATACGTCATCGACGATCAGTCCGAGAGTGACTTTGTTGCTGTCGGGCTGAGGTATGGTCCTGTTCAGTCACAAGAGATCCACCCTCCCAGGCTTCAGTTCTCTTTGAGAGGAGGTTAGTTTATCGTTAATCACTCGAAGCGCCCTTGACACGGAAAGCCGACGAGGCTGCTCAGGCATTTTTGTTGGCCAGAGTGCGCTAATCCGAGTGCACTGACTTTTATACCACACATGACATTGTGTCTAACCTCCTAGGTGGTAAATAATAGGTTGAATCAACTTGAAATCGGCCGTTTTTCTTTAGTTTCTTATTTATTCATGTTCTAGTTATGTCCTTCATGTTTTAGCTGTTGTGTATGTGCACTCATTTTTCATTCCGTACAAGTTGCACCGATACACGCTTTCCTATTTTCTTTCACTATAACTTTTACACTATATATAATAGTGAGGCACTATCTAGCTTACGTCGATCTTAAATATCTGCGATTTTTATTTATTATTTATTGTAATATTTGAATATAAAGGTCAATGGGTTTAGCTGTTACTTTAATAATTTATATGTATAAATATATATCTTATATAATAAAAGGGAACGTCTGTGTTCGTTTGTCTGTCAGTTTATAGAAAGACAAACTAGAGTGTGTTACTAAAATATAAAAGTTTTTACACGTGTAGTATTCCCCTAGAAACATGATGGAATTATTCCTGACACTCTACGGGCCCTTTTATGGAAGTTACAGTTTCTTTTCCAACATGTTGCAAGAGAAATAGAAATGAAATTATAAGTATAATTTGAAAGATGACATAACCAATCTTCCAATTGTTCGGTTGCGAAGGACTCAGACTGGCAACCTCTAGTATGCTGATTCGATCTTGCCTCGGATTGCCTTTTATTAAATAAAAACAAAGAATATCCCTTTTCATTTTTTAAATAGAAAAAAAATTTAAGTGAAAAATATCTCAGATTTCAGTACCTAACGCATGTGTGTGTGTCTGTCTGTACCCCCTTTCTCTCTCCTTTCTCCCCTTCTCTCTGTATATGGATCTATATATAATCAAGAAGAACGTCCGTGTGCCGGTATGTTCCTTGATATACAGACAAATTAGTAATTTTACCTTAAATATAAGTGTTTTAATGTAATATCTTCCTATAGACACGAGAAAAAAGGTATGTGTCTATAGCTGCCTTCTTAATGGACTAAATAGCCTTTTCCCCCATGTTGCACATTGAAATTCATCTATTTATAAGATTATTTTAAGATTATAAACACATATATGCATAGCTTAAGCGTTAAAACATCAGGCTGAACACCTCAAGGTTACTGTTAAAGTAAACTCTATTTAATATAATGTTGCATATGATGCTATGTCATGTTAGAACACGAGAAATTCCGTCTAACTTGGCTAATTGGATTGTTGAACACTGTTTTAACAGCCTTCTAGATATGTCTGTCTGCAAAGACATAAATAGAGTTCAATTCTCTTCTGTCCCCATGGCTGTTAAGTTTGTCGCATCGATACAGAGGTGCAGATTTGTTAAAATGTGCTTAGTTCCGAGGTTTAAATCGTGCGACCGGCAGAACAGACACCCCACACTAATTATTCCCGAAAAAAGAATGAAACGCATGTGTATGTGAATAAGAATCTAAAATATTTATGAAAATATTGTATATATATATATATATATATATATATATTTCGATGCAAGTCTGATTATAAACAATGTTTTTTTTCTTAATTGTTATCCCGACGCAGGTTATCGTTTATTTTTTGTTTTTCGCTATATTGTTATCATATAGTGTGTTTATTATTTTGGTCTGTAATTTTGGCGAAAAAACAATAACTTTAATTTAATCTTTTATTTATTTATGTATTTTGTATAATTATTTGAATTTTTTGATTAATTTTTTTTTTTTATTGTGGAAGTAGTACAGTGTATGTGTTATGTTCTTATGTATTTGTATATTTATTTGATTAATTAATGTGTTCTTGTTTTATTATTATTTTTATTGTTGAAAATAAAAAGTGTAATTTAATAGTTTATTTATTCATGGATTCGTATATTAATCTAGATAATCTTTTTATTGTGGAAGGCGTTTAACATGTTAATACCGGCGTTAAAAGCTATTCTGTTACTGTTAGGTTTTTTCTTTTAATGTATATACTAGTGTTTTTAAATGTCGCGTAGGTTACTTTTGTGTATTATTTACGTGTTTAAGATTAGCAATATTCTGATTGCCCCTGACTTATGTGTTTGTGTGTTATGATGTGGCGTTTTATTGCGCTAGTATCTGATAGATGGTATGTAAGGTGTCAATTGTGGATTGTGGCCAATCTAGGTACTATATGTTTCGGTTTGGGTATGATGAAAACATTCTTTAAATATTCAAGTGAACATATAGTATGTTTGTTTAATATTGAGTTTGCAGCGTTAATTTTTTCATTATTAGGTGAAATGTCTACATAAGCCGTTTAAGCAATTTGCACTAAGGATTGCCAGAGCCCATAAACAAAATATAATTAACTTTCTATATAATTCACGTAACCTAATTAATATCTACTAGCTGTATCATAAGCCAAACACAACTCTGTACTATGTGCACAAAGACTCTTACCATCCTAAATAAACAATTAACGGCATCATCCTTTGTATCTCTAATAGGATCTCTGATCAATCTTCTATCAGTGATATAGGTAAGTAAAATACAAGTGATTACATAAATGCACATAAACATTCTGTTATAAGAGAACATAAGGATGGACAATTAACCCTTAAAAAGATTGATACTATAACACGTAATATGGTAAGTAGCAATGCAAATACAAATGAAATAACCCAAATAAACTCCCTCGTGCGGCCAATATACGTAATACTAAAAAAATCCTCATAAATAAAAATAGACAATCATTTATGCATATGGATAATGCTGTGTCAAATAGCAAACTAAGCAATAATATTAATATGACAGTGAACAGGAAGCATTATTATGTGGTTTACACCCCCTTTCCCCTTAACGTGCAAAGGAATATTCCGAATTATTTTTGTCTTAACAACGATGTCACAGTTTATGAAATTTCGATTGAAAACGAAATAGAATAAATAGTGTTAGTTGTTGTGATTCAACGGATCACGGGTGTTTTTAGTATCATAGAAAAATTGAGTAAATCAACGTGTGTCCCTAAAAGGTTATTTGTCACGCTAAAATATCCATTAGTTCTGGGATGAATTGATGTTGTAAAATAATTTTAATTGATTAAATTATTTCATCAATTTTAATATCTTTCAATAAGTTTTTGTTGATCACATTCACCCTTGGTCAGTAGATGTTGTTTGCACCCCCTCTGGTATTATACGGTGTCTATCGCCCTCGCTTCCGCCATTTCTGTCTGTTTTACTACTTATAAACACTCAAACCTAATAAAATAACTATATGTCCATTATTTACATAAATAAAAGCAAATATAATCACGAGTAGTAATACTATTTAATCTGTAACTGGAGAGAGAAGAGTTGGAGAGGAGCGGGGTGAGATAGCGAAGAGAAAGGGATTCATATCTTGTGCTATTTAAAAAAAAACTTGGCTTTGCAAACTCACTTTTACTGATTTAAGCAACCTAATTCAAATTCGATGGATGAGTCAACAAAGTTTTTTTTCTAGTTTTATTTCATTTTTACTTGAAAGTTATAGAAAATAATAAAACTGTGGATAGACATAGAAATACCCGGTTTAGGATTTGTAATAAAAGTGCACAGAAGTTCTGATGGCCCCAAGAGGTTACAGACTATGAATTAAAAGATATTTATTTCAATAAATATCACTTTTCGTTACATTCTCTCCCACATAATCTATTCCGACTATATCATTGTTTTCCTCCCTAAAACCTGAATGATTAAGGTTAAAAAATAAGTATAAAAATCGTTATATGGTGCAATTGGTTTATCGTAAGAGAATATATTATTCCTAATTTGATCCCGGTAAAACGCCGGTTTTCCTGGTAGTATATATATATAATATGTTTGTGTATACTTCAATATTATTCCTTTAGGCCCAACTAGCAAAGTACCATGTGAAAGAAAGTTTTTCAAAGGAACAAGACTTGAAAGATGGAGACAAAAGTTTTTGTCTCAATCTCCAAGGATAATAGTGTTGTTGACGAAATAGTCGACTTGCATTTTCACAGTCGACTGACTCCTTTCGTTTGTGTGCCCGGGGAGAAAAAAGTAATAAAGGCTGTCAGTAAACCCCATCTTGACAAAAATACCGCAGCGCGAAAAACAATTCTAGTAATTTGACAACACACTGGTAAAAATAATAATAAAAATTGCAGTCATTCGTAAATGATGGAAAACTATATCTACTTTTCTAACATAATATCTACTATATATCTGAATTCTATATCTCTTTTTGTTCGGAGAGGAAATGAAAAAAAAACAAAAAACAAATTCCTATAAAAAGATCAAATAACATTTTCCTCTAGTAAAATTTGACGAGGAATGCAATGATGATGATATTTTTTCTATTAGAGTTTAGTAGGGGTTGCGTTCGCAACGGGTATTCTGTAAACGGCAAATGCCACGTTGTAATTTAGTTTATCTATGAATTGCAAATTATAGAAATTACAAAATAAGAATTCTAGGAGTAGCCGTGCACACAGATTTGTATCTTTTTACGACCAATATTTGGTTGCATTCGAGTAAATGACACACACACCGTCCATATAGAGACATAACTGCATACGTACACACATATTTACGTGTTCCTGTTTATGAGATAGTATGGGTGAAATATACCCAGGTTGTCTGTACCGAAGAAGTAGATATAATTTATTCCTCTAAAGAATTTAAAGTAATAATATACAATAAACTTACTCCTCCTCAAAGAGGGGAGGCGAAGCGTGGGAGGGTGGACCTCCTAGAACTGCACAGGACAGACCCATAGACCGGCGTAAATCAAGACCCGAAGGCCAAGACAATACCAGTCAAGACCCGAAGGCCAAGACAATACCAGTCTATGTGGTTCAGTATCCATCGGAACAGATACTACACTTTGATCTTAACCAAAAGGCCAAGAAAGACTTGCAATTTAAACAATAATCGCCATTATAAGTATGGTTCAGAAAACACGCTGGTTCATGAAGAAAATGTCTTTAATTAATTGTATGAATAATTTTTATTAATATCACCTTATCCGAAAATATTGTAAATACATATGTAAACTTGATAATAGCAGGTATAAGTGTATATTTGTAAATATGAATTTAATTGAAGGTTAAAAGGAATGTATTATGTAAATGACAAAACCCGTCTTGTGTCTGAATGACTTTTATTAACGATATATAAGGAATTTGAAATACATTAGTTACAGTAAGATTCTTGACACGTTTTCCGTTCCGTTCTAATCGCAGCCTCGTCTTGAAATTTCATTCTTCTTTGTTTATATGTAATATAATAATAATAATGTTATTTAATGTTATATAATGTAAATTAATTGATTAATAATAGTTTCCGAATTCTAAAGGTATACAAATATTATGAACGCTGACTCAAAAAGATTAATTAATTAAAAGTTAATTATTAGAGCCCCCTCTCACCTCTCTCTTCTGTTTACAAAAAATCCCCAGGACCGACAGACAGAATGACAGAGAGAGTACTCGTTATATTAAATATACAATTTCATTAGCATACGTTTTCGTCTGATTCTTCTAAGATAATATAGTAACAGTATACAGAGTGGTTAAAAAGTTTTAAATCTATTCACAATAACTTTATCAGTGCCCGTTCAAATATTTACAGCATTTGTTTAAACGTTACCCTAAATGTATGATGTGCTAGTCTTTATATGTATAGAAATGACATTCACTCAAAGAGAAAATGGATTTCGTGTGTTGTAGTATGCTCGAACAAGACTGTTCTATTATCATTTGTAAGGGAGTTCTCTAAAAAGTAAGCAATGGCAATGTGGATATAGATACAGTAAACATCTTATGCTATGAACTTTTGATCTCTTCATAGCGTAAAATTTGTCATAGCGTAGGATAAATTAGATGACTTTCAAAAATGTTTTCTTCATTAAAAGATATAGAAAATGCGTATAGGTTTGACCAACTATAATAATATATTTTTTTTTATGAGGATAACTAAAGAAACTATATGTAAACAAAATGGATTTATTATGGAAAATGACTATTGTACAACACAAGTAGACATTAAATGCCTAAAAAAATTTTAAAAATTGGTAATAGATACTGCATGGATGGCACTGCACTAAAATTATTGCATATCCTCATTATTTTTACAATCATTCCCATTTAATGATTGCATTGGGTCTTTTATGTTTCGTCGAAATTTGGATACTTTGTTCAGTTCCATTTTCTTAATGAACATTTTTCTTGTAGAGCACGAATCATCTCTATATCGTAGTTATTAAAGCAACTCTTTTCGTCCAAGAATGTTGGAAGTGATTCTGTTTTTCAGCGACTTTAAAAAAGGGTGTATGTTAGTTAATATATCGACAAAAATATCTTGAAATACATACATACATACATACATATATATATACATATATATATATATATATATATATATATATAGAGAGAGAGAGAGATACTAATTAACTTAATATTTTGCTTTTTTAAATTGCTAAGCTTAGTTCATAGCGCAGGAAGTTCATATTTAATTATTTTCATAGCGCAGGAAGTTCATAGCCTATAGAGTTCATAGCGTATGAGTTTTACTGTATTGCACAACAAATTCAAAAAGTAAGGCTGTACATGCAGGGCAAAAAAATCTGCACAATCAATAACATCAAAAAGAACGATCGTATTTCGACATTTGTGAAACCGTTCATGGAATCACTATTACATAGATGTTCTCACTCAAATTTGGAGGAATAAATCTTACATTGTTTAAAATGAAGTCTGTTCAGTTTACTTTGCCTTAACTATGTAGTTTCTGTGTTAATTGCTTTTAAAATGATATCAATTTTCTTTAAGCAGTCTGTTTTGTAATATAATAGTAATATTGGAAGTTGTGAAAAAAGTGATTGATTTAATAACATAATTAAAGGATCTCAATTATAAGAATATGTTGGAATCCTACGGTTAAACTATTTTACTAAAGAAAGGAATTGGGGTGGCTTACTGTAGACCAAAATATTTAATAGCATTGATTTAGTATGAAAAACACTTTTCTAACACCTCTCTTTGTTTAAGTAATTTACTACGAATTTGGAATTATTTTCTAAGCAGGCAGCATAGTCTTTGAACACATTCTCTAATAAGGTTCACAATAGTTCCAAAATAATGATCTAACGAATTTACAGGATCACTTTCAGATCTATCTGGTGAAATATTTTACACATTTTCATCTGCATATCCACGTTATATATTATATATGTTTATATGAGATGATTGATTAAAACAAGATATTTAGAAAAGATATCATGAATAAATAATGAAATTCAGTGATGTCACTTTTCCAATTATATTTGTAATATCTCTTACAACTTAGATGTTATCTTAGCTAGAATTGACGTGAATTAAATATGTTTCGAGACATATTGTATGACTTTCCTATGTGGGATGTATTGTGCCGTCAAAATTCCGGCACAGACAGTGAGTCAAAGAACATAAAACTTCAGCTAATGACTACAAAAGAATATTCTACATCTATTTCATCGCATAAAAATAACACTGTAAAAAAAAAAGCGTGACTACTTGATCGACATTCATTTTAACTTTCTTTCTATATTTTAATAACATAGTAGCTGACATGTGATTTTTGTTTCAGCCATTAACCTATCGTTCGATTTCTTGCAATTCACAATCTTGACCGATAACCGGAATTCACTAGCTCAAGTGTTGAGAACTGTCTGCCAAATAAGAATATAAAAAGTAAAATCACATAACTTTCAGCAAGAGAAAACTAAAATAAAACTGTAGAGTTCATTGGTCCAAATAGGTAACGCTGTCTGGAGGCTGTCGCAAAAATTAATGCTATTAACTAGCAGTGCTGCACTCTTATAGAATTTATAATTTGAGCAAAACATTTATATTTCAACCTTTAAATACTTGTGATGTGAGAAACAAGCCTAAAAGCCGGGTTACGCACAGAATTTAAAACATGTTCTTGTGGGCCATATAACTAATCCTCCAAGAATGTACGTCTGTCAAAAAGACTTTTAGATGTTCCCACGCACCGCTGTCTGTCAGTCTGTCCGCTTCAGTCTGCCCGTAGCATTTTCATCGCTAACCGCGTATATTGAATGACCGCATCTTATTTTAGATGCGTCCAAACGATGTATCACTCTTAAGTTCGAAATATAACAGTCATCTGTTACGTTTGTTTAAAACAGAATTGTCGTCAGTCTGTCACGTTAAGGTTTGATATATCAATTTTATATGCCTTCACTCATTTCTGTAAGAGGCTTGAAATCTCACTGGGTGGTCCGTCAATCGGTCACGCTTAAGTTTAAAATAGAATTTTCAGATTCAAGTTTAATGGACGCATCTTTATTATATTTGTTCGGTTCGGGTACGGTAGCTTCTAATACATTTGTATTCTGATACGTTTTCTCCGGCTTTCCTTCTCACTAATCCAGTATAATAATATTAAACCAGCAGTGAAAGAGAGAGAGAGAGAGAGAGAGAGAGAGAGAGAGAAAGAGAGAGAGAGAGAGAAAGAGAAATAAAGAAAAGGGAGACGCCTCATTTTCTTTTTCTTATTGTTTTTACATTCAATGATTGTTTTGCTGTCGTAGACAACGTTTCGCATTTGTGTTTTAATCTTCGAACACACAATCAATCAGGCGAATTAAGTTTAACATAGAATTTTCAGATCCAAGTTCAATGGACGCATCTTTATTATATTTTTCTTTCTTTTAATTTATTTACGGTCTTATTTAAATTATAAATAGATTCGTATCAAAATTACCAAAATATTAATGTTTATCTATGTCTATGAATGAATGCGAAAATTATTGTTTTGTGTTTATCAAGAAAACACATGAATTAAATGTCTATCATTAAACTTTTGGTTTCAAGTTTTCTAAGTGGCAAACTGGCAACTCCAGCTTGTAGTTAATAGAACACATCAACCGATGGCAATACTCGACCCTGCGTTGCAGCTAGTCTGCGTACATTCGTTAGATGTTTATTAGAGAAAATTGTTCATGACAAACCACATGTTATTGCTTATGTAACGCTACAGACGAGTCGACCGTAAGTATTATCTACTATATTAATAAAGTAAAGTCGATTTTCCCTCCTGTAAATTGGATCACAATAGGACTATAAACACGCACGATATATATATATATATATATATATATATATTTCCAATATGGTCACGCTTCCTGCGTGTTTCCGGCAATTATCAGTAAATTTCATTCGATTTAAAAATTTCCTACATTAATTCCGACTGAGCTGACTCTCACAAAAACTCATACTTAGAGGAAGTCGAAGTAACTTTTACAAATACACAAACATCTACTACCACTCTTCGCCTTCTCCTTCATTGATACATTTTCCACCTCAGTCCGTCATTGTTTTATTTTTAAGTTCCATGATATTGTAGTTCACCCATTACAACTTCACTAAGTAAATACGGATCTCTTCCTTGTGGTTATTCTTCTTACTTTACGGCGCTTTGATTGGCTAGCTACAATCCTATTATGGTATATTATAATGTAATTGTCGAACACTAAAATATATGAAATTCAAACATGGCGTCAATAATTCCCCCATCAAGTAAAACTCCTTCATTTACAAAAAAGATTTTCAACTACAATAATTCCCTTTTAAAAATAATATTTATTTTTTACACACAGTGTATTTATTCATATATAAAGCATGTTTAATCATTCATATGAAGAACGAACGATCCCTCAATTTCACTATAGTATCGCAACAGAGATAAGAATATCGGAATGCATGTCGTTACGGCTGAGATTAAAGCTATTCATATTCCGGAATTACACTTTCCATTTACACAGTCAGTCTGTCATTCCGCCAAGTAATAATACATGGAGACTAAGTAAAATAGGATAACACTGATTTATATTTTTAATTAAAAAAATAAGTATTTACACATAAAATTAGAGAAAATTTTCGTGTAGAATTTTAATTAAAAATAGGAATCAGTTTTACGCATTTTTCCGATTCGTTAATGATTTTGACTTGACTCAATCACAGACTGACTAATCTTTCCTGTTTTACGTACATCTTTAAAAGTTTTTGCATTCTTATCAATCGATAATCAATCGAGAAAAATACGATAAAACTGATTTATATTTTTAATTAAAATTCTACTCGATAATTTTCTCATTTTTTTATGTAGATACTTACTTTTGCCTGATACGTAAGTATATCAAAGAGTTTGCCTGATAATTTATTTTGAACTACCATTATTTATAATATTCCCTCTTCAGCCTTACTAATTATTGTTTGCTTATTTTTTACAAACATGTTCTGATTAAATGTTAAATTAAAAAAAGAAACTGACAGTTTACTTTAAAATTGTAATTGTTTTTAAACAATAAGAGATATGCATAACATATTATTAGAACAGTAATTTGAACATATTTGTAAAAAAGGAACAATCAAATTCCTTCAGACGTAAGAGGGAATAGTAAAATAAATACCAGTCAAAATTAAAAACAAAAACTGCCCCCCCCCTTAAATTATCAGAAAAATGTTCTTTGACTTTTTCATACGCCAGTTTACTATTATTTACAGTATATAATATCAACAAATTATTAAATGTCATCCCCAAACAAGCAGTCCTCGCTAATTAAGGCTAGATTTAAAAAAATGTTTTAGAACATTATTGTAAAAAGTAACACAATCTGATTTATATTAAACGTCGTTTTTATGTGGGGAAAATAAAAAAAAGGAGAACGGGATTGGAACAAAAATTAAAATTGCCTCAGTTTTTAAGTATTTCTCTTTCAATGACCGACGACTGAAAAGATGAAGTGTACACTACGAATAGATAGTACGCTTTGCTCCTAGCCGAAACTAGGTGTGTTGTTGATGCTTTCAACTAAATAAACTCACGTTCTCTCTAGGATTATATAGACTAAAATCCGTTTATTATTTTGATTGTGAACAATTTTTAAACAATTTTATTTACATATTTGTAAAAGAAAATGCAATTTAACGCAATGTTGTTTATACTTTTTTAAAGTTAAAATGTTAACATACTTATCTTTAAAAATATTGTTGGTTACGATGTAAGTAATTACTATGTTCCTATTTATTTACCTCATCGCGAAGGCAGAGGTAGATACGAGAGCGGTTTTTAATGTGGATACAATCCAGCTCCCGGAAAGGGACACTCTGGATTGGGACAAAAAACAATCCAATGACCGAAAAGAGGAAATATGAAATGTAATATAGGAACAGATATTACACTTTCAATTATTTATTTGCAAAAAATATCAAAATACAATTTAAATTTAACAAACTAGGCGCAAGGCTATCAAAAGAGTAGAGAGTCGGGATTTCGTTAGTCATACTCTCACATATTTACTCTAGGAGCCATCAAAACTAAAATATCTGTGTTAAAAATGTTAATTTTATTTAAACAAAAATAAGAAAACGAATTCACTATCAGTAATTTGCGTGATTCAAATAGGATTTTAAATTCTCTAAATTACATTAGTCTCAGAAATAAAGCTCATACATTCCATTAAATATTACCAGTTAAAATGTATATGTAAAGAAAACATTTTTTTACGCATATTCCAAATTAAATTGCTTTAACTTACAGTGGGTTATTTTATGACTTTTTTTTTCACAAGTGATAATCTCATATTTATTTTTTATAGTTAACGAATTCTTATATATTTCGCTTGGCAACGCCGGTACACGGGTTCTGCTAGTTATTTATAAATCTTAGAATCAACGTTTGTTTCCATAAGACTTTTTCCTACATATTTTCATCACATGACATACATGCTAAAATATTTCTAAGTTTGGAGATTGCATTACAAGAATAACATATATATATATATATATATATATATATATATATATATATATATATATATATATAGAGAGAGAGAGAGAGAGAGAGAGCACCCTTTCGTTTCTATATGAACTCTTTTTGCTTATGTCTCGTCGATATGTTTCTTTTTATCTAACGATGTTAGTTTTAATTATATCCATTGGAAATCAATAAACACATACTATTAGAATAGTTTTTATAATTCATTTTTTTATTAAATCACTTTAATTAATTACTTTTAATATCAACAAAACTATTGCCTATATAAATGAAAATCAGAACAATAAAAGTACAATTGAATAACACCAAACATGAATTTATTATAGAACTCTTAAAAATTAGTTACGGAAATGAGGCATTCAAAGAGCTGCCTTTGGGTTCTTCGTCTGCACAGTATTTCAAAATATTCTTGATTTAAATAAAAGTTTGATGGTAATATGGTAGTGATAAATCGAAATAACTTTCGCATTTATTCATGTAGCGTAAATGTGTCTTGTTAACCCTCGCAAAGATTTACACTCTGTGGTACAAATATGATACACATGAAGACACCCTGCAAATTGAAGAATTTCATTGCCCTGGCGCATCTTTATGTGACGTTTGAGGCTTTCAGCCGAAGTACCTTCTTTTCTACAACCTCTGCATGAAGAAACACAACTCAAACCAGATTCAACATCTTCCATGTGTGATTTATTTGGAGCCTTCTGAGGCAAGCATCACTGCGATACACCCTTCACATTCATTACTCATGTTGACATTTCACAGATTCTGATAGAAGGGTGTCACTCTGATATAAATTCTTAGGCACACATATGTCACATTTTCTAATGATGGACTCAATTCCTTTTAAATGAGATCCTACTATTCTGTACTGATTTGCCCCACAAAAAACCCGACCAAGCGGTAACTTCTTCCCGCAATTAACCTTGCTATTTGCCTCCATCACAGTGTTATTTATGCAATATTTATACCTCATTTCATGTCCACGGGGTGTAATGTTTCTACTTCAGTAAACTCCTCATTTAAAAGTCGATTATAAATCCCGAAAAAAGTCATTCTTACCATATATCCGCACCGATTCAAATGACACTGAAATATCTCGGATTAGTTCAATGATTCCATCCAAGAACTTTTCATGTACTATGGATCACTGCTTATCAATGTCACATATATAAATCTGACTAAATAAGTAAACATGTGTCAGTTAAAATTCATTTTCTAAATTAGTTAAATTCTATAATAATATGTGATAGGAGTGTTACTTTTTTTTGCGGCCGCTAACTACTTCGAGGCTATTAGACATACGAACTTAAACTTTGCAATGAATGATGCCATACATTAGACTGTTGTAAGCAGGTCAGATTGTTATCTTATTTTCCTCATAAGAGGGTATACCAAAGAAGCATAGCACACCATTTTAATGAAATTTTAATCTTACTTAAATACTACTAAATTAAACAGATACTCTTTGATATCATCTTGATTGTTTTACAACTATCTAATACAGAATAAGCTTTAGAAACTAACCCTTTTTACGTTCGTAATACATGTAATCTATTTTTTAAGAGTTTAGCTATCAGACAGGTTTTTAAAATATAAACAATATATGAGGACCCGACTTTTTGCTCATTTCAAGGTGTTCGAATGCCACCTTTTTACATTCAACTATGATTTCACTGGGATGTGATCTAATTGGAAAATACAGAATTAATATCGAACAAACATGACTAAATTTCTAGAATTTTATGCCCTACTCATTGAAACTTCTCAAAAAAAATTAAAACTTTTCTGAACATATAACTTTAGTTCTATCATATTTAGAGGTTTCGCAACAGCAGTATATGTTTGATTGTTTTAAAGTATCCCTTGTGTTTAACTTAAAAATAACGAATAAATGAACAAACTGCTTCTTTTAAAAATTGCAACATAATGAAATACAACATCCCTAATCACAATAGACGTGTAAGTGTGTTGTTCATAGAAGGTAGGAAATGAAGGAACACAATATGAACACATAGGAAGATAGTACACGATTATGATTTACATATTATTTACGTAGCAAATCCGTCAGTCTGTGAACGTTCACAACCAATTTTACTGAGCCTTAACAGGAGAATATCAGGTTATGGGAAACTAAAATGAAACCATTCAGTTTCGTTTTCCGAGCAATACGGATTTTTTTCTTTGCCAGTTGAAAGATTGAATAACGGTTGTTTTTTGTTACATCCATGTTACAAAGATTACGTTTTCACAATAGTTTCGGTTAACATTGATTTCGGGCACACACAAATTACTTTTTACTTACATCATATTTTAGTAAAATACATAAGAACTCCATTTACAAAATTACTTTAATGCAAGTTTTGGGGTAAATTAAACACCGAAACACATACACACAAATATATATATATATATATATATATATATATATATATATATATAGAGAGAGAGAGAGAGAGAGAGAGAGAGAGAAAGAGAGAGAGAGAGAGAGGAGAGAGATAGATAGATAGATAGAGAGAGAGAGAGAGAGAGAGAAATAGAAAAAAATAGATACATAGATAGATCTACTTATATATTGTAGGTGTGCATGAACCTACATCCATTTAAATGATATATATTATATATAATATATTTAAAAAAAATTATAATAAATTTGTTAATGAAAACATATCTGGTTACATATTTGCATACATGTTCTATGTATATTTATCTCAAACACTAATTGTTAAAAACAAATCCGGATAATAAAACATACACATCCGGACATAAAATACAAAACACTATCACTCTATTACCAACAGGAAGACTCATCGGGATTCTTCATTTCGCCAGTGTCGACGATATATAGATCTCAACCATGAAAAAGGAAAAAAGGCAATTCACTGAAGAAAGCATGTATGCCGAAATATATTTGATTCAAATTTAAAAAATAAATATTTCATTTATTTGAAAAAATTAACTCGCATCTAATAATGAAGTTTTTCAATCTGATTTCATATTTTTACTAATAGATAATTTAAATTGTAGCCGGACTACTTTCATAAATACATACGCGTGCCTGTGTGTTGCTACAGAGACTCGGACATTAAAACTATCACTCTATTACCAACAGGAGGCTCATCGAGATTCTTCGTTTCGTCGATGTCGGCGGTATATAGATCTCAACTATGAAAAAAAACAAATGTCTATTCATTGTAGGAGGCATGTATGCAAAATATATTTGATTAAAATAAAAAATAAATGTTTCATTTATTTAAAAAAAACATTTTGCATCTTATAATCTGTTTTTTTTTTCAAACGGATTTCATATTTTAGCATGCTTTATATTGTAGCCCGACTACTTTACATTATATATACTAGCAAATATATGCTACCTCCGGTCGCATATTTTTGCTAGGCTGCCGCGTCAGAAATGAACGCTCACGCGTAAACCGATGAAGCCCCAGTCATATTTCTTGGGTGGTTAGACATTGATTTTCTTTGTTTCCGACAAAGAATATTTTTAGTTGAAAATAAAGAAAAAAAAAAATTCGACCCTAACCCGATTTTTGTTTTACCCTCCCCCATAAATAGAAATATTTTTAGTTTAAAAAGAAAGAAAAACAAATTTTTGGACCCCCTTCTCAAATCTTTTATTTTACCCTCCCCCATACATAGAACTATTTTTAGTTAAGAACAGAAAAAACATTTTTTTTACCGCCCCCCCCCCATTTTTTTATCCTCCCCATACATATAAATATTTTAATTAAAAATTATATATATATATATATATATATATATATATATATATATATATATATATATATATATATATAGAGAGAGAGAGAGAGAGAGAGAGAGAGAGAGCGTTGCTTCGATCAGTTATTAAATCAAGGACCAGCGTTTATATTGAAAGTTACACAGCGTTCTGATTGAAATTTAAGCAATAAAATGGCGATCTCATAGGAAGTCCATCTATGAGCATCCATATATGGTAAAACATTACAGACAAAATATTACTGTTTGATTAATCACGATAAGAAATTACGTAGAACTTTAATGTTAACTAAGGGCTGTCAAATCTTTGAGGAAACATCTAAGATGCATAACAATTAATTTAACACTCGCATTTTTAGTTTGTTGCTGTTTGTACTCAAATGTTAAATGTTCCTTTACTTTTGAGCATAACTTATGAAAAACATGTTTGAAGTAATAATTATCGCCTCTTCATTATTAATGGGCTATTCGATGATAATGGTTAAAAAGAGATTGTCAGTTGGACGACGAACGCCACCACGAGAGCATTGGAAACAATGAACGGAAGTGGCAGGGGGTTATTCAAGAGAAATTGATTATTCAAAAAGACGACTCAACAAGTATTTGTTTACATTAATCTTGAAGAGGATTATGTTGTAGTCGGTTGAGAAGCAGCGTCGCAGTATTTTGTCTCACAGATGGGATGTTGTAGGAAATACACTTTGTTCATGGGAGTTCCATTTGGTTATTTTTACAAAGAGAGAGAGATAGAGAGAAAGAGGGATGAGTTCTTTGCCCTGTTCATGGGTATGCGAGTTCTTGCTGTGAATGTTTTACAGGGAGGAGTAGGGATTAGAGCTCAGTCGAGCATCTACCATAAAACATAACGACACAATAGATAGAGGATTTCTACTATGTGAAAGGAACTGTGTATAGTAGAGCCCATCCCTTACTAGATTGCAAAGTCGATTTGGTACTCTGTCACGGCAAAGAAATAGTGCCCCGGACGATGTTGAAAAATCTTTTAGAATTACTATTTAATTAATTTCCAAGTCAGAAACATAGGAAATACATTAGGCACATCTTAACAATTAAATAAACAATAAATAATTTTGACGCTGAGGTCGTAATTTGAACTCGTAACCTTAACGTCATATGGTACTTAGGACGAATTAGTTCGACGCCCTACTACCTGAGCAAATGACACAATTGAAAAGAACGAGTTTGATTTAACTACTTAGGCAAGACACATGATTTTTTCATTCTTTTTACTTAGCAATGAATGATCTTAAAACGAGACTACGTATCAAAACTGGTACTTCAATATAGTGTGGAGCTTGCGTTCGCGCTCGATTTTTTAAGAGGGGGGGATTTTGCCCCCCCCCCTTTTTTTTGCTCCCCCCCCCAAAAAAAAAATTGTTCCTCTTTAAACAAAAAATATTGGGAGACACATTTTTTTTTTTGGAACTAAAAATATTTTTGGTCCGAAACAAAGTACTAGCACCTAAGAACGCGGCAGCCTAGCAAAAATAGACGACCGTTAGGGAGTCTATTTTCGCTAGTCTACTTATTTAATATCGACACATAAATCTTGTCGTCAACAAATAATTTATACCCCTTAATTCAACACAATTAACATTTTTATATATGACTACCTGTTATAGTCAGAGTTTACGTTGATATTTATTAACCGTTGTTTCTTTAATATATAAGAATATTCCAGGCAATTCGTTCTGCTCAAGAAAACAAACATTAGTAATGAATAAAATTGTAATATTTTAATTTGATTTCAATAACAGGTCTTAATTTTGTTACGCCTGTAAGATTTGGATTTGAACATGGATACAAATTTCTACTTCCCGTTACAATAACGAATATGCAATTAGTAATAGTTTTCTTTTCAATTAAAACAGTTTTATTTCGTCTCAGAGATTATGAAAGAAATTCAATCTTTGTGTGACAACACATGTATAACTCAACAACTGCTATACTCGATAACGACGACAAAGAGAGAACTGTTAACATGTTCGTGAGATGCATACAAATGTCCTTGATGCTCTTCTTCTCAAAAAATTAAAATAAACACCCTGATAATCTCACTTCGACAGGTTATTAGGGTTATGAAGTACGTTCGCCTTTTAATGGAACCAATCAGCAAGTATTTATAAAACAACGAGAGAGAAAATTAAAATGACAGATCGACAGCCACGAAGAAAAAAAAACAGAATCTTTTAGCAGCTAAACAGAAGAGGGAAGAGAAAAAATTGACTGACAGATTTGAGCGGAGAAATAAATTCTTTAATCCTGCCATTTTAAACATTCTATTAAATTATATCATTTTAATTCCCCCACGCGTTTTAATATAAACATATTAGCGTAACATCTATATAGGTAAATGTTCTATCTTTGTCTGTTAACATTATATAAATCTCTCTGGTGTTGTTTAATACCGTAGCAAAATACCGAGTGTATACAATTATGGTGTTGCCCGAATGTGGCAAGTTTTGCTGAATGTGTAGTTTAATTTATCCTAGGTACCGTCTGATTTACAATGGTAGGACCGTTCATGGTCCTCTCTATTTAGTTAACTGTAATATAAGTACGTATTACATCCAACTATATGATGTTGTATGAAGAGAACTTTGAATCACATATAGCTAATTAAAGTTAACACCATGAAGTAATACTTAAGAACGTAAGATATATTTTTGTGCATTAATATTACTTGATTTCGCATTACATAATCCGAAAGGGGTTACTAGTTGATGGTGTATAAAGTATTTCCAACTGTTCTTTCTGGTATATGCTCACAGAACTTGCCGCTACACTGGATATTTAACTATTTACATATAGTTCAGTGAATATATTAACACACTCCGTTGTGTCACATTGTATAATAGCCATCCCTCAGGAGAACCTTACAACTAGATGTAAGGTGGCTCACACTCTCTACTTTTGTGCAGCAGAATCTGCACTTGTTATTGTTGTTTAGACCACTCATTTTAAAAAAATCATTGGTCATCAAGCCCTGATCTTGAGCAGCCATTATCATTCTCTCCTGATCATATGAAATATAAAGCAATTACTTGTAAACAATTCATATAACATAAGTTGCTTTTTGAGTCATGTATGGAGAACATTTCGAGTTCATGCCTTTACCAATAGTACTAATGCATAAATTACCACAATAGATCCATTCGGATTTGAACTCGGCATAGCCGATTCAATAACATTATGCAAGTAAAAAACATCGGAATAAATAACAATTGTACAAGAATAATCCAATATTGTCCAATACGTAAGGCAGGTTTTTACTCCAATGTGAGCAATAGAAATTAAACAATAAAATAAAAATGATTGACAGTGTGAATTATTGAGAGTACGTAAACTAGTAATCTTTAGGTTGAATTGTGTTAGACGAGAGATTTAATAGGTAAACAGGATGCTGCGCAGTCTGGGAGTCAGCAGAGTATAAGCAGTTAACGCTTTGGGGGAACAAAAACTTAATTTACGTGAGACGACTGATGTGAGAGAGCGAAGTCAGGCAGTGTAGATGTAATAAGCACACCGACAAGACGTGTGAGATGCCTTTGAATCGTTTTGAACGAAGCGATGCCCCATTCACTCTTTCCCCCTCTCGTTGTCACCCAGCTAAATAAACCAATCTTCTTCGATTAAGAATGTGTATTTTGATTGATTGCCCCAGAATCGTTTGTGTTTGCTGTGTCGACTTTTGATTGCAGATCGAGATTGTCAACCATCAGGCAAGATCACTACGAGACACCTGAACACCGAGACGTCGAAGGAGAGAAATGTACGGTTTTAACTGTAGGTTCACCGGCCAACAACATAAGTATCAAAGTTGCCCTGAAATCGTTACGTTATGTAACAACAGGCGTTCTTATTCATTCTAGGTAACGTTGGGTTCCTGTTATTATTACATTAAATATTCACGAAAAATAAAATAAAATACACTGGCCATGACGGTTGGAATTATTTTTTATTTCTGTAAGAAGGAATCTTAAAATCCTGTAAGTGATTGATACTTTGTATAGTCTAATTAATTTAAAGTTTACGGCTAAATATTATTGGAGAATCACGCTTCAATTACTAGAGTGGTTTGTTAAAGGAAAAACCAAAACAGCAAAGAAGATTTTAAAAATAATATTGGTTAATTACAAAATTAATCACAAACATTTATTAATGTCAAAATGCAGTGATGTGTTGTGATAAGTTCCTTTTAAATATTTATTGTTGTTAAATATACTACAAAATAAATATAATAAAGAAAACAAAAAAGAGACAATATAGTTTAACAATATTATTTAGTCGTAATTGAACATTATTTTCTAAGGCGAATTTTATGTCAAAGAATTTTGAAAAATAACGTTCAAATTCGAATTCTTTCTAGTTTGAGCTTGCATTCGGGTGTATACAGACGTGTAGAATAGTAGGATAGAAAACCACTTCTGACGATAAGATTTACCGTGAAGCTGCAGTGGGTGTTGTTATTGGTTCCTTTTGAGTATTTATTATTGTTATATATATATGCGAGTATACTAAAGGTTTACTAACGGTTTACTAAAAATAAAATAAATAGAGCAAACAGAAAAAAGAGTCACTTTAGTTTAACATATATGTAGGTATGTAACTACTTCAGGGAGCTGACCCGCCTCTCCTGTCTTGTATAGTTCCTGACCACTCTTTAGCCCGAACCTCTTAAAATGAATGTCTTATATCTTGGGGAGAAAGCCATCTTTAGCCTTTGTTCGAGCCTGATGATGTCAGGATAAAAACAACGGTTTCTCGTTAGCCACGTAACTAGTTTAGGGGTAGACTTTTTTTGTCAGCCAGTCTAGTCACCCCTTTCCCTCCCTATTTAGCTTTTGAAGGGCTTGAAGGGCTTTGGAGTCCAGGGGCTTTAATACTGGTGGTTAGGTCTCTTTCAAGCTAGGTTTTTCTGGGAGTAATTCTACCTTTCTCTCCTTTTTTATTATTATGCCTTCTACAAATCCACACAACAAACACCTTACTATTTCTTATAGCAATGTCAGAGGTCTTTCTTTTTGTTCCGTCTTTTCTCTTGGGTGAATCTCTTCACATCCATGCCTTTTTGTGAGACTAATCTGGATGTATCTATTGATAGCAACGATCTATATGTGAATGGTTATTTGCCTCTTGTCCGCTTAAACTCTTCCACGCATTTGCACGGTCTTGTTTTTGTTCTTCGCAAGGATCTCCCCATTGCGCGTGTCCCCAGTCTTGAAACCCATGGCTGTCTTTTTATATGTCTGGGGTTGGATTTGCTGCACCCCACTTCCTCTTTGTTTTTTTTTGTACCGTTCCCCTTTCTGACAATGACTGTTCTGCTGTTGATGCTATATCCAGCAGTATTGATGATCCATTGCAAATTCATCCGTCAAGCTCCATCCTTGTTTTTGGTAACTTCAATGCTTATCATTCTGACTGGCTCCCTCACTCGAACCTCAGATCTATCAGATGAAATATGTCTTAACTTTTCTTCGTTCTCATGACTTGTCCCAAACTGTCACCTTCCCCACACGTTTTCCTGATAAGTATGTTCATAAACCATCCTTACTTCATCTTTTTCTTACTTCTGTTCCTGACTCACGTTATATTTCATCTTCCTCTCCATTGGGTTCTTCTAATCATACTGCTGTTGATGTTGAAGTTAATTTTTCGGTAAAGTCTTCTATTCATCGCACCTGCCATAGGAATACGTTTAACTACAGGAAGACTGATTGGGATTGGCTTCGCAGCTTTCAATTTGACGTTCGATGGGGTCCTATAGTTGGTATGTCTCCAAATAGTTCTGCTAGAGAGGTTACTGGCTGGCTTCTTGTTAGAATTAATACCTTCATTCCCCATCATAAGTTTCAAACAACACCTCATTCTTCTCCGTGGTTTTTATCTGTTTGTGCTTCTGCCATTGCCCACCGTAACCATTAATTTGATTCTGAGACATCTAGACAATCATAGAGAACAGCTAGCAATGCCTGCAAGAGAGCAAACTCTGAGGCTAAGTCTAGCTATTCTTAAATGATTCGTGACTCTATCTCAACTCAAAGGGTTGGCTCTCATGATTTCTGGAGAATATATAATAGTGTGTTTAATAGTTGAAAATCTGTTAATCCTACTCTTTTTAATGGTATTCAGGCTATTTCATCTTCTAAGGATAAGGCTGATCTCTTGGCTCGTCTTTTTGCTGACAATTTTACTCTTGATGATTCCAGTACTGTTCTTCCTGATTTTCCTTTTAAAACTGATCATTCTCTTGATTCTGTTACTACCACTCCAATAATTATTTCTGATCTTGAGCAGTCTAAGGCTTGCGGTCTTGATTCAATTCATGTTGTCGTTCTCAAGCGTTGTGCTCCTGAACTTTCTTCTATCTTCTGTAAATTATTCAATCTCTGTTTGTCTCAGTCCTGTTTCCCTTCCTTTTGGAAAGAGTCCTCTGCTGTCCCTATCGTCAAGAATTCCGGTGATCGGTCTGACCCAACAAAGTATCGTCCTGTTAATCGCCTCCCTGTTATTAACAACGTTTTACAAAGGTTAGTCAACAGCAAGCTGGTTTATTTTTCTGGAAAGTCTGGGCCTCTTTAGTAATGTTCAGTATGGATTTCGTGGTTTTCGTTCAACTGCTGATCTTTTAACTGTTGTAACCGAGCAGATATGTCGGTTTATGGATAATTAATGAGAGGGTAGAGCCATTGCGATTGACATTTCGAAGGCATTCGACAGAGCGTGGCATTCTGGTCTCCTATACAAACTTCAGGGTTATGGTATTGATAGTAAGGTTCTTGGCATTATTAGGTCTTTTCTTCCTGATCGAAGCTTGCGAGTAACTTTGGACGGTGTCTCTTCACCCTCTTTTTCTATCAATGCTAGTGTTTTTCAGGGCTATATTCTCTGCCCAACACTGTTTCTTCTCTATATAAATGATCTTCCAGATAGTATTATTCAGAAAATTAACATCTATGCTGATGATACCACTCTCTATTCTGGTGTTGCTTCTCGCCCATCTTCCTCGGATCAGTTTAAATATGCAGCTGATCTAGAAGTTGACTAAGGTTCAGTTGTAGATTGGGGTCGGAAATGGCTTGTTTCGTTTAATTCTGTTTTTCAATCGTTCCCGAGATTCCCATTGACGGCATTGCCCTTGAGGAGAGATCGACTCTGAAACTTCTTGGTCGTTCTCTCCTATCATCAAATCTTTCTTAAAGTTCATACATTTATTTATTGCTCTTTCTGATTCTCGTAAAGTCGGTTCTTACTATCGCTCCAAACACTTTCCTAGACATGAGACTATTATCTATTTCTACGAATCTGCCATTAGACATTGTATGGAGTACTGTTGTCATATTTTGGCTGGTGAATCTCTGTCAAATTTGAGGGTTCTTGATAAGGTGCATAAACGTGTCGGTAATTTTATTGGCCATACCCTTTCCTCCTCTCTGCACCCTATCTCTCACATACATGATGTTGCTAGTCTCATTCTTTTCTATAAATACTATTCCGGCATGTGTTCTTCAGAATTATGTAATATATTACCTGCTTCTTTTGTTCCAGCTCGTTTTACTCGTTGCTCTAGTGATCCCCACAAATTCGCTGTTTTTATACCTCATTGTAATACAGCTTCCTATTCCAGTAGCTTTTTTCCCATAAACTGCAGGCTTGTGGAACTCTCTTCCGGCTGACTGTTCTACTCCTACCTATAGTCTTGGTCTTTTCATGACTAAGGCCAATAGCCACCCACTGTCTTTGCGATAATCATATTTTGCTTTTGTTAGCTTCTTACATCAAGTGGTTTCATGCCTTGTCTGGAGTGATTTCCATAAAAAATCACGTTGTTTACTCGGGTATCATCAACACTCTTAAGTGAATTGCAATTGAGCCTGTTTAGTACTTAGATAGGTAAACATTTGAGAACATGAGGTGTTGTAATCAAATACTTTATCTAGGTGTATAACTGAGTACCAGCCGTTCTGTGAAGTATAACCGAAGATAGACGAACATCTTTACAGAATTATTGTTCAGACTATTTGTTTGCTTAAAACCGGAATCAGACACTGGTCGTATATGCGGTTGGCTGAAAACATTTTTTTATTCATTTAATTTATTGAAATTTAAACTGATTTTTTCTTAAACATTCTATATAATGTAACGTTGATGTCTTTTTTAGGTGCCCGTTTGACTCAGTGAACCTCTGGAAAGCTTGATCTGAACACTTTATCTAATTTACCGTCAAAGATGCTTCTTATTCTTTTCGTCATGCTCAAGGGAATACAATTGTATTAGTTGAGTATGTTTAAAATTGAAAATCTAAGTTAACTCATCGTTGCCTAGAAGCTCGAGTTACTTTGCTAAATACACAGTTGGTCGGTAACGAAGAAGCGAACAAAACACACCTGCGTATAAATAAGACTTTTTTCCACTATAAGTCGTCATGGTAAAGTCGATTAAAAGGCTGGTATAGGCTGTTTTTTTTTAAATTCTTATCTTTTTGTTTTCGCTGGGGATGGGGCATCCTACCGGATGCCAAACATTCACCCGCTATTTCAGACACTCCATCCGAGAGATCTTTTTAAAGATTCTAACCGTCCCCTTAAGTGCAATTGTTTGTATTTCTCTTGCACTCGGTTCACCGGGTATATTCGCCAGATAGCTTTTGAAATTCTTTTTCATTAGTCCTGTTGCTCCTATAATTACTGGTATGATGGAGATTTTCCTACGATTCTAGTTTATTTTCATGTCGTACATAAGACCTTGGTATTTCGTAATCTTTTTCCTTTCAGCTCTGTTTAATCCTGCATCATCAGGGACACAACTAGGGTTGCTACTTTCTCTCTTTTGTTCCATATCATGATGTCAGGTTTAACAGATATGTAGCTGTAGGGATTGCATAGTCATAGTGGATGGTGTATAAATTATTTATAACTGTTCTTTCTGGTATATGCTCTCAGGACTTGCCGCTACACTGGATATTTAACTATTTACATATAGTCCAGTGAATATATTTACACACTCCGTTGTGTCACATTGTATAATAGCAATTACCAGGAGCACCTTAAAACTATATGTCAGGTGGCTCACACTCTCCACTTCTGTGTGGCAGAATCTGCACTTGTTATTGTTGTTTAGACCACTCATCTTTTTAAAGGCATTGGTCATCAAGCATTGATTTTAGGTAGCCATTATCATTCTCTCCTGATCATAGTGGAAAGATCCTCTTTCTGGGATAATTCACCTAGGAAATACTAAGCACGTTGTTGGTTGGCCCATTCTTCCAGTTTCCTACAATGGAAAGTCTTGGTGTATTTCTGGCGGCTCTTGCGGGCTATTTCCGTTGCAGACTTTTTGTCAGTTTCTGCTTCATTTGTAAGACAGTCCTTGTGTGCTCGTAAACCAGACTTCCGATCTTTTTTATTCTGTGTCTTTTTTGGTTCATGGATAATACTTATAGGGACACTTGCTGTTGGCTTCTTATCCATCATAAAAATCGCTGTGGCTTAGCTCGTCGCGAGGTGTTAAAGCTTGCACACTCGTCTTGGAACCAGCACTTTACCAAAAGTGGTATGTGTATAATCTTCAGCTCATTGTTGTGTACACACACATAAACACACAACCACATATATATTTTAGATACACACACACACACACACACACACACACACACACATATATATATATATATATATATGATATAAAATGAAGTTGGAGGGATTTTTGAGGATTAATCAATATAACAAAGCATCTGACAAATTAGTATTAATGTTTATCATGTTTTCACTATGTTCTTTTAAATAAATAAATAAATAAATAACATCCTTTGCTTAAGCTTCTTTAAGAATACTTATTACAGTGTAGAAGATTCGTAAAATTGAGATATTTTTCAACAATGCCTCAAAAACAAGAATCAGTCAATGTCAGTTTTAAAAACATGCCACCATTTCACTATCTATTTTAGTCTCATATAAATATGTATTTGTTTTAAATAAACAATTGATAAAAGAGTGCAGGATTCCATTACCGTCGATAATACCGAACTTACCCGAGCAGATGTCTTCAACTATCTGGGGTCAAGAATCGCTGCTGATGGAAGCGTGAAGCCTGAGGTCATAGCACGCATGAATGCAGCCCTGCTGGAGTGGAGAACTACAACTCCAGTGATATGCAGTAAGGCGATCAGTGACCGGTTGAAATCTAAGATGTATCGTTCAGTCATCCGACCAGTCGAAATTGATGGTGGTAAATATTGGCCAGCCACAAAGGAGCTGGGGAACCGTCCAAGTGTCATGGAGACGAGAATGATGATGCGTTGTATAGCGTGCATTACATTACTCGACCACATCACCAATGGCAGCATTCGTTTGCGATTCGGCGTAGCACCAATCGCTGACAAGCTTCGTGAATCCTGACTGTGATGGTACGTACGGCTTGAATAATTTTCCCTACACTAATGTGATGCCCTTAGATTTACCATAAAAATATAACGAATTTATTTGCTAGAAGAATTAAATCAATTACTGAAGAGGTAATATGTGTATAATTTGTAGCCATTACGCAAGCTTTATTTAGAAATAATTGTGAGACTGTTTCATAGTAAGACTCAATATCGAAATTAATAAAACTGAGATTTTGTTTATGTTGTAAATTGGAGAACCAATCTATCACCTTATCAAAATAGATTAATAATTTTTGACTAAATTATAGGAATAATTCTATCCAGAATGTTTTTACTGACTGTACCTAGATCAGTACTAGAAAGGGCAAATTAATCTGATAGATGGGTTTTCATTCAAATTATGTTTGTGGTCTTTGAGTGTAAATCTCGGAGTGTTACGTGTAATTATTTCAGAGAATTTACGAATTATAAGTTGTTTTAGTAAATTCTTCGTTTGCTAATTATTAGGTTGGTGCAAAAACAATGGCGTTTTCTCACATATGTTATATTTATATATGTTTTCTGCATTAATTGATTAATAAATATATCGTTGTTATATGGCATTTTAAAGCGAATTTTTCGCTCTATCGAATCGTGTTATTCGTTTCCATTTTTAATCTATTACCTTATTGTTTTTGCAGGCTTTTCGACAGCATGAGCAAAATTTTCATCCGCACGATATTCTTGTCCAAGTTCAAACTAGGCCGAAAAGCTGCCGAGACAGCTCGTGACAGCTATGATGCGTTTGGCCCAGGAACCACTAACGAACGTACGGCACAAAGGTGGTTCAAGAAATTTCGCAGAGAGCATCGAAGATGAAGACGGTCAAGGCCGGCTGACTGCGGTTGATAACGAAGATCTGAAAGCCTTAATTGAAGCCGATCCTCGCAAAACCACACGATAAGTTGCTGATGAACTCGAGGTCGACCACTTAACAGTCGTTCACCATTTGAAACCTATAAGGAAGTAAAAAAAGCTGGATAAATGGGTGCCGCACGACTTGAACGATAATTTTAAAAAATCGTCGTTTTGAGGTGTCTTCTACGCTCTTGTTGCGCAACAGAAACTGCCCATTTCTCAGGCGAATTGTGACGTGTGATGAGAAGTGGATCCTTTATGACAATCGGCGAGTGGTTGGATACCGGTGAAGCTCGAAAACACTTCCCTCAGCCGAAATTGTACCAAAAAAAGATTATGGTGATTGTTTGTTGGTCTGCGACCGGTCTCATCCATCACAGCTTCTTGAATCTGGGCGAAACGATTACGGCGGAGAAGTACTGCCAACAAATTGACGAAATGCACCAGAAGCTCCAACGTATGCGCCCAAGATTGGTCAATATGCAGGGACCAATTCTCCTCCATGGTAACGCTCACCCGCATGTTGCACAACTGACCCTGCAGAAGCTAAACGAATTGGGCTACGAGACTCTGCGTCATCTGCCATATTCAACGGACCTCTCGCCTACCGATTATCACTTTTTCAAGCATCTCGACAACTTCCTGTGCGAGAAATGCTTCAAAAGCTGAGATGCTGCCGAATCAGCCTTCAATGACTTCATTGCTTCCAGAATTCCGGATTGTTATGATAATGGAATAAGTAAACTTGTTTCCCGTAGGCAAAAATGTGTTGATTCTAATGGCTATCGTTTTGATTAATAAAGTTTGGTATAAAAGAAGTTATGGCCTTTTGAAGTTGAACGTCAACAAACGCCATTGTTTTTGCACCAACCCAATAATACCAGTAAGAGTATTAAGAGGATTTAGTTTATATATCTTATATAATTCTTTATCTTTATCCCCGTGGCATGTCATTTTATAGAAATGTTTAGTTTTGTCCGCTCGGAAAATAAGTCTTTATTGTTTGTTATGCTCTTAGAAAATATATTAATTTATGTTAAATAATACATAAGTTATCTTTTGCAGTTTTGAAATCTAATTAGTTTAGTTAGTCCAATGAAATCACGCTCAAAATCATCCAGTGCTTGGTTATAGGGCGGATGCCCGCTTTTGTTCCTCGTTTCAATTCTTCAATCATTGAATTAATTGGTAAGGTTATGTTATTCTTGATGTAATGGATGCTCTTATTTCTTTGACATCTTCATCTCAATGTTCTTATTGTAGTTGAAAACCCTCCATTTGATATTTCTTAGGAGGATATATAAGCTTCTACTGAAATGATGTAGTGAAACATCTCTTGTT
>OY744515.1:94958758-95013758 GCA_963556195.1 Sepiola atlantica
ATAATCAGACTTGCATCGATATATATATATATATATATATATATATATATATAGCACTAGATAAAGTGAAAGAATAAAATAAGGTGCGAATTAAATTTTATTGCAATTCCAAGTTCAAGCAAAGTACTTTAAAGTCCTAAACTCATGAGTTTTCAAAGAAAATCTTCTCCTCAGAGGACCAGTACCGCACTGACATTACTGCAGGTGATAAAATTTTCAATATATATATATATATATATATATATATATATATATATATATATATATATATATATATATATATATATATATATATAAAACATTAAATGAATTAAAACATTACATCAAGTCCAGTATGGCGTACGATCGTTTCCAAAAAAAATTTGAAATACTTTATTTTATTTTATAAATTAATAAAGTTCATCCAATATATATATATATATATATATATATATATATATATATATATATATATATATATATATATATATATATATACATATATATATACATATATATGCATATATATATGCATATATATATGCATATATATATATATGCATATATATGCATACACACATATATATATATATGCATATATATATGCATATATATATATTCATATATATATGCATACACACACACACATATATATATATATATATATATATATATATATATATATATATATATATATATATATATATATACCCTTTAACACATACAAAACCAGACAAAATATATAGACAAGATATTTTCGTATTAATTATTTCAAATTCATACAGAACTTTTCTTATTTAATTAGATTTAATTGAAATCACGGTGAGTTTTCAATGGGTTCACCGTATTTTGAGATAAGTCCAGATCTTCCGTCAGCATGACCAATTTTAACGATGGAAGAAACTCAATTTTATAATTGCAATTGAGGAGAATGGTCCCCATCTCTGCAGTCTGTTTTAAGATTTATTATTAACAGATCTGAGCTGAAAGTTTAGCTTTACATTTTTATTCAATATTTTTATCTGCACACATTTCCTAATATTTTCAGACACTTTTAGCCATGTATATAAAGCTTTTATTTAATTCAATTTTTAACTCTTCAGTGTGTACTTTTGTATCCTATGCGACCGCAAATTAAACACTTTCTCATTTTATATGGACAATCTTTGTAACAATGCAATTTCCCACAAACAAAAAACAGTTTAGGTGGTGAAATTATTTTTCTTTGATCAAATTTAGTTGGTGGATTAATTTTCATTTTGTTTTGTATTTTTCTAATATGTGACACTAGGCTTGACTCAATGTGCCTTGAATCTTGACGAATACTAATAAAACCTTTGCAGTCTTCTGTAATATGTTGAAGCGTTACATCAGGTTAATTCTCTAGTTTATTAAGAAATCTTCGTCTGATTTCTGCATCTGTTTTTGATACTAAACTTTGTTCGGAGATTAGACATTTAAAATTGTTAGCACTCAACTCTTTTAAGAGTTGTAAATCATCGGAATTTTGGTAACTATGCTAACGAAAGTACTATAGTCTCGTCTTCTTTCTTTGTGAGATTCATATATTTCTATTTTCTGGGGGAAGTGTTTTAGGGCTAGACAATTTAGTTAATAACTTTACCGCTGCAACCAATGTATAGTTGCGAGGTTTTTGTGGCAATATATAATTGACGAATTTGGTATGTTAAATTGCACCAACATTTCTTAATAGCAAGTCTGTATTATAAAGATTTTCGTATAGTCTAAAATACGAAGCAAACGTAATTTCGTTTTCTAGGTCGTAAGTAAAACTATCGATAGCGCGCCAAATAGTATTTTGTGAAAATGCACTTTCATCTTCAACATTTTGACCTCTGTTCGATAATTCGTATAATTTTTTCTTCTCTTATTGTGAATCAAGAAACATTTTCTCAAATCTTCTCATTAGTTCGAATCGATTTTCTTGAAATTTCTCTTCCAGTCGAAGCTGTTTTTCTTTTTGTTATTTAACGTTGTTTAACATGACACTTTTAAATTCCCCCATTTTCCTAACTTAAAATAGGCTACCAACCTTTTCGTGTATTTTTTTTGTTTTCTTATACGACCGTAACTTATCCCACTGGAAGATACATCCTTCACTGCTTAGCGAGAGAAAAATTTAAGTTTGTTCCAACTTATTTTTCTTTACCTGATTAAACAATGAAAAAACGAAGAAAGATCAACATACCTCTTATTTGTTTCTGCCGTCGAACGATTTACATTTCTAAACTTCGTGTTGGAATCCTTTTCATCTACTACAAGAACGAAAACATTTGTTAAAAATTCTATCTTCTGACCTTGGAGACATTTCTTCCGCAGATTTGGTACATCTTGTTGTTAAATCAAGTATGACTTCTTGCTGTTACATTTTTATCGAGTACACTACCTTAATTTTTATTTGAGTTGTAGTAATAGTTATATTTTATCCGACACAACTTCGAGTTATCGTTTTCAGTGTTGTATTGGACATAAGTCTGGGTTATGTTATATATAAATAAGTCCGAGTACCTCGTCGCCAGTGTTGTTGGCTTGAATGGCCGATATTAAATAAGACAACACGGTGGTATATTTACAAGAGAGTGTATTTACAGAAGTACAGAATAGTATGTTACAGAAAGACTTCATCGTAGGCTCCTCTATAAATAATTTCCAGAAGAGTCCATATCCTCACGAAATAGGGTAGATCACTACCACACCATAAAATTAATGTATCAAAGCATTAAGGCAGGAATTATAGTTGGAATAAAGGCCCATTTATGAGAAATTTATAATAGATACTATATAAGTGTGAGGGAAAAGAAAGTGTCTAACGAATGTTCACTGTATATTATTACTCCAAATATATTTGTATATATACATATACTTTTACTATTTCATATATATATATATATATATATATATATATATATATATATATATATATATATATATATATATATATATATAGTGTTATAATGGAATAATTCCAGGAAGAAATCCGGGTAAGAGAGCTCAATGTGGTAAACAGAGCAATAATAACGTAAAATATAATAACACGAAATTACATGATTGTCGATGCAATAATTTATTTCAACCTTGCGGTTTTATTCAAGCATCCAACTTAACAATTACATTTTTGATACTGATAGAAAACTGAATTTATCCTCGGCACTTCGAACACAATCAGAGGGAGTGGTGGTAGCAGCCAGTTTGAACACCCAACATAGAGCGAGTAGGAATTAACATCTTATATTGAACTAAAGTAATCTAAAGGGATCTTATGGTTTTTTTTGTTTATTTTTATTAAAATAATAACGTCTGAGTTAAGCGCACATATTCTTTCTACATATCCGACCTGGTGACATACGCCTCCATACATACGCACACATATACCTATTCTTAACATCACACACACACAATTTTTGGCTAGCCCGAAATTCAGTTTTCGGCCCGGCAAACGAAAAGAGAGGAAAGGGAATAGGATAAGACATTAACACATGTTCTCGTGTCATCAGCCGGTTGACATTTCTCGTGCCCTCATTCAATCTAGATTCGCGCGTCAGAATCAATTTGAAAATTAAAAATACTCTGATTTTCACAAATTCATCTTACATTAGTTTATAATCTATGGAAGCCTATAATTAATTCTAATCTAATATTGTCTAGTGATAATATTATACACTTAATTTAATTCGCTATCTTATTTTAAGTAAATAATCAATTATATCTGCATACATCCCCACATATCTACACACCTATCTCTACACACACATATATGTATACATACATATACACACACATACATATATACTTACATATACACACACATATATATATACACACATACACACATATACATACATATATACACACATACACACATACACACACACATACATACATATACACATGCACACCCATACCTACTACCTTGAATTAAAAATTTTTAAGACATCGAGGATAAATGTGTTTCGTCTTTAAGTATTCATTAAAGAACATCCCTACTAAATGAATGTATACCTACACACACACACATACATATGCACATACACACATACACACATATACATATACATATACATATACACACATATATACGCACATGCACACATAGCCACAGATGTGCAAAATAGAGATATACATACATGTATACATAGACATACACAAATGCACACATGTACACATACCTATACACATACTCAGTCATACGCATACGTACACACATACCTATACTCATATACGCGCACATGCCCATACATGCACACATACACCTGCACCCATGTATACACATATATACATCTATACACATACATATATACAAAATAATATATACGGCCTGGAAAGTTTTAAATTGTATATACATACACATAGATAGCCTTATATTTGCTTATATGTATGCATGCGCGTGCGGATGCGCGTGTATGCGGGCATTAGTGTATATGTATGTATGGTAAGAATAGGAGCGTATATATAGGTACATATGTTTTTGTATATATATATATGTGTACATACATGCATGTGTTTGTGTATGTACTAGCATGTATGTGTGTGTGTGTATGTGTGTGTGTGTATGTTTATACTGCATATTTACCTTATCAGTATATGCTTATATTTAATTAAACTCTTACCCCGGTTATTTAAAACTTTCCAGGCCGTATGTATTATTTTACATATGTGTATGTATATACAATTTAAAACTTTCCAGGCCGTATATATTATTTTGTATATATGTATGTGTATAGATGTATATATGTGTATACATGGGTGCAGGTGTATGTGTGCATGTATGGGCATGTGCGCGTATATGAGTATAGGTATGTGTGTACGTATGCGTATGACTGAGTATGTGTATAGGTATGTGTACATGTGTGCATTTGTGTATGTCTATGTATACATGTATGTATATCTCTATTTTGCACATCTGTGGCTATGTGTGCATGTGCGTATATATGTGTGTATATGTATATGTATATGTATATGTGTGTATGTGTGTGTATGTGCATATGTATGTGTGTGTGTGTGTAGGTATACATTCATTTAGTAGGGATGTTCTTTAATGAATACTTAAAGACGAAACACATTTATCCTCGATGTCTTAAAAATTTTTAATTCAAGGTAGTAGGTATGGGTGTGCATGTGTATATGTATGTATGTGTGTGTGTGTATGTGTGTATGTGTGTATATATGTATGTATATGTGTGTATGTGTGTATATATATATGTGTGTGTATATGTAAGTATATATGTATGTGTGTGTATATGTATGTATACATATATGTGTGTGTAGAGATAGGTGTGTAGATATGTGGGGATGTATGCAGATATAATTGATTATTTACTTAAAATAAGATAGCGAATTAAATTAAGTGTATAATATTATCACTAGACAATATTAGATTAGAATTAATTATAGGCTTCCATAGATTATAAACTAATGTAAGATGAATTTGTGAAAATCAGAGTATTTTTAATTTTCAAATTGATTCTGACGCGCGAATCTAGATTGAATGAGGGCACGAGAAATGTCAACCGGCTGATGACACGAGAACATGTGTTAATGTCTTATCCTATTCCCTTTCCTCTCTTTTCGTTTGCCGGGCCGAAAACTGAATTTCGGGCTAGCCAAAAATTGTGTGTGTGTGATGTTAAGAATAGGTATATGTGTGCGTATGTATGGAGGCGTATGTCACCAGGTCGGATATGTAGAAAGAATATGTGCGCTTAACTCAGACGTTATTATTTTAATAAAAATAAACAAAAAAAACCATAAGATCCCTTTAGATTACTTTAGTTAAATATAAGATGTTAATTCCTACTCGCTCTATGTTGGGTGTTCAAACTGGCTGCTACCACCACTCCCTCTGATTGTGTTCGAAGTGTCGAGGATAAATTCAGTTTTCTATCAGTATCAAAAATGTAATTGTTAAGTTGGATGCTTGAATAAAACCGCAAGGTTGAAATAAATTATTGCATCGACAATCATGTAATTTCGTGTTATTATATTTTACGTTATATATATATATATATATATATTTATGCTCTTATTATAAAATAATATACTACGTAATAAATTATGTATATAGTTTACGCTGAAGTATTTACTGTGTAAGTTCTGTCTATATAAGCATAGCATCGTAGTAGTATAAAATATAATATATTCCTTACGAGTAAGCTACATAAAAACATTTTGTTTACATTCCAAAAGCGAATCAGTATTGTCCATGCATGGAGTAACATTTTTGGAGTCGTTTTGGCAACCTTAAATTTCAACCAATCAGAGCCCTTGATTTTAATACTCCATCACTACTTATTCGCTATTGTTTGTTTTCAACCAATTATTTTTCGTTTCTTTGTTCGAAAATATTAATGGCACTCTTTAATTCTATGTAGTCAAACAAAGAACAACTCAAGCCGTACGGCGTCAGTGATGCAGTCACGTAATTCTATTGTTAACTATAGCCATGTTGAATTTTTCTATCGATATTTTGCACTTATATAAGATTTAATGAATGTAAATTTACGAATGTTCATTTTAGATATGTAATTTATGTGTTGAAATTACTACCCCATTTTATTTGTGTTAGGTAAACTAATCATGGAAAAGGAAAACTACAGCGTAATACATGCGACAGGTCAATTCTCATGTCAACCTTATGCAAATATGTCTTTGGAGGTTGTCTGATAATATCAAACTTCCATACTCATGATTGATCAAATGCGATATATATATATATATATATATATATATATATATATATATATAAATATATATATATATATATATATATATATATATATTATAACTTGAAATGAACTTTTATTACATAAAGTCCTTTTATCAGCACATACTACCAGAATAGTGACTATTCATAATTTCCTGAGACAGTTGAGATGTTAATAACCATAAGGGCCTGTTGACGGATGAGCTGAATGATTTCTTACAAGTAGTAATCCACGGCTTATTGTGTACATTTTGGAACGATTGGAATTTGTTACTAAATTCAATTTTCATATCTAGCCATATATAACAAATAAGAAAATATAAATAAAAGTAATGCTATTTCTGAATATTGTCGGATTTTCTCTGTCTCTCTCTGTTTCTTTCTTTCTTTCTTTCATTCTGTCTGTCTGTCTGTCTGTCTGTCTGTCTGTCCCTCTCTCTCTCTCTCTATATATATATATATATATATTTCTAGAGAGAGAGAGAGAGAGAGAGAGAGAGAAAGAGAGAGATAGAAAGAGAAAAATGAGACATAGATAGCTGAAGAGAGTCGAATAGTTAAGTCCTGCTGAGCTTGAAACCGAGAATACTAATTTTGTACTTATTTCTCTGTACAAATATATATATATATATATATATATATATATATATATATACATACACAGTCACAAAATTTAATATAAAAAATTAATTTCGTCTTCTCTATTGGGGTTATGGTTGATTTTATTTAAATATAGAAATCTCTGCTATTTTAAGTAACGTTGATTTTATTTAGGTAACAGTAACGGTTACAGCAAATATTTAATATTAAAATTAAAAAAAACAACGCAGTCAAATGTTCCTATTCACCTTAGGCACAAAGCCCGTTGATATCACCTACATTACGGTCGACAGCTAAGGATGGTGTGGTGAATGCGGTCAACATAGTCGTCACCAATGGCGTTTATTATGCTAACAATGTAATCATTGCCGGCATCAAAATTTGATCCAAATGTAATGTTACATTTTCTAAAACATTTATTTATCGAATTAAGTCATACCACCTCTATTTTCTCAGTTTTTATCGGAGACAATCTTGTCCGATACTGAGTTTATATCCCGTTGGATATAATGTATTTACGTATACATGAGTACACATTCTAACAGTATAAATTAAAAAAGCACTAACTGTATAGTTAAATAGCAACATTTGTTGAATTACAATGAATACAATAAATTGTATCTAATACACAGAGTGTTTTAGCATAATTAATCCTAACATTGTTCCTATTTGCTTGGCTTGCCACAATGGCAGACTTAGACGTAAGGTCAATTTTTAATGAGGGCAAACTCCAGTTCCCCAAAAGGAGACACTCTTGATGGGAACAAAAAATCAGCTTGCCTCAGTCTAGAAGGACTTCTCCTTCACTGACTGAGTACAGAATCGACTAAGTGTAAAATCAGAACATATACTACACTTTATTTATAGACAAGAGGTCAAGAAGTACATGGTTGATTCGTTGCAAATTAGGAAACCAAACTATGAACCGTGTGTATCGAGGTATTAAAGTCATCAAAACATACACTTTTAAAATCATTCTGAATAAAATAAATCATATACACGATTATGCTAGTTTTTAGCATTCCATTAGTTTTATTCCGCTTTCAACTATTGACAACTAATGCGTTGACAGAAACTCACATACACATATATTTGCTTTATACATAGATACATTTTTGGCATGTAAAACGTTGTCCATTAGGTTTAAGTCGTTCTTAACAGTCGATTAATGAAATTACAATAATATTTGTTGGTATTTTGGTCCGGCAGAATTAATTGGCAATATTCAACGAGACAAAGACTTCAATTAATTGATGAAGCTATTACTTTGGCGGGAAATTTCCATCATACTTTTCAAAGAGGATTAACAATCAGCTAAAATGTAACGAGTGGTAAATTCATTTATGAAATACAAAATTATCATAATTCGCCGCAAATAGATTCCAATTTACCTCTCAATTATTACCAATCAAAGCAGCCGTGAAAGCGCTCTAACGTTTATCTTATTTACTTGAATTATAACACAATGAGTAAATATTAAATTAATGTATTTATGTATTTTGTATAGTTTCTTTTTATCAGTATTAATGAGTACATACACTAAAGTTTCTTACGTCAGCTGATAACAAAAATACATATTAGATGTGTCAGATAACTATGTATATCTAGCAGAATGTCATTTTATAAGGATATTCTTATATGTTACTAATAATTAAGCCAATGGGATACATAGTTTATAAACCAAGAATTTTACATCAGTGTTTGCTGAACAAAAGATTTAGCACCCATACCTGAACAATGACTTTTCTGCACCACTTCTAATTCACGACTATAACATCACTATTTGTATGCCTGCAAGTCTATTTAAATCTATATTCTACTTAATAAAATAAATAGTGTCTAGTTAATGTTTTCTAACTAAAATTTGAGATTTTATATCGACAGCAAAATAGAATTATGCTTTTGAGGAGAATCTGCACTGAAAGCTTGCAATTATATTTTAATACACGTATTTCAAAATAATCCCTTTAATTTTAATCGTGTTATTATTCGTTTTTTGAAAATTTAGTCATATTTCTTTTATAAAACCTCTTTTCAGAAAGATTTATAATAATACACTTATAGAACGGCAACTACAATATTAGTATAATATTAGTATACAATATTCTCGTACGCTCAAATTAAATTAAATATTTATGCGGTATTACTTTTTAACCATTATTTCTGAATTAATCCAATTCCATCTTAACCGTTTATCTGCTATTAGAAGGCCCACTCTACTTTGCCCCCGGTAGTAAATTAGGACGCATGTGTATACCTTCGCTAAGTCATGAGCCTTCTATCTACATGTTTATTATGTTTTGTAATTTTAAGATTTTTCTTTCTCTCTGTATTTACGTGATTTATTCATTATGTCATTCTCTTACTCTTTTTCTCGTACGCTGCTGTTACTACTACTACTACTACTACTACTACTACTACTCAATTTTTATTTATTCACGTCATTTACGTTTTCCTCGTACTATTTTATATTTACGCTACTTTAGCTACAAGTGATACTCTCTCTATTCACCCCTTACACCACTATTTATTTCATTAATCCTTCATCCCACTATCTAAAATTCAATGTGAAAATAAACATCCTATTACGTAAGATTATCAGAATATTAGTATTATACCCGTACATTACTTTTCGAAATGTAAATTAAAATTGTCGGACAGGTATTTAAAAATAATTATAATAAAAAATATTATGCTTATGTTGTGGCCTTAAAGGGCGAGTAATAATCAAAAGAAACACAGTGGTACTATTAATCTTCCTCCCACAAGGTAAGATGTGACACAAAGTCGGGAAAGTGAGAAAGAACCAGCGCTCGAGAAATGAGCACTCTGGCTGTTTAAAAATTGCCTGGGCTGTCCCGTCGGCATTCCCCGGTAGGGGCGCCTCAGGCAGTAAGCTATAAACTTACTCCTCCCCAAAGAGGGGAGGCAAAGCCTGGGAGGGTGCACCTCCTAGAACTGCACAGGACCGACAACCAATTGACCGGCGTAAATCCAGACCCGAACGCCCGGGCGATACCGGTTTATTAGGCGGGGTAAAAAGAGAAACACAGTGGTAGAATTAACAAAAGTGTATTAATAAAAGTATGTTACAGAAAGTATGCGTCGGATTTTGTAACTATCTATAACTACCATCAAATTTGCCACAACGCTTTATCGTAACTGTATTTATTGTGTCTGGATAAGTCCATTTATTTCCGAAATAGGTAGATCAACTTTAATCGATAGAACGTAGTAAATAAATAATAAACTATGAGAGGTCTCTGCAAATTTATTATTACTGATTTTTGTCTTAAACTGAAAAGGAAGAAATATAATTGATGTATGATATATTTTTCACACTTGACCCAAATTAGTTATTCAAATGATACCATAAAATTAATAACAAATAACAACTCATTTATTTATTAAAAGGAGATTCGAAACATATATTATTAAAATTAGATGCCCTATTAATCAGTAAATAATATTTTAAGAATATTATTTAGTTTATATTTCTGTTAATGTCATGTAATTATGAATTGATAATAATATTTTTTATTTTGTTTACACATAGGTACAGACACAAGTTTCTATCAAAATCAATTGCATATCCTATTTGTCTTTTCATAACTTATTCTTGCACAATCTGGGCCGGTGCACCAACTACTAATTTATCCCTCTTGGACAGGCTACATATACAGAATTCGAACCTAATAGATAACGCAAGTCTACTCAGCTATATCCTCTGTCGCATCGCCGCAGTGTTTCGTCCCTTTTTGGCCCGACTAAAGTATTGCACTTGCACCTCTTTAACGAAAATACCGTCAAACATCTCGACGAGCAGAAAAAATCCCACCCCTTCACTGTATAGATCCCTAGATGCTGAAAAACTCTTTACTCTAAGAGCTTCTTTCCTCTCACCGCTTGCTTTTGGAATTCCCTTCCTGCACTCTATTTCACCAATCGAAATAGCACGCAGAAATTTAAATGTAATGCAAACAAACATCTAGCTGCCCAACCTTCTACACAGGTTACGCCTATAAATCTGGGATCTATCCCAGTAGCCTCTTACGCGTTAGGTGCAATATATTTTGTTTGGGTTGAACAAAAGTAAAAAGTATATATCTATTTGTATGATAACATTTTATATCTGTGATAACAATCTCCTTTTCACACATTATCTATAATATGTACATTAATAAATACACATATGCACCACGTGATTAGAACAAAGTTAAATAATAACTTACTCACTTAAATACCATTGCTTTCGCACATCTCTATAAAGATTTCGGGTTGTAAGTAAATCATGACTCTGTTCGAAATAGCATTTTAATTACCACGCGTGCAATACGCTCCCAGTGAATATAATATGATTACTTAAAAACTAATATTATAATTAATAATCGCAGCCTAAACTGTTTCGTTTTCAACTTTTCTCTATACTATTTAAATAAATGAATTTTAGCCAATCGACTAACGCATGTTTACATTTTTTGTCGTCAGACAATGTAAACGAGTTTGTACCTGTTTCTATATAATTTAAGATCCGCTTTCTAAAGTATTCTATGTTTATTAAACATTATAAAGCATTTTTATTTTTTATTAAACTAACGTTTTGCTTTAAAATTATTTATTTATAAATAAATAAAAATATGCAAGATCTGTTTACTAATTTCTTAAGGTCATAACAAAAAAAGTATCCGTAACATTTACAACTAAAATAATTCAATTGTCATTCTATATTTTATTAGAAATAGTGTATACATTAAAACCTTCCTTATGAAATGACGAAGAAAATATACGGTTCATTAATCAATTTAAAAAAAACAAATTCCTAATGTTACATATTGAACTGGTAGATCGGCTAGTGTATATTTTAGTAAAGGCTTGTGTAGCAAGCGTTTAAAGAATATCAGGAAATGTAACAGCCGACAGTTCAGTAATGAGTAACGTGCCGGACATGTATGAATGTTGACTCAGTGTGGAAACATGAGATCCACGAATATAAAATCACATGGGGGTCTGAGATAGAAGATACGAGAGATTTTTAATCAGTCTGGGATTGGAAGCACGACGGGACAGACATGCTACGAAATGACTTAAGGATAACTGATAAACGAAGTGTGGACAAAGCCCCGAAGAATCGATATTCCAGCCTTTTCTTTCTCCTGCCCTTTGCCAGAGTTGAGGTAACATCGTCTGTCAAATTTCTTTTATGAACTTAAATTGAAGTCGGTGTCTTATTTCTGTTGCTATGTAAACTTTTCATTTTGGGAAAAATCAAATATGGAGTTATCGGAAGCGCCCGGTGTACTGGAAAATAAAGGTATGAATTACTTGAACTGTTTGCGAAAAATAGACTCTATGGCTTCTCTTGAAGTGTGGAAAATGTAACAGTAATAATAAATGTACTAATTGTACCATATTAACTCATAGATGAAGCCTTTTCAATCATCTTGCGTTTTCTGTCGCAATATACTAATGTTTAAATTTACTCTTTTGGATTGGACATATTGAATGTCTAATTTCCTCTCCGATTTCAAATATAGTCTTATATATTCTTTAATTTTGTCCGTTTCTGATATATTAGCGAACATTCGCCTATAGGAAGAAATATTGATAGTCAAATTATAACGATAGATTTCAACTTCTCTCTCAGTCACTAATAAGAGAATGCATAGATACAGAGAAGGAATGATATACACATATAGACACAGAGAACATGAAATGGATATATATATATATATATATATATATATATATATACAGAGAGAGAGAGAGAGAGAGAGAGAGAGAGAGAGAGAGAGAGAGAGAGAAGGAGAGAGAGAGAGAAACTGGACTAAACTGGGAAGTCTCGAGTGCCAGTGTCGACACGTTGTAATTCATCTAACACCATATTGCAATAGAAAATTAACTGGAGACTTAATCAGGCAGATATCGACGATGACGGGCACTTTTGCCAGCGTAATTTCCCTCCGGTGGAAACAAGGTTCGTTTACTGATTCGGTATGTCGAACAGATGAATGTTTACATAACTTCGACTTGAATAACTGCCAGAATAATTTTGTTCATTGTGGTAAGCGCCGAAGACTTTGGTGTGAGTTGTAAAGATAATCCAGCTGGTGAAGGCCACACAGCTTAAATTTTCGGCCGTAAACACAATCGAGGCTATCGTTTAGAAAGAAGTAAATATATTTACTTAACAAATTGAACATGGTGTGTGAGATTGGCAAAATGGATGGCATACACTTTAGAATCAGCTATGATTAGTTAACATTCTCGCGGGTCTATTGTAGCCATGCATGCTCTAATAATGTAGGGAAATTTATATACCCGCAATTTACCTTAGCTATTCGCCTAAAAAACAACGTGTGTTTAAGTAATAGTATATAGTGATGTTTTAAAATGGATATTGTTCTCCGGAAGACAACAAGACAAAACATTTTTTATTTCAATTAAATAGTAAAAATAATGGTATTGAAGCACCTATTAAAATGTTGGCAATACACACAAAGTAATTGTTTTCTCCGACTAGGAGGTTATGTTTTCGATCAAGTTTAGTTATTGGTCTGTCACTATGTTAGTTTGTTTGTGTACAGGCTAACAAGTTGACCAATCGTAATCAAACTTGGTCAAAATATCCGTTAGAGTCTAACTTAGAACTGATTTAATGTTGGAATATTTACATCAATGGTCAAATTAGGTTAACAGAAAAAGTGAAAATCACACTTTTGGTAATATCTGTTGTTATGTTAATTGTTATTAATTCCATATTGTAACCAATGCGATTCCCGCATCTTATATTACATTGAACTTGATCTACAATGAAGAAATCGAAGTTTTAAGCGGAATTGTGACTTTTACTATTTCCGGTAACGTGACCGTGATATTTGATCTACATATAGCCAAATTAAATCAGTTTTAAGTTAGATAACGATCGATATTTTGATCAAGTGTTGTGACGATGGGTCAAGCGATGTATATGCTAGACTGTAAACAAACAAACAAACATAGTTACAAACAAACTCAATATAAGAACATCAATTCAAAATAAAACATTTTTCCATAACTAATTAACCCGCGAAGAATAAGCTTCTAAAAATTGATATGCCGTGAACATTCACCCGATATCAAGCGACGCATCGCGTATGTCTGTCAAATTGTCAGATGTAGGCTTCGTAAGTGTTTTTTTTATTCCATTTTTTTGCGAGTACTTTCGACTGATCCTCTCAATTGTCTTCAGGCGGAAGGTTGGACTTGTTTATATATATATATATATATATATATATATATATATATATATATAAATATATATATATATATATATATATATAACATCAATATCGAAGGTTAGATCCTTGTCTAAGTTTGCTATGCTGATGATGACTTTGACCCAGAAACACGTTTCCATGGATTACATTTATGTAGATATAAAATTAATAATATATATATATATATATATATATATATATATATATATATATATATATATATATATATATATATATATATATATATATATAAATACGTCCTATAAAGTTAAAGGCGATTAATAATGCAATCTTCTCACTTAAGAAGTGAACAATAAAGCAATTATAGTAAAGGAAGAAATGCTACAATCACCAATAAAAACAATTACAATTATGGTGATAAAAATTGTACATATTTCTAGTCCAGTTGTAAAACGCCGATCTATAGACATCAACATCGAAGGTTCGATCCTTGTCTAAGTTAGCCATGCCGATAACGGCTGTAAGCCAGAAACACGTGTCTATGGATTATTTGTCTGTGAGAAGCTCAACGATTGGCTAAGAGAACAACAACGAATGTGATTGGTTAACTAGCTAGATGTGTATATAAAAACATCCGGCAAAACTAACTGAATGCATTTTAGCGTGACGATTCCATCCGGTGATCAAACGCGGAAGCCTCTGTGTAGCTTAATTGCCATAAATATATTTTCATAAACTTACTACCTAGCTCTACGCACGTATTGAGCACTGTTGAAATAAATACTGAAAATTTATACTTAAAAAACATATCTCCTTTTAACATTTTATGTAGATACATGAAATAATATATATATATATATATATATATATATATATATATATATATATATATATATATATATATATATATAAAACATATTTTGTAATTAAAAGATAAGCTGTAATGGGATTTTTTGATAAAAAAATAATATATACCCTGCGCTGCATGATAAATAAAAGTAGAAGCACATCTACATTGTTATCTAAAACGTTTTCGACAAACCTAGGAAATGTTTAATAATAGTTTTCTTTGAAATATTATGGGATTTATCTAAACAAGGTGGCAAATTATTATTTTTCTCGATAAAGCCGATCTCAAAAGATAATGGGTTTTATTATTTTTCAAATGCGGGAAGCCCGAGAAAAGGTTTCCATCTACTCAGATTTTAGGAATTAAACACACAAACAACTAACGCATAAAAAAGAAACATTCTTTTGACAAAAGTTGCTGTCTGGGTTTTTACAAGATAACACGGATTTTTATCAATTTTCTTTAATCGATGGTGAATCTTTTAAATATTGCTGTAGAAAATCTCGTACATACTTTGCTATGTATCACACAATCGATACATCAATCTCTCTCTATATATATTCATGGCTATGAAGGTAACTTCCTCTAGAATATTACTAACAACAAGTATTTATGCCACTGTCCTTGTCAAGTCAGGAGACTGATTCTTATCTGTAATATAATATAAGAAAGTTTTAAATATATAGTTTTAACTATATACTCTGTACATTATAACGCTATATATATATATATATATATATATATATATATATATATATATATATATATATATATATATATATATATATATATATATATATATATATATGCAGCCAATAATTATATATACATGCTTCATTGAATACTACGGAATTTTCTCTGTTTTTATTATTTTTTATTGTTCTCTTCTCGATACGGCGAGCGAGTTTTCTGGTTTTGGGTGGTAGTTTAAACATTATGGCTCCGAACGTTTATTTTTCAGCAGTCAGTCTCTAACTCTCTCTCTCTCTCTATATATAGTGACTGTTTATATTCTAATAACCAAACAATTCAGACTTTAATCAAATCGATTACTTTTAATGTAATTTTGTAGTGCAGAATTGCTGATGGTCTTACAATTGTTTCTCACCGAGAAAAATGCAGTCATTAAACGCATTTACTTGCTGTGCCTCATAGACTTAAATGAAAAGCATAGAATAGAATATAAAATCATTATCATTATATAATTCAAATGAATATATATATATATATATATATATATATATATATATATATTGTGTGTATTTAGGCAGCATATTTTCATTTAAGCACACATTATTAAATAACACGGAGTGGTTTTGTTTGATGCGACTTTTTTTTTTTTTTCAATTTTCCGAATTGTCCATCTAATGTTTAAAATCGAAAGTACTTGCAGAAAAGAAAAAAGAATGGAACAAGAAACCCATGGATCATATTTACATCAATTTGACCGAAACATTGGATGGACAATTCGGAAAATTGAAAAAAAAAGTCGCATCAAACAAAACCACTCCATGTTATTTAATAATGTTTGCCTAAATATATATATATATATATATATGTATATATATATATATATGTTTATGAGAAATAGTCAAATTTAAAAAATAAGATTTAAGGTCAACATATGTTAATCTTTTAACCACAAGCCATGTATAAATAAGCAATAGAAAGTTAGATTCCAGTAACCATGTTTTTATTATCTTTTAAAACGATCGTCATCACTTAGGAAAACCAAAATACAAATTCATATATCTTCTATCTTCTATGAGTGTGACTCACTAGAAGTTAACGCCAAAATCGTGTCCAAAATAAAAACAAAAATAATTAAACTTACATTATTAAAGAATTTATATATGTAGGTTCATTAGAAATATGTTTTTTGTTTACTCCCATGAAAGTAACAAAGCTAGCAAAATATGTATACTTTTCTTAAACATTAAAATACTAAATTAATCGTAAAAAACTAATACTATTAGAAAATGTTAAATAGAAGTAAAATAAAATATAATAAAAATTAGAAAAAAAAAAGTGTAAAAGATAAAAGGATTAAAAGATAATACGAAAAAAATGCGTATTGCTAAAATTACTTCTAAATAAGGATGGTATTTTCTTTTGATGTGTCACACTCATAGAAAATCCAAGATATGTAACTCTAATGTTTAAGCAAAGACCAAACAGTCCCTCAAATGCTGAATTTATGTACATATTAATTTTACCTACATACGCTAGCATTTTGAGCTATTGATTGTAATCTTAAATGACCGCATGGTTCGAACCCCTGTCACAGAATCAACGTAGACTCCATGAGTAAGCGATGTAACCATCAGACCACGTAACATTATCACATTCAAGAACGGAATTTAAGTTTTATTTATGCGAAGGGCGGCATATCAAAAAAGACTTTAATCTTATTAAAGGGGCTTATAACAATATTAATTTTAAATAAATAATATTAAATTATTTTTACCTACATACGCGTTTCAAGCTTTCGTCCTCATCAGTGCCAGGAGGATATTCTCAGACCGTCGCACAGTATATATATATATATATATATATATATATATATATATATATATATATATATATATATATATATACAGGGCTTTACGCGCTCCACTACTTTTGGAGCTGCTCCCGCTCCTGCTCCAACGCCCAAAATTGGAGCTGGCTCCTCTCACGCTCCTCATTTTCAAAAAGGAGCCGCTCCTGCTCCAACTCCTATAAAAAAGGAGCGGCTCTTTTTCAGCGCTCCATAATAAAAAGATACCTTCTTTCATAAACGTTCTATTCTGCCAATGAGTGATCGAAGGATAGGGGTGGGCGTCAAAGGATCTCGTCAATATGGGTTGAGATGTCACTTAAGTGTAAGACCGTAAGATAATATTTGACAAAATCTCGCTAATATTTTGAGAGTTATAAGAGAACATGTCGGACGAACTATAGGATTATACGTAAATGTTCGTTTCCTGAGAACAAAAAAACAATTTTGCTTTTTTAAATACATGGAAATTTTCTAAGAATTTAAAGCCATGACTTTCTACTCGATAGTTTATAAATAAATTCCTTTCAAGTTTTGCACACACACGAAGTAATTGATGTTTTGTATATTAAAATGGCTGACTTGTTTACGAAGAAATCTAAATGAATTATGATGGATTTAATCTCGTAACTTGATTACGAACCGGCTTGAAATAATAACATTATTTAGACAACGATTTTTTACATGGGGAGAATGGGGGGTGCTTTGTTAACTATTCTGTACTTTCACGTAACAATTTAATAAACAGAAGATATCGTAAAAATTGAATTTAACTTGAAAATTTTATGTAAAAAATAACCCGGTTCAAACCTTTAATTTCGTAACGTAATTACGCACCGGATTGAAATAACATTATTTAGAAAACTATTCTTAACATGGAGTGAGGGGGGGGGGCTTTGTTAACTATTCTGTACTTTCACCTAACAATGTAATAAACAAAAGATATCGTAAAAATTTAATCTAACTTGAAAATCTTATCTAAAAAATAGCCCGGTTCGTAAACTGCACAAGTACCAAAAAAATAATGTAAAAAATATTCTTCACTGGGGAGGAGGTCGCCCCGTATTTACAAGTATATCTCCTGTAAAAACGGTTCTAAAATCTATTTTCAATCGATATTTATTCGATAATTGTCGAATTTTTCTACTTGGCCAAAATTGCCGAGTTTTCCGTTGCCGAATTTTCCATTGACGAATTTTCCGTTGTCGGTTTTCCTTTGCCGAGTTTTCCTAAATAGTGTATTATACATACATACTTCTATCCAGTCAAGCAGACTATCTAGTCTAAGAGAAGAAAAACAACATAACTTTCACTAATACACTTAGGAACGGTATGAATCCACATATATCCCCCCGCCTAAAGTTATATGAATTAAATAGTAGGGTAGACTGTAATCTGAAACCTTGATTGGGAAACTTACCTATCCTATCTAGAGTGCTAATTTTCGGAGTTTTTATTAAACAGAAAGATAGCAGTGTACTTTTTAAAGGGGCCTTAGTAATTATCTCAGGTCAGCTAGTAAACATTTTGAATTCTCTCTCTCGCCCCCTCCCGACCTGCACTCAGATGGTGTCAAAATCGTTCGTACCCCTAACTCAAATGTTTAATCTTTCCAAAGAAATAGAACGCTCAAGTCAATGACGCCTTTGGTCTGTCTCATCGCTTGATAGCAAATCGACGGGGTTGGATGGTGGGGGTATGGGGGGGGGGGTAACGAATAACACAATAAAAAAAAGACTGTTAAAAACATTACAATTAAATCGTCTTCCGCCTGAGCCCCTCCCTCTCTCTACCAGAGATATAATTTTTAAAAATAATTCAGAGTAAACTCTGAGACTTTCTTTACTTTTCCTTTATATTGCTGAATAAAAAACTAATGTTTTAAAAAAAATAAAATAATTTTGGAGCGAGGAGCGATAAAACCACCGCTCTTTAGTCCTAAATGGAGTTTCTCCCGCTCAACTCCCGCTGAATATAAAATGAGCCCTCCTCTCCTTCGCTCCTTTTTTGGAGGGCTCCGTAAAGCCCTGTATATATATATATATATATATATATATATATATATATATATATATATATATATATATATGATAATTTTATTTACACAGACATGTTCTCTCCAAATATGATCTGAGGTTAAGATCGGATTCTAACTCTGCCCGATGAGATCTCAGTTTCTCCCTCTCAACTCCCGCTGAATATAAAATGAGCCCTCCTCTCCTTCGCTCCTTTTTTGGAGGGCTCCGTAAAGCCCTGTATATATATATATATATATATATATATATATATATATATATATATGATAATTTTATTTACACAGACATGTTCTCTCCAAATATGATCTGAGGTTAAGATCGGATTCTAACTCTGCCTGATGAGATCTCAGTTTATAGTAACTGTTGATCGATAACATCGACATGCCAGTGTCGCAGATTTTGTACATGTCTGTGTAAATAAAATTATCATATATAAAGCTCTATTTTGATATTGAGCACTTTTTATAAACCTGGTTAAAATTTTCTGGATTACCACCCTGTGGATATTTTTTACCTGGATTATTACCATGATATATATATATATATATATATATATATATATATATATATATAGAGAGAGAGAGAGAGAGAGAGAGGGAGGGAGAGAAGATAATTGCAAACTAATTCCCTTTTATTAAGTGCTTGTATTTATAACTGAAATATGTTTCTCACAAATAATGAATGCAATATTTTAAACATTATTTTTTTAGCTTGTTACACTTCTCGCAAGGTTTTAGCTTCACTAATTTTTTCCAAGCGTGTTGATTATTAATTTATAGATTTAAACCGGCGTCTAATAGTAGTTTATTTAGAATTTTTACTTGCGCCTATTTCTTTCTGTTTTAGCTTTCTGACTTGTAAGTGTTAGTAATCTTGTTTTTCCGGTCTACTTTTTACAATTGAGGCAGTTCTTTGTTCTATAATGGAACTCATTAAACCAATGAAGAAATCCCTAAGCGTTACATGGATTAGGGGTCACAATTTCTCTTATGTTTATTTCTTGTGGCGTATATTTGTTTTTATCTCTGACACGTTACTTTTGTGAATGTTCGTGGAGTCATGACGTACATAAAAGGGATTTTTAAGTATTCGGCCATTTGTTGAAAAGTTCGATTAGGTGCATTCTCTTATTTATTTGTAACTCTTCGAATTTCTGCATCCTTATAAATCCGTGACAAAATATAAAACACTTGAACTTATTCGGCAAATTTGAACTCATAAAAGCGCTTGTTGACAACGCTTGCGAATGTTGTATAATCGTCGTCGTATTTTTTGATCAAATTCACGCACTTTCATATTTTATGGAATAAGGGGTTAGGGGACAGAATAGTTCAGAGAGTAATTTAACAGCTTTACTGAATGTCAACTCCATAGTTTTTTCGGTAAGATGTAGTTACCAAATTGTGTATACTCTGATGTTCTTAATTTACGAAGAAGTAAGCGAACCTCCTGAACGTCATCGAAGGTGACTCAGTTTGTATTGTACAAATCGTGCACTTTCTGTAATACGATAAAATGTTATATCTTCTTCCAGTGTCTAAATGAAATTATCAATGGCATTACTATATGGTATTTTGTGAAATGAATGTTCAAAATTCATCTTGACCCCTAATTCTAACATACTTTTCTGTTCTTCCTAAGGTCTTAGAAGGATTTATTCGAACTTGCTTTGCCTCACATCAGCCGGATGTTTCATTTTCATTACATAAAACGTATCAGCAACAATATTAGCCTTACCATGATGTGACAGTTCAATGAGTCACCGGCATGTTTTGCCACTTTGATTTTTGATTTTTGACTTTCTAGTGTTATCAAACATGAAGCTGATGCTCTTTTGGTCTGTAATTAGATTTAAGTGCTTGCCAAGTAGGAAGTGGTGCCACTTTCGTAGAGCTTCGATAATAGCGGCTGCTTCTTTTTCAATAGCATGAGGCTTAATTTCACTTGGACTCAATGTTCGCAACAGGACGGTTTTTATTGGTTAAGGAGGGCCGCTATACAATTGTTACTAGCGTCCTTTTTCTACTATAAATTATTTTTCCTGGCCAACAATGGTCACGTGAGCATCTTTTGAATCGGTTTTTAGCTTTTCAAAGGCGGTTAATACCGAAGGAAGTAATAGAAATTCTTTATTGTGGTTTAGTACTAGTATTTTGTCTGAAAAGTTCTGGATGCATTGGTTATAATACGAGAACCTTCAAATAATTCGTCTCCGTGATTTTAGATTTAGAGGAGATGGCATCTCAAGAAGAGGTTTGAGTCGATTTTAGGCAGGTCATATTTGCTTGTTTTCGATAGTGTACCCAAATGAAGTTATGGACGGGACTGAAACGATGCTTTTATTCTTATGAAGCGTGATGTTGTACGGTTTAGCTACCTCATAAAATTTTTGAATATTGTAGTCGTGCTCTTTTGGGGGTTTTCCACAGATGGTAACGTTACCTACATACACAAAGGAATCTGATAGTTTGTCTTTGTCGACGATTCTGTCAATGCTTCTTTGGAACGCGTAACACTGAATGGACGGCGAGTAAACTGGTATATTTTACCATCTACTCCGAAGGCTGTAAACTTTCGATCCTCGTTACTGATAAAGAGTTGATGTTAAACAAATTAATGATCAAAGGTAGTGAAAATATGATACCAGGCTATATCTGCAACTATTTCATATATATTAGCATAGAATAAGTATTTAGTTCCGTGAATCTGTTAATAATGTCGATGTAATCGATTACCATTCTGTTTTCATTTGATGTTACTAGAACTCGCAAGGTGAAATTGAGGGTTCTATTATATTTTCCTCCAACGATATATTCCAGTCTCTTTTCTTGTGTATTTACTATCAGTTATAGTGTGGCGGCACGACTTGGTTGTGATGGGAGTTGTGTTCGTAGAGAGATGAGAAAATATCGGTGTGGGGTAAACGTTTATAGATGGAAAACGATTACTTTTGGTGACTGCTCCTCCGTAGATCACAAAATGCTCGTCTCTAAGACAAATCTCAACAAATAGTTGTCGGGCAGCCCGCTTAAGTAATCAATTTTTTCCATTTCGTTCATTGTTTTCAATCTACTTATAGTATGTTTCATGATACAACTGAAAATCTCATTAACCATTATCCTCAACGAGTGGCTTTTGGCCTTAGAGTGTGGTGAGTGATGTTTAAAAAATAACAAAAACAAACTTTCCATTTCAAAGGTATTAATTAATCCCTGTCAGACGTGTGTAAATTGCACATTTTCCTAAATTTGTGCACTGTACTAAGACAGATAATAATCATACCACTCATCATAATCAATATATATAACATGTATTCCTGCTCTGTTAAAAAGTACATTGATCTCTCTTACTCGGATTTTAATCGAAATCATTGAACTCTGCACACATACACTATATATATATTCATGCATAATCCAAACACAGTTTGTTGATCACTTTCAACTGCTCGCGTAAAATACCCGCCGACTCGGTATTTACAAAGTTAAATTCCTCCTTAATTATTAGCTAATTCGTTGTGGCCGACGGGGGAACGCTCTTGACTGTAAATCAGTGGCGATTTGTGATCGGAGTTCGAGCCCGCTGACCGTAGAGAATAAAGCATGAAACATCGATGTCTGTAAGTAATAAATAATTAATATTTATTTATAAATATATATATATATATATATATATATATATATATATATATATATATATATATATATATATTAATTAAGTTCAAATATTAACAGAATGAACCAAAACAATACTTTTCAAAACGGTTCAATATATATTACAGCTTTGTATATTTAAATAAACATAGTTTGAGTATCCGACAATTGTTTCCGAACCTATTCGGCTCCTCCTCACGGATATACTGATGAGCAAAGATTAGATCCGCCAATACACAATCATAAAAAAGACAAAAAACAAACAGACAAATTACATTTGAAATTTTCAAATTATAAACCCCTTTGCGTAAGATGACATCTTGAAACGTCGATAGGTATGTTTCAAGATGTCATCTTACGCAAAGGGGTTTCTCGTCTGGAAAATTTTAAATGTAATTTGTATTTGTTTTTTTATTTATTTTTTTTTTTTTATGATTGTGTATTAGCGGATCTAATCTTTGCTCATCAGTATATTCCTAAGGAGGAGCCGAAGAGGCCCTGAAACAATTGTCGGATACTCAAACTATGTTTATATATATATATATATATATATATATATATATATATATATATATATATATATATATATATATATATATATATATATATATTAGTAGACTACACGTCTCAAACGGTATAAGCCATATGCATAGAATAAGGTTAAAATTTAATTTTACGGAGGACCTCCCCCGAGATTTTACAGTTTTAAAATATATAATGTGCCTACGTAACTCACTGTGTTTCTTAGAATACGTATCTCATAAGTCATAGTGTTAAGTTAATTCGTTTAGGAGTTTACATACCACATTGATTCAAACGTGCGCGGGCACCGGTCCAGTAAAAATTTCATTGTATAACATATCTCAAATATGATGTAGAGCAATTATTTTCTGTATTAATTTCTTTTATCGCACTTATTTTGAATATTTGGATGGTAAGTTTGGGGACGCACTCTTTAAATAGTGAAGTTTAATGGATACAATGAAATACGTTTAAAGGAAAGTTTGCTTCCTAACAATAATGTACATTACGAGAATAAATATACGTAACATTCAACTACATACAGCTAATGTTTGATAATGACCCAGGCTTGTATATATTTATATATATATATATATATATATATATATATATATATATATGGTGTATAAATGTGGCACAACGTGCGTCTTCTAAATCCAGAGCTTAGAGAATATAACTGAAAATAAAGCACGCATTACTTGGCTTAACGCCATATGCCAGAATCACCTCTGATTGGACGAGGTGCTATTTTCGGCACTAGAATAAACAAAATCTAAATTCGATGACTTCCGCCAGCCGGACGTGATTTTATCAATGACAGAATGGAGGTGACGACTAGTAGCAGATAAAATTGGTTGAAGTGCTGTCAACGTGTTCATTTTAAATGATGCAAAGGGCGTTGTGGCTCTTTGGGGTTTCCTAATGGATTAGAATGTCCGGAGAGGGGACACTGTGAGACAAGAAGCGGATGAAGATGAAACGAATTTGCGGCACCAACAGATTGTAAAGAGATGACAAATAAGAACAAAGTTTTGGTTGGGGTTAGCCATACGTCGAAAGAAATTGCTACGAAAGTAATTTACTAAAAGAATAGGAATATTCAGAACGACCAATGTGAAAATGAGTGTAAAAGAAGACATGACAATTATATAAATAGATAGATAGATAGGTTGATAGATATTAAGAGATGGGGGTAGACAGTCATATATATTCGGTTGGTGCAAAAACAATGGCGTTTTCTCACATATGTTATATTTATATATTTTTTCTGAATTAATTTATTGATAAATATAGCGTTGTTATAGGTCATTTTAAAGCGCGCTTTTGCACTGTCGAATCGTGTTATTCATTTCCATTTTTAATCTCTTCATTTATTGTTTTTGCAGGTTTTTCGACAGCATGTGAAAAATTGAAATCCGCACGATATTCTTGTTCCTGTTCAAACTAGGCCGAAAAGCTGACAAAACAGCTCGTGACATCAATGATGCGTTTGCCGCAGGAACCACTAACGAACGTACGGCACAAAAGTGGTTCAAGAAATTTCGCAATGGTGACGAGAGCCTCGAAGATGAAGACGGTCAAGTTTCAGCATCATTAGTCAAGGCAACTTAGAGATCCAGAAAGGTCAGGCATGAAATCATGTTATCCGTGTGTACGTACGTACGTACGTACGTATGTACCACCCTGTATCTCATCAACTATTTGATGGATTCAGCTGATTATTGGTAGATATAGAGGTTCTAGGGTCTAGTTGATGGCATTTTAATTTCAGTTTACCATATACCTTAGTTTTCCATAAAATTCCCCCAAAAATTAAAAATGACCATTGTATTGAGGCATAGCCTTTACAAAAGTAGTGACATTCCATGATAAATGCCAGTATACTGAAATCATATGCCCTTAATAGGGTTAAGATGAAAATGCATTTACACTAAATGTTCAAAAGCAAGGAAATTCCCAAATTTTTACACTTACATAATAACAAATTTCAAATTAACCCATATACATATGTGTTTTATGCCAAACCTGCTATCATCAGTATGGGAGGTGGCAATCCCTGCCTGTTAAACGGTTCAAACCCCAATACGAAAGTCATTTTTGACTCAGTAGTCGGAGCGCGTACCGATGTGCCCACCACGCATTCACAGTTAGTCTACATTACATAATAATCACAGAACAAATAGTAATCCATCAAGACGGAAAGTCTATCTTTTATTTATGTATTAATATGTATTTTTTTATTTTATAATTGTTATAACACTATTTTTGTTTTACGTATATATTAACTTAAAACTTTTGATTTATTTATCTATTAATGTATTTTCATAGATCTATCTATCTATCTATCTATCTATCTATCTATCTATCTATCTATCTATCTTTTTCATATGATTTTATTACTTAATAACCTTTTATTATTACTATTATTGTTGTTGTTATTATTATAATTATTACTATTATAACAATTAGTACTATTATTATCAATCGTATATTCTATATTAATGTATTATATTTCCATTCATTTACATTCTTTTTACCCATTACTCAATTTTTTTATTTCGTTTCTCATTAATTCCCCTCAATTAAAATGCTCAGTGTTATTTAAATAATAATTATATATATATATATATATATATATATATATATATATATATATATATATATATATATATATATATATATATATATATAGAGAGAGAGAGAGAGAGAGAGAGAGAGAGAAAGTGTGTGTCAGGTTGTATATGAAAAGTGCTCGATCATATAAGAGAGCTAATATAATTTATTTAGATACTGTATATTACATATTTCAGCAATGTACCGCGGTTTCATCCAAAAGGGCAGATTTCATCCGATTTCATCAAAGACTACTAAAGATGTCTAAATCTGCCCTTTTGGATGAAACCGCGGTACATTGCTGAAATATGTAATATACAGTATCTAAATAAATTATATATATATATATATATATATATATATATATATATATATATATATATATATATATTTGTGTGTGTATATATATATATTGGAATGAGTTGCTCTTAATGGTAATGCATTACGGAACGAACGCACATGCGTTCACATTAAATAAAAAAGACAACGGCTTTCTTTGCCAATCAGTAGAGAGGTTTCGTGTCAACTAACTAGCACGTTAAGACTAAGAATGAATGCTGCACAGAGTTGACAATTCCAGTTTTCTCAAGGGTTTGAATTTCATTCACTTTTTTATTTTGCATCATTTTTTGACAAAGAGCGGACAACTTCTCGAAATATCTAAATAAAAATAATAATTACAAAAACAACAACATCGTTTTTATGCTTCGTTCTCTTGAAGCATACGTAGAATAACAAAAAATATATATGAAATTATTTATAAATAACAAATTTCAAATTAACCCATAAACATATGTGTTTTATGCCAAACCTGCTATCATCAGTATGGGAGGTGGCAATCCCTGCCTGTTAAACGGTTCAAACCCCAATACGAAAGTCATATTTGACTCAGTAGTCGGAGCGCGTCCGATGTGCCCACCACGCATTCACAGTTAGTCTACATTACATAATAATTACAGAACAAATAGTAATCCATCAAGACGGAAAGTCTATCTTTTATTTATGTATTAATATGTATTTTTTAAATTTTATAATTGTTATAACACTATTTTTGTTTTACGTATATATTAACTTAAAACTTTTGATTTATTTATCTATTAATGTATTTTCATAGATCTATCTATCTATCTATCTATCTATCTATCTATCTATCTTTTTCATATGATTTTATTACTTAATAACCTTTTATTATTACTATTATTGTTGTTGTTATTATTATAATTATTACTATTATAACAATTAGTACTATTATTATCAATCGTATATTCTATATTAATGTATTATATTTCCATTCATTTACATTCTTTTTACTCATTACTCAATTTTTTTATTTCGTTTCTCATTAATTCCCCTCAATTAAAATGCTCAGTGTTATTTAAATAATAATTATATATATATATATATATATATATATATATATATATATATATATATATATATATATATATATATAGAGAGAGAGAGAGAGAGAGAGAGAGAGAGAGAGAAAGTGTGTGTCAGGTTGTATATGAAAAGTGCTCGATCATATAAGAGAGCTAATATAATTTATTTAGATACTGTATATTACATATTTCAGCAATGTACCGCGGTTTCATCCAAAAGGGCAGATTTCATCCGATTTCATCAAAGACTACTAAAGATGTCTAAATCTGCCCTTTTGGATGAAACCGCGGTACATTGCTGAAATATGTAATACACAGTATCTAAATAAATTATATATATATATATATATATATATATATATATATATATATATATATATATATATATATATATATATATATATGTGTGTATATATATATATTGGAATGAGTTGCTCTTAATGGTAATGCATTACGGAACGAACGCACATGCGTTCACATTAAATAAAAAAGACAACTAGCACGTTAAGACTAAGAATGAATGCTGCACAGAGTTGACAATTCCAGTTTTCTCAAGGGTTTGAATTTCATTCACTTTTTTATTTTGCATCATTTTTTGACAAAGAGCGGACAACTTCTCGAAATATCTAAATAAAAATAATAATTACAAAAACAACAACATCGTTTTTATGCTTCGTTCTCTAGAAGCATACGTAGAATAACAAAAAATATATATGAAATTATTTATAAATAACAAATTTCAAATTAACCCATATACATATGTGTTTTATGCCAAACCTGCTATCATCAGTATGGAAGGTGGCAATCCTTGCCTGTTAAACGGTTCAAACCCCAATACGAAAGTCATATTTGACTCAGTAGTCGGAGCGCGTACCGATGTGCCCACCACGCATTGACTAGAAATAGGGAGATTAAATTAACGTCTTAATGGCAAAGTTAGCGACAATATAAGCAGGCCGTCGAGAGCACTCAATAGGTGCGGCATAGAGTGTTGCATTACGCAGTAAAATGCAGCCTATTGTCAACTCACTTAAAGTGCTTAATCTAGCGAGAGTTTTGAATAATTATTTATAAATTATATTTAAAAAAATAATATTTCTCAAATGAAGTCATATATGTTCATTCTTTGTTCCATTCCTTTTTCCCGAGTACTTTCGATTTGATTCATAAATTATCCTCAGGGATCTATAATATAAGCCGTAAAAAGCTCAACAGTTAAGACATAGTTGTACAGACTCCAATACTAACACCGTCTGATGATGATTTTATGAATGAAATCGAAAGTACTCGTGAAAAAGGAAAGCAAAATGGAACAAAAGAAAAAACACGGAACTTACATACACCAATTGGACCAAAATACTAAATGGACTATTCGGAAAAGTGAACATTTAAAAAAAAAAGTCATATCAAGCAAAAACAGACCATGTTATTTTATAATGCTTGCCTATATATATATATATATATATATATATATATATATATATATATATATATATATATATATATATATATGTGTGTGTTTTATTTCTTTTTCAGGTTATCAGGTTGATGGAAATTGAATATCGTTAACGTAGCTACTCATTTTTGGTAGGTCAACATCACATTATATACGCGATTCTCTGTCTGATAGATTATTTACATGCCGAGTTTGGTTGAACTTCAAACACTAGTTTTACAGTCTATAACAAAAATATAGACCAGAGAGAGACATACACACAGGCAGTCAGACACACAGACAAGAGCCTATCATAATGTATAGAAGAGGAGACCAAACGAAAGAGAAGAACTGGAGTAAGAGAACAAAGACAAGAGACAGACAACTAAGTTGTAGGTTGTTATTTGTCTTGTCGTTTGATTACTCGCATACATGAAAAAGTGTTCGTGAAAAGTCTCATTTGTTCGTACTTTTAACTGCGTTGTTATTTTACGTGTGTCAACATTTCATAGCTTATGGGACTCCCTGCGTTGTAGATACTGTACATGCCAATAATTTTAAAGACTGGCTTAGTTATGATGATGTTGGAGGAAGATTAAATCTTGACAGTATAGGGAGATGCTTGCAGAACAGGAGACTTTGATGGTATGACAACGTTGAAAGAATGGATGAGAGTTCTTGGGTTTAGTGGATGTAGAACAGTTGAGGTAGAAGGTTCAGTTCACAAGAAAAGGCCAAGGAAAACATGGGAGGAAGTGATAAGAGAGGACTTGAGAGAAAAAGGGATAAATAAAAACCTGGCCAGAGATAGGTTAGTTCGTAAATCAACTTTTCAAAACTGTAAACACATGCCAGCATGTTAAACTGACGAACAAAGTATAGACATATAAACAGATAATAAAATACTTCGTCTTCATGCCGCTTAATGAATATTATTTCCTTTTGTAATATCTGATTATTGTAAACGTTTAGTTACGTTCTGATGTTGCCTATGCCAACTTTAAATAACCGATAACATACTATTAGCCATGATCTATCTGCATGCAACGTTTAGTTGAAATATATTTACTTGTTATTCCGTCTATAACGACCGTATAAACATGCGCTTGTGTTTCTTTGTATATTGAGGGACAGAAAACGTTTCAAAATTAATTGAGCGAACGAGAACAACATGCAGATTAATATATATTGTGTATTTGTCTATATCTCATTTTGAGAACTACATTTAATTCGTTTTTTTTTTGTAATATTATGCACTAGTGACTATTTGTTAACTTTAATTGCCGTCTGATTTTGCGTATGTCGACTTCGCATGCCTATGTAATTCCCTTGTTCATGGTTTAGGGGTGTACCAAATTTTGTCGAACTCTATTCCGTAGTTTTTAAGTATATAACGAACAAACAGACAGATGTAATTTTCTATTTATTTGTATATAAGAGAGCTAAACTAATTCATTGAGAGAAAGAAGAAAAGACTGGCATATACACAAACACAAATATGTCGACTGTTTCTTTTTCTTCATATCACTTCACGAATCGCATAAACTTAATTTCTTTTTGTAATATCCAGTAAAATCTGATTATTTTTCTGTCATACGAACGTCAGGAAAATTGCAATCATTTTAGTTCTGTTTCTTTGACAACAACTGAAAATTATTCAAACTAACGCGGTATGGAAAAAAGTAAAAAGAAAATCATGCCTGGATAGTTTTTCTCTGATTACTTATTTTAGTGCATGTCATATTGTGTTATATCCAACTGCTGGCATGTCTTTCTTTAATAAAATAAATGAGTATCTGACACACTCATTTCTTTAGAGAATACCTTATTAGAGACTAAGGTTTCTGAAGCAGCTTCTTTCTACACTCACCAGCTGTCAGACTGGGATCAAAGTGTAGTATATGTTCTGTTTCACACGCATTGAAACAACAATCGTTTTTTATATTTGTCGTATTTATACTGCCCTTTTTATGAAGATAGATACCCCCTCGTTAAAAACTGACCCTATGTCTTACTTACCCTTCGTAAATAAGGACTTTAAAACCGAAACCTGTTAACGGCGCGAACTCGGAAATTGACGAGTCAAGTTCAAATCCAGCAGACGGTCTTTTCGCTTTGCACTAATACAACTTAGAATGGTATTAATTTGTTTTTCTACATACCAAATTTAGGTTACACATTTAGTTAAATTTTGTATTGCAGCCACGACAGATTCAGTATTTTACACCGTTTTAAACCTTTTCAATTAGCAATCACAATTCATATGCAAAAAAACGATGATATATGTATGACTAATTTAACACAAGTTGCTATTTCACGCGAGTAATTGTAAGTTCGCACTTTTTCCTAAATTTATTCGTGCGCAATCTTATTACAATAGATTCGATATTACTTGAAATCCTCATAGCCGACTCTAAGGATGACAACAGTATCCATTCGAATAGTTTGGCAGAAACGAAGTCTTAATAGAGTAATAAAATCATCAAAATGAAGACATCGATGCACCACATATAACCTGATAGATACATATAATAAAGTGTTTCTATTTCTATTCTTGGATTTTGTCTTATAAGCCTCCGTCAAGATATACTTGTTCGATTGAGCAGTAAATACGATATTGATTAAAGTATAATGGACAGACCATATTGAATATAGTACAGATCGGCACGTTTGAAGATTACTGACGTGAAAAACAAAAATTATTTACCCTTTGTTATGGCTAATAAGCACGTTGTTTTTCTGGTAATATTGCTTAACTACTATGAATTATGCAGTAATATTTTATTCTAAATCGAATAAGCATCTTTGTCCGTCGCTTTTTATAAGGAAATCTTATTTACTGTTGTGAAGTTGTCCAACAGTATATAATAAATAAAGGAAGTCAAGTCGAGGGTTGGTTTAACAAGTGTATTAACAAAGTAAGAAAGTGACTAGCACTTGGTTAGACAGTTACAAGACTGTCCTTTGTCTTCCTGTGTCTCTGGGGACTCGCACTATTTATAGTGACAACCGGTGCAGTTTCTCCTGTGTAAGAACGGCCGGTGTAACATTTACATTAAGTAACATCGAAATGTTTGTTCGATCCTTTTATTTTGTTTCAATTCGATTGCTAAATCCATCGCTCTTTTTCAACCATAGTTAAACCAAGTTATCTTCTCACAACAGAGATTTGAAGGCAAGTCAGATTTACACGAATAACTTTAAGCAAAATGAGATGAACACCAACTATTCAATATATATCGTATTTTATTTGTTTATTTGTCTGTCCTTATTAGCTTAACTCCCTACGAGACAAAAACTACACGCATACTCACCTTTTAATGGGGAGATCAAGGTTCTCAAGAAGGGTCCCTCTGGCTGTAAACAGAAATAACCCCACGAAGAAAGGCGTATCACGCGAAACGCAATAAACCCATCTTCCCAGAAAAAGGAGGAAATGCCTGGGATGATTGTTTCTGAGACCGAACAAATGCTAGCACGAATGCCGGATATTTCTCTTTCTTAGTTTCATTCTTTTAACACATTAAACAAGTGTTAAGTCAATCCCTTTCTATCCAAATAAAAAGAAACGTGTGGCTGTCCGTATATGTGTTCGTTAGGGACTCTAAGAGTACTGAATAAATTTCAACTAAACATGCAGATTTGTCCTTACGAATGTAGTTGCATATATGATGTAAAGTTGTTCTATGTAAAATATAAGTATTAATGAATAAGGTCAAATTATTAATATTATTCAAAGTAACACGTTATCGTTATTGAAAAATGAGTCAATGTTTGTGAAACGTCTCTGAAATCTTGTAAGAATGCCATTTTGTTATCTTGAAAAAATGTCATTTCTCATGAAAGTTGCCCGACATCCCAAAAATTTATAGAAGTAAATAAAGACAAGATGTAAATTGATCCCAAAGCATATTAACCCAGAAAGGACGAAGTGGCATAAACTGGCATATATACAGAAACTCCCTATTATTAATATATACAGGATGTGTGGAAAGCAACTCCCTATTATTAAGTGCCTGTAATTTATTACTGAAATATAATTCTTACCAGAAATGTATATGATAAGAACGTATATAGTAATATTTTTTCTCGTTGACTTATTTTCTCGTTGATTTATTATAAGAGAATTGAAAATGAACCCTATCAAAACAACAGCCGACCCAGAAAACATCAATGCTTTATATACAATGTGCGATGTTTCTAAAAAGCGGGGGGGGGGGGGGTTGACTCATACGTTTATTGTCTTGATATAATTATTACCTGTGAGTATAGTTGATGTAGTTCCCAGGCGGTTTCAGAAGGTGGCGAATGCTGGCGCCCATACTGAATTCTGAATAGAACCTTATTTATGCTATACACTGCTTTTTAAATGTTATTTCTTGTAAAAATTATATTTTAACAATAAATTACGAGCGCTATGTAAATGGAGTTAATTTCTAATCAAACTATATATATATATATATATATATATATATATATATATATATATATATATATATATATATGAAATATGAAAATGATAAAAATTGGAAATTCACAAATTTATTAAATTATCAAGTGTTCAAGCAATGAATATAATACACTGACCTTTAATCCATGGATTTCCGAATGTTACTCTTCTCCGCAGAAAGGAAAACCAATATAATTACAAATTATTGGTAAACATTTATTTGAAAATTTGCAACAAAAATATTTTAAAGACATGCATAATACAGAAATAGTTAAAGGTAAGTTTCAAAAATTTATCGAACGTCATTGTAACAAGTTAAACTCAAATTTGAATCCATTGTAGATATTGAAAATCCAATGTGAATGCGTTAAGTAGTAGTTAAATAATTGAATCCAATACAATCCAGAATAAAAAGTCTGAAACATTCCTTGAACTATTTCTTTCTTCATGCATGACTTAAATTTTTGTTGTTGCAAATTTTCAAATTTAACTCACATAAAAATGATGACAAAAATCCAAAGAAAATCGTATTTTTAAAACATGAAACGACTCTTTGAACAGTCTCCTACAACTAAAATCAACTGAGCTATCATGAACCCACCCGATTGCAAAACAAAAACTACCAATGGGAAGACTCCCCCACAAAAACTGAAAAAAACGATTGATAAATTATTATAAATCCTGAAAATAAAATATCTTCTCAGAAAATCCATATTTCCACTAATGCTTAATACGAAACTACAATTAGTACAATAATGTAATTTAGCATTCACAACAATTTCGCAGAAATACGTACCTGACCTACAATTCATATTGAAAAATATTTCCTTCATAGAAATTAATTTTTATATTATAGTAAATTTGATTTAATTCTTAAGTATTCATATAATATGTTTGTTAGTTAAATTAGTTAAATCAGTCAAAAAGTTTAATCGCTTTATTACAGCTATCCTTAGACCAGGAAAAGACCCAAGAGAGATAATTCCTATGAAAAACACATATTTTGTTTAATAATCGGTTAACATTAAAATTAAACATTAACAATTAAAAAAAAATAATTAGAAATAAAAGTAAAAGTAAAAGTAAAAATTGAAACAAACAAAAAAACTTTTTTTATATATTTAAAATACAACAACCTTCTAATTAATTTACCAGATCTATCCTGAAGTTTCCATGTTAATAAAATTAAACTTATATATATCTTCACTTCTAATTTAATGGTTACAGAATATCTAATAAAAATTAATGTATATTTTATAGAAGTTTAAAGAAGAGTTTATGTTTGCTTTTTATATATTAAGTCCTAGATATACCACATTCACCAAACCAAATAAGTTTAATTGGCAGGTATAATACTTTATCTCCGTCACAAAAATATCTATCCCCCCTGTAAAATATCACAACTAATCCTATTGAGATATAAAAAGTTTATCCAACTTTAGAAAAACCGTTTCATAGTAAACTCCACTCCAGAAAAAAATGATATGTTTATTCTTGGTTTAGATCACAATTAACCCTATGTAACAACTCAGCTATCATTTTCCATGTGTCCAAATGCTCAATATTCCTTTACAATTCATGACCTTATGATATAACTTATAATTCTTAGCTTCGATGGTGAAAATATGCAAATTATGTCTTCGATACCTATTTCGCTAACCAATTAAAATCGGTTTGAAAATTAGTTTAAAAATAACGAAGAAAACCTTATTATTATAATTAATCACAACTTATGAGAAATCTCCCGTTGATCCTATTTTATCTACCCGATTCATAAATATAGTTATTTGGTATTGCTATGATTAGGTAATTATTCGAATAAGATCTATATTATTTATTATACATGTTTAATTTTGTATATTGTCTAATTATCACTTGTTATTTATGTATTATCTAAAAACCTAAAGTAAAACTATATTTTTGTTCGGTACCCCCTTCCTATATTTTCCAGGTAATACGACTAGTTGTAGAAATACTCTTTAATATTATATATACCAAACATTTTCGAAAATCAATTAGAAGACTACTCTACATAAATGTGTATTATTTCCAGACTGATGAATAGCTTTTATATTTGAATTAAATCTGTACATAAGCTATTCAAAGGTTCCCTTGATTCCACAACATTTATTTAGGCATTAAATAAGATAGCATATACCTATTTCGATGCAAGAGTTTTTTAGAATCTATTGCCTTATGTTGAGAAGATTATCTCTATATGTCATTATATGGTATTATTCTAGTGCGAATGAGTTACATATTTTCCTTTTGTTCGGTATATATTCGCCTTACCCAATATAGACTACTCCAACTCAAAAAGAAAATTTCTAATCAATTAGATCTCTGACATATTAAGCTAGTGATCTAGGGAATTCCTCGGAATCTATATTAAGCTTGATTAAAAAAGGCACATATGGTTTCTATATCTATCCTTTAAGTCTCCACTTGTGAATCCGACATAAGTTTGTCACAACTTTCCTGTGAGTTTTTCATGTATTTTGACTTATCGCTGTATTTGCCAATAACTATTTAAAAACTTTTTCTACTTTCCTTTCTCATGTCTTTAAAATTATGCGATTTTCCTACCACTATTGGATGAACAATTTATCTAGTGATCAACGAGTTTAAGATGAAGACTATGTATTTATCTTGATTTTGCTGTGAAACACGCCTAAGACGCAGAAAAATGTATAAAATTTTGAAATAAATAAACACAATGAAATAAAATATAATTATATAAATAAATTTTGTTTGTGGGACAAAGAGGAATTACAGATATTCGCCAATATTGAAAAAATAAAGAAGTCGAAAGAAGTTATGCTTATGTTTGTTCGACGATATATGAAGATTTAGAAATTGAAAAGAAGAGATGAAAATTATGGTCATAGATTTATTGTTCTTATGCTGATTAGAATGCAACTATATATATATATATATATATATATATATATATATATATATATATATATATATATATAATTCATTTTATATTATATACTCACATTACAAAATAATCTATTTTGCATATACATTCGTTTCATTATATACTTCAACAGTGCTTAATACATGTGTATACATGACTAGTAGTATTAAATATACTTATGACAAGTAAGCTACACAAAACCAGTTGTATGTTAACTTCAAAAAGAGTTCATCAAGCCAAATTCAGAGATTAACGTCATACGATTATTTTTATAAACAAAATCTTTTACATTCACTATTAACCAATAAAAGCTATTAATTTTTTTTTATAGAAATACTTACATCTATTAATCCCCATTCATACCTATCAGCTAATAAAATTTACTTATTCTCACTCAAATTTGCTAACTTAGTATGGCAAACACATAATGTTTACACTAACTACAATAGTTTAAAACGAGTGGACTTAATTAATGGTAATCACATAATCTATTTGTTAAATATAATGTGTGTATTGTTGGAGCCTTGTCTTATTTTTCCTCTCCTATACACATTAAAATATTCAAGCTTTTATTATTTAAAACCTAGCGTTGTAGCTAAAAAATAAAAGCATTTTCACATACGTTCAAAACTTTTGAGTAAATCAAAATTATTTGTATATGTCAAGTTCTATTCTCACAATTGACATATGTATTTGTATACAATTTAATAGTTTTATAATTATTAAAATTTATTTAAAAAACAACTTAATTTAAAGTTTTTAAAAAAATGTATGTAAAACATTGTAAGCACGTCATCTTGTCTTATTATAAACAATAATCTGACCCAACACCGAAATAGGTAGGGCGTGTTTCATTGCGGAAAACCAACAGTTTAATTTGTCTTAACATTAAATGGTGTTTGGTTGTGAAGCTTCGACTGCTTTATTTGCCATTATTTTCAGGTCCATTCTTACCCGGACTGGTAGTACACTTCAGAATTCAATCTATTATTTTAATAGGATATGTATTGTGTAAGACAGGAAAAAATCCGGTGAAAGAAACATAAATTTACATCATAGATACATAGAAAAAGAAAACTGCATGGTTAAATATATGAAGTCATGTAGTATAAACACCTTTACAAAATGAGTGATTCGATATTCAACTAATACGTTAATATGCAAGACAATAAAAGAAATAAACAAAATATTATTTATGAATATTTATGAATATTAAGAACATACAGCAAAAAGCTATTGGTGCGTTTATTAAATTTAATGACAATTTTCCATACAAAAATTGGATCAACATTTAAATAGTTATTGAAATATTTCCAACGAATCACACACTTGGGATTTCCAATACCATCTAATAGAAAATTACGGTTGGGGAAAACGTATAAGCCTGTCAAAAACCGATCAACACCCATATAAAACAATTTTAAAGCGAGACAATCAGTTAGCTAGCATATACTACGAGAATTATATAACTTCACCTTAATTTGCGTATCATACACACATTCAAGTTCGAGAGAAAGTAACCACCACTGACTTTCTGTTTTTACTAACAATCAATGACACTGACATCCACGCTTATTACTCTGTTCGTCATAAAAACACACAAACAAACATCTGCTTTATATAGACAAAGACGCCCTCTTATATAATTCTACGTACATAGTAACATTTTTGTTTCAACAAAGCACATTTAATATGTGAATAAAGTCCGTGTTATTTAGATTTGCGTTTGTTTGTTCATTAAACACACATTTGTATCCACATGAACTACATTAAATAAACATAAATCGCTGATATACCGTAAGACAAAGTAGGGGAAGAGAAATATTTGAATTTTCCCTACAAAAACTGATATTAAGCGACTGTAAGCATACATACTGGGACTCTACTTCGTGTAATACCATTTCCGGTAACATCTATTATTCTATATATAAGCTTTTTTTAAATCAATGAAGTGTCTTTATCGAAACACACAACTATTCGTCGCTATTGGCGCCTGGGGACAATATTACCGCAGTGTATACATGGTATAGTTTACATGCTATAGTAAGGCAGAACAATTAAAACACCATGAGTGAAATGTGCGTTAAGAAGTGTCACTGTTTTTTAAAATAAATTAAATAAGAAAACGGCATTATTCTGTCTATTTTTTTCTCCAACTAAACTAACATCATTCGTTTTTAACAGCCTACATCAGAGTCGAAAAAAAAACAATTACTTACCTTTGACGAAACTGATTTTCCTATATTTTCTTCTTTTGATTTTCTCACCTGTTTTCCTTTCAGCTTTAGCGTCTTATTATCTATATTTCAGTTCTGCATTATTAATAATAAAAAAAACGTGAAAACCTTTGAAAGTAAAGGTAGTATCACCAAATATTTATTTCCTTTTTATTGTCGGAAATATAGTGTTCCGACTATAGGGGACGTGAAGTGTGTTGTTATGTTATATATTTTTTTTGTATTTATCTTCATCCCACAGCTGTAAGATGTAACACAAGGTCGGAAAGTGGGATTGAATAGCCAACACTGTAGAATAAGAGTACTCCGGCCTACAAAAATGCCTGAGCAGCCCCGTCGGCATTCCCAGGCGATTAGCAATAAGTTAACAGCTTCTCAAAGGGTGAGAAGTCAAAGCCTGGGTGGGTGGACCTCCTAGAATTGCACAGGAAAATCCCTCAGAGCAGCGGAATCAAGGTCCCAAAACCAAGACGGTACCGGTCTACAGAGTGTAGCATCTATTGGAACAGATACTTCACTTTGATCAAAGCCAAGAGGCCGGGAAAATGGTAGCTTGCGGAAACAGTGTCTGTTTTCACGATCTTAACGCCAATCCGAAATCTGGTCATATATTAGACGTTAAAAGTAGGCCAGCTGGTAAGACTGTAGGTCCATCAGTTACTATAATTAACATAAAGAAAGGCCGTTTCAGTAACAAGTGTAACATCTGTTAGTCAATTCTAAAAATAGTTCAAAAGTTTCTGGCAGCAAAGCCGCAGTTGAATCTTCTTTAGTTAAGCTAACAAGTAAGTAGCAATCAAAACTCCAAGCTAACTTGATGAGTTCATTTAAGTAAATTCCAAATATCTTCCAAACCAACCATTATAAGTTTTATGACGGATAGAAATGAACCCGTTTAAATTTGACAAATATTCGTTTAGTTCCTTATTTACGTACAATGAACATAGTAACATGACCCCTCCACTCTAAACATTAAACACTTTTATAATCATAAAATTAAGTGCGGCGAAAGAAGATGCCCTCTCCTGATTTAACCAGTAAAAACCAAAAACAATACACAATTGTCTCCCATATTTACTTCTTAAAAGAGTACGAAAATGCATAGCTCATTCAAAATAAAATCAGAGAAAAACTCAGAAACGAAATAAAACTAAAATACGAAAAGAATATACAATACTTTTGATTCTTAAAAAATAAAAGCATTCGAATTTAAAAAGAAACAGAATACGAATCCAAAATATTGCATTTTTATTCCTTTTCGTGTTTTATTATGAGTTATGTACTTAAATACTTTCCTTTGAAAAAAGGTAAATAGGGGAGACAATTCTGCATTAAAAAGTTTTCTCTGGTCAAATCGAAAATGAAGTCGGTTTGAAATAAATGCACGTATGGTTTGGGAAAACATTGATCAAAAATAATTTTTTCTAGAGTAAGTTTTCGATTTTTTAAATACTTTTCTGTTAATCTTTCGTATGAAATATTTGCCCGAGAAGATTCAAGATATGCTTGTTAAACGTTGATATTCTGGAGTAATAGAGAAACGGCTGTCTAAATATGAATCTCTGTACTGAGAAATTTGCTTTCTTCTATTGTTTAATAATAAATAGTCTAGAATTATGAATTAATATATATTGAGCTTAAACACCGAATGCTTTGACCACGACAATAATAAAAAATAAATAAATCCGACGGTTTGAATTAAAATGGAAAACAGAACACCTACATCTCAACGTTTCGCTCAACTGTGTCGTGAGAAGAGCAAAAGAGCTAAAAGCTAAAAGTGACAAAGAACACTTTAAGCTTTTTCTGTCTTGATAAAGCCCATGCAACATTTGGGCGAACCGTTGAGTTTTAAGTATTTTGCTTTTTCATTTAAACTCTCTCTCTCTCTCTCTCTCTCTCTCTCTCTCTCTATATATATATATATATATATATATATATATATATATGGGAAATGAAAAAGGAAAAACCAAAAGATGTTTTTTTATGTATTCATCAACGTTTTGTTTTTATTTGTAAGATTTCCTCAAGATGATAATTTTAAGAAAAATGTCATGCAAGTACATAGAATTTTGGGGTTGACATGATGGGTTAATAAGAAGAAGTAGTAGCCACTAATGGGAGCGCAGGACCATGGTCCGGGCTGAGAGAAGTCATTTCCCATTACGTCGGATTACCCTCAACCTTCTTTTCTCATATATATATATATATATATATATATATATATATATATATATATATATATATATATATATATATATATATATTTTCTTGACTGCTCGCTTACATTGACTCACACTATTGTGTGGCTGTCGGTATTTAAACCCATGGGTATCTTCTGGTTTCCACTAACACGAGTCTATAATTATAATAGTTACATGTCTTCTTTTAAAGGTCCATTTCGGCTTTCTATGGCGCTCAACTTTTCAACGGGTTTAGGTTTTTGCTGCCGATAGTCTTCACGCCAAACAAGAGGTCTTTTTTCGACATTTCCTTCTTACCCACAGTATTCTGTAAGCAACGAGTTTTGCAATCGACCAGTCAATCTGGCTATGTTTCTAAATGGTGTCACATCAGAGGTTATACTCTGACGACATTTAACTCTTCTTGGATTCTTTTGTCTTCATTTATATATATATATATATATATATATATATATATATATATATATATATATATATATATATATATATACATATTTATATATACATATATATATATATATATGAATATATATATATATATATATATATATATATATATATATATACACACATGAAGAGAACGACTAAAGAAGAGGTATGTTGCATATATATATATATATATATATATATATATATATATATATATATATATATATATATATATATAATACACAGATGCACTAAATCTACTGGAACACATAAGAACACCATGCTTTCAACAACAGCCAATCAAAAACAAAATATAAGGTGATAAGAAACAAAAATTACATCTTTAAACCAAAATAATGTGCTGTATAATTTCACTTGTACTTCGCATCTTATAATCAAACTAATCTTCATTTGTGTCACCAAACAAGGATTATCAAATATACGATTCTTGTTTATTGAAAACTAGTTAGTAAACTTCTGCTTATTTATTTGAATTCGTATCAGCTCTGTGTATTATTATTTTTATATTTCTGTATAATGAGCACTTTGTGATACTAGCACTATGATCACCATCGCCATAATCAATCTGTTTTCACCATTTATTTTCACAAAGTTTTACCATACAATCCTACTATCACATTTCTGCTACCCCTTTTCTCGCCGTTTCATATCTGAACTTCTCTTTCCCTTCATCCTTTCTTGGTTGATGTTAACAATGTACAACGCTCCTACTCGTACAGTTACCGCCATCAACATCTTTCATCCATTTCGCTCTTGTTTTTACGTACACATATCAATTAAAATAAAATACCCACCTATTCCCCTTCTACCATTTCTTAGCCTTTACTATTTCCTTCTATATCTAACATACTCTCTAACATTCCTCGTTACTTTTAACTCAATATTGCACTTTAGACCTTTTCATTGAATCTTTGTCAGCTTTATTTTATATACATACGTTTTGTATTGTGAAGAGAATTTGGTTAAATTTAGTTAGTTATTTATTTATGTACTTGTATATTGATCTAACATATTAAATATCTTCTACAAATACATTAAAAAACGAATATACAAGTACATAAATAAATAACAATAATTTAGTACAATTCAAAACATAATAAAACAGCATATTAATTAAAACAATAAATATACAAGTACTTTTATTACACATTTAACTACATCCTATCTACCCCACAAAGAAAAACAAAACAAACAAAATAATTAATTAGTAAAACTGATAAATATACAACAAAATAAATAACAGGGGAAATTATACTTTACTTTTCTTCCGCCAAGACTACACACCAATATATTAAAACACTTTCTAATAAGTTCAACAATATAGCAACAAAAAACAACCCCTGAAGACGATCACAAAGATCGAAAGCGTTAGAAAAAGACGAAAACAAACTCTCGGATCCATATTTAACTAATTAACACATGAGACACAGGAACGAGCTCACAGAGTCGAGACAGCGATTAAGAAAATAAGGCAAAGAGAAAAAATTATATTACCTTGAAAAATATACCCTAATATCAAATTCATTATTGGGCACCCCGACACACCTTTATTTTTCTCACTATTAGATTTTAACCTTCGGATCACCGAAGAAATAACATATCTTTATAAACTACACATCAGCTCTTCCCACTGAAGTCAAAGCATATATTACTGGTAAAAATTATAATAATTTAATAACATCAAACTCTTATTACTTCCCTCTCAAAGGGAATAACTCTCATCACCTTAGTTCTAACGAGTTATCTATCCACATAACAACTTACACGTATTATATATAACTCACATGGCTAAAATAAATGAAACAAATAAGTAGTAAATGTAAATTACATTTAAATAGAAACAATTAATAATAATATAATCATTATTGGTAAAATATTATTACAATAATTGAATAATATCAAACACATAATATCAGCTCACGCATCAACTATAACTAAATCTTGTTCGGTGAATGTATCGCAACGGACATCCCATAGTTTCCCAACTTCTGAGCGAAAGCACACAATCCGATTGAGTGGTGATATATATATATATATTTCTCTTTTGAAAAGGCAGTTTTCCTCCAATATTTTAGAACATGACACTACTAATACGCCATCAATCATAAAACAGATCCCTTATTCTATCGAACGTAGGTTTATTAATAACTGTAGCAACGAAAATAAAACAATCAAGCAACACTTACAATACAGCTCTAAAAATAGTGGGTACCATAATATCGAAATTTAATATAAAAAAGAGCACCAATAGTTATAATAAAATTAAAAATAAAAATAAAAATAAATATAATCTGGTATACACTGCTCTATAATCAGATGCTAAAAACGAAACTGGGCAAGAAATCTCTAAATCTTATTGTTAAACACGTCTCTGTAACCAATTACACTGCATAAAATATTCAATAAAAATAACATAAAACTGTCCTACAGCTGCTGAGAAAACTTAGAAATGATAATAAAGGCACACAAGGGCAAAATACTACAAGAGAACAGTAAAGTAGAAAAAATAACAAATTGCGTAAAAGGTGACCAATATAGAAAAAATAACACCAAGAAGAACAAAAATATAAGCACTACAAATAGTAAAAACCAGAATCCTAATTGCAATTACCACAATAGAAATGAAAAAGTTAAGAATGAAGAGAAAAGCTGTAACTGCATAACTCGTACACTTTGTCCACTACAAATTAAATGCCTTACCAAAAGTATTGTTTACCAAGCCAAAATATTTGCCAATGAAATACCGAATAACAGGAAGTACTATAACCTCCCTAGATATTTAAACCAAATATTACGACCACAATAGCACATTTAAAAACAAAAAAACGCCGAATTAAAAAAGCACTAGCGAACCATTATTGAGAGCTCAAAGAAAGTAGATGCTCACCAATAATCGAATGGAAAATTATACGACATGCCAGTACATGTAGAAACTTAGACGCCCCTGTAGATTATGTCTGAATGAGAAATGTGAAAACCTAGTAAACTGTAGAAATGAAATAGTGAACAACTGCTTACACAGAATATAATTTATCTGAGGTTAACAATACATAATAAATAAATAAATGAACAAATAAATAAAAAACTAAACTAAACCGTAAATAGAAATACAAGCCAACACGTGTTAAAATAAGATCACCCATTAAGAAAACAGAAACATATGGTAGGAAGTAAAATCAACCGAACCTTGTTTCGTGAGAAGCCTAACGATTCTTATTGCTATACTAGCTAGATTAAACATCCGACAATACAAACTCCATGTATTTTAGCCTTGCGATTCCCTACAGGAATAAAACACGAGAGCCTCTGTGTAGTTTAATAGTCATAAATATATTTTCATAACTTTCTCTCTCTCTCTCTCTCTCTCTCTCTCTATATATATATATATATATATATATATATATATATATATATATATACGAGTTTGTAGACTCTTTTATTCTTCCTGTGAAAACTGCCTAATTTGGGCGATCTGAGTGTTCAGCAATATCTGTGTCTGTACGAACGAGTTTAAAGTCAGCATAACAGCTATTAACCGTTGTTTTCGGTGGAGCACAGTCCGAATAAGACTTATCAAGCCATTGCTTTGCTAACAGTGTTGCTTTGTCACCCCACCCTTTTCAAACCTTATTAAACCTTCCATACACTAAATTTAAACGAACATACATAACACTCTAAGCAAATAACGCGTCTAAATGAGAGTGACACGTGACTTCACATTTCCGAAACAGATGAAAATATAAGCTGAAGAGAGCCGTATGGAAACCGACAGTATGAATGTTGTACTATTTTTTATGTACCAACATAAATAAATATTATGCTCTTAATTTTTAACTTTAATTCTCAATTAACTAAGCACTCTGCTGGGATTTTTCCTGTTAAATTAGAAAAGAAGTTATATATATATATATATATATATATATATATATATATATATATATATATATATATATATATATATTAAGGGAGATAGATAGTAACAAAGAGAAAGAGACAGTAACATAAGCAGAGTTGGATTTCTCCAAAGAAATAGAAACGAAAAAGATAATAATCTGGCATGCGATTTATTTAGAATTCGATTCTCGACACCTTGTACTTCAGTCCTTCCATTCATCTTGCCCGCGGCAGGACATTACTTTTCGCTGAATATCGACCCTATCTCTTTAACGTGATCACCTTTCAACTCATACACTTTTCACTGGCATTCTTCAGTTTGTTGGCTTTCGAGTTGAATTCAATCCGATGCACGTGATTGCCATCGAACCCTTAGGAAAAGTTGCCTCAACTTTGAAAAGATCTGCGCAAAAATTATGTGACATTTCTTATGTGAGTACTGTTAACAATACATTGACATTGAATACTGTTCAATTAATATTTAAAAGATGCACTAAGACACACATTAATATGTTCTAAAGCTACATAGCCCCGACCTCTTTTCCCCACCTCTCGAAAACTTGCGAGCATGTGAACTCGTAACGTTCTGAATACTTGAGATTGTAACCGTATATTATCAATCTTTTCAACTCTGCAAAACAATTGCAAAAAATTTAAACCAGTCGAAATGAATAAATAAATGCAATTAAATATATCAATTTATTATCGTTGTAATGCCGAGACACGCAGAAAAAGTTACAATATTTAAAAATGGTTTAAGATGTCTCGTTTGAAATAATAATGACTTCCACGAAGTGCAGAATCGCATAACTTATAGAGATACACTGTATATTTGACATTATATATATATATATATATATATATATATATATATATATATAGTCTCGGAAGTTTTTTAACCTTCAAAATTGGAAAAACAAATTTTTTCGTTGAAAGATTTTTGTCTAGTAAGTCAATCAATCTACTGTAATCACTATATTAGTTAACTTCCAAGAATCTACTCTAATATAAATATATTTTTATATATGTTTTTTTTTTTAATATAAGGGATCGTCAGTTGTTTACCATGAAAACTGTTTCGGGATTGTAAAAACAAAACAGTATTTCTTTATCATGGCATCCCAGCAGTGTTGATCATACACCACCTCCCTATTTAATAATTATTTTTTAATTAAAAAGTTTACGAATATTTCATTTAGTTTTGTTTCCAGATTTGTTTTTCTAAAGTTATTAAATATAGTTTATCCTTACCTGTGTTGTTCCTTTCAAAGTGAGTTTACTATTTTACAGAACATCTATTTTATAGAGTTAGATAATTCCATTATAATAACCTCCCCCTTTATATATATATATATATATATATATATATATATATATATATATATATATATATATATATATGTAATTATCCACAGACACTGTACGTCTCTACCAAGTGCTATGTCTATACGCAGAGAGATTTGGAACTCAGACCTCAGTGGGCGACGTCCATTTTCTACCAACAGATCTATTAAATCTGACATTTACACTGGGTGTAATTATGTTGTATAACAAAAGTAATATTCATTCATTCACATTTTACGATACTGATAATCGAAAGTACTTAATTCTTTTGTTTTTGAAGAGTATTACATTACCGCTAAGTAGAAACCATAATTTTCCCCACTCTTTGTGAAGCATATATATATATATATATATATATATATATATATATATATATATATATATATGTATATTACTCTCTCTCTCTCTCACTCTCTCTCTCTATCTCTCTCTCTCTCTCTCTCTATATATATATATATGTGTGTGTGTGTGTGTGTGTTCCGGAGTTCGTGTCCGGCGACCGGCATGAATAGTCTTCTGTACACTGACGATTCCCGAAAGGTTTAAACGTATACGCATGTAGATAAAAAAAAATATTTATGATTATTTTACGCCCCAAATCTTGGCGGGGCTCTTTAGTGAGTAGTATTCACACAACCGTTATCCTGGCTTCAATGCATGTTACTTTCAGTAGTAGAACACCTTGACAACGACTACTTTTAAATAGGATAAATCTTTCGCTGATATACCGGGTTGTTGATGACGGCCGTGTGGGCTAAGATTCGAATTTTCAGTTTGAAACATGACTTTTGTTCTGGGGTTCTACTCCGGCGACTAGTATGAATACTATTGTATACACTGACGATTCCTGAAAGGATGAAACCTATACGTATGTAGTTAATCTCTCTCTCTCTCATATATATATATATATATATATATATATATATATATATATATATATATATATATATATATATATATATATATATATAATGTGTTAGACACCCATGCTTAAAGTGTTCGCCCAAGTTACAACTACAAAACTACTAAGAAATTGATTTGCTTCTCATTGTCGGAAAGGTCTTTATGGAAATCTATATAAATCGCTTAATGAGACACATCACTATCTATTTCTTAAGAATCCCAATATTATTTCTGCTCGTGAACCGGCACGACTGATATGATCTGCTCGGATTTCAAGTAACAGAGGAAAATACATAGTGCAGCAGCATGGCCTGTAGCAGTGTTTCATCAAGCTTGCGAGGGCCTTTGACACGACCATCAGTTTGGCGTTGTGGAAGGTTATTTGAAAGTTAGTTGTTTACATTTTACAACCATTATTAAATTATTTTCATGACGATATCATCCCTTTCGTAATTTATAATGCACTTTTGCGGGCCCTGCCACAGCTGCACATGGTATGAAATAGAAATATGCTGTGGTATAGCTATGATTCTTATTATTGTTTGGTCATCCTTAAGATTTACTTAAAGCAATAGCATATACATTTGTTATAGATATTCTGGTAACCCATTTAATATGCGATCTCTATCAACCGCTATTGTACAGTAGCTGCTATATGCAGATGATTGATATACATATGACTGTATTCGGTATACATATGAATGCTGAGATGGATAACAACATAAAACCATTCATCAGGAGCTTATAAAGTCTTCTATATTTCTGTATGGTGAGCGTCCTACAGTTGTTGATTATTTGCTTCATATTAAGAACACACTATCTGAAGACCATCTTTGATGAAAGCAACAATGTTGGGATTTGGAACCTACGCATTAATATCTGTATCAAAGTGAGTAAATACTTTGAATGTTTACTCTATGTCATTCTTGTATGCGTATAAATATTTTTTCCATATATCAATTCAAAACACTTTAGAGACCCCATTAGAACTGTCTTTGCAACATTTCAAATATAAAAATAAATATTTATGTACGCCACCTCCTCGACCGAATGACGTAACCAATTAGGCAGTTCCTGAGTTCGATTGGTCACCTTGTACTGCTCGGGAAAGTTACTGTACTGATGAAGACCGACGATGTCGAAGGGTTCTTGTCCGGCAATCACCGCTCTCCCACGTTGTGATTAAACGATCAGAGGGCAAATGTCCGGCGCTGGTCAGCAACTTGGTACCACTGAGAAGCCAAGGGTCATTTCAAAGCAGAACAATGAAAAAAAAGTAATTAACAAATCCGTCGGTTGTTTCTTGTATGAGAATAATTATTGGGTAGAACAGTCGTTCAGCTACAGGCAGTGTAATTCCACACTTCTATCTTCTACTTCTGTGTGTTCGGACCGGCAGATCTTAACAAGTTATAGGGGATTCCGGTTATGTTATATCAACTCTAAATCCGGAGTCTGTCTCTTAATGGCATGGATTCGGTGGGCGAGCAAAAGTTAGTCTTTAAAACCTGTTACGCTTCGCCTTATATGTTGTCGGAAGTCTTTTTAGGAAAAAGCAGGGCCCGGTTTCGTCCGATAATATTGTCACATTTAGACTATCCGACCTAAAAAGTATCTACCTGCTTGAACAATGAAATCTATCAAGCATTGAGCGTTTTTTACCTTGAGTCACCAACTAAATTAAAGGGAAAACTCATCCAGGAAACGTCATTCAGGCAAAAATAAATTGAAATTAAAAGGCTGCTTCATACAACTTTGAGGTATTCTGCTATCTAGGCGATGGCAATCTTCTAAAAGATGAGGCTGATGAGCATAATCAGTCGGTCTGTAGAAGAGTTTGAGAGTAAAGGTTACGATATGAGACGGTATATGAGAAATAATGTCTTTGAGTTTGAGAAAATAATAAAAAAGTCTAACCTGTAGTGTAGGTGGACGGGTTTGTCTCTTAAAAAATTGTTTAATGGTAGCTGACAGAATACGAGTCCACATCATTGCTAAATGTGTACTGTTGTATAATATACCTGAGAAATCATCTGTATTCCCGAACTGCAAGATTGTGAGCAAAGGGTTTGTATGCTTATAAAAAAGAGAAAATCAAAGGGGTATACCTCTACATCGTAGGATAATAGTGACAAAACTTTTACAACACGGGTATCACACTCTAAGCCTGCATCAATATAACCCTATGGCAGGTTAAGACAATATGACCGATTATCACTTTAGCATCAGGTTAGACATCACTGTTTTCCTCTCCTATATAGGTTGCCATAGACCTAGACATAGGGCCCCATCTATCCTGGTTTTGTAAATAACATGATCCTTCTCCAATCACAATCAGCCAAGACTAACGTTCTCTGTCAGCCCGAACCAAACAGATTCCAGTAACTCACATCTCACTCCTTATCTATTTGTTCAAACCATTTTAGCTGGGACAAGGTTAAGTACTGGATTTGGTTGTCAGAACATCTTCTATACGCTTAGATACGCTTATCATTTTGGTTATTTGAAAAAGTGACTATAGATTATCCCTAATCGCCATTCTGAAATTAATAACCCACAGATACACAAAACAACAATTTAAAAAAGAATTTAAAAGAACCTGAAGCTCTAACAAAGACACTTCCCGACCTAAAAAGTATCTACCTGCTTTGAATACACCAGCATTCTGTGGCCTTAGCAATGAAGTCCTATATTTCGTAGAAGCAATCAAGGAAGGAACGTGAAAAAATCTAATTTCAAAAATTATTTTTATTTAAAGAAAGTGTAGACCAGAGTAAGATAAAACAAAACAAAACGTATCCGTCAGAATTATCTTAATCTTCTTTTAAAGTTTAGAATTTGAAATTTTGGCAAAGATTTACTTTACCAAAACCCTATATACTTACACCTCTCATCCAGTGACCCACTCCCTGTTAAATACATATCAACCCGTTCGCTCACTCCTTTTTAACACACACTTTCTGTCACAAAAACAGATTTCAATCCAAAAGATCCTGAAGTTCTTCAAGTGATAATACAAGACAAAAGTTAATACATTTAAATCATGAGACAAAGATTTGTAACTTAACCCAACAATATAATTATAATGCGTTCGATTTACGAGAAAATGAAAAAAATAATCTGTTAAAATATTAAAAAATAAATGAGAAAAAGAGAAACACCCGAATAATTCTTCAAATGTTAGTAGAATTTTAATTGTGGTACGGAATGTTTCTGAATAGATATATAAAATGAATGACAAAGATAATGATGTTTTTAATATTCTCCGACCACAAGGATCTCCGATAATGTCATAATTTAAACAATTTTGTTTCAGAAGACACTGCGTTTTTTTTACCGCGTCCTAAATAATATTCTAAAACTAACCATGCCATGGGATATCTGAATTATTTCCCAAGACGGCATGATCAGAAATAAGGTGAGCCGAAGGTCTTTAGGACAAGCCATCAGGGAACGTCTGTCTCAAAGAACCTACGTAGTTTAGTTATTATATCAGTGTTATTAACCAGGATACATGGCCGGAATCTGAGATCCAAATTTTGGAGAGCACAAATGTCCGAATGGTCTAAAGGCGGCATCGAACTGAATACAGGAGACACACTTTATTTCGGGAGATAATAAGACCATTCTATCTCGGGGTTTCTTTACTTCTAATTTTGATAATTGTACTAGAAGTGTAACCAAGTTGTTCAATCACTCGGCATGTGTTCTTAACTTCAGCACATACCAACATGTAAAACAGACGTTAACACGAATATGATGATGAATGATATATACATATGTATATCATAGGTAAGTTAGTGAGTAACATGAGCACACCATTTTTGGGAAATGTTAACATTTAGGAAATGCATGCAGGACATTAAAAAAATATTTAAATTTATTTCATGACCGATCATCATGAATTTTATAAAATATTTTCTCGGCAACCCTGTAAGTAAAATGGCCATATTATTCTTGTTGTAAACTGTACTCGTTTGGGATCGCTTCCACCTCAAGTCGTACCCGCTCCTAAAAATATTTTATAAAGGAGGTTAATACTAAAATAATAATAGACAAATGTATTGTTCTACATCGAAGTTTGAGCTGTAGTAAGTAATACATTTTTAAAAGGATCGTTGCTTGCACAAGAACGCCAATAACATGTCTGCGTTTGGTAAAATGACAGACTATTGAATTTAATATTATTAATCATAGAATATCTATTCCAGGCAACGCGGTGTATAACGTGGCACATTATGCATTTTTTTGTTAACTTTACTATTTCAGAGTGGTGAACCGAAATTGTACCCCCTAAAAGAAAAGCATTAAAATATTAAGATAATGCTAAATTTATTGTTTATACAGATCGTGGGACTGGTATTCTATATATATATATATATATATATATATATATATATATATATATATATATATATATATATATATATATATATATATATATATATATATATATATTAGGAAAATAACATTTGGAATATGAGGTCACATAATAAAATAACTGTCAACGCAGTGGTGTTTGATTTAAAAATATTCATTTTATTCAAGTTTTAAAATACGACGTCATTCCATACGATTATTCCTTTGCAGTTCTTATATTATATTGGATATATATATATATATATATATATATATATATATATATATATATATATATATATATATATATATATATATATATATATAAAATGTTTGGTTTTATGTTATAGACATAAAGATGAAACAATAAAGATAAATATTTAATCTTTAACTTAGAGATTCTATCGTGATAAGAGAATGCTTAATCGATAGAACATTAATATAATAAAAAGAAATGATGAAAATAAATATTGAATAAATTACAATGTTTATGAATTCATCAGAAATTCAAGCAAGATATAAAAAGTTTTTTTTCCGTTAATTCATGGATTTTCAAAGATAAGCTTTTTTATTAGAAGAGAAACATCAGTAAATATTGTATTACTGGTTAGGATGAATTTGAAAATATAAAAGTTGTAAGCAAAACACATTTCTAACGAAAGTTGGGTAGCAAGTACAATGTGTCCACGTAGTTCTCAAGGGAAACAATCGGAGGAGAGAGAGCTAAGGTGAGCATTGAATCATAATTCAAAAGAGTCAAGATAGCAGAGTGTAAAATTCGAGGTATGAGAGGAAAAATTAAAATGTAGTCCTAAATAAAAATATCAGTTGACATCAAAATTAAATGCTTACAAAAAATATATCCATATATATATATATATATATATATATATATATATATAGAGAGAGAGAGAGACAGAGAGTACTGTCCAAACTTAAGGAACAAAAATTAAATCTTCTGAATCAAAACAAAATTGTATATTAATTTTTGTGAAAAATTCACTGAATATACACATTATGTAGTTGGACTTTTACCGAGATTTTCAGATTAATTGAAATAATATTTTTAAAGTTATCCACCATTTTACAGATTTCAAGTGTCCAAATAAAAGAACAAAATATAATTTTTAACCAAATCACGTTAAAAAGGCAAAAGAGATTTAATATTTGGTACTTCCACCTTTGTTTTCAATAACTGCTGCGCGTCTACGACTGCAGGATTTCACTAAATATTGACATTTGGCCATTCATCTTTCAGTTTCAGCCACAAGTCTTCGATATTTTTCGGATTCTTTGCCAGAACATTTTGTCCTAGAGTCTTCCATAAGTTGTCTATAGGGTTCATGTCAGGACTCTTGGCAGGCCAGTCCATTACCACTACTTCTTGATCAACCAGATAATTCATGACCAGCTTTGCCTTATGGCAGGGAGCATTATCCTGCATAAAAACAGGCTTTTCGATACCAGAATTGTGCAACACTGGCAGAACATACTGTTCTAAAACATTCTTATATACAGTGGCATTTACCGTAGTATTTCAGCGTACAAGTAGTGATGTACCATGCCATGATATCATGCCGAAAACCATCACGCTACCTCCACAAAATTTAACAGTTTTTTTATGCAGCTAGGATCCAAACTTTCGCCTTTTCTTACAAATTGTTTTCCATCACTGCCAAATACATTAAATTTCGATTCGTCACTGAAATAAACTTTTTTCCAATTTTCTTCTGACCATATAACATGCTTTTTTGCGAACGCCAATCTAGCTGTTTTTTTTTTCTTTTTTTTTTACTTATTAGCGCCTTTTTCGAGGAGATCTTGCAAAAAGACCTATTTCGTGCAACCTTCTGGACACAGTTTGTCGTGAAACATTCGTGACTCTTTCCATTTGTGTAGAAATTTTGTCAGCTGTCAGGAAACGGTCTTTTAACACTAGGCGTTGTATAACTCTGTCCATTTTGCCGTTGTCTTTCTTGGTCTACCAGGTTTCTTTGTGTTATTAAACCTTCCAGTTTTTTTTGAGAACTCGGCTTACAACACTTTTTGAACGTTTCACACGTTTTCCAATTACTTCCATTGTCAACTTTTCCTTTCTAAATTTAACGACTTTTGCTTTGTCGCTTAAATCAGTTTTTTTTTTGACATGATTGATATAGCGTGACTTGCAGCAGTGATGATAATTAAAGTTTAGAATATTTATTTACATCCTTTTATACAAAAAAGTCTACTGTTTTAAACTTTAATGAAATTATTTTTCCTTAATGTTCCTTAATTTTGGACACTTGAAATATGTAAAATAGTGGATAACTTTAATAATATTATTTTAATTCATCTGAATATCTTGGTAAAAGTCCAGCTACATAATTTACATATGTAGTTAAATTTTCACAAGTATAAAAATATAATTTATTTGAGATTAGGAAGATTTTATTTTTGTTCCTTAATTTCGGACGGTACTATATATATATATATATATATATATATATATATATATATATATGTCTTTGTGTGGGTTTTTGCACGTAGGAGTTAGTCCGGTTAATCTGGTGTGTTTATGTAATAGTGCTCAATTATAGGTTTAGCTATGTATTAGTATACCTTTTTGTTTATGCAAACATTATGACTACATATCTGCATACATGTTTACTGTGAGATCTTATACAAGCTTTAGTCTCATCAGGTTAGCCCG
>OY744515.1:95018758-95066258 GCA_963556195.1 Sepiola atlantica
TCTTTACCCACGTGTCGGAAAATTATATACAAAGAAAAAGACAAACTTTTGCCAATCCTTTTTTTTTTCTTTTTCGACGAACAAAAGGACCTTACAAGACGCCACTTCCTTTGTTTTGAACACGTGGAGATAAAAAGAAAACAAAAGAAAACAAACGCTCACGCTGCCCATCTTTTTCGTGACCACGTGTTGATAAAAAAATTCAAAATAATGCCGCCATCTTTTTCACGTGGGAATAAAAATTCAAACAAAAAAAGAAAATACGAATTTATTTTCTGTTTCAACAACAAGCAAAAAAGGAAGCTGCCATCTTTTTCCCTAACCACGTGGATATGAAAATTCAAACAAAAAAAAAAAGGAAAATACGAATTTTTTTTCTTCTTTCTTTTCAACAACAAAGAAAAAAGGAAAGGAAGAGAAGCCGCCATTCTTTCTCTACGTGGAAACTAACATTCAAACTAAAACAAAAACAAAAAACGTCATTCCGTGTGTGAAACAAATTACAGCTCCATTTTTTTTCTTCTTTTTCCCTTCTACCCACGTGTTGGAAATATATACATAAAAGAAAAGAAAACTACAAAACAGAACACACGATGCCAAACTCGAACATCACCAAGCCCCAAGACTTAATACTGGTTGTAAAAAGTCAGGCTCAGCAAGCACCAACATCACCCTTCAAGGGCTACCAACCCTCTTCAACAACTGGACGTTCATTGATCAACAGGAGGACCCATCAACTTGAACAACCACATTTTCCCGGACATTCATCAAGCACCAAACATTTCCGGACATCACTGACGACACTATGGAAGAAATCACACCAGTTCAAAATGAGTACAACTGCACAAGCACGACTAAATACTCAACAACTGGACGTTCGTTGATCAACTGGGGGACACATCAACTCGAACGACGCACCAACACCAGTACAGACCCACTTGTACATGGACCTGCTAACTCACTTGCAGACATTTGTGCATCTGATTTTGACCATAGTGTACAACCAATCTCAACAACTAGATGTTTGTTCATCAGCTCCACAACACGGACTAATTAACATGAACAACATCAACAACTGCACAGACTCACTTGTGCTCATTCATCAACTGCACAGACTCACTTGTGCTCATTCATCAACTGCACAGACTCACTTGTGCTCATTCATCAACATCGCACAGACTCACTTGTGCTCATTCATCAACTGCACAGACTCACTTGTGCTCATTCATCAACATCGCACAGACTCACTTGTGCTCATTCATCAACAACTGCACAGATTCACTTGTGCTCATTCATCAACAACTGCACAGACTCACTTGTGCTCACTCATCAATACCGCACAGATTCACTTGTGCTCACTCATCAGCAACCGCGCAGACCCAAGCACCAAACATTCCTGGACAACACTGACAATTCAACGTTCGTTCATCAGCTCCGCATCACGCAGACTAATCAACATGAACAACGCCACCAACAAGTGCAAATTCGCTTGCACTCAGCATTTTTCGACCGCAGACTCACTTGCGCTCAAACTTGATGCAGACACAAACAACACGCAGATCCACATGCGTTACAAACACTCAATTCCGCAGACGCACTTGCGATCAATCATTCAATACAGATGCAGAAACAGAAATAAGTAGCGTGCACACTACTTTTTCTAATCTTCAACAGCAAAACAGACATACCCACAAAGAATGCTTCTCATCTACAACTGTACATATTGAATAATATCTTCAATATTTTTCAATCTGGGGGGGGAGTCCTTGTAGCAGTTACCTCCTCCTTTCAAAACATAACTACACCGGTTGGCCGTTAGGTGGCGCTTTTTCACCGACAGGTGGCGCTGTAAAACAACACCAGAGTTATCTGCCCTTCGGACTATAAGAGCCGGTGCAAAACGGAAATTCACTCTCTTTTTCACCGACCAGCATCGGAGAACAACGCTGGCACCAGCGCTCCGTTTGACTCGCCTTTCGGCCTCGACAGGACGACGCTTACACTAGCGTTCCGTTTCACTCTTCTCTGGTCGGCAGAACGACGCTAATACACTAGCGCTTCGTCTCAGGCTTTTCTTCTCAATCGGCATAACGACTACCAACACACGTGGGCAAACAACGGTAAGAGTTCTCAACTCGTTTTCTTTGTTTACGGCTTTCAAAGACTTTTCCTACGCCGGATTCATTTCTTCTTATACCTTTTCAAGAACTGTTTTTCCATCGACACACATGCATACATCACACACTTCATCATTCCACGTACACACACGTTCAATAAACCTTAGTTGAACTGCTTCATTTTGTTTGTTAATTATTACTCTGTCTTTTGCATGCAACAATTGCTTGATTCAACCTCGCACGTCCATAATCGGCGGAACACCACACTCGATCCGAACATACGTTTGAATACAATTGTGAGTTCTTATATTATTATTATTATTATTATTATTATTAGTAGTAGTAGTATTATTAGTATTATTAGTATTAGTATTAATAGTATTAGTAGTAGTAGTGTTACATTATGAGGGGCCATCTTTTTCAACAGGTGTAAAAGCGAAATAATACATGGTAACTGCAATTTTTTTTTCTTTAAATAAAATAAAAAGCTACTTAACAAACGATTCCATGTTCCAGCTTATTTTCGTTGCTTGTGAGACGAGGAGACCGGGGAGGGGAAAGAGTCACGTGTCCACACGTACTAGTCTTGTTATCGTATTTTGGAGAGTAATTTTCAAAAATTCCATAAGTAAAACTGATTTTTCTGTCAGACTTTGGGCAAGTAAATCATATCTGACTAGTTTTAAATATCTTCTTTTTCTTCTCTTCGTTAGCAGTGAGACATAGTGATAGCAAGTCCCCATAGATTTACAGTACTCTGTTACATTCCATGACTATTGTAACTCATTCATGTTCTCGCACTAGCTGTTTACTAAGTTTTAGATTTGCCCAGTAATTCGAGTCACAGAATTCGCGTACTCTCGGTTCTCTTCCACTCAAAGTCTGAAGACTACTATTCTTCATCGTTCATGCAAATTTTTCAGACTCTTTAAAATCACTTTCCTCGGAGCGGATTGCAGTATTTTCTGGTATATTTACGTAAGATTTGTCTTTATATGCTTCACGACTAAGTGTACTCGATCCCATTAAAATAATGAATAGGGGGTGAGATGATAAGGGGAACAGATGGGGAGTGAGGGGAACGGGAGAAAGAAGAGGGGACATAGTAATAGAGATGTAGGATAGAGAGACGTAGAGAGAGAGACGTTTGAAAATAAAGATGTTGCACACACATTTTACTTTTATTTTGTTGTCGTTATCACCGGACAACGCCGGGTAGCCATGCTAGTTATTTATATAAGTATGCAATTTATCCTCTCATCCCAAACAGAAGATGTTTGATGGTCAATCAGTTTGACACGCGAAACTTTTATAAAACATAAATTGATTTACGAAAATTGATTGTCACATTATCCATGGCTATCTATCTAAAGTTTAGGCCTACTATCAGCATAAAGAAGACCGATATAGTAGTGTACCAGGCTGTGCCGGGGAAACAATATGTCGAGCCATATATCTCTAGAACCAACCTCAAAGTTGTGGACAAGTTCATTTACTTAGGCAGTACCCTGTCAAGGACAGTACACATAGATGATGATGTCGACTACAGGATAGCTGAATCTAGCGCTGCATTTTGACGTCTTTGATCCACTCTATGGGAGCGTAGCGAACTTCAGCTGAATACACAACTGAATATATACAGAGCTATGAGGTTTATAGTCCCTTTGTACGCTTACAACACTTGGACCGTATATGCCAGACACGCCAGGAAACGGAACCATTTACACAAGACTTGCCTACGTACATTGATGAAAATCAAATAGCAAAGTCAGTATACCTAAAATATAAGTTTTAGCCCGATCATCAGTATACATCATGCTGCAAGAGTGTCAGGTTCGTTGGGCGGATCATATATGCCGCATGTCAGATTCAAGACACCGAAAATTGCTCTTTTACGGTGAACTGGCCAAAGGTAAAAGAACCGTAGGAAGGTAGCGGAAACGGTTCAAGGACCGCTTGAAGATGTCCCTAAAACAGTTGTATGTGAATTCTGACTCGTGCGAAAACCTAGGTCAGAACTGCAAGCCACAAAGGGGCCACGATTGCTGAATCTGCACGCATTGAGAATCACAATAGGAAAAAAGAAAAAAGCAGTCAGAACATCTGCGAGAGAATCATTTTATAGATTCTTTACATGCGAAAGATACTTCAGAGCTCGGATCGGACTGACGAGCAATCTCCAGCCTCGCAAAACATCTACATGATCGCGGTCATCTTCGCAAGCGATTGACCAACAACATCATCATCTTCTGTGGGTTAAAATGAATTACGATGAAATTTATCTGTCAGACTTACGTTTAAAATAACAGTTTAATCATTTATAAACAAACTTTTCAATTGAATTGTTTACGAGTTAAACCAAATGCATTCTGGTTAACTAATATAAGGTTGTTGAAGTTATTTTTGGTACTTTACCCTGTTGCATTTTTTATTTTAATAAATAATCGATTAATAAACAATGTGTAAGTCACGTAGATTCGAGAAACACAAACGCATACTATATATGCACACGGAAAATGGTCACGCGTATAAATACAGAAATTCGTTCTTTATATACAAATAGGAACTTTTATCGAAGCATGAGATAGTTTCATTCGTGTACAAGGATTTTTGAAGTGCACTGAGATGCAACCATTTTATTGAATGTAGCCTTCAAACAAACATAACATAACGATGTTTTTAATTTGTGTTCTTATTCTTCTATTGTCTTCTATTCTTGTTGCTTTTATTGTATTTCTAAAAGCCAACGCTTCAAATTGTTGCTTTATCTTAGCATCCCCCTTTTAAGAAACTATCATTCTTGAAGCTCTCTCAAGTTGGCTTTTATGGGTTGTTCATCAAGCATTTATTCCTCTTTCCCATGCAATCAAGGCACCTGTAGCGTTTCGGATGACATACACGGGATAAGGACAGTATTGGCCTTAAAAGCCTGCATCTGCGATAAACGAACGCAATGATAAATAACTGCACTACTGCTAAACACGTACACATCCCGTATAAAAACCTGGTGCAAAAAGGTAAAGACACTGCATGTACTGCATTAGTAAGTGACAAAAAAGACATATGCAAATTGGGGTTTCGTCTAACATGATATTTTAGAAGTATATAACTGCAATTTTCGTTTTCTGCAAGCATTGCTTTTAAAAAATATACTTTTGTTTGCACATCTACTCCACCAAGCCAATGCACCTGCTCAAAATACAAAACGATTTGAATACAGGGAATTAATGACCGATAAAAGATTTCCTTACTGGAACAACCTCTATATTTACTTCATATTGCTCTGTATGACTTTTATTTTCTCAAAGCTTAAAGGGATCATGAATAGTTATGTTGTTCAGACATCTAGGTCATCAAGATGGTCGTGTTTCTGTGGCAAACAACGCGGAAACCTTCATTAAACTTGAGGGGATTTACATAAATTGGGAAAACCATGTAGTTTGTTGTTTAAAATCAAGATAAAATTTCGTTCCATCACTCCCATTACTTTCCGATAAACCTTGCTTGTTATTCTTACCTCTATTTTAAAAGTCGAATTTTAATTGTTTGGACATTATTCCGGCGGAATTATTGACAAAAAAGGTTATATGTTTATTTTGTTTTTTTACCGCGAGTCAAACATTCTGTGTTTCTTTAACCCTTTGATGCTTTATTTTTTATATTGGTTTGGCACTTTTTTAACAAGTGAACACCGGTTTCTGTTACACCGGCCGTTCTTACACAGGAGAAACTATACCGGTTGCCAATATAAATAGTGCGAGTCACCAGAGACACAGAGAAGACAAAGCACAGTCTTGTAACTGTCTAGCCAAGTGCTAGTCACTTTCTTACTTTGTTAATACACTTGTTAAACCAACCCTCGACTTGACTTCCTTTATTTATTATTTACTGTTGGACAACTTCACAACAGTTTCATAGATGTAATATAAAGTAGTATGAATGATTTAAAAAAAAAAAAATATATTAATTGAACTATAAAATATATTTATTGAAAATTATGTCGCAAATGTGCAACAAATTTTAATTTTTAGGTCCTCAATCAATCGAGCAATAGTCCGGCACGTAGTTAATGTTAAACTTCTTTCTGAACGCCAGTATGACTATAGACAACCACGATCTACTGCGGATATCCTAACGGTCATCCTTGTACGCATATACCATACACTGAACAAGGAAGGTGAAGCTAGGGCAGTAGCGCTTGATATATGCAAAACATTTGACAAGGTCTAGCACAAAGTTAACAAATTAACTCACATGGTATTACTGGACAAATATTTAATATGATTAGATCCTTCCCAACCAAAAAAAATCAAGGGGTTTCTTGATGGCCGTTCATCAAAGTAACATGACATAAATGCTGGTGTACACGAGGGACCCATCCTTGGACCTTTATTGTTCCTGATTTTCATAAATGACCTTCCTGATGACATCAAGTCTGAGATAAATATATTTGCTGACGAAACCACGCTCTACTCTCGTCATGTGGGCAAAACGGACGCGTACATATCCGAGACAATGACTGAATCCTTAGAAAATGACATCTAGGCTGTAGCGGATTGGGGTTATAAATGGTTGGTAACTTTTAATGCCGCAAAGACAAAGCTCCTTTCCTTAAATAACTACAATAAACCTCTTCAACCACTGATTGTCATAGCAAATAACACCCTACCCGAGAGTTCAACATTCAAACTCATCGGCCTAATCTTCACATGTAACATGAATTGGAACAAATACATAGAAGACATTGCCAAGACTGCTGCATAGAAAGTGATCTCCCTCTACCGTGCTAGTAAACTTCTCATACCTGACAGTATCCTGTACCTCTATAAAGCCACCATCCGCCTATACATGGAGTATTGTTGTCACATCTGGGATGATGCATCATCCACTAGTCTCTCTCTCTTAGACAAGGTCCAAAAAAGAATTGTCAACTTAATAGGTCCGTCACTATCCACCAATGTCCAGCCCCTGTCCCTATCGCTGCAATGTTGCATCATTGTGCTTGTTTTACAAATACTTCAATGGATTGTGTTCCGATGAACTTGCTGCTCTAGTGTCCTCTTGACGTAAATACAATAGACTAACCCAAAGATTTGGCTAAATCCTATCCATTCACTGTGGAGGTCACAGGATTCCGGAGAGCCTTATACTGCAATAGCTTCTTTCCTTGTGCTGCCGGCCTCTGGAACTCCCTCTATATTTCATGTTTATCCGACTGTACAGACATGCAGAAGTTTAAAACTAATGTAAACAGACATCTCGGGAACAGCACCCAAAACTTTCATCCTCATTCTCAGTAGCACCTTATGTTTACAGTGGCGGCCTTCCTTGTTTGGAGTCAACTGTGTTAAAAAAATGGCATAACATTTTACATGTATAAAAAACATTACAATATATGTATCTAAGTAATCATACTACACTAAAGATCATAAACTTATTTTTAGCTACCCTTATAATGACCAGATTTAAAAGTTTAGGCTCTTAAATTAGACAGATGGCACCCGCCCGTGACATCAAATATACTGATTACCTATTTAGCGGGTGTGTTACCTACTCACGTTAAAGATATGAAACAAGTTGCAGTTTGACAAATTTCAATAGAATATTATATTAAATAGGCATTTTGTTTGGGATGCATTTTATTTAAAACAAAAAAACAACATTTATGGGTTAATATAAAAAATATACACACTTTAAACGATTCAATATATACGATTAATTAAACAGAAGTTGTATTTCTGTTAGGATAACTAACGAAAACCGAATTACCTCCCTTGAACCATTTCGGGAGTTTAGAGTTATCGCCCTTGGAAAAGGGTCGTCTGCCCAGAGAGAAAGAAAACAAAGAGCACGGCGTCAGACTGTTAATATATTAATCACGTCCAGCGGCCAATTAACTCATTAATTCATTCTGTGTTCAATTTTAATAAATCTGTTAAACGTTTCTCTTGATAGTTCATTCATTACTTTACAGGTCAATTATTTATAATTAACCTAAATTACGAGGTTATAAAAATTTCACACATAGCTGATGGAATATTGCTTAACAGTATTAGTTAGCAATTTGGTAAGAATAATTCTGATAGAATTTAATAAGATGCTTATTAATTAATTAGGATGATCACGCAACCCCATTGATATGTTAACGTTGGATCGATAGTAAATCAAAAGACGTCTGAAGAATATATAGGCCGAAATTACATGTTCGAAATGATAAAGATGATCACAATAGTCTAAAGAAAACAATATTCAAAATATTGCTGCAGAATGCTGAGCAATGTATTGCTGAAACGTATTTACTTTTTGCATGTGGTTTATTTCTTTATGTGAGTTTATATTTAATTTATCACTCAACTTACCATTAATGTGTGCACAATAAAGGACGTTAACCTGTGGTTGATCCTGAATAATAATAATAATAATAATATATAAAATACACATAAGGAGGATTTAATCGTAATGAAACACTTCAACAGCTTCAGTCTATTTACATTCTGTATTTTAAACTAAAACCCTTGAGAAACGACGATATCTCTCAATGGTTAAATGAAAACACGTGCACGGTTTGCCATGTGTAGCGACAAAAATAACATAGAATGAAGTCGAATACACTGAAGGATAGAAAAGATAACAAACATATTTTTTTAATAAAAACAAATGAGAAAATAAACCTTCAAACACACAAACTTGGTGATCCTCTTCAGTTTGGAGAAAATAAAAATGACCCCTGGTGCAAGGTCAGGTAAACAAGGAGGCTTGTTCGTAGCATGGCGATATTCCATTTCGACCCGGCACTACCGGTGATCAGGCTGCTGAGATTCGGAAGAATGAATCACAGATTATTTGCGTAGAGGAATTAGTTTAAAAAGCGAAAGAAGAATCACTTATATTTTCTTAAGAGAAAAGTCTATAGTATTATATTCTTCAGGATCAAGGTTGGAGATCAATATACACTTATTATTTCAATTCGGTCAATACATGCTCACCAATGAGCTGTTTAAGACTACTAATGCAGGTGGCGATACCTTAGTTTCGTGAGGGATTATATTTGGTTGTTTACATTTAGAATGTAATCTCGATATATTATGATTCATTATATTTTAGTGTCCCTATTTACGTAAGCCCGATGAGGGCTCAGTCTGACACAAAGCCAGTTTAATGTGTGGGAAATCAAATACATGAAAAGAGACCTTCTGGATTCGGGAAAATATCAATGTAATTAAGTAGACAAATATTTAATTAAGTTAATGTTAGTGTTGAATGCATTAGCTATTTGGATTAGTAAAGAAAACACCATTAAGGTGTTCTATTTATATCCTTTTGGAAATTTCAATTCTCGAACGTAAGTACGCGCTATTATTATAAACAAATTGTACCTACCCGACGTTGGCCTTTTGGTTAAGATCAAAATGTAGTATCTGTTCCGATGGATACTGCACCCCATAGACTGGTATTGTCCTGGCCTTCGGGGCTTGATTTACGCCGGTCTATGGGTCTGTCCTGTGCAGTTCTAGGAAATGCACCATCCCAGGCTTCGCCTCACCTCTTTGGGGAGGAGTAAGTTTCTTGCTTACTGCCTGAGGCGCCCCTACTGGGGAATGCCGACGGGGCTGCCCAGGCAATTTTTAAACCCCACTTTCCCGACCCGACCTTGGATCACATCTTACTTGTGGGAGTAAGATAAAAGCTGGCCTTGTGCCTAACTCCTGGAGAGGAGTAAATCAATACCCGACGTTGTTTGTAGTGTTTTTTACATTTTATACTTTTATTTTTGTTTCATTTGACCGTTTGTTTGTTTTTTACGAAATAATTTTCCTCAATAGGATTTTAAAATTAAATTTCAATTTTACAGTATCGTTTGGTTATTGAATTCTTAATCAAACTAAATTATTATATAACTACAGGGTGATCACTAACAAGCGGGAAATTTATCAAACGATGATTTATACAAAGAACAACTTTCATAAAGTTTTTCAAATACTAATATTGTAATACACTCGCATATGCTTAAAATGTCGTCCGTACAGATCGAAGAAGTGAATAAGCCAGACGCAATAAAATTTAAACAAGATCAAATTTAAACAATAAAATTTACAACCTCAAATTTCTCGCTTTTCTCTCTCTATATATAGTTTATTTGGTACTCTCCATTATGGCATTTAGTATAGTTTAGATTTAGTGTCTTGCTTTGATGAAAACGATGTGCATCTTGTCTGGCGAATAGGATAAGTAACAATCTATTATGCAACAGGTTTATCGATGAGCCGAGAAAGAGGGAAGCACGGTTGGCGCAGCCTTAAAATTAATCCGGTTCTTTGACGTTACAAAATTAATATTTAAATCGCTCTAAGTAGTTTCTTATTCTTACGTCAATAATAATTGTTGATGATTTTGTCGTGGTCAAATCATTGGTATAATTACGTGAGTTTCCGGTTCGTATTTAAAATATTTGTATTAATATTCGAAAAGTAGTACTCACTCTTTGAAACAAAAATCTGTTCAAATGCAAGAAGTATTACATTTATTTATCAGGTATGCAATTATCACATTAATACATTAATATGTAGAATGAAGTATCTGCTGCTATAAACTCAGAACTGATATGGGTTCGACTAAACTTGGCATAGCTAATTTAAAGAGTACCTAGGTAATAAAGCGAAAAACTAAATTCAGTAATCCATTTCTCATGAAATTAGATGTCTTATTTAGAATAAGTTACATATAAGGCAACAGAAAAACATGTTGGCCGGATAGCAAGTTCGATCTATTGTTCGATTATTCACAATTAACAAGAGATTTTTAAATCGAGAACCATAATGCAAAAAACATCATATTTTATGGAAATCCCTCCAGACAAAGCATGAAGGCACTTGATGTAAGGATCTAAATAAAATACCACTTCAAGGTAAAAAACTAGCCACTGATAAGTATCAGATGGATAGATTCCGACCCAGAAAACAGCAATTATTCCCCTTTGTCAGCAACATCGCTCATGGAATATTACTTTAAAGGACAAAATAAGGGAAGATTTTACAAAACATCTGTGTTTTTATATACTGAATATTTAAAATTATTAAGATGTCTCTGAAACTATAAAAAGAGGGAGAAATATTATCACGTTAAAAATACTCGACACACATGCATGACATTATTTGCAGATCTATCTTCGATCGCACAGTTTTTTAGAGAAAGCCCCACTCCGTAGGAAATCTATTTAACATATAAGTGTTTGGTAAAGCAAAGCTCCTAAATGGTCATACGTTGAAAACCGGACACCTTCTCATCAATAGAAGAGTATATAATGATACAATGACGATCAAAAGTTATGCTGATTCAGGGGTATGTTTTCGAAATATTATAATTCCTAGATTCATAAAGTAATTTCAGTTTTATGGTGTCTGTAAAAAGTGAATACAAGCGCGGGAAATGACATGGCGTGTCATGTCCAGCCGTGTCGGTTCCATAGAACAACTTTCACTACGAATGTTTACAACATTCACATGGCCCCTCTATCGAGCACCTGATCTTTAAAAGAATCGTTGGAACATGTGAATAACAAGTCTAAAAGTCTTCAAATGCGTATTTATCCGAATTACGCCATGTTAATTCTTTAGTTACAGACTTCGAATCTCTATTATAATGAGATACTGTAAGTATATCAGAGACGAAAGCGTAATATCGATAAGTTTTGCAAGTTATTACATTGCGTTTCGAGACTGAATGAATAGTAACACCACACACACATTCAGCAAAAGAAAGGCAAACTGTTTTTTTTCTTAAGGGGAGAACATTATACTAAGCGATTTTAATTGCAGCAATTGGATATAATCAACTTAAATTAGACCAACATCGATTTCAAATAGGCTTTTAACCAACTTAAATTGTAAATTGCTCAACAGTAGAACGTACGGACGCAGTACGAGGTAATTACTAAAAATATATCTACTTATGTGTAAAAATCTAAATTGCCGTTTAGAAAAATCAATTTCTGAATCTATATACATATGAAAGATGTGTGTCTGTCCCCCTCTCTGTATTTTTGCTGAATCACTTTAGGCAATAATACATAATAATTGGAAATATGATAGGAATAATTCACACTTCATGCAGATTTTAATAGGTGGATAAACGTCAAACGTAACTGAATATTTTAGTACATTTACTTTTAATGTGATTTAAATGATGCAAAACCAGACATATTCTTATAGCATTATATATATATATATATATATATATATATATATATATATATATATATATATATATATATATTCTCAAATTCTAGGTAAATTTCGATTATGTAAGGTACCGTTATGAAAGTAAAAATAGTTGGGAGCTCATCACGTCAGTCAAGTATGTAATATTCTAACACAGTTTTAAGCATCTACTAAATGTTGGATTTGTTTGTCTGTTTTACAGCATATGAACATATTTTGAGTCATTTGATGTCGACAAACGAGATCTATGTTCGGCAATGAATGATATAAGATTAGTTGATACAACTTACTATTTTACACTTAGCTGAGGGGGAAAAGTTGGATCATAGCTTCCACGGCACTTATAGTGTGTAAATCACTACAATATATATATATAAATGTATATATCTGTCTATATATATTATTGAAGGGTTCACGTGTTTCTCACTATTATAAAACTGTCATGAGATGATGGGATTTACGACATGTCAACAAATAATTCATTTTATGCTGAAACTGCGTGTATGTTTTGAATAGGATTGAATTATAGATTTATTTCTTTTATAAGCGTTTATATGTTGCAGAATATAGTCGGCTTTCGTCGGTCGTGTCCGACCATGAATGCCACTTGCAGATCTAGCCGGCTAGTGTCAGTATTTACAAAGTTTTGTCAGTAATACTAATGACTCAAAGGTCATACTGACTTAACCTAGGTATTTTTGCTGTTGTTGAGAACTCATATGCGGGCCTTGCAGTCTCTTCCACAGTTGCCACTTTCTTTCCCCACTGACATTTTTGTGCTAAAGAGTTTTCTCAAACTCAACCATTTAGCTGAGACAAGGTGCCTGCCGCTTTACCACTCCTTTTGTTATATTCTGTATCCAACGAAAAAGATTCTCATATGTTTGAACCAATATATGAGAAATCTTCAACAACACCTAGATAGTTGTCAATTTTAATAAAGGGCTTGTCAGTTAAGCCCTGGGACAGTATTTCGGTCTTTGGGAGGAAAATGATCAGGCCGAAATTCTTACAGAATAGCCGTTCATAAGAAATTGAAACTGCTCATCATCATCTTGCTTTATCTAAGTTTTTGCTCTGAGTCTTGAAAAGCTAAAGAGGTACCCATCAGATCTTATCCTAAGAAAAATGCCTTCTATTTGCATCACCAAAAGCATGCTCCAGAAGCATTGAGAAAAAATTCCAAAGAGGGTTGCGGCCAGAACACAGCCTTGTTTCACTCCATTACAAATGCCAACTGGTTCAGAGAGGTTTTCATCAAATTGTACTGCTCTTTTCATATTCTAATGGAATTATCTTACTAGACTAAAGAGCTTTGGAGGACAGACAATTTTAGAAAGTGCCAAGCACAGCTTTTCACGACTAACAATATCAAATGCTTTTGTGAGATCTGTAATGACATATTTTGTTCCCTGCATTTCTCTTGAAGTTGTCTCAATGAAAAGATCATGTCTACTGTTGATCCCCCTGTCCTGAAGCCACATTGAGACTCAGAATAGACATGTTCAGCAAGCGCCTGTAACCTTACAAGTAGTGCCCTTGCATAAACCTTGCCAACAATACTTAGGAGAGATATGCCCTGTAATTGTTGACGACACTCCGATAACCTTTATTTTTATAGAGAGTAAATAATTTGGTGTCTCTCATGTACTGTGGTACTTCACCTTCTGCCCAACAACAACAAATAATATCATATATGGATTTCATGAAGATTGTCTTCCACTGTTTGATGAGATCAACGGGAATCTCGTGACTACCTGGAGCTTTGCCGGAGGAATCTGGTCTATGACTTTATTTAGATCAGAGATGGTGGGCATTTCATCGAGCTCATGCAAGACGCTGAGTTGTTCTATCGCAGCAAGTGCGGACTCAGAACCTTCATTCGTCCGTGTATAAAGGTCAGATATCCATCTGCTTCCCTTTATTAGTAATGAATTCTCCATAGGAGGATTTAAAGGAGGCAAACTTGCTCTGAGTAGGACCCGTCATGCCCTCATACATCGCCCTATTGTTGCCTGTAGCAGAAGCATGTTCAATGCGATGGCTAAGCTCCACCCAGTATTCAATGTCACAACGCCTCGCCATCTGCTTGGCTTCTTTTCTAGTTTGCTTGAGCTTGCGAAAATTTTGATTTCTGGAAAGCCAGTTGTACTCGAACTGCGTCTACCTCTTTCTATCGATATAAGGACTGGGTTCCTTAGACTTTGCTTCAAACCAGTAAGTTAACTTAGCTTTTTTTTAGTACTGACAACGGAATGTCCTTCCGCTCGGAGGTCTTTAGAGAGTTATGTGAGAAGTGGGGTGTTAAGCAATATTTTAGATCAGCGCACCGCCCAAGCGGCAATAGAATCATAGAGAGACACCATCAAACTATAAAACCTGTGGCATCAAGAAGCAAAATTCCGCCCCAAGATGCTGTCTTTTGGTATAACATGGCACTGAAGGCTGGCCAAGACAAAACGTCAGTGCCACATCGATCTGTCTTCACGTATGAGTGGCGATATCTACTGGCAATGACGGAGAGAGTGGAAAATCATGGTGGGTGAGGAGGTGTGGGTGAAACCGCCCAACGTCAGAAGTACAACCCGCTGGGGAATAGGAACAGTAACTGATGTACTATCTGAAAACAACGTGTCAGTTAACAGAGTGCCTCGTCACATATTAGATATACAGAGAGTGTCCTTACTATCAGACGAAGAGGTGGTTTAAGTCCCTCAACAAGAACCCGTACGAAGGTCGCAACGTGAACGAAGACGGTCGACGTGGATAGCGGATTATGAAACCAATTAGTGATCTTGAAGATAAAGGGGGCGTGTGGTTTAGTCGCCAATTGAGTTATGTCCCCTTTGTAAATTAGCTGTTTGGAGTCTCTAACAGCTAGATTGCTCTGGTTGGGAGTCAATTTGCATAGAGAGTGGATTGATCAGTATGAGAACGGTACTCTTTGGATTGAAGAGGTGTGTTTCTTAGTAAGCAGAGAGAAGTGCAGAGAGAAAGAGGTGAAGTTGGCAGTAAGCAGTTGGTGGAGCATCAGAATTTTATTTTTCAAGACGCTTTCTTTTACGGATAGACCAGAATTCCTTCTCAAAAAGGTCCGCAAACTACGGAGCAAGTACAGGATCCTGCATGTTCGCAGTATTCAGACGAAAAAGTTGTTCTTTTCAAAGGGTAAATGAAAGCCCCTTTCATTTACCCTTTGAAAAGAACAACTTTTTCGTAGAGGCTAATTTTCCAACAGACAAGCTAGTGGTCAGTATTGCAGTCAGCGCTATTTTAGGGTATTACAACTCTGACTAAATTGAGGTGTGCACGGTGGATCAGCACAAGATCACGCTGGTGCTAATGCTTGCTGCGTGGTGTCTACAAGAAACTTTGTGCTGTGGTTTTGTGTCAATTAATTAAGTGGCAACACACAGTTGGAAGTGCGTGCATAGTTTACATTAATATTCCCGACTTGTGGATTTTTCACCCAAACTGTGTGCCCTCTCTTTATAAAGCGTAGAGACTCTATGGTGATTCAGATGGGGCACAACATTGACCTCTTTCACTCTGATCTGGTATGAGTGCAACAGACTGACAGGGTCTGATGATGCGTACATATCATCCTTGAGGGTTACGTTGTACCAATACACAGCCTCCATAACAGAGCAGTTCTTTCGTGTATCAATCCACTGTCCTATGACACCTTTCTATAATACCATTACCTGATGGCCTGTATGCACAGCGTGGTTGGAAGTTTACACCCCATTCGTTCATGAACTGCCTGAATTGTTGACTGCAGAAGGCAGTGTTATTATCAGCCAGAATCTCGGCTGGGGGGCACGTAAAAAACACTGATTCTAATTACCGGATAACATGTGCAGGGTCTTGCCGTTGTAGTGGCCGCCAGATTGAAAACCGTGTGGGTACACAATCGATCAGTGTCAAAAAATGGCAACCATTGTAGTGTGTGATGTCCATGCCTAGCCGGTTCCATACCTCCTGCAAACTGAGCCCTCCCGTTTTCTATTGCACTAGAGCTGGGTCTATTGTCTGGCATTCCTCACAATTCCGAATAACTGCCTTTACTGCCGCTTTAGACACAGACGGGTCGATTCTACGCACAAAATATAATGTTCGCCTGATTCCAGGATGCCCACTATGTCGATGAATTTCGTCCAGCTGTGTTCGGTTCAGGTTCCCTGTGACAAGAGCACTCACTGGCTGTGTTGGTTCAATCTCTCTCTTCATAGCATTCAGCCACCGCTGTGGAACTCCTGTCATAGAGTCTGCTCGGTTCTGGTCACATCTTACTAGTGCTATATACACCGAAATGTCGTAATCTTTCACAAGTGTTTTTTTTTTTTTTTTTTTTTTTTTGTAAAGCTTAATTATGTTCTACAAAACCAAAAACAAAAACAACAGCCCCTCTCCCTTTCTCCCTCCCCTTTTTTATTTTATTTTTAGAACTTGAAGCATAAATCTTTTACTATAATGACCAGATTCGGCATTAAATAACCCAAAAAGGGTTGATATGCCGTAAAACAAAACTACCAAACCAAAAACGATGATTAAACATTTGAAGATATAAAGAACTTGAAGCATAAAAACTTTTACTATAATGACCAGATTCGGCATTAAATAACCCAAAAAAGGTTGATATGCCGTAAAACAAAACTACCAAACCAAAAACGATGATTAAACATTTGAAGATATAAAGAACTTGAAGCATAAAAACCTTTACTATAATGACCAGATTCGGCATTAAATAACCCAAAAAGGATTGATATGCCGTAAAACAAAACTACCAAACCAAAAACGATGATTAAACATTTGAAGATATAAAGAACTTGAAGCATAAAAACTTTTACTATAATGACCAGATTCGGCATTAAATAACCCAAAAAGGGTTGATATGCCGTAAAACAAAACTACCAAACCAAAAACGATGATTAAACATTTGAAGATATAAAGAACTTGAAGCATAAAAACTTTTACTATAATGACCAGATTCGGCATTAAATAACCCAAAAAGGGTGGATATGCCGTAAAACAAAACTACCAAACAAACCTTTCACAAGTGAGATTATTGTGCCCAATCTCCCCCTTATGAGCATCTCACTTGCAACCTTTGTGCTTACCCGAGACTTTCCCGTGCGGGCATTGGTCACCCAGTGGTACACACACACAGAGTCTGATTTTATGTGTAACACATTGGTCTTCCACATGAATGTGAGGTTTAGTCCTTTTAGTACGGCATCCAGCTCTGCCACGTTTATATGTTGGGTATTTTTTTGGTCACAACTAGCATGCATCCTCGATGACGGCTCCGTTGGCGTACTGCTGCCCATTGGAAATCCCTCACTCCTTCTTGTTTCCACGACTGTACTGGAATGCAGATATTTAAAACTAATGTAAACAGACATTACGCTACACGGCTTCCAACTTAGGTCGACACCCAAAATCTACACCTTAATTCTCAGTAACCCATTACGTCTACCGTGGTGGCCTGCCTTGTTTGGGGTAAACTATGTTAAAAAAAGAGCTACGCCGCAGCGAGCGAGTTTACATCCACTAACACATCTAGTTCCTTTGTGCTAACGCATCATTTTTCATAACGAAATTTACGATTTGGTACGTATTTTCCTTTTTGTAGATTTTTTATCACGTACCGTCTCTTTGTTTAGGGGTTTAAGAACTGTTTCTAGCGCCTTCACAATGATTGATATTGCACTGAATTTTTTATGTTTCAGAACTTGTTACTATCCTTACAATGACAGACATACTTGAGGTTTCAGAACTTGCTTCTATCTTTACAAACTATTCAGTCCTTGATTAAAGAAGAAATACGTCCAATCTCATTGGAAAACCACGTTTGTTTGAGTAGTATTTAAGACTACTGATGATCTGTCTCTCAGTAAAGACCGATCAGTATCTTGTGCATCATGATCCAGTTGTTTGAATCTAAGATAACCAAGAAGTTGTCAAGCATCTCAGCAAGATATATATGTGTATCTATCGATACGGCTTTCTATGACGATATCTCTTGACATATATAAGACGTTTGATAGAATATGGTACAAACCTTTGCTTCACATACTTGCTAGCTATGGTATATTTGGTAATACCTTTGCATCCATCATCTATTTTCTCTGTGATAGGTCGAGACAAGAAGGTGTTGGTGCCTCAATGGTCTATATAACTCTCTTTATTAATGATATTCTAAATCATATTCTGAGATCATTTGTCGAAATCTATGCAGACGTAACTACTGTCTATGGCAACACTTCGAAGAACTTCGGTAATCATGATACTTCTGATTCTCTCTTTTTATCCAGATGTGTAGTTCAATGTGGCTTATTTCTTTTAAAACTTCTAAAACAAAGCGTCTCGTCTTTCACCCCCAACGCTCGGATCCTTATTTTGCTCCAGTAAAAACTGATGGGTTGAGTAATTCCTCCGCTTAGATAAGGACCTGAGACTGACTTTCATTTCAGATCGTAAACGGAACGGACATCTTACATCTTAACTGTTGCTGTTTGCTGGAAAAATGTTGGATCATCTTAGCAATCCACAAAAAAACAGACTCCTGATGCAATATTCTATCTAAATAATAGTTAAATGCGAGCTCAGATAAAGTATTGTTGTCGTATCTTAAAAAGTGTCGCTTATACCACGCTTTTCTTTCCTTGACAAAGTACAAGAACAATTTAATTATCTAGTAAAGGATCATATCTATACTGTTCCCTTCTGTCTCTTTCTCACAAAAAAGATGTAATTAGTTTATCTATCCTTATTTCCATGGAAGGTGCTCGAGTGAGCTCGAACCACTGACTCATTCGTTAAGCCATCATAGAAAGAACTCGTCTTCCTACAACAACCGTAAATATCTCCCTTTATCCTCCGTGTGACTTGCATTAAACGGTATTTCAATGAACAAAGTTAATTTCCAAGAACCTATCATTTGTAAAACTCATTATCACGGACGAACTTCCCGGCAGATTACAAAGTTGTTGTCTGCAAATCTAATGATTAAAAATACTTACCATTAACTATCCTCATAAGAAATACTATTTTATCCATTTAATTCATCAGTTTAAATCCACTTATAATGTTCTTCATCATTTAACTGATCCATTTCATTAACCCTATCCTTGAGCGCCTTTTGACCGAGATATGTGGGGACGCCTTAATAGTGCGTTAATAATTTATGAGAAATACACATATTTTAATATTAATTTCACGTAGTTCCAGCTATTAAAAAGATGCGCAAAGTATTTTTATAATTTTAGATAAAGTACTTCCTTTTTGAATGTTGCTAATGGAGCGGAAATATACCCCATACGTTTGCTTTACACATAACTTTTGAAAATCTTAGATTAAGTACTTTTCTTTTTTGAATGTTTCCTAATGAGGCGGAGATATACCCAATACGTTTGTCTTTACAAAAACATCTTTAAATTCTTAGATAAAGTACTTTCCTTTTTGAATTTTGCCTAATGAGGCGGAGATATACCCAATACGTTTGTCTTTACAAATAATTATTTGAAATTTTAGATAAAGTACTTTCCTTTTGAATGTTGCCCAATGGGGCGAAGATATACCCCATACGTTTGTCTTTACAAAGAAATTATTTTCTTTTTAGATAAAGTACTTTCCTTTTTGAATGTTGCCCAATGGGGCGAAGCCATACCCCATACGTTTGTCTTTACAAAGAAATCTCGTTGAACGCACAGATGACTGCGAAGGTTGAGCAGTGAAAAAAGAATCGAAAGTCGCTACGTTCACTTTTAACTTGATTGGTTGATTGAGAAAACACAATACATTTTGATCAAAAGCTCAGGTGACGTTGGCATATTTTATGGAAACGAAAAGGAATGTAAAAGAAAACGTGAAGAATGTTAATTAGAATGAGAACAAGAATCATATTTAGAATGAGAATTAGAATAATATCATTAATAATAATAATAATAATAATAGTAATAATACGTAATGGACGCAATACTACTACTACTACTACTACTACTACTACTACTACTACTACTACTACTACTACTAATGATAATAATAATAACAATGGATACTTCGTATTGAATGTTTATTCGATGATTTTGGGATTGATTTCCGTATTCTAAAATCTAAGAATTCGAAAATCAACCCACATATCTAATGAACGCTAACCAGCCATAAAAAAAGTATAATACATAATACAAATTGACAAAAAAATTAAAAATAGAAAGAACATCACACAAGCCAAAGGGGACTGAAACTGCAAAAAATCGTTTTAAACTCATATACCCTTTTAAAACTAGACACACGCACATGTGTGAATACTCCAAGTGAGTAAATGATAATAATAATAATAATAATAATAATAATAATAATAATAATAATAATAATAATAATATGACAAGAAAAGAAAATGTGAGGAAAAGCAGCTACACCGACAATTTATAAGATTCACTAGAGGAGAGACAAGAACATATGGCATGGCTACGGAAAGGACATTTGAACAAAGAAACATCACTAGTAACATTCTCACTAGAACTAACTATATCAAAGCTAAAATAGACCAAAGCAAGGAAAGCATTATAGATTCCGCGCACAAAGATACATACGCTAAATCATATCATAAGTGAATGCAGCAAAGTAGCCAAAGAGAATACAACCAACTACGACCGCCTGGGAAAGGTAATCCATTTTGCACTATGAACATTGCAGACAAATGACAGAGACAGAAATCAGATACAGTATTGGAAAATTGAAAGAAAAATAAATACTCTCGAACGGGGAGGTCAAAAACAGAAAAATTCACACAAGCAAGAATAGACAACAAGTAAGAAAAAAACCTGCCAAATCGTAGATTTCACCGACCCAGCAAAAAACAAAACAAGGTACAGATTAAAAAGGAAGAAAAACGAAGCAAATGCATGAAACTTGCTATAAAATTGAAATTAATAGGAAACATTAAGAAAGTCATTCTAATGCCAATAATTGTAGGAGCACGAGTAATAGTAGAAAAAATAACTGGAAAATACTAGGATAAATTAGAATCAAAGGTAAGAAGGGACAGTAAAACGCACGGCAATTATGAAACCTGCAGGAAATCTTCAGGGAAATCCTTGAATGGGAAAACCAACCTACATAACCAACGAACGTTAAACAGCCACGGCTAGGTTGAAATAGAAATATAGGAAAAATACAGAAAGAAGATCACACAAAACTAATGGAACGGTAACGGGCATAAATCACATACACTGATACTTACAAAACCACACACACACACACACACACACACACACATACACACACACACACACACATGGGGTGGCACCTGCCTCGGCTTGTACCGCATTAGATTGCCGTGAAGATCCACAGCGGATGGACAGATGGAAGAGGGAGAGCACCAATCTGGCCTCCATCGAAAGGGTGCGGAGCCTACTGGAACCATAGGGAAACTTATTGCCACTCAAATTCGGGAGAAGTCTAACGTTCGATAGCAGCGAAAGCTCAATAGAAAACGATAACGCGATAACGGAAAATGATTTTAAACAGTTAGAGAAAGAGCCAGAAAGTATTGGAAATCTCGACAGACTTGTTGTGATTCCAGGGAACACCTTCGTGTAAATAAACGACCATTGATAATGACTTGTGTGAAACGGCTACTGAGTAAATAATTATGATACAAGGCATGGCACGGATGAAAACAGCTTACAAACAAAGCATTGCTGAAAACAGCTGATTTATTAAGAAACAACCACGAGTGTAAGAAAACAGCTCATATAATCAGCTAACGCCAAACAAATCCCTGATGAACTGAAATAGACTAACGCGCTAAAAGCGTGACACAAATATAGAAGGAACATTATACCAAACCATAGGAACTAAATATACTAGAATATATTTTGAAAAAATCCTATAATCACTCCCAACCATCAAAAAGTGGCCAGCATTGATTTACTTTACTAAAAATGGTTATGAAGGTACAGGGAGGATGGAAAAACAGGCGAGGGAGAGCAACATTTAGACCTGTACTGGAAGAGAACAAAGAGTACTGAAACCCCGAAGAGGCTTATTGCTACTCAGTTTCCAGAGAAAACCAATAGTCGGTACCAGAGAGAAACCAATGGTAAACACCTGTTGCGAGAACGCAAAGTGATTTGCAATGACTACCGAAAGAAGCTGAGACTACTCGAAATCTGGAGAAACTTATCATTCAGACTACACGTATAACCAGCTGTTGTTGCCAAAGAGAGATCACAGATGATGCCGTGCGTAAGAGCCATTTGTGAGTAAAATCATGACAAAGAAAAGAAAAAAATATTTAAAAAAATTAATAGAAAGAAAATACAAAAAAATAAAAATGAACAATTAGAATGAATAAGGAGCAGAATAAGAAGTAAAAGGAGAAATAGAAGTAGAACAGGAAGGTGAGGACGAAAATGGCGTAGAATATGAAGAAGTAGAAAAGAAAAAGAATATTAAAAAGTAGGAAAATAACATGAAGCAAGGAAAACAGAATATAAATAATAATACGAGTAAGTTGAATAAATATAAAAATATGAATATGGACAAGGAGAAGTATATGAAGAAAAAGTGGAAAATAAATAATAATAATAATAATAATAATAATAATAATAATAATAATAATAAGAAGAAGCAGAAGAAGAAGAAGTAAAATATAAAATAAATATGAAGTACTACAAGAAAATTATATAAAAAAGTAAAAGTAAATGAAGAAAAAATATCATAAAGAAGAATATGAAGAAAATATGAAGAAATTGAAGAAGAAAGAGTAGAACTACGCGAAATAATAGAGGTATATGAAGAAGAAAAAGATTCTGAAGAAGTAGTAGAAGAATATAGAATAAGTAAAAGAAGAATTGATACGAACTATGACGAGCAACGATCGAACAAGAACGGACAAGAAGAAGGAGATGCTGAATGCACACGCATGAAAAATAAATGAACAAGGAAAACAATTCCACGCAAAGTGAACTCTGCGAAAATGATGAACATTGTTCAATCCAAACACGTTCAATTCTTTAGTTGTGGACAAAAGGCCTTCAGTAAATATTGCATTATTCTATTGTAACAAAAGAAAATAAGGGCAGTTTCACGAAAAAAAAAACACTAAAAAATCTATGATATTCTATTCCACAAAGTCAAGTGTTCGAAAAGAAAGGCATAAACAGATTGCAGGGAAATGACTACCTCCAGTAAAGTTTCCAGCATTTCCTATGTACGTTGTGCTAACAGCTACCAGATATAACATAAGAATCACACGGGGCATATTTTTATGATGCGTCCATTCAATATGCGCTTTTAGGGATGAAAATACTATTTCAAACGTAAGCGCGTCAGACTGAATATCGGCACATGAACACATGTGGACGTATCTAAAAATTCCATTTTAAACTTAACTGTGACCAATCAACAAACTGACGGACAGAGGCTTTTATGTAGACGCTTTGACGTATACAAAAAACGTTATATCTGAGATAGTAACGTTGAAATACAGGTTGTCATCTGATCACTGTAGCTAAAATTAAGCCTTGTCGGTACCTAGCTGGGTGCCAGTTTAGGAATATCAGTTGCTTTAAGTTTAGAAGGAATAGAGTAGAGTTACTGTTTCTGATGTCATTCTCGCCTCTCCCTCGCGATGGGTGAACTAGTTGGGTAGACTGGATTCTAAGAACTTGCCAAAAAGATCTAGTCTAAGGGGAAAGAAATAGACTGATATGTCACTTTCCGTTTATGCCAGCGCTGCATCGGGTCGTACTGAATGTCGCCATTGTAACGGAGAGCGGCCGATTGAAGTAGATGCAGACACTTGTCGGCGCCGTTCAAAGAGGCAGCGTCTGCTATGCTGTGTGTGTGGGCCGAACCCGAAAACCCTCGTTGCCGACATAAAAAGTAAGAGGAGTGGTAAGAGGAGTGGGATAAGAGAGGCGTCAGAAAGTGAAATAAGATTTTAATTATTTTATTTGTTCATGCAAATTAGGTTGTTTGCATGCGTGGGATTTTCGTTTTAATAAGAGAGCGAAAAGTTAAGAGTCAGTCAGTTTTTTTCGTGGATATCGTTCTGAACACGTATTGGAAAGCGAGCAAAAGAAAAGAGTGCTGGATTTTCTTTCATGTTGATTTGAAGGACTTTTTTTTATATACAGTTGAGAGAGACGGTTTTTTTTACCTGCCATTTGGACTTGATCTTGGCGACATCTCTATTTAAAGATTAGTTCGTTATTCTTTTTTTTTTCCTACAGCCATGCCACCGCACTTAATCAAAGTCGGATGGCATAAGTGTGGTTAGTGATTGTGCATCTCTTGCTTAACTATTAACTCATCTTCAATTAGGATTCTTTAAACCTATACAGTGCCCTTCAAGAAATGTGTCAGTCAGTCTTGAAACCAATACATCTAAAGAAGGATATTCATCGAAGTTTACTTGTATTCTTTATACTGGGATGATTTATGCTCTTTTAGAATAAATGCCAGAGTAGATACGAATGAATGAGACTCCATGTTTTGCATGAGATCTTTTTGTTTCATTGAATGTAACTGCTTGCAGCCAAAATGATTAATATACGACTACATTACATTGACACACCGGTTTCTGTCATATATTCGCAGGTAAGCGACATTTAGCCTGTTGACTACTCAGATGGATGAATGTTCGGAAATACCAGGGTCTGTAAGAAAACACGCCACTCAGATGTATAAATGGGTACCAGCCTTGATGTGAAGTATGACTGGTGACAGACTAGCTTCTTTTTACAAGATGGTTCTTGCCATCTGTTTTACTTAACTAAAAACTCGGCGATAAGTGGCTACTAAATAATTGATGATAAAACGATCTATATATTCATCTATCTTGCTATCTTTGTGTTTTTAGCTAATAAGTCGTAAATATACTTTCTTGTATCTATTATCGTTGACAAATATATATATATATATATATATATATATGTGTGTGTGTGTGTGTATGTGTGTAGTGACGCTGGGGAAGGAAACAGTCGTCACACGCAGGCGCGAACCTACGCCCATTACATTACGGGAAGCGATATCCGCATCACAAGAGGGGTGCAGTATGCAAATTAGGTGCGGTTAGCGGCGAATAAGGGTAAATAAAAGGAGGGTATTTTGATCCACGGATACGCTGCTTGAGATGCAGCGGGCTTTGTGAAAGTTTTTGTTGCTTGGTAAGCCCCTTATGGTCCGTTGAGAGATTAGTTATCTCCAGTCTTCTGAGGGCGGTCTGGGTATGCCAAACGTCGAAATTCGACGTCATACACTTCGGCTTTTTTATCTAGATCAAATGAGTTCACAAACTGAGGGAACCGGTGGCTTCTGGAGGGAAGACATTAAGAAAGCTTTTCCGGCTTTAAAAAGTGTGCACTTTGATGAGGGGGAGGCACACAGGTTGCCCCGAGGCAAGTGCTTATTTTATCGCGAATGTAGACACGCTTTAGAGTTCTTTTTTCGGGTGACAGAAAGCCTCTCAGACACTCTTCTGATCGGGTTGTGGTGAGGAGGACTGTTCAAGATGATAGGATTGAGGGGCTGGTTTTGGCGAAGGAGAAGCTACGCTCACCTGGCCATGGGCGTCTGGGTTACGGTGCTTCGATAATGACGAGGCAACGCTAACCTGGCTGATGATAAGAAATGCTCTCTGGGTCGGTAAGAAGCTTCATTCAGCTGGCTTGGTGAGTTTACTGACTTGTGTTAGATGCGGTGACGAAGACGAGACCGTGAGTCACGCCTTCTTTTATTGCCGCATAGTTGTGCCGCTGATTAAGCTTGTTACAGGTCTCATTGTTTTCATACTTAACGTATCGTCGTTTGACCTGGAACCTATCAATGTATGTAGCAACTGGGTTCCGACAAAAGATAGGCTGAGACGTTTTGTGTTCTTAAGCATACTAACAATTATGAGAGACGTCATATGGAAAATCCGTATGTAGGCAGTCTACGGCTTCACTTCTCTTAACTTTTATGCGATTTTCAAATATTACCTGAAAGATCACATTAGGGCCGAGAAGATTAGACTCTCTTCGGGAGATTTTGGTGAAATGTTGGTTAGAGTTACACGACTGTGTAGAGTGACTGGAGCTGGATTAGAGTAGTATTTAGACGTGCCTTAAGTACAGGATTTTGGGTTGCAAAAACGAACATCGATTTCGACCAGTTTTAAGTTGAATCGAAGACTTTTTCTTTGTTAATTTTAGTTCATAACTTAGCTAGTGTATGAATGGTTTCATCATGGCTCTTTTATGTTGTCCTTCCCCCTGTTCCCCATTTGTTTGTCCTCATTTTATGTTGTAACTCCCTATTTCGCCCCACAATTAGATGATAGAGCGCTTAATTTGCCGGAGATGCAGGTCTCTCTTTGATATTTTCGAAGGTTGTTTTTCAGAATAATGCGTTGGGGCCTGCATCAAAACCTTTTATCGATTTTCGATTTCGACTGGCAAATCTGCGTAACTGCCACAGTTTAGTAATGGGGGGTCTTTTTACTAAATTTTCTTTTTTTATTGTAAATATTCATGAATATAATTTTGTACATATAATTTTTTTCACTACACTCCCAGTTGTATATTCCATTTATATGAGTTTTAAGTAGGATTTTTATGGTTCAAATTCGTTTGATGATTGGAGAAGGATGTATAGTATAAATCCGGTATTTTGGTGAATCATTGTACTGAATGAAGTTAGCTAAGTTAGAGTAGTTATTATCAGTTAGTGAAGACCGAACCTTTCCCCTTCCCCTTTTCGGCCTTGTGTCACATTTTACAATTTTTAAAATTATAAATAAATAAAAGTTTGGTGGTGAACATCGCGTTGTTCACAGGTGTGTCAATAGAAAGAAAAGAAAAGGAAAGAAAAGAACGGTATTTTCAAGGAACGAACGAATAATTCGGCGTCATTTTTTCAAACGCGGCGGTTCTTTGATACGATAGAGGCGCGTTCAAGCTATTTCAGCATTTTACTATGGCGAAGGTACGCATACACAGTGATATAGTAAAGTCATTTACTGGCGAAGGAGACGTGATTGCATGGCTGAAGAAATTGAGGTTCGTAGCGAGACTTTAGAAGGTGGATGATGTGGCGAGCCTGCTTCCATTATATCTATATGTGTATGCGTTGGCCCTCTACTTGGGGATGGACGAGAGCGACCAACTGGACGTAGAGCAGATAGAGGTCCGGTTAAAGGAGGCATTTACAGACGGCGCGCTTACAGTCTATAGAAAGTTGACCATGGTTAGATGGGCTGGCGAGCAGGTGGACGTTTAGCGAACAACATCAGACGGATAATCGGACTAGTCGGGTTCGAGGGTGTTGGACTGGAGAGACTTGTCAAACTGGCTTTTGTCACAGGATTCCCTAATGCCATCTCCGGTGGACTCCAACAGGCGCCAAAAATTGAGACTCTAACCATGGGAGAACTAATAGCGAGAGCAAATGTGCTAACAGCAGTTAAGGACCAAAGCTAATATGTGGTCGCAGCCGTGCGTCCACCCGCAGTAAAGCTGCAGTTCCCACCAAAAGCTGCCCTAGCGCTGGTGTAACCTGCTACAGATGCGGCGGCAGAGGTCAGATAACGAGAGACTGCCGAAGACGTGAAACACGTTGCTACCAATGCGGCATGATTGGACACTGGGCCCAGAACTGTTAGGGAAACGAGCCAGGGGACGAGTCATCAGCGCCAGTCTTCTCCCCCACCAGGATGTAAACACGGTGCTCCCGGAGGTTATCGTCTATGTTGATGAAAAGCATTGTTCGGCGTTAGTTGACACGGGCTGTTCGCGAGCAATAATAGATGCCAGCCGATGCCGATCGTGGAAGATGGCAAAGATGGACATCGTGACTGTTGGAGGCGCGTCCCGTGCATGCTGAGGCAGTGGAGTGGTCACTATTGTCACAGATGAAAGCAATTTTGTCTGGATCTATGTTCTGGTTGTACGTGGTAGACCACTGGGGTTTGATCTGTTATTGGGGATCGATGCAATTAAAGCGTTGGTAGGTGTCACTGTGGGGCCTACGTGAGCGGTTCGGATCGGCGACGGAAAAGTCTCTACGTGTGCGGCTATCTCCATAAATGAAATCTGACTTTACTGCTACTTTCGACAGTCGGAGACGATCATGGACTGCGGCGTGGAAGTGGGTAGATGATCGTGCACCTGAAGAGCTGCGTAATGGAATGTTCAAATATCAGGTGGTTGCGGAAATTCGATCAGAATATAATCAGGAGCTCCGCACGTGGATGGACAAAGGTTGACTTGTGCCATACCCAGAATAAAGGCTAGGACCTCCCAAGGGGTTGATTCCATTGATGGCCGTGTTACAGCGGAATAACGCAAAGGTGCGCCCAGTGATGGACTATCGCGAACTTAACGATCATGTGGACATTTTCATGGCAAACGCAAATGTTTGCGCTGCTAAGATGCGCGAATGGCACCAGAAAGGAGTTAACGCGTCTCTGCTGGACCTCAGGAGAGCGTACCTTTAAGTACGAATCCACGAGACGTTGTGGCCGTACCAGACTGTGGAGATTGATGGAAAGATTTACTGTCTGACGTGTCTATGATTTGGATTAAATGTGGCTCCTCTTGTAATGAAGACTATCGTCAGCACGATGCTATCGCAAGAGGAAGCCATGGACCGCGCAACATCGGCTTACATCGATGATATACTGGTCGATGAAGATGCCATGCCCGAGTCTCATATCAGAGAACATTTGGCTCGGTTTGGACTGGAATGTAAGGACCCGGAGCGGTTATGGGACGGTACACGCGTGCTGGGATTAATGGTCTGGAGGAAGCGCGGCGTATTGCCCTGGAAGCGATGAAACATGGTTCAAGAAGTTCCCGATATCATCACACGACGAAATGTGTTCTCATTGTGTGGAAGGCTTTTTGGGCACTTCCTTGTGTGTGCATGGCTTCGTGTTGCTTGCGGAGTGATTAAGAGGAGAGCCAGTTTGATCACAAAAGACTGGGGTGACAAAGTGACCGACTCTCTCCTCCGGAATATGATGTGTGAGACAATTGATGCAGTAAGGCAGAGTGATCCAGCTTGTGGAGACTTGTGCGTGAACGGCTGGGAAGTGAATATGTGGGTCGATGCCATCTCGCCAGCCACTAAGGTGTCATTGGAGAAACACGGGGCAGTCTTGGAGTACGCTTGTTGGCTGCGACCTGAGAACGATGCCAAGCATATTAATTTAGTCGAACTGGACGCCGTGTTGAAGGGCATCAACTTGGATTTGTAGTGACAGAGCAAGGTATTGCACATAAAGTGATGCGTTGGTAACGTTGGTGGCATCGATTCAAAACGTGGCCGACCAACTGGCACAGCGGTGGTTTCACGCAATGAAAAGGGAAAGAAGGCCCGAGACCCTGATCGGTTCTGTACACGTAGATGAACTAGACGCGACCCGTATCATGGCTATTTACAAACGCAGTGAACACCCAGGGGTGCGACGCATGACTTATCTCGCCAGAAGAGTTTGCCCGGCAACGGCGAAAGCAACAGTTAAGTCGGCTATACGAACGTGCGTGGAATAACAATCAATAGATCAAGCGCCGGTTCACTGGGAGAAGGGAAAACTGGCGGTGAGCTGCAACTGACAGAGGTTGGGGATGGAGATTACACATTACGGTGGTTATCATTTCCTAACTATTACAGATTCGCGGTTTTCTGTGTGGAGGCAGTTGGCACGACAGGACTCGGCAAGCGTAATTGGTCAATTGAAAGTTGTCTTTGATGAGCGTGGCCCATCGCGGGTGCTACTCACGGATAATGATACAGCCTTTCGCAGAAGGGAATTAAGGATTTTCGCAGATGAGTGGGGCAGGAATCTTAGATTCCGTTGCGCATATGCCCCGGCCGGGAATGGAATAGTAGAGCGGCTAGAATGTGCTGCTCCATACAAGATGCTGTCTACTGGCACAACGTGACTCCAAAAGACAATGACTCACATTTGACCGAACCAGCCAATGTAATCTACCGTTACGAACTGCGGTAAAAGGAGTTGATGTGGTGTCACCATCAGCAGGTCTTGAACACAGTCCTTACCAGGTTGGAGACTGCGTGTGGGTGAAGTCACCAGAGAATCGCTGCACCACGAGATTTGGCCAAAGTCGAGTAACAGAACTAATCAGTCCACAGTCTGTAGTGCTGAATGGAATGCCCAGACATGGGAAGGACCTGCGCCCCAGCTACAGTGTCTTTTCTCTAGAGGAAGATTTTGACCGCCCAGCATCTTCAGAGAGTCTGAAAATTGACGACTATACAGAGACGGATGATTGATCCGAGACGAAAGTAGAAACCCGCGCCCCCTAAGAGGCCCACGTCCCCGAAGAAGCCCACACTTCTGAAGAGGCCCACACTTTTGCGAAGGAGCACTCGGCAAAGACGACCGCCGGAGTGTCATCTTTGTCATCATAAGATCAGGGTGAGTGTAGTGACGGCGGGAAAACATACAATCGTCACATGCATGCGCGAACCCACGCCCATTAAATTACGAGACGCGATAGGGTTGCATTATGCAAATTAAGTGTGGTTAAGACGAAGAAGGATAAATAAAAGGATTTTTTTTGGTGGTCAACATCGCGTTGTTCACATGTGTGTCAATAGAGAGGAAGGAAAGAAAAGGAAAGAAAATAAAAGAAAAGAACGTTATATTCAAGAAACAAAATTCGGCATTTTATGTTTCCGGGTTGAAATCTAAGGACAAAAGAGGAAAGGCGATTCTTGTGTTAACTTAAATTATCTGGTGTAGATAATATATGTGATCGACAATATTTTCTAAGGATCGATAATTAGAATTGAAATTTATATGTATTATCTGTGTTTTACTTTGTAACATACGTAATTAAATTACGTTTTCAGCGTATTCTTGCGTGGTGCACAAATTACTAATCTAGATTGGCTGTTTTTGTTGTGGAGTTGTGTGTTTGTTAGGAAGATGGTTATATTTTTTCCAAGATGCCGTAATGAATAGAAGCTTGTGTGTAATAATATGCATTTTATGTTATTAATTTTTAGGTCTGGTAAAGCGTAATGCTGTGCCACTGGTGACTGTGTGTCATTGTTCATCGCGCTTATTCTGGTTACTAAGCTACAGGCGGACCCGGGTGTCTGTCTCACAGATGTAATACTTATAACTGCAATATGTGAATTCGATTTAGTGGATTATGTTAGTACTTTGCGACATTAGATAATGGAGTTCGAGTCTGAGATGTAGGTTGGATAAAGTGATGGCTAAAACGGAAACTATATATTTGCAGACTTTGCAATGGTGTTTATTTCGTGATATATTACCTAGGTAATTATCGAATTGTAGTTTTGTTTTCGGTGATGTAAGGAGTGTCGATACATTAGCTATTTGCTTTCTGGCCCTGATTGGAGGTGCGTTGAATAGGGAAGAAATACCAATGTCTGTTTTGAGGTGTAGTTAGAGAGTTCATTTGTGTTGTGATTAAAGACGAAAGCCATTGGGATTCTGTAGAGATACTTTGTCTTGTAAGTCAATATGTTTTCCTGTTGAATTTAGAATCTTGCTGTTTAGATAAACTTGTGAGATCCGAATGTCTAACGCTATTATTCGCATTCTGTTGCGCTTTACGCTTAGGCAGAGACTGTAAATGATGTACTCTTTCCGGTTGTTAGGGTGATTTACATTGAAACCTGTTGAGGTTTGTGTACAGAAATGTGCTGATGCTGCCATGGTTAACACAAACTAGTACATAGAGGAAGGCTATAGATTTATTAGAGTATGCGTATGTGAGATTTCTGGTGGCGTGCAGCTGTTACCTAATTGCGGAGTTAAGCTAAGCTTGTTTGCCTTGTGTTTATATAAAGAATATGTCATATATGAATTTGTAGTATGCATTGTTTTAAAAGAGTTTTTATAGATCAGTTTGTTTTTTAATACACACATGAATAACTGAGCAAACAATTTATATATTTGTAAACAAAATTAATTCTTAGAAACAAACTTGTTATAGCTTCGCTGTAATCTTATAGCTACTTATTTGTGACCTATTTGTGTTCAAATATATAAAATATATAATAAAATAGCAGGACCAATGTACCAGCGTTGTGCGGAACAAATACTAAATAACAATTTAATTAAAATATATAGGTATTATAGTATGAACAGCCGACAACAGAAGTCGACAGGAGAAGCTGACACTTTGAAAAACTGTTCGTTATCTGGTATATTCCGCTCTATTTAAATGAATGTGTAAAATGTATCCGGAATACCCTGACAGAACGGTCGACAAAATTTAGTGCTTACATCTGAATAAATAGTGAATGTGCTTTGTTTAACGTTTAGAATATGAGAGAAAAGTTGCTGCAATAAAAAAAGAAAATCCTACCGACATAAATGCCCAAACTTTTAGCGAATATTTATTGTTTTTCATGAATGCAAATGTGAAACGTTCGTAAATTATTCTAGAATAACCGATGTTCGTTTTATTTTCATGCCATGAAAAATTAAACTGTTGGCGAGAGGCATTGACAATAAGATGTGACTAAAAATGACAGCCACCTACTCTTTGGAAAGTTAATTTGAAAGAGTCAGTTATTCCGGAAAAATGTAATAAATATTGAAAGAAGAAGAAATGAATGCATATTTTCGGGAAATACGCATGAGATAATATAGATAATATATTTCTACTTCAGTATTTACTACAACGCTGCTCAAAACATAAGTACATATATAGCATGTATCTCAAGTTATTAGAAAAAACGCATCACAGTGCGCGATCGTTGGTTAAATATTACACATTACTGTGTTTGTTGAGAATGCCCGATTTTCGTTTATCTGGTCATCATGTATTTTCAACATCCCTCATTTAAATTACCAGAGTGTCTTCCAGTTATAGACTCTCACCCAAAAGTAAAACCCTTATAAGGGCTCCGGAAGACATTTTGAGAGGGTTACAACTGTCTGATGTATCAGTTAATGGCACATACACGAGTTAGATTTCCAATAACAACAAAGTATGCAACCGATAATTTTGCAACACAGTTTAAATTATTCTAATTTATAAACTATGACTTTCTAGTTAAAATACATTTGAAGCGATATTAAGTTTTTACACAGCCAAATATACAATTTCCGGCCACTCACAACCGATAAAATACCATCGCGCACTATAATTTGAGAAAAAACTTTTCATACACACTTACCCCAAAACGACTCACTAAAAATGATAAATAATTTTTTTTCAAATATTTTTGAATGAACAAACAAATTCGATACACCCTTCGCTTCAACAAACGACATGCTTATTAAACAACACGGAACAATACATCGCAAGGTACACCGTCAAATACAAATCAAACCGATTACATATTTTACCTTGATCTCAGACCGATTAACGTCCAACGGGTCTTACAAATCTCTCCGGCAAAATAACAAGCCGGATTGTCGAGGATAATCGGATAAACAGTATCCCAAACAGGAACAGTGAAGTATATTTAAATAATATATATATATATATATATATATATATATATATATATATATATATATATATATATATATATTATATTAGTTATAATCAGTATTCGTAAATTCTAAATTTTTCTAAAAAGTCTAAAGAACGGCTTGAATAGATAACTCTATGGTGTAATGTAGTAGAAGAATCACCAGAAGAATGGAGTAAACTAATTCTATATGAGTAAAATAGTCGAGTTGAACTTTTTGTTAGTATTTATTCTGAAGAATAAAAATTTCCCTAATTCTCTGACCGGGATCGCTTTACTAACAGAAGGTAGATAACATAGTATGTTTCCGTTGTGCATAGGGGAATGGTTGATTTTTATTTTCGTTCGCTTTCATCAGTTTTCATATTTAGCCATGCTAAATAATTGGTAATGCATAGAGAAACTTAAAGAGTTCACACTCTCGCGTACAGATCTACCATCATTAATTCCCACGCACATGTGAGATAGTTACTCGTAATACACATACCTTTATAGCATCGTTATTATTATTAGTTCATATTTCCATCTTACATTTGTTTGTTACATACTCTACAGTATACAACCAAAAGCAGAACGCCCCCTCCTTTTACACGTTTGTCTCAGACGCTTTGTGATTTGCTAATCTATACACGCATACCAGAACAGAATAACATAATTACGTTTGCCGAACAAAATGGTCCAGAAGAAAATCATAAAACATATTGGACCATACAAGGTGTCTGTGGGTCATGCATTTGCTTGAGGAATAATGCATGGACTTTTCTGAACTTTTACGATTAAAGGAAGGTGGTTCACTACAATATTATATCGAAATCCATCTGGTTCGTAAATTCTCTGTTAATTTCAAGTAAATTGACTTCGTGTACAAAGTGATTCAATCCCCTTTCATAAAACTAATATTTTCGACAGGTATATGATCCACCATTGAAATTGGAATTCCTATTTTGGATGCGTGAAAACCGATTCCGTTCTGTTTCTTAAAGCATCGGTCCTTATTAACACACATCACACACGACTAACTAATAAATTTGTCAATGTTAGCATCTCAAAAAAAGCCAGAGCAAATGATATCGGAAAAAGCATTTGAAAGATCAAAAACTACATAAAAGTAAATAGAATTCTTCTATCACTCATATGATATTCCTGGACAAATATTTAAAATAATTATATCATTCCTAACCAAAAGAAAGATCCAGGTTGTCCTCGATGGCCGTTCATCTAGCAGTGTTTTGCAAATATACATCCTCGGTTTCGCGACCAGTACATCTGTCAAAAATCTAGCAACGATAGAACGTATTACTAGGTTGCAATCTGGCTGAACACTGAATAGACGCCGATCTGGTAACTTTGGGCGTTGGCGTACTAATCTTCTCCAAATATAGCAGCTTTGTAAACAACGTTCGTTTTGGTAACAATTACAGGTTGATCTGACGACAGACACGTGTTGTTTTCGCTAAACAATAACACTTGAATTTAAAGTAAACGGAGAATGATGGCCGTTTTCATAACATGGCCCGACCGCTTACCAAACTACACACGGGCTACAAACTGTTACGCTTACGCAAATAATAATGCTCAAGATTTCCGACCAATAACTGTCTGATGCTGAGGCAATCGCAATTTTATTCTACGTATTTTAGTAAAATTAAATAAAGTCTAATTAACCACATTGGCAGCTTCTATATAGAGACTTAACAAGACTCAACATCATCAATAACGTTTACATAGTGTAATGTGTCGGACCAACTTGAGGATTAGAATAAATCACGACGATCCAAAAAACAATTATGATTTTAAAGTGCATCTTCCGTAATGTACAGTGTCAATTATCCAACTGTAATAATTGCGAACTATGAACTTTAGAGGAGAGATATAGAACTTATAGACCATACTAACATGGTACTGGTTCTTTGCATTTAATCAGCGTCACATGTTATTTATTAATATTATTCATTTATTTAAATTGGCAAGATTCAATTCTCATTTAATTTTCCTGATAACTGAATTCGAAAACGAAAAAGTAGAACCGTCCCTGGAGAAAGAGTTTTAAAATTTAAATTCAGATTTCGCCTGTCTTCATTTAGCGTTAATTAAACAACAAAAAAATGAATATTTGCGAAATAAACACTTCCAAATTAAATTACTCTTTACTGAAAAAATTTCAACGTTTTTTTTAAACACTATTCATCGCCATCTCGTTAGCATTAATGAAGAGTGTAAAGTTTCCAAAACCTACTAGATACAACATCTTTTAAATTCTTAAATGATTAAAATGTTAGATAAGCAGGTTGTCGGATACGAGACGAACACCCTCAAACACGTGTTTATGATGAAATAAAAATATTTTTTTATATTAGCGGTTTTGCACGTTTACGAAGTCAAATTGTTTTGTATAACTTTTAGAACATTGTAGATTGGTGCATTCGGGTTTAATCTCGGTAAAGATGGCGTAAAATAAGGTCTTGTTCGAAACCGCATACACTTGATCCGCCGTATCGCATTTCGTGTCATGATATTTCCTGCTAGCGAGTCTTCCATCTCTATTTTCATAGACAAAGCACACCCATGTCTGGCGTTAATTCAGAATGATTACTGACGTGTATCAATTCATTAAAATTAAAGGGAATATCGCTACAACACTATTAAACACGTAGTTAAAAAGGGAATAAGATAAAGAGTAATATATATATATATATATATATATATATATATATATATATAACGCAAGGAATGTAGACGTTTTTAACATTTTTTGGTTGGAATGAAATTAAAAAGTGTAAAAACGAGAAAGTGAAAATAATAGACACACTTCATGTTCACTAAATTCCACCAAAACTTTAATTACGCAAAATATCAACTTTTCTGAAAGTACATATACCGCAATAAAAGATAATTGCAATAATAAATTATGTGAAAAGCCATAGTAATTTCTTGTGAATCTGTAAGATGGAAATAGATTATTCAATTAATGTGTGAAAATTTGAACAGGATACTGCTCGTATTCTGAATTTTACTATAATTTAAAAGCCCCGAAATATTATAACTAAGATTTGCACATGTACAGGCGACACCGCCTTGAACAAACATGAGTTATCACCAATAACTCCCCCGCAGCAAATGAGGTAAAAGCTAGAGACGTTTCAGTTTATTACTTATGATAAAATAACATCTTGTTCTCATTATGCAGCTATATCTTGTTCTGTTGGGGTTATCACTTTTTCACAATGTACGCGTGGTAGTGCGCGTATATCTCATGACAGTGAGATATAAGCATTATCACTGTGTCATAATCACAGGTAAATTGAGCTGTAGATATACTAAAACATGATAAAAATCAGATAAAATTGAAAGCCGTGGGACTTGGAAGAAAGATTAGGATTAGATTCTCTGTAGATAAAATAGAGAAATAGTATCGTAACAGTTAAACAGAGGTGTCGCTAAGGTCAAGTTCAAATGAATGTTAATATCTCTCTCCCGTGTAAAAAAAACGTCGTTCAGTCCAACATAAAAAAAATCCAGCACTATTCTCTCCTTTCGTTCGCTTTACGATCCCACGTTCAGAACGATCTCCACGTCACTGACCGAATCTTCATTTCCCTTCTCTTATTAAAAAAAATTGCGACGCATGCAAACCAACTTAATTTGCATAAATCTCTCTCTCGACGCCACTGCCCGGATCTTCAAATAAAAACCTTATTTGACTCTCTGACGCCTTTCTCCTCCCACTCCTCTTTCTTTTTTGTCGTCAGCGAGCGTTTTCGGGTTCGCCCCAAACAAACAGCATACCAGACGCTGCCTCTTTGAACGGCGCCGACAAGTGCCTGCATTTACGTCAGTCGGCCGCTCTTCGTTACATTCTCCCTATTAGGCTAACATGTTAGACCAAATCGGCATACTGTGACTTGTGATTCCTCTAATTTCATGAATAAGAAGATCACGGACAAAAAATAGGTAAGTAACCTCTGTAATTCCAGGTACGACAATAACACAGACCAAACACAGAAAACCAGGAATTACCAAAACAATAAACCAAAAAGCTATAGTAAGAAATGGACTACAAAAGATAATAGACTAGTGATGGAATGCTACTACAGAAAAAAAACACAAAAAATATGCTTTCAGAAGCGAATAAAACATATGGGACATCTCTACTGACAACCATGCAACGGAGCAAAAGATAGCAGATCAAGCGAAACAGAGCCCTCAGAGAGGGTTGTTCTCACTGCTGGAACTAATGGAAATTAAACAAAAGATAAATTGTATAACAGATCAAGAAACACCTCAGTTAAACGCCACAGGTAGAAGACTGGCAAAGCATAAACACTAAAATAGAGGAGACCGATAATAACTATGAAATCACAGAAAAACTGAGGAAATAGCACCAACAGTTTAAAACATTAAATGATTTATGAAGGAGGAGAAAACAAAACTCCCATTACTAAATGATGAACGAAGAATGTAATTAAAATTAGAAAGAAAAAAATGTAGGTCAGTTTTATCAGAACGTGAACTGCAGAAAAACAAGAACAAAACGACCAGACACGACAGAAAGAAAACATGTATGGGGCAAGATATGGGGGAAAATTATAAGATAAAACAAACAGGCTGAATGGATAAAAAAACATGAAAAAAAATCAGACAATTGAAAAAAGAACAGAAACCGAAAATACTGAAGAAATACCAAAGGCAACCCTGAGAAAATTGGCAAATGGAAAGCACTATATGCCACGGTGAAATAAATGTATATTGAATTTAACAAATTCACGACCCCACATGAAAGACTAATGGAAAACACAAGAAAATGTATCAACGAAAAAAGATATACTAAAATAAATGATTAATGGAAGAAATGCATTGATACAAAAAGACACCGAAAAATAAACGATCCCAAACAACTACAGACCTGTTAACACACCATGTGAAATATCCTAATGGCACAACTAAGAGAACAGATTTATCACTCCTAAATACTTGTTGACTATTTTCTGAGGAACAGAAGGGATGTTGGAAGGGGAAGTGAGTGACCCATGACTTGTGATACATATGTCAAAATATCCTGAAAGAAGTAAAAAGCAAAAAAAGAACATAGACATGGCATGGATCAACTACAAAAGAATCCTTCGGGCATGGATAATTGAGTACTTAAGGATGTACAAAATATTGGCCAGATTACTAATTTTATTACAAAAACAATGGGAACACGGACACTGAAACTGACAGCTGTAGAACAACACCTGAATAAGCTAAGAATACAGAGATGCATATTAAAAAGAGACTCTCTGGAATATCTATTGTTTATTATAGCCCTAATGACACTCAATAATATACTCAGGAAAAGTGATGCCGGACATAAGTTTACAGACAGAACAAAGAATAAACCTACTTATCCAGGGAATACCACCGGTTATTATGAGTAATCAAACGCTAATAATGACCTGTTTAATAACTACTAGTTAGTTGATAATAATAAATGACACCGTTTATAAATTTTCGAATGAAATCAAAGTAAAATAAATAGTGATAATGCTTGTGACCCAACGGTTCACAGGTATGTCTGATATGTAATAAAGCTGAGTTAATCAATGTTTTGTATTCCTTAAAGATTTTCTTTATATTCTAATCACACAAAATCTATTTTAATTCTTCTTATTAGCCGTGGTTTGGAATAAGTTAACCAAGTTTCATTTTTCTTACTCTTCCACTCTTTCACCGTATTTATTTCTTATCCTGTCTATTTCACGCTCTCTATTTCTCTCATTTACAGGAATGAAGTTCACTCTCTGCCTTCATTAACCAGAACGAAATAAATTCAACAGTAATAGCTATAGAGTTAAACCATTTTTTATGACACCTGTACTACCTCAACAACAGAGACATATACACAAACAAATATGCGCATAAAATCAGTAACTATGGCAACCGTCATAAACTGCTGTGTTGCTACTCGTTCTGCAATATATGCTTACTTACGAGAGTTCAGGCCTTAAAATTGAGACACTGTGCCAAACTCGTTCGTTGTGTGATAAATGGTTTCATATTTTAGCCGAACTCTAGTGGCATATGTAGATACATGCCACAGATACACTGTATGATGTATCATATTTAAACAAAAATCTAAATAGGTCAGACAAAAATCTAAATAGGTCAGACAACTTAATAAATAAAAATAAACATATATAAAATTTTACTTACTAAAAGAAACTAAAAAAATTCTTGAAGTTTGAAAATTGTAACAGTCATTTCTATCACGGTGATGAGGTAGTAAATAACGAAATACTACCATGGTCTATATTGTTAATGTATGTTGACGTTTTGAAAGTGGCCTCGGTCATCCACTGCGCACGGTTTTATCCACCTGTGCACTAATGAATGACGTCACAAAACGATGATGTCATATACTGTGCAGAAGAACAAACAATCAATCAGAAGCAGCCAGCAGTTACGACTGCTGGTGCTTTCAAACAAACGTACATGTCCTCAAACATTTAGCATTATATAGATGAACAGCAGAAAGCAGACATTTAAGTCACTACACACGGCGCACGCAATCACTTATTTTTTTCAAGATGGCAACAAACAGTTCGTTAGCCAAAATGAAATTGCTCTAGTATATTTATTCATCCAAATTTAACCTCACCTGAAACGGATTCACGATTTTCTCAAATTATCAACGAGTCTGTTTATCAACTGGGTGATACAACACTTGCAGTCTACCTAGAATTCTCGTTTCACTTAGTCCCCGTCTGTAATGAACACACATTCACCTAAATGAATCCGTCGTCGGATCAGTTGCACGCCAACCTAATCAGCATCGTTTGTAATCCATATTGATCTTGATATGAATTCAGTTCGATCTGGAATCAGCAAAAGGTTATAGAGTATATTTACCATGATTATTCCATCTACTGCGAGGTGATTGTGTTGAAGCGATTACCGTCATGGACAGACACCACGGTGCGACGTGTTCGGATCTTGCTGGATCTATTAAACCATTTTTACTAAGAGTGTTTGCAACTTCTACATGTGGGCACCTGAGTCGATAGAAAAGGACTCAGAGAAACCAATGCCAACAACCTAAAACAAGTCAGTGAACAGGTGCTTGCCGAGGCATACTGATTACGTTTTTGTTTATTATAATATCAAAGTATCAGGTCCTTACACACCAACGTATTGTATGGTAATCAAACTAATGGCTAATTATCCGGAAACAACTGTTCGAGAACTTAATTAAGCCGTTCGCATTAGAACACTGTTATTATCTAAAGGTAATGAGTAAGGTTAAGAAACTGGAGAAATGAGTTCAATATGAACTTAATGAAGTCCAGAATCTGTTTTCTTTTTTCAGCTAAATTCTATCAGATATTTTGAAGTTTAGTCTAACTTTATTTTTCATCTGTTTATTCGTCTGTGTGTTTTTATTTGTATTGTTATTTTTTAGTCTTAATTTAATATGCTCCTTTGCACATACATACACCCCCACACACATATAAATATATATATATATTGATTTAATTAGCAGAATTATTTTTTGCTAAAATATAATCTTTTAATTTTTAATTAAATACTATTTCTTCTTTTCCTTGAATGTTTTTTCCATTTCAAACATATTCTCTTTCTCAAGATCTTTTTTACCGATGAGTCATCGCTTATCAAGGCTGTAAGAGGGTAGCACTCAACGATAAGGGTTAAAAAGAGTGTTTGTCGAACGATGATCGAAGCCAGGAGAAGATTGGAAACATTGGGTGGAATAGGCGGAAGATTACTTAAGAAGATTTTATTTTCCAAAAGGATGATTCAACGTGTATTTGTAACGTTAGACTTAAAGACGACCATGTTGTAGTCGGCTGGAAATCAGCCTCGCGGTATCATGTTCCAAAGACGGTATGTTCTAGAAAATAAACTGTTCATGGAGGTTAAGCTTGTCGTTTTTGGAGAAAGAGAGAGAGAGAGAGAGAGAGAGAGATGTTCTAAGCTGTGGTTGTAGCTAGACGTGTTAATGCTGTGACTACTTACAAGGGGCCCAGGAAATAGAGCTGAGTCAAACACCTACCATGAAAATAACGATAAAGTAGAATGAGGCAATTATTATATCTTCTGTGTGAAAAAGGCTTCATGGACGTGAGGAGATCATGCTCTACTAGATTGCGAAGTTGATTTTGTACTGTGTCAAGACAAGAATAAATTATCTCAGAGGTACCTCCCCAGATACAACAGCAGTACTCCATCTTATGATGTATTTGGCACTTATACAGGTAGATGCTTGTGTCAAGAGTGAGGTACTATCTCGTGCGATAGAATGATAAAACCATTTTTCCAGCAACCGTATCTACAGATTTGATGTAAGTCTCCCATTTCAGTTCTTAGGTAAAAGTCAGTCCTGAAAGCTTTTCAGATGAAAAGAGAACTTTCCTGAGGAAAGAGCATTTTACTCTGAATTGGGATAAGTGATATTCAGAGCGTTAGTGGTGAAATGAAAGAAGTTTATGTTTAAAGGCGTTAAACGAAACAAGTTACGTTTCCCCTATTGCACCAGGTGCTCCAAGTCCGTAGAGAGAGATAGAGAAAGAGAGAAAGATAGAGAGTGGGAGAGGGAGGGAGGGAGAGTCAGAACGATCTTGACTATCACTGCATGGATGTCAACGAATGATCTCAGAATATAATTTGGAAAATCATTTATGAAGATGAAGAAGAAGGTCGATCCTTGAGACACACCGACATGTATGCTACGTGCTTCACTTTTGCCAATCAACTACTTCTATATGCATGTAGGGGTAAAAATATTTGATGGTTAAGTGCACATTTACAGATATCCCGTAGTTAACAAGCCTGTGAAGAAAACATTTGTGCCAAACGATATCAGAGGTCTTTGATATACTAAAATATATCACCCTAGAAAGAAGCTTTCGTTGATAGATTCACTGATCGTGTGCGATATTACATTCAGCATGTCAGATGTAGATTTTGCAGGACGAAATCTAAATTGCTTGTCACTAAGCAGATTTTTTTCGCTGAGGTGGTTGACAGCATCTTGATTTATTACAAATTCAAGCAACTTACTCATGTACACAGAATACTAATAGGTATGTACTGGGATGCAGAGCGCCGATCTACAGTATTCTTAAACATACAACAGAAGTCTTCAAAGATGATGGAAAGTGTTTCTCCTTTAAGCACCTTTGTAACAGCTTTGTAAGGATATAAGCTATTTCGGATTGCAGTTTCTTTAGTACTATGCCCGGAATGTTGTCGGGACCAGTTGCTATGTTAGCATCGATGTTCTTAATAAGTTTGGTGATATCCCGAACAGTTATTCAGATGCCACTTAGAGCTTTTCCGGTCATAGGGGAGAATTCTGAGAGTAGGTTTCCCTGATCGTAAAGGGTAGAATTTGCTGCAAACTTCTTTGCCAAAATTCTGTCTTCATCAGATGTTTAGGAGATCACCTCTTCTCCATTAATGATGGTTGGGATAGAAGTCTTACATCTGTTCAGAACTCTGTTAGTTCTTCTCTAAAACTCATGGAAGCCAAGTCTCTGATCGGCCATTCCAGATTTAACAGATATATGTATACATAGAGCATCTTACAAATTACTTGGTCAGATGTGTTATCCTTCAGTTTTCTTGGTCTTTCTCTTTCTGTCACTTCGCTCTTTTTTGTCTTTCTTCTTCCCTAATCCGACGGACTGTCTTCAGATTGAAATGAACTGACCACAAAACGTGTTATAAATAAATGTTATATTGACTTTTTTCTTTGTTGTGTTCTGTAGCTGTGCCACACATGCGTGCACGCCATATTTACTTGACACCGCTCGGTCTCAAATACAAGATAACAAATACTTGCAGTTCAAATCATTAAAATTTAACCTGGTGTTTCTGAAGGGCAGAGAACTCCAAAACTGCCATTTCTTATTTGTACCGAAAATGCTCAATCCCTGATTTTATCGCAAAAATAACGAAAATAACGAAAGACGTTGTGATAAACAATTTCTAAAACGCTTCCTGAAAAAGTCACCGACAAAAACAGAACGTCGAGACTTTCAAAAGAAAGTTGAAGAGGAAATGAATTAGAAAGCAATGTGTCTTACACTAATGGAAATAAATCCGGTTTCGTGTATGAAATATAGTCTACCTCACTTAAAAATAGTAATCCTTAATGAAATGTGTTTAATGTATATTATAATCAATAAAAATAAGATGTTTTTCCATTGTTTATTTCGTTAACCTTGACTTCGTTTCCTGTCTCACTTACTGCTTTAACTTAACTGACTATTGTAGAAAATATACTCTCTGAAGGTTATCACGTGATCTTATCGAAAATCAAGACTTCTCTTATATGTTTATGGAGTGGCTCAAGTTTGGTGTGTTCAAACTACTCGAGGGGAAAAAGATCTTAGATATTTGAAGTGTCAGCTTTTGAAAACCGGCCCCATTAATTGTAATATATTCAAAAACAATCTCTTACATACTTAGGATCACAACTTTAAACCTAAGTGAGAACTGGTGTGTTCTCTAAGTGTAACATTTTTTTTTCACTCGGACAACGCCGTATAACCTTGCTAGCGTTCATTAGAGTATTTTTTTTTTATCTGACTTGCTTTAATTCTTTTCTTTATTTCATTTTTATTTCTTTGTTTTCAAAGTTTATTTAGATGCGGCAACACATCGTTACGAGTTGCTCTGTCGGTTGGTCTTAAAGTATGTAGCAGTCAAATATTCTAATTGTATTATGTACTACTTTTCTTTGATTTAAATGTACCACTAGAGTGATTGACCTCTCAGCCAACCAGAAACTCCGGCGTAGGAAAACAGATTTCTGGACTTCTTCTTACAGCACTCACGTGATGTCGTTGGCCAGTTTTGGAACCAGTATACCGTCCAAAGCGGATGTATTTCGTTGGTTTCGTCAAATCAACGAAGATATTTTCAATCGACTTAAGTCGTATAGCGTACTTTATAAAGAGTTACTGTGTTTCATTTCTTTTTAGTGCAGACCAATGTATTTTCATTTTAAACTATGATGTCGTCTGTTGATTAACTGGTGGAGTCAGATAAACTTCATATTGAAGCATACAATTACTTTAATTATGATGGAGAACGATACGCCATATTATAAATATAATTTTTATCACTAAACGCATAGACTAAATGAACGCATCTTATGGTAGATGCATCCGAGTATCTCTACAGTAGACCCTTATCTGTTGGTCAGTGAGTCACGCTTAAGTTTGAAATATAATTTTTGTTGGTCCATCACACTTGATTTTTAAATATCATTTCCATCACTAAACCTGAAGATAAAATGGTGAAATCTTGATTTAGATATGTTCAAGTTGTGTAACGCTTAAGTTTGAAATTTCATTTCGTCGGTCTGTCACGCTGACGTATTGAATTTTAAAATTTTCTGTTGGTCTGTCACGCTAAAGTGTAAACTTCGATAACCGTGCAGATTGAATGCGTGCGCCTGAAGAATATCTGTTCTCGTTTAGTTTCCGTTCTATTCATCGATGCGTATCTCCTTCGTTTCCTGCTGTTCAGAAACATAGATGTAAACAGATCAATAGAAAATCGATAAGGTATCAGATGCAAAGTCCTATTTTCCATAGGGAAATTATTCTGGTGTATGTCAGAAAGAAAGCGGTGTCGTGTGTGCAATGTGCAAAGAAATAATCACGAAAACGTTATCTTATGTGACAAACATCACACCTATAAAAAGGAGAACTTTAAAAAGTAAGAAATCTTATTTTACAGAATAACCGATTATGTACCAGGGAAGGAGAAACTGCCCTAAAATGAGATCCTAATCTATTATATAAAAAAATTATATTTTCGGATGTCTGTCTGCGAATAAAGCTAAGACTCAGATATTACCTAATAATATACTAAAACATCTTACATATTTTAATTTAAAAATACCTCGAGCTGGTTGTGGTTAACATATACGAATACTTGTTCGCTTGAGGTTACCATGAACCATATAAGTGCTTGGCAGGTGAGATGGAATAAAATTGTTACTATGAAACAACATTGAAACTAGGTCAAACACTCAGTCAGCTGCTGATATATTTATCTTAATATTTCTTTCTATACGTTATCTAAGTTTGCACATAGAAAGGATAGAAGTAGAAGTGAATAGTGTATTCACAAAGTAAGCGCGAATTGGGTTTAATCTGTGACGACATGGGATTAAAAGAGTGTCATTAGTTGAGACGGTGAAGAACTAGGGTAAACTGTTGAAAAAGTAGAATGGTTGATGGGGGAAAACTCTCTTCAGACATACATAAATAGTGGTTGACATTAGTCCCGTATATATATATAGTCTAAAGAAGCTTTGAATTATTTTAAACAAAAAGACAAAAAAAAAGAAAAGGAAAATGCAGTTTAAATTCCCAGAGAAACTAACTTAATCCAAAATAGTGTAGACTTAACATTTGTTGGAAAATTCATAAATAAATAATATATAATAGTAAGTAAATAAAATAAAAAGGGAGATTAAGTATCTAACAGTGAAACAAAAGCAGGAGACCTTAACGTAAGCATCTAATATTAACACGGGGATCTTCAGCTGTTTACCATGTAACTGTTTCGGAGATTTAAAAACAGGACAGTTATATGCATGGCTCTCCAATGGTACAGATAAAACTACCATTTCCCCAATAATCAAGTGTCGAAATAATTCAGCTTAAAATGTTACTTATATATAAATAATTAAATAATAATAAAATAATAATAATAATAATAATCATAATATACTACCCTTAAGACTATATATATATATATATATATATATATATATATATATATATATATATATATATATATATATATATATATATATATATATATATATATATATATATATATATATATATATATATATATATATATATATATATATATATATATATATATATATATATATATATATATATATATATATATATATATATATATATGTATATTATAAAACATTGTTACTATGAAACAACATTGAAATATATATATATATACGGGACTAATATCAGCCTCTATTTATGTATGTCTGAAGAGAGTCCTCCCCCATCTACCATGCTGCTAAAGACGCTGATGAAGGACGTTCTGGAGGGACTTTGTAAAAAAAAAATTTAAATTGAAAAATTAAAAAATAAAAATAAAAGTATTTCCAGAATGTTTGGGAAACGACCGTACGCTATATTAAACTTGTTGTTCTAATTCTTTGAACAATTGGAATGTTCTGATTCATTAAATCATCTTATATATATATATATATATATATATTCGAAAATTTGTATATTTCGGTAGCATTCATTGATTTATACATGTTTGATTGAATGGAAGCGAGAACCACTTCGTTAATTTTAAAAATGTATTTCCTCTACTGTTTAGTCCCGATCTAACGCTCTGTTCAAATGTGCAGTCGTTATCCTGCGCAGGATGATACTGGTAAAACGAATTCAAATGGACGAATTCATTATAAAGAATCACGTTAAAACTGTTCAAAACATTTTAATTTCCATGCGTCACAAAAATCGACGAATAAAAGTAAATTGATCATACATCAGGATGGTACAAATTTGTTGGCCGGCTTGATTCTTTTGTTTGCATTCTTACAGGCGGGACCAGGTGACGGTTACCAGCATCCCTCAGTTAAAGTGATGCTATGGAACCGATAAGATAACAAACTCG
>OY744515.1:95071258-95113758 GCA_963556195.1 Sepiola atlantica
ACAGAAAGAAGCCACATTTGATGATCTGATTGTCATCTCTTACAGTATCCTGGATATCATAAAAAAAACTTTGACACCTCCAAAACATGTGGGCCTGCTTTTATCTCTGCCGTAGTAATAAAAATGTTTTGCTGAGCTGCCGACAGTATTTTCCAAACTCAATAACAAATAATTTACCGAATCTTTTCCCCTGATACCTGGAAAATTGCCTCTGTGGTAGCTGTATTGTAAAATGCAGACTTAACAATATAATCACTCTATCAGTCTCCTCCTACTATTCGCTAAAATCTTTGAATCTTTTATCTATCTAGCGACAGTCTACCACCTCGTAAATACTAAACTTATTTCTGACTAAAATTATGTATTAAGGCAAGCCCGTTCTACTGCCGATATGTTAATGGTCATTTCTGAACGCATATACCATACACTGAATAAAACAGGTGAAACAAGGGCGTAAGTGCTTGGTATATCCAAAGCCTTTGACAAGGTCTGGCTTGAAGGCCTTCTCACGAATATTATTCGTACGGTATTACCGGACGGATATTTAATATAATAAGATACTTCTTAGCCCCCCCCCCCCAATAAAAATGCAGGTCGTCGTCGATGGCCGTATATCAAATCAACATGACATCAGTACGGATGTGTTTTAGGAGTCGATCCTTGAAACTTTATTACTCCTTATTTTTATAAACGACCTCCCTTGTGCAATTGCGCCCGGAAGATTATACAACGATCTATTCTCAACGTGTATGTGAAACGAATGAACACAACCCAAGACAATAGCTACATCTTTTAAAAATTACCTCCAGTATGTTATGCAAAACATATATAGTTACATTTACTGCTACTAAGACAAAGCGCTTTTCCTTTAACAATTATAAGAAAACATTCTAACCGCCGATTGCCATGGATAATAGTACTCTATTCAAATCATCAGCCAAACATGCATAGGTATCATGAACTGAAACAAATAAATATAAGATATTGCGACGTTTGCTGCAAAGAATGAGGGCTCCCTCTCGCAAGCTAGAAAACTGTTCACACCTTTCTGCTATCATATATTTCTAGAAGGCAACCATTCGCTGATGCATGGAGTATTATTGCCATATCTAGGCTGGTACACCAACCACAAGCAAGCTTCAAAACTAAGCATCTAATTGAACAAGTCCTATACTATCTACCAAGTCCTAGCCCTTGTCGCATCACTTCAGTGGTACACCTTTGTGCTTGTTTTACAAGTAATCCAATGAAATGTACTTCGACTAACTTACTGCACTTGTGTGCCATCAACATAAATACTCCCGATGAACTCGATAATCAGCAAAATCCCATCCTTTCACTGTAGAGCTCCCCAAATACCGGGAAGCTTTTTACTCTAATATTTGCTTTACTCGAACTGCTTGTTTATGGTATTTTCTCCCCGCTCCCTGTTTCCCCAAATATACCAACATGCAAAAATTGAAATGTAATTTAAACAAACATCTCACTGCACAACTCCCCGCTAAACATGCCCTTAAAAACCTGGTCCATTATTCACAGTAGCCTCTTACGTCTTAGTGGCAATTCGCCTCGTTTGGCGTGAATACAAGTTTAATAAATAAATAAATAAGGTATTATATGCTCTTATTACTTTAGAGTGTCATTTTTAGCACAGTGTAACAAATTGCGTGATATTTTAAGCATATTAGCGCGAAAGGGGGCTAGTAATCAAATGTGTTAGACTAATAATTAGTCCGGTCAGGATCTTTAGATCAACATTAAGTCAATTGTCAAGCATATCAAAATGCAAGGAAGTCCGTGATCGACATAAGACGATCCACTATCAAGACTATTGATCGAGCATGAGTCAGTTCTCAAACATCTTTAGGCCGGAAACGTATCAATCTAGAAGCTTATTAGTCAGTTGTCAATTTTGGTAGACAAAACTGGACTCTGCTCTTTAGCCTATTAGAACGAAATGGTTTCCGTTATAAAATGTATTGAACCGAAATTAGCTCATCCCAAAGTCAGATTTGATCAGTCAAATGTTTTTGACCAAATTACAGTGAATAATTAAGCTTATTAGAACGAAATTTTGTCATTCGTCAATGCGGAATGGATTCATTGATAACGTCTATTAAACCGAAAATGAGTCATTCGTTAGGCGTGTTCAAACTAAATGTATTCAATGACCAAGTCTAAGACTGATATAGAACTAGTTGTAAATAAACTCAGATCAAAATCTTATCTCAAAGTGCAATAGATCGAACTTGAGTAAAAAAAATTGTAGAAAAACATATGTATGTTAGACGGAGAAAAGATTACTTCTTAATTCCATGATCTCAAAAGAAAGCATGCCTAAATACCGAAAGAGTATCAGTCGACGTGTCTGGTAAACGGAAAATTGGAATCAAACATTTCACAAACGGACATTTTGTCAACTACCTACATCTATGTTGCAACAAAAATGATGGACAAAATAAATCTACATTTAATGTATCGCATTACGTAATTATTGAATTATAATACTTAATAAATGCGATATACGCCCATGTGAACTTGGAATCTCATAAGGACGCCAAGTGTAGTATGAGATAACATAGCTGAAATTGATTTTATTCTGTACACTTAGTTTGCTTATAAAATCTCTGCTACCCAAGCAGCACACGTCTTCTGAAATGTAACAATAAGCCGATATTGCAGAGATATCTGTGGAGAATAAATGCATAATCAAGATGAACATTGAATGAACTGGCTACTTTCACAAGAAGCTCCGTACGTTTATCTATCTTCGTTTCAGTATATAAAAGAATGGTAATCAGCGCTTTCCATCTCCATTGATATTCTTGTTGAGGTTTTTATCCTTTAGACCATTCTTAAGATTTGAAAATCTTCCAGTTCAAAAGCGACGCGACAACATGAATGCTTATATGCCAAAGACGGTGTGGAATTATGCGCAAAGAGTGAAAGAGACGAGAACGCTATAAAGGTAGATTGTATTCGAGATAGTCAAGTTAATTCTATCAGATCTTCTCAATGATTATTTCATGAATAAGAAATGATAAGACGTAAAGAAACCAGACAAACCATCATGAAGTGACAAAATCAGCCTTATCAAAAATCGCCATTTACAGAAAGAATAATTTAATGTTTGGTAAATGGAAAAATAAGAAAATGTATTTACAATTTTTGGAAGAAAGATAAATACATATTACATATTTCGTAATAGATTAACAAGCTCCCATTGTAATTAGTAATATTAGTTATTTGTTTACATCTAAAAAATGGTTTTAACTTTTTGTTCGCGTAAAACAAGTCTTATTCCACTGAAACGTAAGAGGTTACTATGATTATGGGGTAGATTGCAAGCGAGTATCTTAAGTATGGAGTTGTTCAGCAATATATTTGTAAACATTACATTTAAATCTCTGCATTTTGTACAGTCTGGGAAACATGCACCAGAGAGTAAATCATAAAGGCAAGCAGTCCCAGGAAAGAAGCTGTAGGAGTAGAAAGTTTTCCGGCATCTGGAGACCGCTTCAGTTAAGGGGTGGTATTTTGCTGCTAGACCGATTAATCGGAGGCATTTACGTTGAAGGGACACAAGTTCAATAAGTTTATCGCAGAATTACTTGTGAAACAAGCACAGGGATGCCACAATGCGGCGATGAGACAGGGGTTGGATCTTGGTAGATAGTATAGGACATGGGTTAGAGAATCTTTGTCCACCCTGTCGAAGATGTTAAGGCTAGCTGTTAGAGCACCAGCCCAGATGTGGCAATAATACACCATACATGGCCGAATGGTGGTTGTATAGAAATATAGGATACTGGCCGCTGTGAGAAGTTTTATAGTCCGGTAGAGGTAGCACACATTGTTTACAGCAGACTCCCCAGTATCTTCTATGTATTTATTACAATTCATTTTGCCTGTAAATGTTAGGCTAAGGAGATTAAACACCAGTCTCTCGGGAATTGTGCTATCAACAATGACAGGTTATGTTTGGAAAGCTTTCTCATAATTAGACTATTGTAGTCATCGCTGATATTTATAGTCCGGCTAAGTTTTAGTCGATGTGTATGTCAGCACACATCAGATGTATTAATCATTCACAGTGTATTCTTCTCGTATTAATTTAATTTTTATTTTATCATGTGTGTTTCATGTATGTTGGTGTTTTCTATTAGGCCCGGGTTCAACACTCTACTTCATCGGACATCCGTGGGCAATGTTCATTTTTACCCAAACCCAACACCTCGAAATCCATCTTCCTCACAACGTTCTAGCTTTTTTTCTGCGTACCTTGTTTCTTAACCCTTTCAACCACTCAAGCTCACCCTCGCTCAAATATGTTGGCTCTGATACAAAGCTGCATCCAGTCGTGATTCTCAAATTTGGAAACTTTGGAGAGTGTTGAGCCACCACTTTCTTACAACCAATCACAGGTCCACTCCAGCTCGGAGTGCTACGAACTGTTTGGGGCGATATCTATAGGTTACATAGTAACTCGTAGTAAGAGTTGGGTAACTTCCTTTAAACAAACTAAATAAATTTCTTGTGTGGAAAATGTTACATCAATGATTCTAGATATGATGCACTCCAGTGAAAAAGCCAGCTCAACCTGACAGGTACAAGTAAGTTAGATATTTACTATCTTCTTGAATCCGATGCGAGTATAGTTTGATCGACAAACCACATGAACCGTGGTATTTATTAATTATATATTTTTTTGTTATTCCTCTTTGGACATGCCCCTTTTAAACTATCATATTGTCTATTCAATTCTTGAAAAAAAGGTATGTTACACAAAGCAGTTTCACTATGAATACATTATCGAATGTTGTTAAATATTTCATCCGATAGCTCCAATACGCTCTATGTTTTTCATATTACTTCTAAATACGCCGTATTTGATCTATACGTTTCGCTATTGTTGTTTTTAATAAACGTTCTTATAAATATATTAATTTTGATTTGGGTTTTATTTTATAATAAACAGTTTCACATTAAATTCATACTTGTATGGGATAGAAAAACCGACACTGACAAATAAGATGTGTCACAGTGTGATCTCATATTATAGTTTGATCAACCGTTGTCAGTCGATCTATGATATTAAAAATAATCATAACAAATAATTCACACAGAAACATCTATGTTTCTTTCCTGAAATAAATAATCAGACCAAGCGCATGCAGTTATATTCTATTAAACGTTCTCCTACTTGTAACCAACTAGATTCTTTGATTTTATTTCCCGTTTCACTACATATTCCTTTCCTTCAAGCAATTAATGTTTTCACTTTGCATGAATATTTTGGCGATCTTCACAAATTGGTCAAACAAACAAAGTACGATTTTTTAAGGATAGCCTTAGATATACTAAGTCATCACTGCAGTCGCGTCTTTCCTTTGTTAAACTATAGTCATATTTAATTTTTGTATGAACTTTACACACTCATATATAAGAGTTAATATTAATATTATCATTACTATAGCAGCATTCAGTTTTACTTTCGTGTCTTATATTTACTTTTTTTAATTACTATATATATATATATATATATATATATATGTATAAGTAATATGGGTTGGTCGTTCATTTAAAGCATTGCTGGATTTGTTAATAAAATTGAAAATATAAGCCATTAACACTGCAAGTTAATTTTTTTTACATTAATCTTATTAATTTCAGAATAAAATTCGATCATCAGAGGTGACCAGTATTGAGTCATTTTTTTTTCATCAAAAAACAAGAATAACCAAACTTATTTCTTTGTTACTTGATAAACGTCTCTCCGCGCTGATGGTGTTGGCGGTTATGATTCAAATTCCGGTGTCGAACGAAGAGCGTGGCTCGTTCGTGTAGGTAAAGTAATATGGTTGGTCGTTCATTAAAAAAAAATTAATCTTGCATTGTTAATGGGTTATATTTTCAAGTTCATTAATATATATATATATATATATATATATATATATATATATATATATATATATATATATATATATATGTGAGAGAGAAAATAGAATGACAGACCATTGGAGTTATAGTGACTGGAAGATTTGTTTTTCTCGAACGGTCTGCAATACTTATACATAAATATTCTTAAGTAAAGAAGTGTATTTAAAAAAAAGATTGTATAAACATTAAATACTTTTAAATACATCCCGAATCTCTAAAAGACACTATATCCGTCGATAAGTCTGTGTAAGTTAAGCATAGTATTTTGTCAGTCTGTTACGATTAATTTGAAAAAGTATTATTAGTTGCGTCCACACAGTTTTATCAGATGTTTTGTCCGTTTGTAGGCATCTTTTTGGTTTATTTCTTCTACGTTTGACATATGATTTCCATCACATTACGCAAAGACTGAATGGACACACCTAAAGATGATATTTTTATGTCACTTTTCTCAAGGTTTGGTTTGGTCGTTTTGTTTTACGGCATATCAACCCTTTTCGGGTTATTTAATACCGAATCTGGTCATTTTTACTTTTCTCAAGATGCAGCGACGGTCGTCTGTCCCGTCAAACAATGTCTCGATTCTTCTGAGGTTGCGTAAATATCTTGATCCAGTCATCCGAGACAGAGTCTTTCGTCGCCGGAATATTTGTAGCCGGAAAGTCACTTATATAGGACAGCACTTGCCCCAATTCTTTCGCGCTATCAGGTATGGCGGAATCTGATGTATAGCTTTGCACCGCATCTGAGTTCGCTGAAACCAGAAAAAAACGACAAATAGAGCTCATTAAGCGATCGTTACATTTTTCATCCTATCGTTATCGAAACATCAGAGATGCTCGGTTCCAATACTTTATGATTTATCCGAGACATTGGATAAATGATAACCACTCATAGTAACGAGTTCCGAGAGGCAACATCAACGTAACGGCAATCCGAGGCAACAATAGGTCTCTTATGACATCATACCGCACCGTTTAACTCTTGAGCAATAAAACTTTGCACTCGCGTGGAGGCAAGTAAACCGGGACGAGTGAAATAAACTCGTTTTTATTTCATACTGAAGAAAATTAGAAATACAAAAAAGAATATGCATTCGTATTTTATGTTAAATGTTATCTATCAACATATACTCATTACAAAATAGCACCCTAGACGCTTTGTGACAGCGCTTGACTTGCCGGCTGAATTTATAACATTTTATAAGATCGAATATATTAATTAGACGATGACATATTCTCTCATGTGTAAGTAAAACAGAAATTCGTCTACAATAAATCGTTTACAATAGTGATCATATCTGCTATGCATAGTTGGCGTTAAACGTATTTGGTAGACAGCTATACTATATACGGTCGACTTCGAGTTGAATATAAATTAGAGCAAACTATTAATCCACGTTTGATACCCAGTCTGCTATTCTCCACGCACTAAAAACACACACGTGTCGAATCACATGTAACTACCCACCCACACACACACGCGCGTTTCTTCTAAAGTATCGGACTGTCTCTTACTGTTTTGTTTAATATTGATTCACCCCAAACAAGCATATTGCTACTAAGACGTAAGTAGTTACTGTTGTTAGGGACCCGATTCATAGTGAGTCTTCAATAGGGAGTTGTGCAGCAATATATTTAGTCACATTACATTTAAATTTCTGCACGTTGGTAAAGTCGAGGAAACAAGGAGCAGGGAGAAAATTTCAAAAAGAAACAGTTCGATGAAAAGGAGCTATAAAAGTAGAAAGCTTTCCGGAATCTGGAGACCTCTATAGTTAAGGGGTGTGATTTTTCTGCTAGTCGGGGTGATTGAAGATATTTACGTCGAGAAGATACAAATGCAGTATGTTCATCAGAGCATATTCCGTGGAAGTACTTGTGTTCAGTATATCAATATATAACTATTAGTTAAATAGTTTACAATCGATTTGTTTTTCGGAAAACAATAAATCAAGAGTTGACTTGGCGCCATACAGTCAAACCAAATCTAAACTCATCTTGTATCATATATCTTTCAAACCTGCCCATTTTAAGAGCTACGGGATACTGAACAAATATATGTTTGATTTTAGTATAAGATAATCATAAAGGGGACAGGGAAAATAAAACTAAGTAATGTCCATAACTTTCACGAGAGCAGCATCTTACCAGCCTCAGCTTATATTGTGTCAGCCATTAAACCGGAAGTAAAGAAAGTCGACTGGTCGATATTAATTTCCTGTTCTTATAAACTGAGAAATGGTTGCGTCTATAGCGACAGCAATATCAACGCCGCCAATGAAGTCATAGGTCATTACGCTTCTTGGCTTCATATGGCATAACATTGACGAATTAATAGACATAAATAGAGATGATTGAAAAGTATTCTTCCATAGCAATTCGATTTCAAATGTACATATTTAATGCGCACACAGTTTCACCCTCAAATTGAAAATCTAAGTTCTAATTAAAAAGCTCAAATTCAAATTAACAAAATACTAACTTCAAATTAAAAAAATATAAACATCAAATTAAAAAAATGTTTTTTAGATGAAGATTGATAATTCGTATAATTTTTGGTTATTCGGAATACATTCCTCATCTTGAGTGTTATCATCACAACGTTTCGGCCGCTGTAACCTTCGGCCTTCTTCAGGTGTATCTCTTCGAACTCGGGAATATTTCTGTCGAACTCGGAAATCTGGACGGAATTTCGAACGGAACCCTTTATTTAATCCACGGGGTGGCATGCTCTTGATCCGTCAGCCGTGACGGACTGTGGCGCAGTTTATATAGTACTAAGTTAAATTCAGTTCTAAGTGATAGTTATCTGAATGTTGAAGGTTCAATCCGCGGTGCGGGCGATACGAAAAATTGCGAATTACTGAAGACTTCTCCCAGGCATAACTGACGGAACAAGAACATGCAACCTCGTGGATTAAATAAAGGGTTCCGTTCGAAATTCCGTCCAGATTCTCGAGTTCGACAGACATATTTCTGACTTCAAAGAGATACACACGAAGAAAGCCGGATGTTACAGCAGCCAAACGTTGTGATGATAACACTCAAGATGAGGAATGTATTCCGAATAACCAAAAATTATACGAATTATCAATCTTCATCTAAAAAATTCAGAAATAAAATATGTTTGTTCGGTGCCATCTGTCTTTGTCACTTCTATCTGAAACAACAAAAACAACAACAAAAACAACAACATAAAGACAACAACATAAAAACAACAACATAAAAACAACAACAAAAACACGAACACTAACACCAACACAACCATATTGGTTATTTGATTATTTTTCATCCTTGGCTGGAGAAACATAGCCTTAAATGTGGTACCTGATCGCCATTACCCTCTAACCTAAACTTCCTCGCGCTTAGCCTGGTAGTGTAGTGTCGTACAGCCTCTCAGATGTCTGCTCTTGTTTGTCTAGTCGGGAGAAGAGGCTGACTGGCGTCTCATTTATCGTTGCTGACACCACAACCATACGCAAGTTACTCTACCCCCTCCTTCGATACACAGCACCAAAGGATCGGCTATTACGAGTTCAAATCCTATTGAGTCTTTTGTGGCCATTTACGCAATAATATAGTATCTAATCACATCTTTGAAATTACATTAAAAGAAAATACATAACAATGGAAAACCAAATAGTTCAAATAATCACCGCATATAATAGGCTAAAGAGTTTTAATATTTGCTCCCTTTGATTAAAGTTTAATTTTAATAGAAATGATTTACTGTATTTTACAAGAATTTCTTTAAAAGCTGTATCTTAATATTTTATCGATTTAAATGTGCAAACGATATTTTCCCAAGTTAAAAAATCTCATAAAAAATTAACGTAAACAAAGTTGTAAATATTAAATTACGGATCATAATTATATAAACAGGAATTTAAATTTCATATAGTATCTCTTTATGAAGACTATAAACATATATTAATGCATATATTTTCCAAAACATTCTTTTTCCTTTCTTTTCCTTCTCTCAGAAATTACATCACTTCCTGTGGTGAAGTTTCTATTTGAGTGCTTGGGTAGTGCGGCGTGATCACTTAGCTGTCATTAATTCTCATTAGTTGCTTCTGAATCGGTTAAATAGAATATCTTATGGGTACGACATGACACTAGACACGGTGTTACACACACACACACACACACACACACACACACACACACACACATATATATATATATATATATATATATTTAATTACATTTACATAATCAATAACTAGTTAAAACAAACTAATAAATATTTAAAAATATCAAGAACTTGAAGCAGAAACAACTTTTATGAAAATGGCTGAATTCGGCATTAAATGTTCCGAAACAAATTAATATTTCGTAAAACAAATTAATTTCTCGTTTTCATATTCTTTTTGAGTATTCTCTTTCCTTTTACCCGACATCTTAATTTTTTCTTTTGTTTTTTCTTTAACATGCTTCACACATTTCTTTCTGTTCTATCTAATCCCTTATGGTAAAAGCATTTCTTAATCAAAATCAGACTAGTATATCTCTAAATGGCCGAAATAGCATATTACCCATCTCGAAAACTATCCCGATCTAATGATACTACATAAATGGTTACAATGGAATAGAATATAAAATATAGAGTTTTATAAGTGTCCGTAGATATTTGAATGGAAAACCATGGGAAAACAATGGATGTCGAGAGGAAAACAACAGCAGAAGAAAGAACGAAGAGAAACTAGTGTAAAAAAGAATTAGGATATTATTTAATTATCTCTATCTTATTTCCGCGTGTCTTTCTCTATTTTTATTTTACCTACCTTTCAATCTCTTTCTGTGATCTTCTTTCCACCCCCCCTTCTTTGTCTTCTGTTTATGTGACAATGCCTTAAATATGAAATATGTATGTGTCTGATTAGATCGCCGTTGGGAAAACCCGCACACATCTAATACTAATTAAGATCTGTTTGAACGATTTTCCCCAGCTCTTCCGAAGTCTAACTTAATAATACTGCACCAACAATGACAATGGTGTATACGTATACTTTTATTTTTTTTACCCGTATCTATTCTTTTCGAACTCATGTCTACTTGTTCCTATTCGTACTGTTTATTATGAGTTTCTTCATCTTCTATGATATTCTCGTCACTCACTCAGTGGTTTCTCTTTTTTCTACTTACCGCATTAACGCCTATCACTTATTATTTCGACTCTCCATAATTTTATATATCACGTTCACACACACATATACACACACACACACTCTCTCTCTCTGCTTGTTTTCGTGTCGACACCTCTAAGTCCCAAGGCAGTATGTGTCTGATTGCACCGCCCAAGGGAAAATCGCTCTAATCTACTAATTAATAACCAGCCGAAGGATTTCCTCTGCTAATGCACTTCATACTTGTAGTAAATTTAATTATCGACGTTTTTTTTGACGTTGTGTTCAAAAGTTTTCGATTTTTTCCAAAGTCCAAATCTAATGCAAATACTCTTAAATTCTAATATGTTGAAGAGATTTTAAACAGTTTATCATGTTTGTCTTGTTTCGATAAAAAAATGTTTATTTCAATCAGTCCCTATTTACTTGACTCCACACGAAGTTAATGTTTTGTTTTATTCATCAATACATGGACGTTTCAGGATGACGTCATAATTGACATGGCGTTGTTTCATTAAAACCTTGAACATGCGCTGGAAAAGCCCAGAAATTGATGGTTGTGTAAGTCCAACGAGTGTGGATGTACAATTAGTTATGTCGTTTCAAACATTCTCTTGTTATATAGTTTGAAAGCATGCCGTAGTCTTTATAATCATGTTCTTTTGCTGCTTTGATGTCAACTAGACAATACCCTCCCTTTCACTCTCTCTCTCTGTTAAGTAGCCTGTTAGTTTTTATATAAATCAGTCGGCTTCAAACTTTTTTCTTGTGCTGAATCACGTAGGAAGCTCTGCGATTGATTAATCAATATTTCGGGAGAGGGGGTGTCTATCTTCACGGTTTGTCTATAGACCTATTCGTCGACAATACCAGCCTATCGTAACTCACTAGTTTCCCTCTTTTCCTCTCACTTAGTATCTGCAATAATAAAGGAAATATATCAACTGATTTGTAACTCAATGGTTTGTATTCCTTAGTGTGTTATTCTTTCATCTGCTTACAGCACTGTAGGGTTAGAATAAGCTCCCCATCGCCCGTACCCAGCAGACAAACGAAGACGGAGCTTCTAGAACTGTGACTTAGCATAAGCACATCATTAGCCAAAGGAAAATATTTTCCTCGTTTCTTCCCTACGTGTCACTTCCGACTTTCGCCCATGATTTAACTTTTTGTACACGTAGCTCTTGGTCTTGTTTTAACTTTCAATTTCATTTTCTTACTTTATTTTAAACTTATATCGAAAATGTCCAATTCTAACTTTAACTTTACACATCAACATCTAAATATTATTATACTGATTCATCTTTTTAAATTTGAAATTGAGATCTCTTTGGTGCGTTCTCGTATTTCTATTAAAAGAAGTGGTCTTGTATTCAGTCGTTCTATGAGGCTTAAGTAGGGATTTATTTGCTTCACACTCTAGCAAGATGTGATATAAGACTGGAAGTTGGAGGAACACCAACTACCTGTACGGATACAAAGATAACCGATAACAGATTCGTCTTCATTTTGATATTCGATAATATATCATAATTAATAAGGTAAGATTTATTCTTTTTATTCGACATCTTTTTCGCTTCAAAGGAAACATACAATCAAACACAAGTGTGTCAACATTGCAAGCTTTTTGAAGACTTTCATATATCATTGACATTATTTTTATATACACGCATTAAAAGCTCTACAAAAGTAATTACTTAAGAAATATATGAAATTGTGCTGTCTTTATTATACTAACAGGTATTCGAAGAAATTATTAAAAGCTTTAACACCTGACTTATCTCTTACGCATTATGATACTGGTAAGGAGATATACGTTACCGTTTATTTTATAAACTTAGAATAAAGGGCTGTTTTACTAAACATTATCGGCCAGCTGAAAGAATTGTATTACGGGAAGAAAAATTACAGCCAAAATACAAAAGGAGAAGTAAGTAAAATATTTGCAGCAAACATATTCACTGCATTTCATAGAATAAAGTTAATTAAAAGCGAACCCGTCATCGGTGACTATATTATGTGTATATATATGAGGTTAAAAAAGTCTGAGACCGCAGAACCCCCGACAAAAATAAGCAAACCTTTTTTTAATATATTTACAATAGACATTTTTGTATAGAATTAATTGTTAATTAACAAGAATGGATATCTTATGATGTATCAATTTTAATTGTGAGTTCTCGACTATTTTTGTATCCAAACAAAATGGCCCCTAGATTTTGCCCACGTTCCAGCATTGTGACACATCTTGCTGAAGTAGGAAGCAAGCAAATCCAAACATAAGCATGATAGACTGACTGAATTATGGACAAATACTTTTTTAAATAAAGAGTCACCACTTCTAAAGGCCCAAAGGCCACTCGAGGATAAGGGTTAATGAGTGTCAGGTGGACGGTGAGACAACACCGTGATGATTGGTAACAATGGTGGAAGTTTGTCAGAATTTTATTATTTTGGGTGGACGGCTGAAAAGAATTTGTTTACGTTGGACTTGAAAACAACAATGTTGTAGTCATCTAGGAAGCAGCCCCGCGGATAGTTCTAGGAAAGAAACTTTTCTTATGGAAGTTTCGTTTAGTTTTAGTCACAGAGAGGGAGAAATGGAAAATATTGATCGTGGTTGTAGCTAGACGAGTTTTTGTTGTGAATGTTTTTTGTTGTTTCATAGATTGAAGATCATCTGAGAACCTGCCATCAAAATAACGATAGTGTAGAGAAAAACTAGCGACGTCTCTTCTGTTAGAAAGAGGTAATAAGGAGGAGAAAACGACATTGCCCACTAGATTTTGAAGTCGGTTTTGATTTTGTCAAGGCAGTAAAGGATGGTCTGAGCAGCACGTTCAGTCTATCTGAACATTGTAAAATGTGCAATTCGAACTGACAGATCTTCACAATATCTATTCTTGTCAATTTAAAGTAAAACTTTTTTTTAATTTAAAGCAGAAAAAAAGATATAGAATAAAAAAAGCAATAAATAAAAACTTATTAATTATGATAAATTATTCATGAAAGTTTGTAAAGTTTGGACAGATCTGATATTTTGTTATTTTGAGCGAATGTTTGCTTTCTTTTCTATGCAAACTAGTTTTATATTTCTTCATTAAATCAACAAGTCAAGATTTCTATTTAAAATTTATAAAGCATAACATGTTCGGACACGAACATTTTTCATTACTCTGTTAAAGAGATAAGGATTGATTTTTGAATAAATAATGCGTGCTAATCAAATTATTCATTGAACTCAACAACATTTCGCAGTTGTATTTTTAAAACAGAAGATTGTTTGCTGTTCAACTGATATCATCAGTGAAGTTCATCTCAACAAACTCATCCTAAATAGGCTCAAGCATGCTCTTCAGTTTAGGATGTTTATTTTCCTCTCTCATCAATCCAGAAATTATGTTTTCTTTTATTAAAATATCTAGAAGTCTTAATTGTATGTATATCAAATATTTCAGTAAAATAGTTGAAGGAGTAGATTTTTCTGTGGAGCGACTGGAGATGTGTTTATATACCATAGTTGATATTATTCATTTTTATTCATTCAAAATTTCCGGCCAATAGTTAAACACTAGTAGTAGTAGAAGAAACATCAGTTTTAGTATTAATAGTAAAGTAGTAGACACAGGATTTGTAATACTAGTAATGTTACCATCCATTCTGATCTAGTCAGCATGTCAAAGATGATTCATGCTGAAAATTGTTCAGTTTTAACCAGTTCTGATTCAATAGTTGACTATAAGTAAGATGTAACATCTTTACACCGGATCTTACATTACATCATCAGATGTCGGCTTACTTTAAAAACAAAAATAAAATCAGACTAAATAACTTCCCGTTGAAACGAATGGTGTTTATGTTGATGCGTTCAGATTCATTTAAAAGATCATTAAGAGACGATAAGCTACCACAAATTATAAAGAATGATATAGACATAAAAAAGTTTCTAAAACATCTTATTTCAATTCTATTGGTAAAAACAATGAATTTTTCCAAATATTTGCTTGGTTTTGATTTGAGGATTGCAGAGCAAATGAAGAATACCTTCCCATTGTTTAGACTTTGGTGACGTCATTTCTATGTAAAACAGCATTTGAAATCACGAAATTACTATGAATTTACGAAATATATACGATAGTGAGAAAGCTTACCCAAAGTGATGAATACTAGAAAGCATTAATCAAACGACTCTACCTAGCTCGTTCCTAATAGGTTTCGAGATCGATACATGACGAATTCATTCAGTTTAATTTCTATTTTAAAACATGAGACATTGACATAGATTTTAGCAAACCATAACTATTCACCGGTTATTCCATGGTGAATTTTGAGAAGTAAATGGGAATTAATTTGCAGATTTTTATCCACAGTAATTTATTTATTATTAGCAGGTCCCGTTTCCCGACGTTGCCCCGGGGAAAAATAGAAAAGAACGATTTAACTTTAAAAATAAGTATTAGAGTATCAAGCTAACTTGTTATTTTCATTTATATTTTGACTTCTTCAATCTAATATATATTGATACATTGTGTTATTTAAACATGTTTTCTTAGTCGAGAAGTATTTTTACTTCACTGGCCTAGGACAGAAACGATAAAGTATAGTATACAACATTTTGACGATAATTCTATTTTCAGAAGTAAAAAAAACGAAAATAAAAAATATTTTTAAATGAATTAGATGTAGTTAGTGGCAGACATCAAAAGTTTTGCAGGTTTAAATAAATTTAGATTTACGAATAACATCTGAAGAAAAACACTTTTTAAATGTTTCATTGGATCAGGTTCAATGAAAATAAGTAAAGCCTGTTACTGACTCATATAAAATGTATTTAAATACAAATCTGTATAAATGAAAGTATTCGTTTGAAAACATAATTCTTATGTTTTCGCAATACAACTTTGTTTTTGGAAACACTGGAAACATTTTAAAGTCTTAAATAAAGTTTCGTATTTTTCTAGGGACCCCCAAACAGGACTACAGAATCGTACGACGTCATCAGTTTGTGCGTAGATTTATTATTTTTAATAAAAGTTGTCATTTCATTGTGTGTTTAAATCTCCCCAAAAACAAATTTATATTCATAAGAAGTTTTCTTGAAAAAAGTTTATTTACAGATTCAGTTATCGACCTGAGTAAAATACATATTTTTATTTACAGACATAAGTACGAAACTCCTTTTTTCTTCTAGTAAGGATAAACATAACACAAAAATGAGCATAGTGATGTGATGTTTTAAATATCTATGGATGGCCAAAGGTGAACGAAAATACTTTTCTTGGTCATATGTCTTTTTTGTTGTGACAACATTATCGGTTTTCAACGATTTAAAAAAAATTGTGACGCCCTTTTCAATGTTTTGGTAAAATACTTTGTTCTATAGCGAAACATTTGATATCTAAAATGGATGACTTGTAGATTGCGATAAAATTCTGAAAAAAACAACACTTAACATGTTCCAAAACTGAAAACCTACGCAGATCTATAGAAGATAACATTTCCTTTCGTTTTGGTAAAAGCTATATCTTGTAAATTTGTTTTGTTTTGTTGTAAATCAGCAACAGTTTTGGGAGTCGCCTGTTTATAGGTCAAATTTTCGGAAAAAACATTATGTTTTCGCAACGCTCTTTTAATTTAGATAGCAGGACTAATTATCTAACTGAAAAAATGTTAGAGTAGCTATTCTGAAGAAGAAAATCAGAAAAGAACCCGACATCACTGTAAATAATTAAGGTGATTAAAATATGATTTTCTCATATTTGCGCGATGATAAATCCTTCTAGACCTAGGAATTGTTGGGTACCAATACAGTGCTTTCTTGTTCGGGAGATATATTTTCGCCTCACAAAAAATCGGCCTATTATGTTATTTATTGAATTAAAACGCTAGAAAATGTTTACACTCGAGAAAAAGTTGAAAAAATTATAAGTTATAAAAAATACTTGTATATTTGTAAATAACATTATTCTAAAAAATATTATTTCGCTTCGTTGTAAACTTTAACTACAAATTTGTGTTCTCTGCTCGATCAATGAAAAGAAATCATTCTAAATTCAGGAATTTTCATCAAATAACAATTTAAAAATAAGTCATTGTACGCTTCATCGTAAACTTTTAGCTAAACATTTGTAAAAATGTTATTTATTTAATTTCAAAAGCAGAAATAGAAATAAATTCATAATTTCTGGAAACACTCATGAGGACTTAGGCTAATTAGATTGCGGAACAGATAAGCATATGAAGCTTTTGGTTTAAAATATATAGTAGTTAAAGCGGCAGTGGAAAATTGACTTTACTTTATTATATACAGATAGTCATTATCGTATTATCGCCATAATTGTAATTTAACATTTTTATGCACTCTCCCGAATTCTCACTTTATCGGAGTAAATGCGCCTTTTTTGTAGAATAAACCATATTTTTAATTATTTTGACTGAGTTAATTTCTATAATGTGATAAGTTAGGTTCACTATCGAAAACATTATAAAACTCTTAATTTTTAAATATGAAATCTCCACATAAATTTCTCTGTCCCCGTCAATAACATGAATTAATTTTGAAAAAAAAAACACGTTTTAGAGTGTTTCTAGTTTTTTGACTGCGTGTATATGTGTAAAATCTATTTCTTTCAATATTTGGCGTGTTTCACTTATTATTCGTTGACATTTTTCAGCAATATTTTTTAAATGTAAATTTGAATCTAGTTCCACGTATTAATAATAGACGTGATTTTTTCAGCGCTTTTCGTAGCGGTTAGTACTTGTACAAATATGCTATATTTTAGCTAATCTGGAGTGAAATTGCTGAGCATAAATTTCTCAGACTCCCTATTTATTACGCTTGGAAATATAATGTAGTCTTCGTGTATCATTTTTGCTCGGAATAACGCAATGCTAAAAATCTAAATCTTTTTCAACCAAAAAGTATTACCAGCAGAATTATTTCCAGTAACGAAATATCTCATTGATTTTATGTAGTATATAATTAGCATATGTTTCTTGTCTAATGGTCAAGGTCTCTCATGTATTAAGCAAACATTTTTCTCGTTTTCCTATGTAGAATAATTAAAACCTATATTTACGCGTTACTTCAAAAATATTTTGAAAATATAACCACTTCTTTTGGTATTCTCCAATTGAGTTCATTACGGAATACATAGCAAAAGGTTATATTGCTTACTTCATTTTTCTAAGAGTGTTCATCGACGTTTTTTCAATGCGCTTTCCTAAGCCATTCTATGTATTAACTATGCTGGTTCTTGAGAGTCTTTTATGTCTAGACTATTCTATTATCATTGTGGTTTAAAAGTTTCCAACTAAACCTTTTTCAACCCTTTCATATTTTTTCACTTTGGTGAACTCCTTTTGCATATTTGTCTGTATTTTTCGTTACATCTGCCGGGGTCAATTTAAAATATATCTACGCCCATTTGTTGTATTGTAGTCTGTTTGTAACACAGTAATAAATACACTCACAATTTAATTATTGAAATCATCTATATTTAAAAAAATATTTATTTGCAAAAAAGCAAAATGCGGCATGTGGCCGAAAAGGGGCCGTGGCGAGAGGCTACTTTACCTATCTTTAATAATTTAGTTTCCATTACCAAAACGTCTTGATCATACTAATCATTCATCTGCCATCCACAAACAAAGTTTCTCAATGAATATCTTTCTACTTAGAAACAATATATACAATACAGTGATGAATATAATATGTCTCTCTTTCTCTCTCTCTCTCTCTTCAGATTTAAAACATATGGAGCAGTGGGTGAAAGTGGCTTGTGTCTTTTAACGCCTCACAAACCAAGCTTCTCTTTGTTCACCACCAAGACTCAGATCCCCATTCTCCCCAGTTCAAATAAATGGCCCTTGTCTTCAGGAAACCCCCTTACTTGATAAGCTTTTATGACTAAACCTTATTACCCTAGACTTGAAATGGAAGACATACATCAAATCTATTGCCAATGGCTACTGGGAAAATCGTTTGATCATTCTATAGCTCCATAAATTACCTCATAATCCTGAAGCAATCCTGAAATGGAGTACTGCTATAATATCTGGCAGATTCTACTCAGCTCACTCGTTCTTGTCTTGACAAAGTGTTACGTCTGATGTTTACACGTTGTTATCGGTTTAATAACACCCCCAAAATAAGTAAAGGACAAAATAGAACATTTAACAAATTTATTTAACAAAAACACCGATTAAATGAAATGTAGAAACCGCTGGACGCGTTATGCGTAAGTCTGATCGTTTAGTTTTCAACTGTTGTGGCAGACGACTCTTTTATCCAAGAGCGATAACTCTTTCATTTGTTCAAGGAAAATAACTCTATTCTGTGGTGTTAGGTTGAATTAACATCTCCCCGTTTTAGTCTTTAACTGTACCGAGCGCATTTAGGGTTAACTTGGAGGTGCTTTACTCGAGTGCGACTGCGCTTTGGCTAACTCCTGTGAGGTCTTTCATAATTCTCATTTGTATTTGTCTCCATGAGAGATGATGGACATGGCAGTTCGAATGTGCCCATTAACAGATCGAACATGAAACTAGGTTGTCTCCAGTGTATCTAGGACGTAACTGGTTTTTGTGCCGTGCCCAGAATTGACCCCTAGCTTGAACATCATACAGTTATTGCCCATTTATTTAGCGAATGATGCCGGGTACCCAGTTTGACTTGCCAGATCTGTAATTTTGAGAAAACACTGGTGTGCCAACTAGAAAATGCTTTTGTTTTGTTAGGGCTTGATTGTTGCCTTTGTCGCTGGGACCGTAAAGCATACAGTGTGACGGGGTTTCTGTCCCATAAGTGTCGCTGCTGGTGGCAGACCATTCTTTACAGCACTAGTTGGTGTTATTGATACGAAAAGAGGAAAGCATGTAGTATCTTCTCTGTTGTTTCTGAGGTGACAATCTGGATACCACCTCACATATCCGGTTGAGTGGAATGTCGATAAGACCTAGTATCTCGATAAAGTCAAGTCCCAGCAAATTATGGCATGAGTTTGCTATGTATACAGTACTTGACACCGTTTTGTTCTTCATTTTAATGGTAGCGGGTAATTGATCCGTGATGTGAACACAATCTCCGGAAGTATTCTGTGCTACCTGACTTGTTGGTGTCAATGAAAACTGACCTATGGTTTCCCATAGTTTTTGTGATATAAGTGTAATATCAGAGGCAGTATCAACTAGCAGCTGAACAGGATGCTATTTTATTGTACTGCAACATATTTTCGGTTTCCTTTTTGTTTGGAAGAAAATTTGCTACCAGACTGTTTGTATTTGTTTTGTGATGTTGTTGGTGCCTGGTATGTGAGGTTTGTCTATTATGCGTTTGTTTTTGTCATTAAGAGATGCAAGATCCCTCTTTATGTCCCAGTCGATTGCAGCTGTGACAGCGGTGTATCTTGAATGTACAGTTTCGTACAAAATGTCAGCTACCACAGTTCCAGCATCGGTTTGGGGCTGGACAGATGTTCAAGTCGGTGATGTGGGCCGACGTTGTTTTTGGACTGTGTTAACCGTGGATGCTGTTGTTTGTTACACCATAGTTTAATCGTGCTTTAGATTCACGAGACGCTGGCATTCCACGGCGACTTGGCGCAATGTTATTTTTTAATTTTGCTCTATTTTTGACAAATCTGGGTACGAGTATTTGCCACGGAGAAAGTAGTAAACAATGGTTAATGTAAAACAAACGCAAATGTTGTCTCAGTCTAGAAAGATTTCTCATTTATTGACCTTGATTTGTCACGTAAAAATGCGTAGGCTCTTGCTGAAAACATACAATAATAATTCATTCTTTTCTACATTTCTGATGAATTATCATGTCTACAAAATTCAGGTTTTGTGATTACTAATGTGCTGATAATATAGCTATGAAGAAACCAGTGTATTCATTTTTAACTAGCAAGATCCGTGTCGTGGCGTTGTCCGGGGTGATGTAAATAAATGATTTAACTATTAAAACATATCCGAAAAAAAAGAAGTAAAAAATAATAATTCAGCCTTTAGAATGGGGTATCACTTTCCTATATAAATTTAACGTAAAATGAGCACCCACCTCCGGGTCATTTAGCGGTAGTATTGAAACGTGGAACAACATTTTTTCTTCCTTATTTTAGGGAAATTCACATTTTGTGTCAACTAAAAATCTTATATCTTTATTTGATTTATTTTTTGGGTGTGTATGGAATTGTTTACTACAATAAAAAAAGTGCGCGAACAATAATTAATATTTAGGATACATTTTTTTCTGGCCCCATTTTTTGTGTGTGGGTGGTGAGGAGATATGGTTACTTGTTTTGTGCTTTTTAGTAATAGATATTCATACATTTGCAGTCGTGACGTAAGAAGTTTCGACTTTCTTGAAAAAGCCGAATCAAGTTCCGATGCTTCCGCACAATACAAACCCAACTAAACCGACTTTGCCAACTAAAACTAAAACTAAAACTTAGTTTCTGGGAAGGTTAAGGTTAGTTTCGGGTGAGTTTCGGGTTTGGTTAGGTTAGGGTTAGTTTCGGGTGAGTTTCGGGTTTGGTTAGGTTAGGATTTATTTCGGGCGAGTTTCGGGTTGGGTTAGGTTCGGGTTAGTTTCGGGTGAGTTTCAGGTTTGGTTAGGTTAGGATTTGTTTAGGGTTGGGTTAGGTTAGGGTTAGTTTCGGGTGAATTTCGGGTTTGGTTAGGTTAGGATTTGTTTCGTGCGAGTTTCGGGTTGGGTTAGGTTAGGGTTAGTTTCGGGTGAGTTTCGGGTTGGGTTAGGTTAGGATTTGTTTCGAGTGAGTTTCGGGTTGGGTTAGGTTAGGATTTGTTTCGGGTAAGTTTCTGGTTGGGTTAGGATTATTTTCGAGTAAGGTTAGGGTTAGGGTGAACATTAAAAGAAAAACAGTTTAGTTCGTATTGTGTAGATTGTTCGGTGAAGTTCGTTAACGAACGTTATCGTCACTTTTACTTAGCATGGTCGTTTTTTAATGTCAAGTGGTCGCTAATTTAACAGTAAAAAAGCCCCGTTCCCGCCCACAAACAGAAAAACATTATTTGGATAAGTAAAAAGACAAGAAAAAGCCTCAACTCCAATGTTCCCGTCCCAAAACTGAGAAACAATTCGGTTATACGTCCCAATTTACCGCTAACTCGAACATAAGTGTGCTACGACAATACAGTGTGTAAGAAAGAAAGACGTTTTCTTTCGGCAGTCAGTTTTTGAAAGCGGTGACGAGCGGATGCGAATTCAGAGTGTGATTAAAAATAAGGAAAATAGGAATTTTATTCCTAAAAACGTTGATAGCGCCACTTGTATACCCGCCCTCTATCTTTCTCTGTAACTAAGTAGTTAAGTTAAGATGAATCTTTTTGGTCTTTCTCCATTTAATGTTAATGTCCGACTTTTATTCGCATGTCGAGAATTTCTTGCCGAAATAAAGATCTATTTAAACTCTCCGTCGATCTCGCCTATGTTCCTTTCTGTGCACAGGAAGTTCTTGATTACAGACACTGCTACGATGATGATTATGATGACGGCGAAATGCAGCTCACTAGACGATGATAATGATGATGACGGCGACGATGGCGAGACAGTGACGGCACGTCAGTATAAAGAAAGAGAAAGACTACTGGATTTAATGTCCCACACAAATAGCTACGTAAAACTACTGAGAACAGTTGAAGTAAGTAAAATTGATTTAGAGAACGTGTTTTAATAAGGCGTACGTAACAGAAATAATAAAGTTATAATTTAGAAAGCCATTCCTAACATGGAAAGGTGGGGAGTTTATTAACTATTCTGTTCATTAAATTGTTAGGTGAAAGTACAGAATAGTTAATCAACCACTCCACTACCCATGTAAAGAATGCTTTTCTAAATTATGACGTGATTATTTCAGCCCGGTCCGTAAAGTGCATAAGTACCTTTTTCAAAAATTATTTTCTTACTAATTCTCTATTTTGTTTTTAGGTGTAAGCGATTATTATGTGAGTATATTTACTTTAATTTGAAAATGCAGATATCTCCGAGTTGGGAAACTTTTTATTCATAAGAAATTTGATAAAAAATGTAATTCGATAAGGAATATAGTTGAACTCTCAGAAACATGCGTACATGTAGAGGACGTGTTAGAATATTTATTCCCAGAATTAGGTTTGAATGTTTGAAACTTTATTGAAGAACATTTTAATATATTGTATTTTTACCTATTTATAGATACATAGATATACATATTAATTAATTATATATACGTGTATTTGTTCTGATTTTATTGGAAAACTATATTGAAAATGTTAGCGTTTCAATACCATCCCTTCCGAGAACCCCTCCGATGTTTCACTTTCATCTAAGGAAGGCATTAGATTTTTCCTTTTAAAACTTAAACTCACTCTCTCTCTTTCTCACTCTTACAAACTTCTTCCCGCCACACTCCCGCATCATCTTTATTTTCTCTCCAACACTGTCAACGTCCAACATTTCTCGATCCGTAATTTCGTTCCGTGTCATGCCATTGATAAAGGCGATGTCGCTGATCAGAAGCCGTTAAGTCGATCCAATACTCTCTGCTTTTGCCAAGTGACAAATGGCTTTCAACCTTTGGCTCTGGTCATTACGTATCTTCATTATGACGCGGATTCTTTATTATTGTCTATGGTAAACGAGTCATCCGAGCGAATGGGCGGTCATTCCTCGAGACACGACCCCGATGGACTTTATTATTAGCAGACGATGAACGTTTGAAGGACCGGATATTAAAAACATCGTCGCGTCGTTTCGTGGGTTGAACAAAGTGTTAAAGACAATAGTCGATAATTTCAGGCAATTAAATGTGAGTATTTTAATTGCTTTCTTTTTATTACTCCTGATACGTTTGCCAAACGGATGCTACTTGTGGTTACGGTCCAGGGGTTGATACGTAGGGTAGTTAAAGAAATAAATAAAAACCCTTCAGATCTTTGGCGAATTCCCAACAACTAAATAATATTTCTTTTTTATAACGTTTTAGAAAATTGATAAAAGGTAGAAGATTGATACGTTTTCTTCAGAGCAAATTTCTCAAATTCTAAGCCTCGACTGAACACCATTATATATACAGGGTCGGGTATCCATATCTTGTAGATGTGTATTTTTCTAATGAAAGCCGTAGTATCAGTAGAAAAAGCGAGGCAGATCTCAATCGTCTCTATCATTTTCAGTTATTCCCTATATCAATGATGATGTAGTTTTGAGAGAACCTTGACTAGCGGGTTTGATTACATTAAGCGGAGACTTCAGTGACCCACAAGGTTTCTAGATTAAGTGCTTGATATATTTCACCTTGGAGATATGTAAAAAAGTGTTAAAGCATTGTGCTCGAATTCTCTGATATTTGAGAGAATGGATCATTGGAAATCAGCTCGATTTCACCCCAGGTTTCACGGCGAATTTTGGAGAACAACTAATGAAATTCCTACAACATTAGCTAAGTGTGTTAGAGAATTAAGAGTAAATAACATCCGATTCGATTTAAAATGGTTTATATCAGGTAAAGCAAATAAATACACACCTGGTAAGATTTAAAAACTGTAATCTCGGCACCATTGAATCTTATAATATAGTAATGTCTAAAGATAATTTAACTAATAAGAAAAAACTATTCTTTCAAAATTGTTTGCATGAATCTAGATAAACACTCTCCCATTTTAATCCTGGCTTATAAGTACAATTAGTATTAAGAAATCTAAACAATTGAGTGGATTGACACCTACATCGGTTAAATAGTTCAGTATTTAATTTACATTTGTAAATAACTAATTTGGAAAAAATATCAATATATCTATCTATCTATTTATATATGTATATATATGAAGGTGTGTATATGTATGTGCATGTGTGTGTATCATACACACACATGCACATACATATTTATATACATACACAGTGTATGTATATAAATATGTTTGTGTGTGTGTGTGCGCATGTATGTGGGCCTGTAAAGGATCCGGAAGGAAAACACGAACAGAAAAAAATAAATTTGCATCTTTTTTCTTTCGGCGGCAGGACTTTTCTCTTTTGGGGAGAAAGAGAATATCACGTTAAAAACACAATGACGGAACAGAAATACAAAAAATCACTGACCATTCTTCTTTTAGAGAAAATAGTTTTTTTTAATGTTTTTTCTTTCTTTTTGGCCAGCCAGTAAAGCCAGTTTTTACAACTAGGACGTTTGCAGGTGAATTTGCCGTTGATTTCTCCACGTTTGTCTATTTTTAAGTTCAAAAAAAGAACTAATATACTTTGTCGTCTGTTTTGGCGTCCATTATAAGGTACTCAAGGATCATTTACTGTACCTCGTTGCCAGTTGTTGTAAGCCTGGAAATGGTCTGGAAGGAAAACACGAACTCGGAGTTTAGAGAAACAAATGTATTGAACAAAGAATCATACAACAGAGAACAAGAGTGGTTGTACGTCTGTCTTGACTGCCAGTATAGACTAGAGTTGTTCCAACAAGTGAGAAGCAGTATTTATGGTGGGTGGGAGAGTTCCATTAGTCCGTATAGGTAAGGTACCATAACAGTATGTGTATATGTATGTGGATGTATATGTATGTACATCTATGTGGGTGCATGTACATATATGTATGTCCCGAGTATATCATAGTCTAGCCCAATTTTATTACATATGTATAAATAGATAATTAATTTCTGACACCTAAATTGAGTTGGGCCTTAATTGTGTGTAGTAAATAATTATTAGATTAATTAATTTAATTAATTTAATTTGCTATCTTTTATGACTGTGGACAATAATTTGCAATTTCGAATTGATAGATAGTTTATCAGTCTGTAATATTATAGTAAACTGAATTGAGAATTAAAATCTTATTAAATCGTAATATAGTTTTAGGCATAAATCACAAATTACATTTATAGTGATCTACTGAATTAGAACTTATCATTTAATTTTCCTGGAACTTTCTAGTAGTTTGATTTGTTTTTAACGTGGTATTTTAGTTTCTATTTGTAATTGTTCATTTTTAATTTTGTTTATTACTTACTCTTAATTATCTTTTATTTTTCAACTTTTACTTTTCATTGAATTTAATATTCATCGTATGAAGTTGAGGTTTGAGATGACATATGCTGTGGTATAATTGACAACATGAAACATTGGTTTGGTAATTTGTAATATATATATAAGGTTCGTGGAAGAGGATCTCAGCAGACTACTCGATTATTGAAAAGAATAAAAAAATAAGAGCATAAGATTGATTAATATATGTAATACAGCAAATCAGAACAACATCGGTACCGTCGGTTTTAAATCCTACCAAATTGGATCTAAAATAAGCCTCTTTATCGGACCGTGAGACATAAACAGAATCTGAAGAGTCCGGTCAAGAGGCCTGTTTTAGGCACCCATGTTAGGATTTTAAACCGACGAAAACGATGTTATTCTCATCTACTGTATCACTTATATATATATATATATATATATATATATATATATATATATACATAACTTCTTTGTAATATAGCAGGAAACATCCCAGGAGAGTGCTCGATTAATTGAGAATCAAAGTTAAAAATTAAAAATTAAGAGCGTAAAATTTATTTATTTTGGTACAACCCATATTCACACTACTTTTCAAGAGCAATAATTATAACTTTCCAAAAAATATTTCTTCGGTGATTAAGAAGGTAACCACCTCATTTCACAATATTATTATTACTCCCATAAGTCCCCACCATTTCTAGGTCATAATGATAATCTTCCACACCTCCCAAACAGATCCAATCTTGCCGACCCAATCCTTACTCTTATCTCTAAACCAGTTTTAATCAGCATCCCAATTTTATCACCTCCATAAGTATTCACTATACCTTAGTTAATAATGTTAAATCCCGAATACAAATCATTCAAAAACCCTGCAGAGTTACTGCCCTGATACCGCCCGGATGATATCTTCATTTAAATTCGTTTGGGGTTGATTTAAAGTCCTTTAATCCAGGATTTAAACTTGAATTTACCTAATGTTGTTCCTTTTAACCTTTTTAATCCTTAAACCCATTTTCCCTCCTTAATTCCTTTAGAAGACACATGATTAAACCCCAAAACAGTAATGGCCAAATATACGACACTCATAATATTGGCTCACGGGATTTATATAGAAGTATATTTTTTAATTAAATTTTTTTTTTATATCTCTTTAAATCGTCTCCAGTTTAAATCTCAACTGTTACTTTTAACCCTACCCCTTTTTTCAAACATTATTAAACATTCCTTGCACTAAATTTAAACAAACATACATGATACTCTAAGCAAATTACGCGTCCAAACGAGAGTGACAAGTGACTTTACATTTCCGAAACAGATGACAACAGAAGCTGAAGAGAGCCAAAGGGCTAAGTTCTTCTGTGCTTGAAACCGACGGTACGAATGCTGTACTGATGTTTCTGTACTAATATATATATATATATATATATATATATATATATATATATATATATATAAGGTTAGTGTATGAAAACCTTAAAAGAGTTCTCAACTATTAAAAAATAAAAAAAATATAAGAGCGTAATACAAATTTATATATGTATTACAAAAGATTGGAACAGTATTGGTACTGTTAGTTTATGATCCAAACAAAGGGGACTTATAGTTGGTCTCCTACGTCGAACTCTCTTCAGCCTTTGTTTGGATTTGAAACTAACGGTATCGTAGTTTGGTATTACATTTTATATCAATAAAGAAATGCCGTGTAAAGCTGGACCCTGTTCTCTTCGGACTCTACAACAAATGCCTTGCTGAATGTTGCTTCCATTAAATCTGTAAAATTGCCTCTATATGATCAGTGTTCAAGAACTCTGGTGAAAGAATTTACTCGAAAAATTATCGTCCCATCAGCCTCCTCTCGCTCTTCGCTAAACTCTTTAAATCATTAATAAATCTTACGATAGTTTACCACCTCGATAATGCTAAAGTTCTTTCTGACCAACAGAATGGGTTTAGGCAAGTCTGTTCTACTGTGGATATTCTAACGATCATCTTTGAACGCATATACCATACACTGAAAAAGATAGTGAAAACATAGTGCGGTAGGGCTTGATATATCCAAAGCACTTAGCAGGTTCTGGTTGAAGGTTTTCTCACGCAAATTGATTCGTATGATATTACTTGACGAATATCTAATATAATCAAATCCTTCTTTAGTCGAAAGAAAGATATGGATTGTCCTCGCACTCTTAAACAATATGATATTAATAAGTGTTTGCCCTAGGAGCCGATTCCTAGACCTTTATTATTTCTTGTGCTTACAAATTACCTCCCTGATGTTATTGTCTCCAAGATCGGGATATTAGCTGATGACACTACGCTCCTCTCGACATGTGGGCAAGACGAACGCACACATATCCAGGGGAATAGCTGTATAATCAGAACATATCCTCCAGTCTGTAGTTGAATTTAGATATAACTCCATAGTAAAATCTAATGCTACTAAAACAAAGCTCCTTTCCTTTAATAATTATAAGAATCCTGTTCAACCACCAATTGCTATGGTTTAAAGCACCGTACATGAGAGTCCAACATTCAAAATCCTCGGTCTAACATTCACAAGTGACATCAATTGGAATAAATACAGAGAATATATTGCCAGGGCTGCTGCAAAAGAAGGTGCCCCCCTATCGTGCTAGAGAACTCCTGACATCTCTCAATATCATATAGCTTAGCATTGGTCCACACATCGAGTATGTCGTCACACCTGGGATCGTGTACCAGCACTACTCTCTTCCTCTAAAACAGGGTAAAAAAAGCCTCTAATATAATAGGCACCACACTGTTTATCAAGCCCCAGCTCCGGTCACATCGCCGCAATGTTGTGCTGGTTTATACAAGTAGTTGCTGCATCTCGCCTTTATTTTACTTCTATGAGACGTTTACTTTAATTTTCCTTTCTGCTTTCTCTACCGATTCATACGTATTTTTCTTTTATATCTCATTTATATCTCTTTTTCATCTATTTATTTATTTGTTCAAAACAAACATGGTGCCTACCTGTTCAGTTAGAACAATAAAATTGGCTGAAATTACAGAGTTTTGATAATCGCTCAAAAAACGAAAATTAAGCAAAATACTGCTAGAACATTACATTTTCCCACGATTGGTGACATTTATAAAATGTGTTTTGTTTATTTTTCGATTTTTCAACAATTATCAAAAATCCCCGTGCTGGGCGCATGGACAGCCATTTCTCTTCGTTCTAATTGCGCAGGTGGACACCAGGTTTGTTTTGAACAACGCACTTATTTAAAATAAGTTAAAACACAAATAAACTTATCCAAGTTAGTAGAAGAGTAAATTACCTTGCCTTGTGTAACATTTATTTGTTGCCACTTTGTTTTTTGACGCTTTTTCCGTTCTGTTAAAAGTCGTTATAAATGCCCGACTATCAACTATGGTTAAATTTTTTTCTAAGTCTCGTCACAACAAAACGAGATCTCACAATGAAAGAATTTGCGAAAAAAAAGTATAATTTATTTTTTAAATATTATTTACTTCGAATTGGAATCAATTACGTTTTTTTTGTAATAATTATAAATTATTTTAGTTGGTTGAATTGTAGCACTCGTTCGTTTAGGCGAGATGATGTGTGTGTATATGTGTATATAGTAAGCGAACGCAGTTGGCTTAATGTGTGCCGATGTTAAATGTTGAGTGTGAAATAGGTGGGTGTCAACATTTAAACTGATTATCGGTTAGTTTTTTATGATGCGTAGCTCCTTGCTATATCTGAAGACCGGACGAATTGAAATAAATCTTACACTGTTTCCACGTGCTCCACTAAAATATTAAAATAGAAAAAAATAATTGATAAAAATATCAAATATTTTATCATAATATTCTATTTAAAATTAAAACAATATCATGTGATCTTCATTACTTGTAACCTCTGAGAATTAATGTGCTTTTATTTTGATATCCACCTTCATACTAAGCTACAACTGAATCATGTCTGCAAATGTGTAGCCAATTAATATTTGTGTAAATAAAAAATATAACCATTATAAATTGAGCACTCTTATATATATATATATATATATATATATATATATATATATATATATATATATATATATATACAATAAAGGTTCTCTGCATAATTTATTCTCCATTTTATACTAATTTGCAACAAGAAAGGTTAGTAAGTTTGTAATTAACCTAGGCGTACTTCGAAAAGAATGAGAAAAAACAATTCTTCCCCGGGTTTATCTGAATGAAAGTCTAAATTACGTTTCCTTTTTGTTCCTCCACTATCGAATGATCCTGGGTTTCACTGGGAAGATACCCAATCTGTCAAAAGAAATGATGGTCGATATTGGAAAGGTTACGACGAATAAACAAGTAATCAACAAACAATGCCTCTTTACTTGACAAGGACAACACGAAAGGTCGCTTTATCGATAACAGTGTAATGAAGTATGGAATATGAAACTGAGCCAATACGCACGAAGTTATTATAAGAAACAAACATATTGTGACAACTATTGAAGAACATACAAAATAACACGCACGTGCACCCCCCCACACACACATATATATATATATATATATATATATATATATATATATATATATATATATATATAAATGCATATTGAGATTGATTGAATTGCACAGAACACCTTTAGAAACACACATATATACATACACATCTTTTTATATACATATATTTATAAAGTTTGTTTAGTTAATCATCATGGACCATTATGAATTTTGGAATATACATTCTAGGCAACACGGTGAGTAATATGGACACTTTATTTCTTTTGTTTTAGGGGTGCATCTATATAATTTCTTTTGTAATTTCTTTATTCTTTTTCATAAACCGATCCTTATGAATTTTGGAATATATATTCACGGAAACCCGGTGAGTAATATGGGCACATTATTTTTTAACCATTTTGGGATAACCCCCACACATCCGCCTAAAAACATTTCATCCCTAAACTAATGAACGGATCATTATGAATTTTGGAATATATATTCTAAAAAATACATTGAGAAACAGATCCCATTGTTTTTGTGTGTAAATGTTAACATTTAGGAGGGTGCATGTACAGAAAGTTTTTTTGAATGAATTATTTTTTTATGGAACTATCCTTATAAATTTTTAAATATACATTTTGGTAACGCTATGAATAATGTGGACACATTAAATTTTGTATACTTACCTCGACCTCCCCCCCTCCCAAAAATTTTTTTAAAAATAAGTTGGATACAAAAAAATAACAGGAAAATCAATTGCTCAGCGCCAACGTTTGAATTATGAAAAGTAATACATTTTTAAAGGATCAACGCACGCGCGCGAGTGCCAATCATATGTATGTTCTTGGTAAAATACTAAACTATTGAACTCATCATTATGAAATATGTGTTCTAGGCAACAGGGTATGTAATATGGATATATTATTATTTTTTTAACTATACTATTTAGGAGATTCTTCCGAAACCGTACCATACCCACCAAAGAAAGAAAATTACAATAACATTTAAAACTATTGCCATACGTACGTACACCCCCTCCCCCCCACACACATATATATATATATATATATATATATATATATATATATATATATATATATACTATTTAGGAGATTCTTCTGAAACCGTACCATACCCACCAAAGAAAGAAAATTACAATAACATTTAAAACTATTGCCATACGTACGTACACACACACACACACTCACACACACACACACACACACACACACACACACACACACACACACACACACACACACACACATATATATATATATATATATATATATATACTATTTAGGAGATTCTTCCGAAACCGTACCATACCCACCAAAGAAAGAAAATTACAATAACATTTAAAACTATTGCCATACGTACGTACACCCCCCCCCACATATATATATATATATATATATATATATATATATATATACTATTTAGGAGATTCTTCCGAAATCGTACCATACCCACCAAAGAAAGAAAATTACAATAACATTTAAAACTATTGCCATACGTACGCACACACACACACACACACACACACACACACACACACACACACACACACACACACACATATATATATATAGGAGATTCTTCCGAAACCGTACCATACCCACCAAAGAAAGAAAATTACAATAACATTTAAAACTATTGCCATACGTACGTACGTACACCCCCCCCCCCACACACACATATATATATATATATATATATATATATATATATATATATACTATTTAGGAGATACTTCCGAAACCGTATCATACCCACCAAAGAAAGAAATTACAATAACATTTAAAACTATTGCCATACGTACGTACATACATAATACATACATAAACACATACATATATATATATTAGGGGAGGTCGATTTTGAAACTGTAAATTATCGCACTCGAAGAAAGTTGCCAAATAATGTCAAAAGTTACCACAAGAAATATTTTTCTTCAAAATTTTGTATTTATTTGAGCATTGCAACTTTAAGATCAAATAAATCGAGATTTTTTCTCACTGCCGAGATTTCACCGGCAGATGTGTCGCCTTAAATTAAACCCGGGTTTTAACAAAAAAAAGTAATACATTACTTAATAATAAATATTTTAAAGTTTATTATTATTTTTCTTAAGAAATTAAATGTACATATTCAAATTAAAAAGGAATAAAACACTATGATATTTAATGTTATATATAAATAATTATTTGTTTACATAGGCGTTTTATTTATTGGATATTTTTTATGGTATTCACCGGTTGAAAATTCATCGGGCGAATTTGACTTCCCGTGTTGATTGTCTGTTTAATTATCACACATATATATTGAATTGTCGAGCGCTGGCTTATCTAATCCCACTTTCCTGACCTTTTGTCACACCTTACCTTGTGGGAGTTAGATAAATAAAAACTAGTTCAGCCAGGGGGTTTTACCCCACCAAATAAACCGGTATCATCCGGGCCTTTGGGTCTGGATTTACGCCCGTCTATTGGGGCTTGTCCGTCCTGTGCAATTCTAGGAGGTGCATCCTCCCAGGCTTTGCCTTTCCTCTTTGGGGAGGAGTAAGTTTATTGCTAACTGTCTGAGGCGCCCCTACAGGGGAATGCCGACGGGGCTGCCCAGTCAATTTTTTAATGGCCAGAGTGCTCACCTCTATAGCGCAGGGTTATCTAATCCCACTTTCCTGACCTTGTGTCACATCTTACCTTGTTGGAGGTAGATAAATAAAACTATTTCAGCCAGGAGTTTTTACCCCACCTAAAATATATGTATTGGAGTTGATGGGAGAATGGATAAGGACACATTGATGTATAAGGAAATTGTGGATGAAAATAGACAGAGAATTATGAAAAAAACTAAGGGACCAGAACACCATTTAACTTTTACAAAAGAAACACCATGTGAAAGTAAATATCTGACACATAGAGTTCTTCCGAATAGTGGTGCAACAGATGCTGTTCATGCAGATCAAGTGGTGGATGTTTTGCATGAATTCCACAGTGAGAACAGTATCAAGGCTATACTTGTTGACAACACTAATACCAACACAAGTTGCGATGGTGGAATGGTTGCAATTTTAGAAAAAAAAACTTTTTAAAACTCTTCACACAATTGGTTGCTCTTTGCATCATAATGAACTACCTTTCAGAGCCCTTTTTAAAAACATAGATGGTTGCGCAAAGGGCCCTACAACATTCAGTAGCCCTCTGGGGAAATTATGCTCAAATGATTGATATGATTTACCCCAAATATCATTTTCCACTATTAGCAATCCTCTAGAGTCAATTTTTAAAATTGATGAAATACATGATCTTAGTTCTGACCAAAGACTCCTTTATGAATACACAGTAGGTATTTCTAGAGGTAAGGTTGACTCTAGATATGCCTCCTGGAAAATTGGTCCTTTAAACCAAGCAAGATGGTTAACTTTGGCCATCAGGCTTATGTGTTTATGGACTCGTGGTGCATACCCACAAAGGCACACAACAAAACTACACTATGTAGTAAATTTTATTGTAAATGTGTATGCCACTTTTTGGTTTGAAATTAAAAGAAATAGTAAATTCCACAATCAGTAAGTGCACATTTTTAATATGACCCAGAGGATTAAGGAGAAGCCTCAGGAAATCCAAGATATCACATTTAGAAATATACAAGGTAATACATTTTGTTTACTGCCTGAAAACTTTCTATATTCCATGGTTAAATCTGAGGAGATTGAAGTAAGAGAAGAAGCTTTAAAAAGAATTTTGGCCATTAGGTAAGTAATATTTATTCATATATCTCTGACTCAATTATTTATTCCAATTTATAGAATGATTTTTAAAGATTTTATCTAATTTCACCATAATTATTAAAGCAGTACAGATTGGAATTTTTAAATAATTCAATTAATTAATTTGTTCTTTCAAGAGTGAGGAGTCAACCAGAAAAAGATTAAAAAGAATACTACCTATTAATTTTAATGCCACACATTGGACACAATTAATAGATTTAAAATTATGCGGCATTTTTGAACCACCAATGACGGAAGATTTTACTGAATCTGAACTTCGAGAATCGTTGATGAATGGAATCAAGCTTGACTTGCCAGATTTGCCCTCACATTCTCAGGGTGTGGAACGGGCAGTTAAGTTAATAACAGAAGCTTCACAAACTGTATATGGTTTTGAAGCAAGGCATCAACACATTACAGCCAAAGTTTTGAGTCAGAAATTGAGACCAGCATTTTTGTCTAAGGGGTCTTATATGGAGCAATTTGACTCTCTATATTAAGCTTCATTAAAATAGTGTTAGGTTTTTCCTTATTTCTTTGCTTGTTATATTTTCACTAATAACAGAAAAAATCATTTTTTTAGGTATTCAAATATTACTGTTTAATTCATAACGTTAAAAGGTAGTTTACAAAAGCAGATACTGAAAATGAGGGGGGGGGCAAATTTTCAATTTGAAGATTTCTTTAATTCATATCATTTTTATAAAATAAAAGGACATTCCTTGCTTTTAAATGCTAAAATTATTTGGTTTTCACACCAATATTCAAGCAAATCTTGCAAAAACGAGGAATTTTCAGTATATTCTTGTCTACGATCTTTGATACCAAACGCTCAAAAAACCGCTGAAGTTTTTGATCTAATTTTTTGCATGAGTATTTAATATGTCTATATACAACTTTCCGAACGTGCCTTTTTTTAATATTTAAAAAAAAGTGTAAAATCGACCTACCCTAATATATATATATATATATATATATATATATATATATATATATATATATATATATATATATATATATATAATGATTAAAAGGAAAAAAACTATAAACACATTAAGGTTGTATACATTATAAATTATTTCGACCCCTTAATTAGGTCTCCTCAGACGTATAAACAACCACATCAAAAAACAAAATAATGAGAGAAATTGATCATCGTCTTAAAAAGATAAATTCACTTTGTTGAATGGTCGATGTAAAAAATGGGGTAAATGTTAAAATAATCGAGGAGGGGTGACAGAAGTAAAAGATTAATTTGACTATTTGTTTACATATGCGGAAATATAAAAAAATATATAAGAGAATTCGTTTTTGCTATTGAAATAAATAAATTATCTTATTTCAATAGCAAAAACGATTTCTCTTATGATAGTGCAGGGGTAGGATCGCCGACCGTTAGCTCGACGTTTGAGTTTCAATCCCGGCTGGAGGCACTAACTGGTCTATCCGCACTGATGAACTGTGATACAGCGAAATAGTCTGTATGTGGATAAATATATATATATATATATATATATATATATATATATATACTGAAACGATTTTATTATACATCAACACTAGAAAAACGGAGGCATATACATCCACATACACATATATCTATATTCATATGAAGTTAGGTATGTGTATATGTTCATATATCTATATGTACACCTTTCACTACTAGACTAATCAAACAATCATTATAATTTTTGTAACCCTATTGCTAGGTATAAGATTCTGTAATAAGGGTTATATTTAATTTAATGTAGCTTTATACTAACTTTCGTAAAAGTTCAGATACCTCCGATTTTTTGTAAAAAAGTAACAATAGGTATTAGACATCAACTAATAAATATTCCCTAAATTTATGACTTTCTTGAGTACTTGAACATTTAAGAAGTAAAATATTTCAGATTTGCATTAAATACTGTCTATTGTAATTGGGCACTAATTAAGCTTCAACTTACTTATAAATTTGAGACATTTTCGCGAATCCATATAATGTAATATGTTTTGAAAATTGAAATAAAAGTTTTACAAATAAGGTTCAATAGCATTATATCTTGATGTGAAAACGGAATAAACTTTACAGCAAAAGACTCACATGCTTGCCCTATCATTTTACCTCACTCTATTGTAGTATGAAATAAAATTATCGCATGTAAGATACAAAGTGTTTGTGTATCATTTCTGAAGGAATTTGTCAGGTTAAATTCACGTGAATTACCTTCTACATTACTGTGTATTAATACAAAATGGCCACACCAATGTCATACTTATCAGATAGATCACGGGGTTACATTCAGGGGATTCGGTACGGCTGAATTGATGGTAATTAGTGTTGAACTTTGTTTGTTTACTTAAAAATAAAGAAACCAGGAAAATGAGTAGCGCGAATAGACAATAAAATTGATGATTTTCATAAGTTAGGGTTTGTAAGAGTACTGCATGCATATAGACGGAATAATATACGCATAGTTAAATCCCTGTATTTAGCCTGAGGAACAGCTTATAAAATAAAACACAAATGTCTTTGTGTAGCATATCGGGTCATCAGTATATTTTTATATTACGACGTCGTTCTACTTACTCATACATTGATCATTGTTGAAGTAAACACTGAAACAATAATATATATGACACGTTGTCTTTTATTATATATATATATTAAACCGTTATATATATATATATATATATATATATATATATATATATATATATATATATATATATATATATATTTCATGATTTTTTTGGGGAGCAAAACATTTTATTATCGCCAGCATGACGGGAAGACGAATTCTATCGTTCATGATTAAAAGTTAAAGAAAAAAATTGCAAGCCGAACGGTTTCGCCCTCTCTTAACAAAGACTGTATCGAGGGATTTAAAAAAAAACGAGGGATTTAAAAAAAAAAAACGGGGTGAAAAGAGAGAGTACAGAAAATAAAATAGCGTTATGTTAGATGTACAATGGAGGATGAATCTTAGAGACTGATCACATTATTTACTTAAAAACCCGCCGTGCGCTAGGAATTTTAGCTTGGACTCCTTCACCATTATCAGTCATGCTCACTCATTATACCATCTAAAAATCTTGGTGACGATCCACGTTCGTCGTAAACGTCCCTCTATTTGCAAGCAAAAGGGAATGTCTATTAGGACTAGATGGGATCAGTCTCTAAGATTCATCCTCCATTGTACATATAACATAACGCTATTTTATTTTCTGTAGTCTCTCTTTTCACCCCGTTTTTTAAAAAAATCCCTCGATACAGCCTTTGTTAAGAGAGAGCGAAACCGGTCGGCTGGCATTTTTTTCTTTAACTTTTAATCATGAACGATAGAATTCGTCTTCCCTTCATGCTTGCGATATATATATATATATATATATATATATATATATATATATATATATATATATATATATATTAAGGAACTACACAAGCACTCACTTATTATGCAACATAAAAACATAGAAAATATACATATATATATCAAAGAATGAATACCACTGTACGGTTACACATACACCTACAGGTGTGTAAACACTAATACATGCACACATAATAATTCATATATATGTACTCATATATATATATATATATATATAAGTACATATATATGAATTATTATATATATATATATATATATTTATCTTATGATAGGTTTAGCAGTGCCATAACATATATAATGGGATTTATGCGCCATAAAATTAAATGCAACAATATACGCACATAAACGCACATACATGATTAAATCAATAAAATTAAGAAAAAAACTATATACATAAACACCTACTCATTTACACAGATATATATATATATATATATATATATATATATATATATATATATGTATGCATATATTTTGCAAACGAATCATTCTAAATAACCAAACACAAATTGATAAACACGGTTTCATATGGCTATGGAAGTCTGGAATATTTACTGCTCAAAGTTATATATATATATATATATATATATATATATATATATATATATATATATATATATATATATATATATATATATATATATATATATATATATTGTTTTGCTGTGATATCAATTGGCTGATTAGGATGATAATGGAAACTAATATTCTAAAAAAAAACGATTTTAAAGAGAAAGATTTGAAGATAGAAAATATCCCGGAGTGACAATTTCCTAACATTTACAATGCAATGTATAAATCAAAACATCCAAGCTCCGGGGATCTGTTCCCATTAAATTTAGGTCAACATTATTTCTGATTGCCCATCCCATTCAGAACGACGGTCGAAAGTCTTATCAGACAAATACTCATAGCGGATTATGTATTTCGAAGAACAAGGCCCACTTTCTAAATCAGGTAAATAATATATTTACAGGTGCACGTTATGACATGTGTCAGAGACCTACCTTGTCGTACGTATTATTTCACAGTTCTCTCTTTCCTAGAAAAGTAGCCTTTACAAAATCTTGGGTGTTTATTTAACTCTACTATTTGATCGATAGAAAATTTGAATGTGTCATGGTTCTCTATGTCCATTAAATATACTGTTATCCTACTTGAAAAGTCATACTGTTTTCCTCAGAGGTCAATTGACCGGCTGGTGGGTCTCATATAATAATCAATTCTTATGAACAAGATCACTGACCTCAAGCAATCGGAGCTTCCCGCCGCAATAAGTGAACGAGCATCATGGCGTACGGACTTCGTGAATACTTCACGACCAAATGATGGATTACAAAACAAATAGTAAGATAAATAATCATTATATAGATGATTTGTAAGTGTAAACGTTTTTTTTAATAAATTTATTTATACTATTTTTTAAATTCTGCATACCATATGCATATGTTTTTTTTTGAAATAGCGAGAGAGACATCCTGTAAGACTGATGTAGCAGAACAAGTACTAACTAGATTTCGGATTAGAATCAAAGTGTAGAGTCAGTTCTTCTCTTCTGGTAGTACGAAGAGAGCTCATAGAATAAATACAGTTTTTGGACCCAATACAGAACGGACCTTATGTCGGAGCTCGATTTCTTAAATTTTAAAACGACTTATTCCTAATATTGCCCTCGTGGGGAGGCCAGTTGATGGTACCAAATAGATGTTTTATAATCATAATTTTCTTTTTACTTTGTACGATGTCTGCGAGATTTACCAGAGAATTCCCCTTTAAACTTCTATGAAAACCCGAAGTTTGACAGCAACAACTGAAGAGCTAAGATTCCCATATAAAACTGACTTATTAACTCTATTTTGTTGTATGCATCTGATGGCGACTGATGACAGATGACAGCATGTAAGCTGTTGCAGACCTAGTATAAATTGGAATACATAGATTTGAGGCTGAGCTGATTTTGTTGTCTCTACGTGGGTTTTAGCAAACCAGTTAACAATTAATGTGATGGATTCAGAAATATAGTTGAATAATACTCTATAGACGTTAGGGAGTGAAGTCAAAAGCAAAACTAGCATAAACATACACACCTATAGTATACAGCTGATACATTGAAGTATACATGCAACCACACATGTATACATATGTCTTATCGGGATAAAGAAACACGACAACGCACATAAACGCACGCACACTTCCATCATCTAAATATATGGACTAAACAAATATTGACCACAATTCTTGTTTAAATTAATTAATTAAATTTAATAATTGTTTCCAGCCATGTATTATTTATTTATTATATTTCTTTGAGCATCTCTTATTCGAATAACTAATCTAATTTCAACTTAATATTTTCTATTTCATAGAATATATGTTAATAGCTATATCTACCCGGCGAAACATATTTAAAAGTATAAAATAAGTGAAGATTAAAACAAATTTCTAAGTATCCTATTAAGAAGAAATTGTAAACATAATTATATTTTGAATTATTTATACCCAAGCCTTCCACCGGTCAACGCCTGATAAATATAGCCTTTATGTAATAAATGGAAATCTTTCCGGTTAGATGGCTTAGAGAAAAATAAGGACGCGTACTGTTGCCGCATATGGGGAAATGTTGCTCAGAGCAACCTTTCCGACTTTTACAGAGTTCAAAATCGACATTGAGATCTGGTAGGACATGTTTTTTCTGATCCATACAGTCTCTCAATCACAGGGGATAAGTTGCTGGTTATAATTCTTTTCATTGTAGGTGCTAGACTGAGATTCTCTCCTTATAAAACATTTACAACAGATACTCGTCTAGCTACAACCACTGTCAATAATTTCCTTTTCTTCATCTATGTACCTAGAACTAAGCGAAATTTCCATGATCAAAGTTTCTTTTAGAAAACTAACCGTCTGTGGAACCCCATACGACTGTACTGCTTCGCAGATGACTACAACATGGCCATTTTCAAGTCCAATGTAAAAAAAATCATGTTCTGCTGTCCAATTTCCACCATCATAACCAATCATCACGATGTTATCTCACTGTTATCCTGACACTCATAAACCTTTATCTTTGAGTGGCCTTTTGGCCTTGATTAGTGATTACTCATTAGTTGAAATATGTTACAAATCACTGTCAATTTATGTTGTAAAGAAATTCCTTATTCAAAAATTACTCCATAAATAATTTATTAAGAGTAAGAATGAAATAAATACACACTCCAACATCCATAACATCATGTTTTTCGAATTAATACCTCCTCATCCCATTTGTTTACAAATTGAACACTGACTTGGAAATGTGAATCCAAATTTAAGTGATATATGGTGAATTTCAGCAGTGCTGATCAGTGAAAAACTGAGTTTATTAAGCGGAATCTAACATTTTCACAGTTTTAATAGAATGAACAAAATAATAAATTTCATTTAAAAAACAATAGTACGATAGAGTTTTACATTTTTTAGCGTTGCAGAAGTTAGTAATTATAATTAAATAGTAAAGTTCATCTTTGAAATTGTGTATATATTTATTTCATTTATTTTTATGCAAATGGGGACAAAGAGATGGTGGAAGCTCTTCGTGAAAATTCAGATCACTCCGATTTTTGTGAAATTTTAACAAATGAGCAAAATTTATTTCTGGGAACTGTCAGTCTGTGAAATATAGTACTGCGGGGCTGCTTCCCAGCTGAGTACAGCATGGTCGTTTTCAAGTCCAATGTTAATAATTTATTAAATAATCAAATTCTGCCCAGTTTCAACAGTCGTTACAAATTCTCACGGTTTTGTTTCACTCGACAAACTCATTAAATCTTATCCTCGAGTAGCCTTTGGCACTTGATAAGCAGTGACTCATTAGTTAATACATACATAAAATACATATTATATGTGAGAATATATTATTCTTTATAAAAAATAATTGTCTTCAATCTGGAGTTTACATTTGCTGCTGAAAGGAAATGTTGTTTCCCTGTGAACAATAGTCCGAGAAGGATAAGTCGTATTTGCTAATATTTGAAATCAAATTAAAATTGATTGTTCAAAATGACATACACCAACGTTTAACGGAAGAAGTATGCTATACAGATTCAAATGGCGATTTATTATATTAGATACTATTTACGTCTGTAGTTCGAAATCTGTGAGACTTACTTATATATATTTAATAATTATATTATTTTAAGAAATTCCATCAATTATGCTTTTTTATTGTAATTTTTAATCATCATTTCTGAAGTCATTGAGTTTATTCTTAGAATTATTTATACTATTTTATTTAAACCTGATTAAGCATTTTCCAAAATATGTATTACTTTACTAAAAAGTAAAGTCTAATCGGCGTACAAGATCTCTAGTGAAAGAAATAATTATTAAAACACTGCTCCATATTTAGAAATCTTAATAATTATTTTTTAGGTCTCAACTCCTTTCCTCATTTCTGTGTATTAATTGAGGTAAATCTAATGGCATCATCTAGCTTTATATTTGAAATCACCTTTTTCCTTTCATTAGTTACGTCACCTTTTATTGTACCCCTTCTAATTTTAATAGTATATCCAAATTGCATTTTTTCAGCTTTTTGCGCTCAAAGCGTGCGTATAATAATGTATTTACGCTCATATTGAAGTTTGAAATATTTTAACAATGACATTTTTTAACTTGAAATAAGATTTCTAATCTTCCAATTATTTATTTTATTCCCCTCGAAGAAAATTGAACAACTATGATGAACGTCATATTTATCAGTTACCTTTTGATTTAGTCGTGGTT